>CM057479.1:14881250-16097187 GCA_030035585.1 Dugong dugon
CACAACTGGACCAATAAGCAACATCATGATAAATGAAGAAAATACTGAAGTTGTAAAAAATTTCATTTTACTTGGATTCACAATCAGTGCGCATGGAAGCAGCAGCATTTGGGCAAATGTGCTGCAAAAGACCTCTTCAAAGTGTTAAAAAGCGAAGGTGTCACTTTGAGGACTAAGGTGAGCCTGCCCCAAGCCATGGTATTTTCAATTGCTTCATATGCATGTGAAAGCCGGACAACGAACAAGGAAGACTGAAGAAGAATTGACGCCTTTGAATTATGGTGCTGGCAAAAAATATTGAACATATTTTTGTCTTGGAAGAACTACGGCCAGAATGCTCCTTAGAAGCAAGTATAGCAAGACTCCATCTCACATACTTTGAACATGTTATCAGGGGGAACCAGTCCCTGGAGAGGGACATCAGCCTTGGTAAAGTAGAGGGTCATCAAAAAAAGAGGAAGACCCTCAATGACATGGATTAACACAGTGTCTGTAACAATGGGCTCCAACATAGCAATGACTGTGAGGATGGCGCAGCACTGGGCAGTGTCTCCTCGTGTTGCTCATAGTGTTGCTGTGAGACAGCACCTAACAACAACAACAACAAGAAAGACAGGCAATGGTGTCTGATTTAGGAGATAATATTGCAGCCATTATTCCCTGTCCCTGAGCATAGAGAATGTGACCCAGCTGGAGCTGGACTCACAAGGACATATCCACTGGGCCCTCAGGCATAAAGACAATAGCTAGGACAATCTTGGAAAATCTCTTTTCGGGAGCCTTTCACATAAACTAATAAAACAGAGCACAAAAGACTTCCCACTCTTATCCTTCCTATTAGCATTTAGTAAATAGAAGATTTGCTGGACCAATGAAGACCCTCCTTACTGTCATTACTGAAACCTGTACCGATGATTGTTAAGATTCAAAACGTAGAATCAGGGAGATTCAGCAGTTTCTAGCCAATCTGTGAAAACGTGAAGCTTTCGATGGTTTTGCCCATTTTATAATGTTAATATATACTGATGATTCTGTAATGTTCCTCGGACTCGGACAGTCAAGGCTCTAACAACATGATTGTCTGTCTTCCCATTCTTGCCTATTCTGTAATATTCCTTGGACTCAGGCAGACATGGCTCTGGCAGCATGCTTGTCTGTTTTCCTATTGAACATATGCCGAATAAAACCTTTCTTTTTGCTTTACTAAACTTTGTGGTGTTTTTTACCCTACAATACATCCCTCTGCATCTTATCATTTATGGGTATAAACAAACAAATAAAATACAAGAGTAGCAATGTGTTGGCACTATCAAAGTCAAAAGTTCTGGTTATCAATTGTTGCTTAACAAATCATCTGAAAACTTAATGGATTAAACAAATGACAATCATTTTATCATTCTGTCTCACAGTTCTGGGCGTGACTGGATTTAACTCAGCAGTTCTAGCTCAGGGTCGCTAATGCAGTTGCAGTCAGGTAATGTCCTCAGCTGGAACAGTAGGAGACTCATGGAGCTGGGGCTGCTGTGCCATCTCTAGCTCCATGTAGTATCAGTGCCTCTCCAGGGAGTTTATCCACCTGGGCTAGTTTGAGCCTCCTCACATTATGGTGGCAGGTTCCAAGAGTGAGCACCCCAAGAAACAGGAAGTGGAAGCTGCCTTTTCTTTTCCTGAAACTGTCACAATGTCACTTTTGCTGTATTCTATGGGTCAAGCAGTTGCAAAATCTAGATTTACGAGAGAAGACATGTATCCAACATCTCAAAGAAAAGGATGCCGCACAATTTTAGAGCTGTGTTTTAAAACCTCTACAATATACTCTCTGGATAGCAATTATTTACATGTTTCCCACATGCAAAAAAAATAACCACCCAGAAAGTTCTATAATGGTATTGAGTTCAGGCTCAGGGACTAGGATTTTGATATTTAAATAATGTCCAGGTATGGACATAGCTCCAAGGGTGGAGTCCTCCCGTACACCTCCTTCTATATGATTTCTCTTATTCAAAAGACTTGCGAACTAAAAAGACAAGTTAACTGGCTCCCCTACACCCAACATACAATGGTGGGAAAGGCCAAGTATAACCATGATGGCACCTCCTGTTCAGTAAGAGGGAAAACAGAAGGCACTGGGTCAGGTTGCCTGCAGCCAGTTCCTTCTGGAAAAAATTCTCTGTGCGTTTTGGCTCTGCCCTTTGGGCTCTTGGTTCTATCCTCTGATTTATCTTTCCTTTTCCATAAAATGTTGCCTGTCTTTGCAGCTATGTAGTTTTATCAGCATGACTGGTGAAGTTTAGGGATCCAAAGACCTCTTTTCATTTTGAAGTGCCTCTGTCCCTTTTTGTCAAAGCTGGAAATGCTCTCATCAGAACAAAGTCTCTAAAAAACTGTTCTACATTTTCCTGACTCTCATATGGGTTCATTCCATTAGAGAAAAGCCACAACCACTAATCTCTTTACGATAAGCCATTCTGTACCGTGGGTTCCTTGCAAAGCTACTATGATACACTGCACTCAAAATTCTTAGGAGCACTATTGGGTAAAGGAAAGGATCTGCAAGATACACACCCTTAATATTCATAGATGGCTTTCCTCTTTCTGCACGTTCCCATAAGACACCTTATCTTAGGTCTTTCTGAAATTTTAAAGGATTGCTATGAGTCTGAATCGATTTGATGGCAACAGGGTTTTTATAGTCTCTTCTAGAAGAATTTTTTTAATTTAAGAATGTCTTGCCATCTGTAGAATCCAGAAATGAAAAACAATTTTATTTTCAAATCTTGGTTTCTTATAACCAGTTACCAGTGGCCATCAAGTTGATTCTGACGCATAGTGACCCCCACATGTGCAGAGTAGAACTGCGCTTCCAAAGGGTTTTCTTCCAAGACACCTCTAGGTGGGTTCAGACTGCCAGTCTTTCCAGTTAGTAGTTGAACACTTAACCGATTGTGCCACCTAAGGACTCCTATGGATCTTTTTATTGTCTTTAAATTTTGTTTAAAAAGCAAACTTCACTCATCTCTCTCCTCTTGCATTTTACCACAGGCAGCCCTAAGAAGCCAAGGAACAATTTCAACACAGAGGCTGGAAATCTCCTCAGTTGGATCAATTTAGGTAGCTTCATTTTCTATTGTCCATGTTACTGCAGTTGACAATGTTGTGAAAATTTCCACCACTAAACAACAAAGCTTCTCTTTCTAGAATCTTTCAGTAGCAGCTTCTTTTTCCTTTAAGGCCTCAACAGTGGCCTCCTCAAAGCTTCTGCTAATAATTTCTTCTAGGCCCTTTAGGCTTGAACTAACACTTTTCTTGGCTGTCCAGTTCTACAGCCACATAGTTTGGGATTTTGTAACACAGTAACCCACTCCCAGTACCAAAATCCTTTCTACTTATCTACTGTTGTTTAAAAAGGACGTATGTGTGTGTTTAATACATAACCTCAAAACTTAATGACTTAAAACAACAACCATCAGTTTATTATTGTCTCTCACAATTATGGGGATTGATTAGGCTCAGATAGGTGGTTCTCCCTCAGGTGTTTCATGCAGCTACAGTCAGACAGTGGATGGGCTTGAACAGTGGGGCACTGGAGCAGCTGAGGGCTGGACAGCTATCTCTTCCCATGTAGCCTCAGCGAGTTTCCATGTGGTCTCTCCATGTGGGCTACACTGGGCTTCCTCATGGCATGATGGCTGGCTTTTAAGTGTAAGCGTCCCAAAAGACAGGAAGTAGACGCTGGCAGTTTCATTGGACTTAGACCCAGAAACCGACACATCATCATTGCTATATACTCTATTTGTCAAGCATCAGAAAGCACAGAATCAAGGGGAGTACACATAGATCCTTTCCATTGCATCAGTAAGAGAAGTGTCCAAGGATTTGGGAGCCATGTTTAAAACCACTACACCATACCACAGTTTTAAAAATTAAAGTAAGAATTTTTATCACTACCCTGTGATTAAAAATTCACTTCTACTTTTTTCAGAAACTATACACCTATCAAATCAAGGCATGTTGGCTATGCTGATTAATTCCTTACATTTCTTAGTGCCTGACTATTAAAAATAACTATCATGCTCAGCTGAGGATTTCGAAGAACAAATGAACTACCAGAATATATACAAAAACCAACACAGCATCAAATTAAAAATGAGGTTCCATGAAATTACTACACCAAAGACATGAATGGTGGCCTAGAGAAGCACCCAGTGTGACTCTGATGAATCAAGAAATTTCCAAGAACCATGCCCCACGTGCCTTCTCATGGCAGAAGAAATTCAGGAAATTCAGGGTCAAGTTTATGAAACCTTCCTGGCACAGTGGTTAAGAGCGGCGGCTGCTAACCAAAAGGTCGGCAGTTCGAATCCACTAGCTGCTCCTTAGAAACCCTATGGGGCAGTTCTACCCTGTCCTATAGGGTTGGTATGAGTCAGAATCGACTCGACGGCAATGGGTTTGGTTAGGTTTTTCCCTAATATGAAAGCCTGGAAGGCATGTATCCCAGAAATTCCCTATTCCTAGAAACACCAACCAAAAACCAAAACACCTAGAAACAACAGCAGGGTCTATACTACCTATAGGCCTATAGCGGTCCCAGTTAGATGTCTATCCTATTTTCTACCTTCCAATAAAACCTTAACTTATTTTTTCAAGTATCCTCTCAATTTCATGCTATTTACTTCAAAAAAAAGCAGGCCCTGGTCAATTAGAGGTAAGTTTGACCAATCTAAGCCAGCATTTCTCTGGGACAGTCCTATTAGAATGGGTGGGGGGGTGGGGGGGAATCACTTTTTTATTTTGCAAGACCTCTAGCTCCCTAGTCCCTGTCCACAAAACGCTCTGGAAAAAAAAATTACCAAATTAGAATGACTAGCCCAAGTCTCACAGTAGTTTCATTCTCATTCCTATTAACTAGTTTGGAATGGGAATGGAATACAATTCTGGCCAATGAGGTATAAAGGGAATCTGCTGGGAGGCTTTGCAAAAGGCTTTGTTCACTGATTAAAACAGAAATGCATTGGAAGGAAATCTCTCTTCTTCCAACAGAATGTTGTTTGTTGGGATGCAATGTGCTGGTCTGCTGGCCATCTTGAGTTTGGCCAGAACACCAATAACGGCAGGCAGTGCAGAAAGATGGATAAACCATGGGTTTTCTATGACAGTGCTGAACTAATAAATTAACTAAACCTTTAAGCTTTGAGTATAACTCAAGAATTCCTGTTACGTCATTTAAAAAAGTGTCATTTAATCCTGTTAAGATGAGGTTTTCTACTACTAACAACCCAAAGTCCCCTAACTGATAAAATTTATGCCTCAGTCAGTAAAGTCCTGAGAAAGATCCAAGTAGCAAATTCTTAATTAGAAAAATGTACATTCATAGATTCTACCATGAATAGGGTTGCTATCAGTTGGAACCCACTCGACGGCATCTAACAACGACACCACCACCATGAATATTAAAGCAGTTTTAGCCAAAAAATGAAAAACACATATACGAAATATATAGGCTATAATAAATGTTCATTGGGAGAGACTCTTACCTTGGTGCTTCCTCTACCACCTTTTGATTTCTTCTCTGAATTGAGCACTCTCTTTCATTAAGCCACAAAGCATTTCCATGTTTATCACCTAAAACCTGAAAGAGTAATACCATTTCAAAATCTATATAGCCATACCCCACAGAGTATGTCCCCAGTTACCATTTCTCCATGTTTACCTCTTGATTTTTAATAGTCAAACCTCACAGAGCGTATGTACATCTCAAAACATTTTTTGGGTGATGTTAATAAAGGAAAACTTTATATTTACAATCTCAAAACTCAATAAAACATTTTTTATAAAAAAAAGGTTTGAAGAAAAAATTCTCATTATGTTTCAAAAACATCAGAATCAATTGTACAAATTTTGCAAAATATTCTGTATGTCGATGGTGCTTAGGAAAGGTACCACAATGTTATTATAAATAACCACTTGTTGTTAACCATATTAAATGTTGGATCCCTGGTGGCACAGTGGTTAAGAGCTTGGCTACTAACCAAAAGGCTGGCAGTCTGAATCCACCAGCTGCTCCTTGGAAATTCGATGGGGCAGTTCTACTCTGTCCTATAGGGTCTGAACTGACTCGATGACAATGGTTTACATTAAATGCTTGTTGATCAGGAAATGATATATTACGCATTTACATCCAAAACTATATTGCTTCTTATATATGAATGTTTTTACTGGGCTTTATTTGTGTTATAGGAAATTGGTAAAAGGTCTGAGGTTACTATATAAGAAATTATGACTTTTCCAATTTGTATTTATGGGAAATAGGCTACGGTTGCCAGTAAGATACAAGGCACCCAGTTAAATCTGAATTTCATATAAACAACAAATAATTTTTTTTTAAGTAAAATATTAGACTTATGCATAGAACCAATAGTTTATTTTTCTCTAAATTATGTTCATTCTTCCAGTTCATTTTTTAAAGTTCTGCACATTTACTAGGCATTCAATAAAAATGATTCTGATGAATAAATGAGGGGGCTAAGCAACAAGAAAAATATATAAATAAAAGTACTTGTAAGAGAAGTTAATCCTTAAATACATCATGTATTTTTAAAAAGTTTTAATATGGTCCTTTACAAATATACATGTATTTCATATAGAAAAATCTTCAACATACATTGCTTACTGAAAATAGCGTCATTGAAATAAACGATTTCACATGATACAAGACCTTCAGCATTCATGGATTCCACTGTGGAACAGCAGTGCTGTAGCTGAAAACCACTAGTATAAGCCAACAAGATGGTGCCATTCACACTGCCAGTGTACAATCTCAGCATGTCAAAAGGTACACATACATGACAGACAGTTGGTGGAAAAAATAATAGGTGATATCCATAGATACACTTCATTGAATATCTTTAGATAGACATTCAAAAAACAATAATGGTGCTTGCATCTAGGGATAGAAACCAGGGAACTTGGAGATGAGGTTGAAAGGGATGCAAGCTTTTAGTTTCTTAGTCTGCTATAACAGAAATACACAAGTGGGGACTTTCACAAACAGAAATTTATGTTCTCCAAGTTCAGGAAGCTAGAAGTCCAGATTCAGGGCTCCAGCTCTAGGGGAAAGCTCTCTGACTGCTCTGGGGGAAAATCCCTGTCTCAGCTTCTTGGCATTCCTTGGAGATCTCCCCGTGGCATCTATCTTTCCCCATTTCTGCTTGCTTGCTTCTGTGCCTAATCTGCTCTTTTTAGATGTCAAAAGTGATTGGGTTTAAGATACACCCAACACTGATATGGCCTCATTGACATAACTAAGAAAACTCTATTCCCTAATGAGATTATATCCACAGGTATAGGGGTTAGTATTCCAACACATATCTTTGGGGGGGCAGGGTGGGGGATAAAATTCAATCCATAACAATACCCTTCATTATGTACACCAATTACTTAATATAAATAATTAAATAAAGGAAAATAAGTAAATTTAAAACCCTCTGAATGTAGATCAGGTATGGAAAACATCTATCTATATTCTCTCCTTAGGGCTACTGAAAGACATTTTCACCTAAATTTAAAAAATATCCCTAGACTACACGCCACGGCTAAGTTTAAAAAATTAAAAAGCTGACAGAGATAAAAAGTTATATAATTTAATTCAATAAATATTTATGAAGTACTAGTAATATGAAAGACACTGACCTGGTTGCTGGGGACAGTAAAATGAATAAGACCTAATCTCTGTACTCAAGGACCTCATGATCTACTAGAAAAGTCAGATAGCTAAAGATAAAAGAACATAAGTGATCTTCTGGTAGTGAGAACAAGTGCTAGATGGGGAATATAAAGAAAGGGAAAATTAATTCTGTCTCTACTATCTTAAATGAAAAAAACAAAAAAACCCGTTGCCGACAAGTCTTACATGAAGGGCAGCCCAAATATCTCCCCTACTTTAGAGATCTAAATGTCCAACTGCCTACTCAACACCTACACTTAAACGTCTAATGGGCATTTCCATCGGGATCTGCCTAACATCATAATCCCGATATCCTCCCCAAAATATGCACCTTCCAAAGTCTTTCTCATCTCAGTAAATGGCAGCCCCATTGTTTTGATTACTCAGGCCAAAATTCCTAAAGTCATTTTTGATGCTGCATTTTTTTTTTTTAACACATTACATCCGAGATAGAAAATACTACCTTCATAAGATATCTAGAATCCAACTACATCTCACCACCTCTGCCACTACTGCTCTGATCCAAGTTGCCATCATCTCTTACTAGAATTACCACAATAGCCTCCTAAGGAATCTGTCTGCTTCAACTGCTGGATTTCAGAACTGGTAAGGGCTAGTGACAGCTGTGAGGATCCCTGGTGGCGCAATGTTAAGTATTTGGCTGCTAACCAAAAGGTCAGCACTTTGAACCCACTCAGCAGCTCTGCAGGAGAAAAGACCTGGTGATCTGTTCCTGTAAAGATTACAGCACAGAAAATCCTATGGGGCAGTTCTACTCTGTCACACTGGGTCACTATGAGTTGAAAATCGACTCGATGGCACCTAACAAGTAATGATTATGTGTCTCCTTTTTTCTATGATGTTGAATGAAGGTATTTATTGCACTGTCCTGACCTTTTCTCATAATCGTATGTTGGGTGAGTGGGTGTCAGATTATGTTTAAATTTGGAAGCCTTTGCTCCAAAAGAACTGTTCCTGAAGGACCATACACAAGAAGCCTCATCCACATATAAACCAAGTCAGGAGTAGAAATCCTGGTCTTGGTGTAAGGTTGGGTAGATTTTATATGTGAAACGACATGATTATTGAGGGCTGGAGAGTGGACTGTGGTAACTAATATCCAAAGACGGCCCCCCATGCAACACAAATTCTGATATTTATACCCTTGTATAATTCCATCTGGCAATGAACCTAGGCTGGCCCAATAACTTGCAAAATGCAACAGAAGTGATTCTGTGCCAGTTCTGAGCCTAAACCTTAAAAAGGCAGAACAGCTTCAAAACCACATTTTGTGGGAACTCTGACTGGCCGTTTAAGACTACCCATCTAGAAATGCTACACGCAGAAGCCATGTAGAGATGTCCGAAGTCTTTGCAGAGAGAAAGAGAGGCCCAGTTGCCTTAGTATCTCATCCAAGCCCAGTCTTCAAGCCACCCCTCCAAGGCACCTAAAATGTGAGAGCCACCCTGCACATTCCAAATCAGTCAGGCTCCAACATGACTACCGCCCCAGCTGACATCATATGGAGCAAAAGAAGTACCCAGTAGGCCCATTCTGTTTTGCTGTAGGCTTAATTAGAATAAGAGTGTTTCACTAATCTCTGTACCACCAGCTCCTAACAGAATGCCTGTCACACGAAGGCACTTAAACATCTGGCGAACTGAAATGACCTGAGTCCAGGTCAGGCATTCCTCTTTTAAAATGATGGAAGGATCTGAATAAATTTCTAAATGGAATATATTTAACCTGGTCAGACATCTTTGGACTGTTCCATTTTGGAGCTTTGTTTTTATATCATTCCCCACCCAGACCAACATCCTGGCACTTTAACAAAAACCATACCAGATGACAAAGGTAAGAAATCAATTTATAAACATCCCTTATTTTATACTTATTCAAATATTCTGAACAATTCACAATAGTTCTCAATGGATAAAAGGATGTGTTGCCAATAGGAATAAATGATATTATTTTAAAGGCATAACAAAAATCAGAAAGCATTTGAAAATGTACCTGGATCTCTATATGACGAGGGTTATCGATAAATTTTTCTATTAGTAGTCTGTCATCGCCAAAACTAGAAGCAGCTTCCTGAGATGATAATCTAAAGCCATCCCTAAAACAAAAACAAAAAAAGAACAGTCACACTAACAAAACAATTACAGTCTTCAGCAAAACAAGATCAATTAAATATTTATTTTGGCTTACTTCTGAACACAGCAGAGAAAAATCCACTCAATATACACATAATTAAGTTAACCTTGGTTCAACTGTAACGCTTCAACTCACTAGCTCTGTGGCCTTGTGTGAGTCATTTAACTTCTCTAAGCCTAGATTTTCTATCTATAAAACAGGAATAACAATACTTATTTAACCAACTGTTGAGTATGAGATATTTTTAGTCAACCAGACAAAGTATATAAGACTAGTTCTATTTCTTCAACCCTAACATTACTATTAATAATTACAATTATTACATATAATAATTAAAATTAATATTCAACTGTAATATTAATTCTACTGTAAAAATATAAAAATGTATATCCATGTTACTCAGAATTCAGAAGATGCCAACAAAAATGCAAAGGCCTAGCCAACTGCACAACTGGAGCAAAACTATAGCAAATATACTGATTAAGACTTGAACATACAATAGGAGGATTTTCAAAAACATTTCCTGATATTTAAAATTACACCTTTACAAATGCAATTATCTCCCCTATACCCACACAGATCACTATTATTTTTTCTCCTTTAAAATTGTTCAAAATTAATAATATTAAGAAAGAAAAGTACAATTTTTGATAATAAAATAAAGATTTAATTATCACTTTATATATAGTATTTTATTGCTAAATAATAACAATTTAAGTAATTATCATTAAAATATGCTTAATAAATTCATTATTAATGCTATGAAATGCATTTATTCTAGCAGTCCATTAAAAACTCAAACTTGCTTATATAAAACTGAGTATTATTTTCTATTTATTGATATAGTCAGAATAGAAAATGTAATTCCTTTTACATGTAATGGTTTTCTAATCTTCAGATTAAATACCTGTATTTAATATACAGCATCAAAACCAAAATCTTCCAATTCTTTTAATATGCAAACTGTCCATCTATTAATATTAGAAATAACCATCTGATTTGTTTTGTGCTTGAAACATACAACACTGCAAATAAGCACTAAGTAGAAGAAAAATTTCAAAACATATTGCAAAACCTCCTATTTCTCAGACTCTCAGGGAAAAGGTATTAGGTTTTCTTAGTCCTTAATTACATTCCTGATTTATGGGAATGGAATTTAGATCTCAGGAGATTACAAACTCCAAGGAAACTAGAAGCACATGGGTCACTGTTTCAAATAGCCTTACAACCACCTTTTTATTAGACAGAATATATTTCACAAAGTAAACACATAGCACTTTACATTTTATCTCTGCTGTAATAATTAAGAGCTTTTGTTTTGCATTTAAACCAAGAGCACCAAAAATGAAAAAGCAAAACCACCAAAGTAATGATCAAGTTTGATAGCATCACAAACATTGAAACTCACTAAAAATTGTATTAAGGACATCATTTGTTACATTCAGTTATATACTCATTCAACAAATATTTGGTGATCACCCAACTATGTGGCTGGTGCATAGTTAGGGGCTAAGAATACAAAACAGAACAGAAACTGCCCTCACAACCCATAAAATCTAGTGAGGGTATTGAAAAAAGTCGATTTGATACTTTAGCTACTCATGTCATAAAATTTCATTTAAATTTGGATAGAAAAAGGAAAGGCAGAGATTATTATGAGACTATCTGACTCCACTTTCAACAACCTTCATGATTCTCACCCCAATTTATTATATGATAACAACAAACACCAACAAATACTATTCATTTAAAAGTTTGTCAGATATTCTAAAGACTCTAAGACAAGTCACAGATACTAAACCCGTAAAAACCAAACCCACTCCACTGAGTCAATTCTGACTCATAGCAACCCTATAGTTCAGAGTAGAACTGCCCCATAGGGTTTCCAAGGAACAGCTAGTGGATTTGAACTGCCAATCTTTTGGTTAACAGCCAAGCTATTAACTACTGCACCACCAGGGGTTCCCTGAGAAAGCTTAGGAAAGATGTTACAAGAGGGAGACATTCTTTAAGATGAAGAATAAAGCAACTGGTGGCTACTAAGTTTTCCTTTGTATCAAATGAACTAAAATTTTGCGGATTATACAAAAAACTTTTTTTTTTGGCCTCAGGAAGAAGAGAGAGAGTCCTCATTGTTCCAAATAAATGTGGGATGAAGAGCAACATTTTAAAATGTATCATTAAATCAAATAGTGTCAAACCGTTGTTGATCTCAACAAAGTTTCTGAGATGTTTATTTATCAAGTTGGAGGAATAATTTTTTAGGTAGAAGATTACTTGTGTGTATGCATTTTTACTAGTTATAAGAATGTATTTCGAATCAATGTACCTGTGAGACAAAGAACTCCAATTGTCCTTTGTCTTTGGTTCCTGAGAGATATCCCTTGGAATTTCCCAAGTAATCTAGGTATCTGTTACCTAAAACCACCATGTGCAACACCTGCAAACGAATGGGGGCTACACAGACCACACCTGGTAAACTAACCTCAGGAAGGGTCTCAATTAATCATGCATACATGACTATGCAATGAAGCCAATTAAAGGGCTTGAACACGGAAGTCGCTTTGTTTCCAACTTTCACAGTCCATCACCAGGAAGTATCAGTGCATCCTGATTGCATGTTGGATCAATTTCAGACTACAGAAGTTGATAAAACATCTTCAGTTTCTTCATTTTTGGCCTTAGTGGTTGGTGCGTAAATTTGAATAATAGACATATTAACTGGTCTTCCTTGTAGGCATATGGATATTATTCTATCACTGACAGCGTTGTACTTCAGGATTGATCTTGAAAGTTTGTTTCTGAGGATGAACGCAATGCCATTCGTGTGTGGACCTCCCAAACTTTCAGCTGGTACCCCACTGACCTAGCCTTGGGTGGCTGGGGATAAGAGAGTGCTGCTTGGAGCTGCTGGCTACTAGGCTGGAGAAGTGAGAAAGTGAGGACTGGCTCACTTTCCAGGTGGGAATTAGTATCTGTTTTCGCTAACCAAAAGAAATCCGAAGCCTTTTGCTTTGACGAAAAAAGGTGAAAAGTAGAAACAGCACTCAACATTTACTTTGCAGTGAACAGTTAAAGAAGCAGCATGCACCCCGAGCAGTGAGAGTGGTGTCGCCAAGCTCCTTCCCCAGGAACTATACTCAGCATCTCAGCATCCAGCTGCCATAGCTTTGAACTGTTCTGTGATCATCTGTGCTTTATCTCGATTTATTTTGTGCATCCATTAACAAGATGTGTCCCAAGGTATCAGAAAAGCATAAAAGAGCTTGTAAGGGTTTTGTGTGTTATTTAGTAAGATTTGGTAGGTTATTTTTTGGGTCTGGGAACACTCAAAAGTTTTTCCCACATAAATTAATGGCAATTGCTTCTTCACTTTATGCCATTTCAGCTTACAAAAGGTTTCACAGGAATGCACTATTTTCGGATAGTAGGGGAAACCTGTAATGCACAAGATTCAGTGAAATTATAACTGCTTTACAAAATATATTTGCTTCAAATTTTGAGACTATATTCAAAATTATATAGTCAAATGTTGGTAAGTTTTGCCTACAAAATAGAATCGTGACTATGTAAAAATGCACACGTACATTGTAAAAACAAAAAGATCCTTTATTAATGTTTAAGAAAGTGGAAACCTTTCTGTAACAGGATAATCCTCATTAAAACATAAATAAGGAAGTTTTCTGTATAATTTTAATTTCTTCTCATCTAAAAGAAATCAGATGTTGCAGGCGGAACTCAGGGCGATCCTCAGGTGAGGGCAGCAGCTCCGCCTGGGTTCCACCATGGAGGAACCAGGTCGACACAGGGTGGGGAAGACAAGATGCCGCCCGCACAGCTCCCCTGTAGCACCCTGAGTGGCCGCAGTTGTGACATTAATAGTAGCAGAAAGCTCAGCGCCCGCTGAGGAGGTCGCTTCCGTGTTGGTAAAGTTGTCCAACAGTTCTTTCTTCGTAATGCAGGGCTCCCCGTTACAATCTCCTTCCAGCTTTGTCCTTACTACTCAGAGCTGATTTACACAAAAACATGCCTTGCACTTGTACCTGGAGGAACTGGAGACAGTGGATCAACCTTTAGTGGTGACCATCTAGCTGGTGTCCACAGTGGTTGTGGTTCCCCTATGCCTGTGAGAATTACAGAAACTGGAGGTTGGAATACACGATAAGGCTTGGTTTACAGCACTGTGGTGACAGAACTCCAGGACTTTATTATCCGTATTGAGATGTTCCTTGCTGCTATTGCTCATCACTACACCTGCTCATATAAAACGTATGTGCAGGAAGCCAAAGAAGGCTCATGCTTTGATCCTCTTCTCGCCATGGGGGATGTTTCATATACTAAAGATGATATTCCTGAACAAGAGAGACATACTGGAAGGACAGCCATGGGATGACTGATGTGATGGTTAAGATTGTGTGTCAGCCTGGCTGGGCATGATTCTCAGTGTTTATATGTGATCACTCCTATGATGGAATCTGCTGTGAGTAGCCAATCAGTTGAAAGGGAGTTTCCCTGGGGGTATGGCCTGCATCCAAATATAAGCAAACATTCTGGCTTTTTGCTCACTCTGGATCCTGATGCTGCCTCCTGCTCATCTGACCTCTGAATCTTGGGACTTGAACTATTAGCTTATCTGCTGATCTTGGGATTTGTTGATCTTCACAACCTGTGAGCGGGAGCCCTCTCTCCTATCTGCTGATCTTGCGTTCGCCAGTCCCTGCAGCTACGTGAATCAGGAGAAGCCTTGCGGTCTTGCCTGTCAATTCTGGGATTCGTAGACCTTCACAGCCTATGAGCAGGAGCCCTGCTCTCCGACCTGTCGAACTTAGGTTCGCCAGCCCCTGCGGCTACATGAATCAAGAGAAGCCTCTATCCTGATCCACGGACTTGAGATGTTCCAGCCTCTACAATCATGTGAGCCGTTTCCTTGATATAAATCTCTGTCTATATATTTATACGCTTTACTTGTTTTGTTTCTTTAGAGAACTCAGCCTAAGACACCTGAGGATCAAGATCAAAATGAACATACAAGCTTACTATCGTCATCATCACAAGATGCAACTTCCGTTGCCTCTTCTATGCCATCTTCGCCCATGGGTCACTACCAAAGGTTTGGGCACACCAGGACCCCCCCAGACTATACTTACTGCAGCTAAGATACCTGATGCAATGTTTAATGACACTACAGATAAACCTGTGGCCTCTAGAAGAGTGTGCAAAAGCAAACTGTGCTACTACCATACTAATCCATTATCTGGCATCCCATTGCTCAGGATTTTGTGCTTGGGACAAGCCATAAATGATGGAAAATTTCAACATGAAGATAGGTGTAAGCCAGGTACAACTACTGAACTTATATAATTATGTTTTGTATATCAGTCTAAATTTCCTAGACTTAGACTTGATTTCTTTCTCAACAATAGAATATTACATACTCAGAAGGTAGAAAACGACTCCAACTAAATGTTCGTGAAGTTACACTGCTTTATCGTAAGGATGTCCCAAAAAAAAAAAAAAAAAACTCAATGCTTTCTACCACTGCTGCATGAATATAATACTTTAGAATTAGCACAAAGCATAATTCAGAAACATGAATTAGTGAAACTTAATCATAATCATGTGCCATAAAACTTAACAATTATTTCTCAACTGGACTGTCTTTCAATATAAATAAGAATTTATCATTAAAAAACAAAAAAGAATAAATATCATACAGTTATCCTAATTACTCCATTATGGTATCTGTTTATTTGTCAGTTTAATAAAACTCTAGTCACTGCAATTTACATCAAAAATATATTTTGGACAGCATCTCACCTGGTCTCTTCATCATCCCAAGCGATCCGCATGCCTTTCCCACCACCACCTGCTGAGGCCTTGATCATGACAGGGTAGCCTAACAGCAGGGAAGAATTAGACAGAAGTTCAGACTTTGATCATGTGGATGTATGAACATGACAAGTGACCACATGTTCAATAACGCAGAAGACAATAACTGATTTATTGAAAAGTTCCCTTCTTTAGAGTTAGGAAAATGACACCAGGATAACCATCTTATATATATTTAAAAAATAAGAGAATGCGATCAGTTTAAGAGAACAAGGCTATCTGTATCAACAAACATAATGACATTTTCTCCATTAATGAAATAAAAGCTAACAAAACATAAATTATTTGACAATAGTTTCCAAAAACTGAAGTAGATATAGCATTGACTTACTGAAGATATAAGAAAAAACTTATAGCAGCAAGGGAAAACCCACACAGGCAAGCGCACACACACACACATATGATTTCCCAAAAGTGATGTTTGCATGCATAACAAATTCCCTTTTTCAAAAGTAGCTATTTACAGGTATTTTAGGTATTTTCATCTGAAAAGTCACAGGGAGCCCCTACTGCTTTTATCATCAAGAACTGACATGATGGTATTGAGAAAAATCAAACTATGGCTATAGTATTACGGGCCGGAGCAGGAGATCAACAGGGCACTGATATCAACTGAAAAGCTATTACTCGATCTTAAACATTCAAATGTGAATGCCTAAACCAGTGGGTACTGTGAAAATATAAAATAAGAGCCCAAACAAAGGACATTATCAGTTAGTTTTATAAGAGAAAATAAAACTGTCTTTAGTCAAGCACCGAGTATTTAGTTATTATCAAGTAAAATTTTTGACAGAAGTCATCTATAATGATTTATCAAGAAAAGTGCAAAAAGCTCCTTCCTTCGAGGTTTTCTGAAAATAAGGCGAAGATCCTCATATGTCTGAAACCATTTGTTTATGATCCTTTCTAAAGAAAGAAGAGATCAGTAAGCCCTTAAAGGACCCCTGGTGACCTGGGCTGCTCTACTACTGGGACACTCCAGCCATAGAATCCTTAGAGGAAAGGGGAAGGAAGGGCCAAATGTCACAGACCTTTCGACCCCTACACCACAAAACATCACTCTTAACTTCAACTTAGTTAAAATGTTACTTGCTTCCTAAGTGTTTCGTAACTAATTCAATTCAAAAAATTTTAATGAGCATTGGCATTTTAATGACAGTTATGTTTACCTGGGATAAGTTTTTACTTTCTTGACTATCAAAAACAATGCTAAGTAAAATGAGATGATAACATACTGTTCTTACATTGGGGAGTCTTATAATTGAGAAGAGAGAGGGCAAGTACCCAAATAATTGTAACATTAGGGATTCAGAAGAAAGAAAGATCATAGGATGGTAGAAAGAAAAGGATTAGAAAAACATCTTTGAAGAAAGGGCCGTTTAAACAAGGCTATGAAAAATGAGCATGATTTGAACACTTCAGGAAGGACAGCAGAAACAAGACAGAGTTGAAAACATAAGGGACAAGTTTAAAAAAATAACTAACACAATTCAGTTGAAGTATAGAGGAGGCGGGGAAGGGGAAACAGAACTAAAAACACAGATTGAGGCAAAGCATGGAAGATTTTGCATGCCACGGGTCCTACATGAAATTGGCAAGACTGGTGTTTGTCTCAGTCAATGCAGTGTCCTCACAATGAATGTCACATAAAGGGATCCAGATTGAAACCAGTAAAGAAGAATTAGCCTGCTCTTGAGCAGTGAAGAGGCACTTTCTAAAAATGAGACTCTGGAATGCCTGAGAAACCTTTTTTACAACAATTTACAGTCTTTTTTAAACACAAGGATCCATACCCCTCAAAAAACCATATTATTAATTCACCATCAAAAACTATCCATGGGACTCGGGCAGACATGGCTCTGGCAGCATGGTTGTCCATTTCCCACTTCTGCCCTTTTGAATATATGCCGAATAAACCTTTCTCTGGCTTTACCAAGAAAAAAAACAAAACTATCCATGTAACAGGAAACCACAAGAGATGTGATACCCACATCCTATATGTCTATAATATTCAGTTCCCTCTGAGGATTAGAAAGTTTTCATTTCGTTTTTCTGGTTCCATTACAATCTACAGTCATTTACTATGAACCCTGGACTATATTGATATTTGTCAGGTTCAAAATTAACACTGGTAAAAGGAACTGCTTAAAAGGAACAAGTTGGGGAAACAAAATGCACAGAATAACCTGTCAACAGGAAATTATTAGAAGTTCAGAAAAAGCAAAATATCATGAGAGAAAGGGGCAATGTATAATAAGGCAACAACAATATAGTACCAAAAATAAGGGGCAATACAGCATCAGATCTGTGAATACATGTAACTCAGGAAGGAAAGATTCCCTGACAAAAATCTAACAAGTTGAATATAAAAAGATAGAGGTGAAGGCAAGGTGGAGATGAGAAACTGGCGTTTTGGTCACTAATTCCTAATCTAATTTTTGAGCTACATTTGGAAATAATCTAAAGGTAAAATCTTCTACTCAAATTTTTATGCTGCCACCAGGTCACAGAAAAATGAGCAGCTCGCCATTTACAGACGAGGGGAAAAATATTCCCGCACACATGATATTAAACAATACCAAAGAGCCAGTCTCTCATCTTTGTCTCTACTTTCTCTTTTATTGTGTCTCTGCCACTCTAATTAGGGTAAGTCCTGATGTAAAAAGATGGAAAAACAAATTCAGTCAAAAGTTGGCATTTCTGGCAAAATCAGAAATGATCAACTAGTTGATAGTTATTGACGCTCCTTCAACTTACCTAGTCCGGACATGCAGTTTTCCCTACTGTTCTCCCACATTTTTTATCCGTTGAAATACTTACTCCTGGTGTTCAACTTGTACCGCTAATGCATTTGTTTAATTTTATATTCTTCAGCTGACATACGCAGGAAATAGACCAACCTTTCTTATTGTAACAAAATACAAAATTCTTGATGCTCTTAAAAGGAGGCAAATTTTCTGGTATGGAGAGATTGCTTAAAAACAAAAAGTTAGGTCCTAGCTCCATTCCCAAGTTATCTTCATTTTTATGGTCCTCTCTTTGGATGTCTACTGCCACTACCTTACCTCACCCTCCCAAACCCAGAGATAAATACAACTCTCCTACTAATAATGTTCCAACTCCTACATGGAGAAAGTCTCCATTTCTTATGTCCCTTCTGCACAATTAAAGAGAAACAAATGTTCCCGAAAAGAACTCTATTAAATATAAGAGAAAAAAATTAAGTAAAATAATTAAGAAAATACAGAAAGTTAGTTCACCAAAGTACTAAAAGGTTTCTTTATTTTTCACAACTAACAACAACACATGCTTTTCACCGGGCAGTTTTAACTTTGGGACAATACATCTTCTCTGATTTCCTTTCCATAAAGGAATAACTCTCTTCCTTTCCACCAGTGTATCTTACTTTCTGCCATAAAGAAACAGTAATTCTTTCTAAATCTACCACGAAATTGTCGTTCATCAATTCAAAAACATTTACTGAATATATACTATGTGCTAAACACTGCTCTGACTCTGTGGGCTACAAAGAGGAATAATTTAGAAAATTCCCTGCTCTCATGGAGTTTACTCTCTAGTTGGGAAAATACATATAAATAGATGTATATGTATATGTGTGCGTGTGTGTGTGTGTGTATGCACACACGCGTGCATACACACAGGTATATGTATGTACGTGTGTATATATACATATATATTAAATGTAAAGTAGTGGTAAGTGCTATAATAAAAATAAAGGAGCAGGATCTGATAGAGAGCGACTGAGGGCTACTTTAAGCAAACTCTTCTTGAAAAGGCTTCACTGAGAAAGCCGGTATTTAAAGTGAGACACGAACGGCAAGACAGAGCTTGCACTCTGAAAATCAAAGAGGGGGTACTAGTCCTGGTAAAGGGAACAAGCGGGAAAGCGTTATACAGGAAAGGGAAGATCACTCTGGTTGTTGTGCAATGAGTGAACTATCAAAGGGCAAAGACGGAAGCAAGGAGATGGATTAGGAAAATTCACACCGTAGAATTAAAAGGAACTATAACATGCCAGTTATCTTTGCAGTGGTCCAGATGAGAGACAACTGTGACTTGGACTTTGCTGGTGCCAACTGAGATAGAGAGAAAGACAAAGACTTGAAGTTTGGTTTTCAGGGTACAGTAGCAGGACTTGTTTGGATATGGAAGATAAAGGAAGCAAGGAAGATTCCAGGAGCTTTCCTGTAGGATTTTGGATTCCAAATCAGAAGAAACTACCTTTTGTGACCAACTGACAGAAACATGCTGACTGACGCAATAAACAACCTTACCTTTCAGGCAAAAGCTGCCCCCTAAACATGGCAATATAACCTGGAAACATAAAGGCTGATAAAATAACATCCTAATGATACAATAGACATAATAGTCATAAAGAATTTCATGTAATTTTTTTACTTACAGTTTCTTGAATTAAACTTTAACAGAATATAATAACTGATGGAAGCAGAAAAGGAAAAAGAAGATGAGAGAAAAATGAACTTTTTCCTGGAAAATGTCCTATTCCGAATGTAATAATGTCAACCAGAAGTCTCTCATGGATCAAAGAGAAGGTGTGAATTTTGCCGTCTTTTTAAAACAGTTGGGAAACTATACTTAATTGCAAGGCCTTTATTTCCTAAAGGAAGGATTAGACATAAAAACGAAATGAAAGATATTTCAGGGAGTAGGACTGGGCAGAACAGGTCCAGATATGAAGAGACAATAAGAAACCCAGGAAGGATATCCCCAGAACGAAAGCTGTGCATTACAACTACAGGGAAATCAAAGATTGTGTGTTGCATTTGTAATATTGCTTATGTCTCATTTAATGTAAAATAATTCACATGCATTTTGGAGATGGTGAAATTTAGGGGGTTTATTTATTTATTTGTTTGTTTGTTTGTTTGTTTATTTATTTATTTTAAGAACCCAGGGCAGTTATTTTATAGAATATCCCACAATTTGAATTTATCTGCTTGCTTACTCATTATTAGATTCAGGTTAAACTTTAAAAAAGAAAAAAATACATAGCTCATGTATCCTCATTCTTACAGTCCATCAGAAAACAAAAAAGAAAAAAAAAAAGTCCATTTGTCCCATTTACTGATGAAGTTACATTTGATTACTTGACTAAGGTGCTGTCCATTAAACTTCTCTGCGGAAAACATGCCATTTTCCTTTTGTAGTTAGCAAATAATCTGTAAACTGACACTTTAAAGCCAAAAAATACCCTATACCCAAGCAACATTTCACCCATAGCACTAATAAACATTAATGATCCTTGCTTATATCGATTTCTACATTGGTGGCTTCAAAACGAGGTTTTAAAAAAAAAATGAAGACAGATTTTTGCCTCTCTTCACTTTTGTTTCTCTAGTGGATGAAACAGTGCCTGGGAAATAGCATGAACGATAACAGCTACTAAATAAATGTATTAATTAACAATTTGAGTAGCAACAGGTCATTTATTTTTGCTCCTGTAAAACATTCCATGATATAAGCATACTACAGCATTATCCATTTTACTGTGAATCTACCATATCCAGTTCTTTTTATATATATAATGCTGCTATGAATATTTTTGTACATGTTGCCTAAAACCCTATCTAAGCGGTTGCCTG
Organism: Dugong dugon; assembly: GCA_030035585.1. Taxonomy (NCBI): domain Eukaryota; kingdom Metazoa; phylum Chordata; class Mammalia; order Sirenia; family Dugongidae; genus Dugong; species Dugong dugon. The sequence continues at coordinate 14,902,644 of CM057479.1, forward strand.
GACTATATATCCAGGAGTAATATGCAAGTCTTATAAACTCCTTATAAAAAAGTCTCAAATCTACTTTTCTGTATCTGCATTATCACCACATTTATCCAAATAACTATCACCTCTTGATAACCAAAACAAACTAAACCCGTTGACATGGAGTAGATTCCGACTCATAGTGACCCTATAGGACACAGCAGAGCTGCCCCCTAGGGTTTCCAAGGAGCGGCTGGTGGATTCGAACTGCTGACCTTCTGATTCGCAGCCGAGCTCTTAAAGCAGTGCACCACCAGGGAATAGCCTCCTAACTGAACTACCTTCCTCTAGTGTTGCCACTATCTAATCACACAGTGGTCAGTGAAATCTTTTAAAAATATAAATAAGATCACATTACTCTCCTAAGTAAATCCCTAATGGCTTTACAATCTACTTAAAAAGCCACACGAATGTATAAAGGAACAGAATTTCTGAATCCTAGGATAGGAAGCACGGAGGGTAGAGAGAGATGGTCTAATATCAAAATACCAGAAAGAGCTTTTCTAGATCTGTCCTAAGAAAGCTTAAAAAAAATAAGCCTAGAAGTTATCCACTTGAACATCAATTTACTTAACTGCCAAACAAAATAAACTATAACACCTTTTAAAGAAAATTTAAAAAATCCAAACGCCCAACAATATAATATTCACAATATCTAGAATCCAATAAAAAATGAAGAGACATGTAAAGAAAAGGAAAATTGTGACCAATAACCAGAAGGAAAATTAGTCAACAGACAGAAGCCCAGAAATGAAGGACCTTAAAACAGCTTACAAAAACTACAGATAATAAGCAATAATTTAAAGGAAAAAAGTGAACATACGGGGATAAACAGAAAATACTAAAAATAACCAAAAAGAATTTGGAAAAATTCACAGGATAGGATTAAAAGAAAATATGACATGGAAGAAGAACAGTGACTTTGAAGTTGGAACTATGTATGCCAGGAGACAATGGGGGACATTTTAAGGAACTAAAAGAAGAAACTGTCAGAGTAGAATTCTGTATTACTGAAAATATACTTCAAAAGTAAAGGTAAAATGGACTTTCAGAAAAACAAGATCTGAGAGAATTTACCACCAGCAGACATGACCAAAAAGAAATGTCAAAGAAAACAAATCTGAAAGGGAAATTATAACAGATGGAAACTTGGATCAAGACAAAGGAAAAAAAGAACATTGTATGTATATAAACACAAAGAATATTTCTCACCTTTTAAATATGACTAACTGTTTAAAGCAAAAATAGTAACAATGCTGTCTACAAAAAAAAACTACTTTAAAAATGAAAACACAGATAGAACAACAGTAAAAGGATGGAAAAGATATACTGTGTGTATGGATTTAGACTGTGTCCCCAAGAACATGTCCTTCCTAAAACCCGAGAATGTGACCTTATTAAGAAAGAGGGTCACTGCAGATGTAATAAGGTAAAATAGGTCATACTGGACAGAGCAGGAGAAAAATGCAGAACAAAATTCAAATTCACAAAACAAGACCAGACTTGACAGAGACTGGAGGAATCCCTGAGACTACAGCGCCCGGACACCCTGCTAACTCAGAACTGAAGCCACTCCTGAAGTGCACCTTTCAGCCGAAGATTAGACAGGCCTATAAAACAAGCAATAACACACATGAGGAACGTGCCCTCTTAGTTCAGTCAAGCATATGAGACCAAACGGGCAACACTTGTCCAAAAGCAAAAACAAGAAGGTAGGAAGGGACAGGAAAACTGGACGAATGGACACAGGGAACCTGGGGTGGGAAGGGGAAAACTGCTGACACATTGAGGGTGTTGCAATCAGTGTCACAAAAATACTTTGTGTATAAATTTTTGAATGAGAAACTAATCTGTGCTGTAAACTTTCACCTAAAGAATAATTAAATTTTTTTTTAAATGAAGTCATATAAGTTAAAACAAAATCATACTGGAATAAGACAGGCCCTTATCCAATATGACCAGTGTCCTTGGAAGAAGAGATGAGACACAGAGACGCAGACACAGGGAAGAAGGCCATCAGAAGAGGAAGGCTGACACTGGAGCTATCCTGCCAGGAGCCAAGGAAAGCCTGAGCTAACAGAAGCTGTAGGAAACAAGGAAGTCTCCTCCTCTAAAAGCTTCAGAGGGAGCACGGCCCTACCAAAACCTTGGTTTTGGACTTGTAGCCTCCAGAACCATGAGAGAATAAAATTCTGTTGTTTTAAGTCACCCAGTTTGCGGCACTTTGTTATGGCACCTTAGGAAAGTAGTATTCCATGCAAACAGTAATCATAAGACATCTGAAGTGGCTATCAGAGTATCAACCACACTACAGAACATGAATTATTAGCAGGGACGAAGAGATACTGCATAATGACAAAGGCGATAATTAATCAAGAAGATATAACAATCCTATCTATATGTGCATGCACATAACAAAAGAGCTGCAAGTATCTGAAGCAAAAACTGAAAGAACTAAAGAAGAAAAAGGCAAATCCACAATTAAAATTGGAAATTTTAATACCCACCTCTTTAGTAATTGATAGAATAGGAAAAGAAAACATCAGTAAGGATAATTTAAAACTTAAAAAAACACTACTGACCAACTAGATCTAAATAACATCTCTGTAGCACTTCACCCAGCCACAGCAGAATACAAACTCTTTTTAAGTGCACAAGGAACATCAAGCATGATAGACCAGATGGTGCCAAAAAAAAAGAAAAAGTCTCGACATGCTTAAAAGTACTGAAGTCATGCAGAGGATTCTCCTCTGGCCTCAAAAGAATTAAAGTAGAAATTAATTTTAAAAAAGATATCTGGAAATCCACAAATAATGGGAAATTAAATAACACACTTCTAAATAAAATACAGGTCAAAGAAAATAAGAAAATATTTGAAACTGATAACAAGAATTAATATATCAAAATTTAGGGGCTGCAAATAGAGTAGTGCTTAGAAGGACATTTATAGCTTTAAACACTTTATATAAAGCACAGTATAAGGTGTTATGTAACATATATGAGGCTTTATATAGTTTTTAATATTTATATGAAGTTCCAAGTAAGAAAAAGAAAAGGAAATAAAACTCAAACTTAATAGACAGAAAATAAAGAGCCGAAATCAATGAAATTTAAAAAAAAAGAAAACACAGAAAAATGAAATCAAGCTGGAATACTGAAAAAAAATCAATAAACTGATAAGCCTCTGGCTAAACTAATCAAGAACAAAAGAGAAAGGGTGCAAATTACCGAAAGGAATGAAAAAGGGGATACAACTACAGCTTCTATATACATTAGAAGGGAATATTACTATTAATCTTACATGGATAAATCTGACTACTTAGATGAAATGGAAAAATTACTCAAAAATTTACCAAAACCAACTGACTAAGAAACATTACACTTGAACAGTCCTAAACCCATTAAAGACATTCAGTTCTCAAAGTCCAAACAGTTGACTTTCAGAAGACAGTGGAGGGAACACGCCCCAACTCATTTTAAGAGGTCAGCATTCTCTTGATAACAAAACTAGATGAAGACATTGTAAGAAAACTATAGACTATTATCATTCATGAACATGGATGAAAAAATTCTTGAGAATATTAGCAAAGCGAACACAGCTACATTAAAAAGGATAATACAACAGATCTAGGACCAAGTATGCTGCTTGTCCCCAGAATGTCAGGTGGGTTAATATTTGAAAATCAAGAAATGCAATAGCTATATTAACATACTAAAGAAGAAAAACCACATAATCACCCTAATAAATGCAGAAAACGTAGTTGACAAAATTAAAAATCTATTCACCATAAAAACTCTCAGCAGATTAGGTATTTTGTAAGAAACTCAATAGAATGATAAATAATCTACAGCTAACATCATATACAAGGAGTCCTGGTAGTGCAGTGGTTAAGCGCTTGGCTGCTAAGCAAAAAGTAGGCAGTTTGAACCCACCGGCCACTCTGCAGGAGAAACATGTAAAGATTTACAGCCTTGGAAACCCTGTGGGGCAGTTCTACTCTGTCCTACAGGGTCGCTATAAGTTAGAACTGACTCAACGGCAACAGGTTTTTTTTTTTTTTTTTTTTTTTTTAACATCATATGTAGGACCCTTAGTGGCAAAATGGTTAAGCACCTGGCTGCTAACCAAAAGGTTGGTAGTTCAAACCCACCCAGTGGCTCTGTGGAAGAAAGACCTGGTGATCTACTTCCATAAAGATTACAACCAAGAAAACCCTATGAGGAAGTTCTACTCTGTCACATGGGGTCACTATGAGTCAGAGTCAACTCAATACCTAACAACAACATCATATGTGATGCCTTCCTCATAAAATTGGGAGTAAGGACATCAGTTCTCCTCATTTCTAGTCAATATTGGGCAGCAGGCACTATCCAATGCAATTAGTCAAGGGAAAAAAAAAGGTACAAAGATTGGAATGGAAGAAGTAAAACTGCTAATTCAAGACAGCATGACCGTGCACCTAAAATATCCTAATACACTTACTAGAAGTAATAAAGTGAGGTTTTGCAAAATTGTAGATATAAAATCAATAGGCAAAAATCAACTGTATTTCTCTATATTAGCAAAGAATAATCAGAAAATGGCATTAAAAATACCATTTACAAAAACACTGAAAAATCACCAAATACTTAAATTTAGTCCTAACATGATCTATGCATTGAATATTACAAAAATATTACTGAGAAACTAACATCTAAATAAATGGTGAGATATATCATATGCATGGATCAAAATATTGTTGATTTTTAAATTCTCCCCAAATTTATTTATAAATTCAAAGCATTCCCAGTCAAAATCCCATAAAATAATAAAGTAGACATTTATTAAAATTGCAAGCGGATTCTAACCTATTTGTGGAGATGCAAAGGACCACAAATATCCAAAGTAGTCTTAAAAAGGAAAAAAGAAAAAGAAGACTTCTACTTGATTTCGAGATATATAATAATCCAGATAGTTTGATTTTGGCAAAAACATAGATTTCTACATTAGCAAAACAGAATAGAGTCCACAAGTAGACATCCACATATATGATCAATAGATTTTTTATAAAAGTACCAAGGTAATCAATGAGGAGAGAATGTATTTTTCAACAAATGGCGGTGCAAAATCTAGATAACCATTTGGGAAAAAATGAACCTCAACTTTTACATCAAAAATCAATTCAAGATGAATGACATGCCTAAATGCAGTAACTAAAATTATAAAACTTCTAAAACAAAAACCATAAAATATTTGTGAGCTAGTTAGTGGTAAACAAACATTTCTGAGATAGGACACCAAAAGCATGAATCATAAAAAACGAAAGCTTAAATTACCGAACTTCAGCAACATTTAAAAACTTTTTCTATTGAAAAGACACCATTCAGACAATAAAAAGAAAAGCCACAGACTGGGAGAAAATACCTGCAATATTTGATAAAAGACTGATATCCAGAATACAGAATCCTAGAACTAAATTTAAAAAAAAGAAATACATCTAAAACATCAACTCACTGAACAGTTGAAAAGAATGGAGAAAGTTACAAGAAAAATACAAAAATAAGTGTTTAGGCATATAAATATCACATAAAATCAGACTTCAAAGTAAAAAAAAAATTAAATTCAATACATTTTGGTAAAAGGCTCAACTAACCAAGAAAACACAATATGTATACAATGTAATACACCTGTTAACTCAGTTTAAGAATACAGATAGACAAAAAATGACAGAGCAGCAAGGAAAATTTGAAAAATCCACTTTTTCAAAAACATCGCCATGGATATAGAACTGAGCATTCTACCAAGCAGGCTTGACCTAATGAACATCTATAAGACATGGCATCCAACAACTGGAAAATATATACTCTGTTCAAACACACATGAAATATATATATTTAAGGTGACTTACTCCTTACCCATAAAGTGAGCCTCAACAAATCTGAAAAATTCTAAACACAGATCATATACACTGATCAAAAAGCAATTAAGTTAGAAATCAACAACTTTTAAGAGCTGAAAATTTTTCAGAAATTAAAATAACTCCTAAATAATAAATGCGTCAAAAATCACTAACAGGAAACTGAAAATACTTAGAAATAAATGATCATTAAAAATACATATTAACACTTACTGGATTGGGTTCTCTGTCCAGATCCCCAGTTCGGGCCATTCCCCCAACAGCTGAGAGCATTAGCAGCCAACAGCTGTCACCGAGTACCTCTGCAGGGCTTGTCTTGAGCTTTCTGCCCAGAGGACAGCCCACGTTAAATGATTGGCTGACGTGGGTGTATAAAGGTTCAGCCATCTTGTCCCAGTTTGGGACAACTATAAAATGTCACTCTATATTCAGAGCTCTCTGTAGGATAGGTTGAGACCTTTGTTGAGACAGCATCTCAACTCAACTTCTCCCTCTGGCCATTCAAGTTTCTTTCACTCCCCCATAGGCACTGGTCCTAAAATCATTCCCTATAAACTTCCAGAATCCAACCTGTGAGAGAGAAGTATATTTGGAATGCTATTACAGTGATCTAGGCAAGAGTGGGCACTTGCTTAAACAAAGGGAGTAGTAGTAGAAATGAAGAAAAGTGAATGAATTTTTTTAAGTATTTAGGAGATGATGATGATCCACAAATTGAAAAAGCATGTAATAAAACATAATAATGAACATTGAATCAGAGAGACAGCCTTATTGCTGACATCAGAATTGAGCCATCTCCACTTCCTGCCTCTGTGACCCATGACATTCCAGATGGTAGAACCTCCATCAGCCTCAGTCCCTCCATGCCCACCACACAACCTGATCAATGTGAGGTAAATATGCAGGATGAAGAAAATGTAAAAATTTATTATTTAAAGCCATGGGGAACGTTCAATGAAAATTACAGCTCTGGTGAACTAATGACAACTGAACAGACACAAATAAAAAATTAGCAAACTACTAGAATTTCCAAAGGGATATAATTCAGAATCTACTAGGAAATCTGGCTGCCACGTAATACTTGGCTACACTGAAAATTTCCTATTGTAAATGAAAACAGGAAGACGGTTTAATAAATTCAAGCCATTTGGGGAAGTGACTTCTATTATCAATGCATTACCCGTGTTGTGTTTACTTCATCATAATATTATACTGATTTTATTGTTGCCCTTTAATTACAAATTAGTTTAGTTTCATCATTATAAATTTACTTCCAGTATGCCATTTGAGTGGGCACACTTCAAAGTCAGGTGATGTATATTTGCATCAGCAGTATCTGAGGTCTTCATCCAGTAACTGGAATGTAAATATGTACATGTTGCAGTTCACGTATGAATCATTCATCCCTCTACTACTACAGATAACATTACAAAGAATGTGCCCACGTGGAACCTACATGTGCAGCAAGAGGGAGTCACTCAAACAGAACAAGGGGATACTGCGTGGTTTAAAATAGAAAAAGGTGTGCAAAAAGGTGTGCAGCAGGGTTGTATCCTTTCACCTTACCTTATTCAATCTGTATGCTGAACAAATAACCAGAGAAGTTGGACTATATGAAGAATGTGGCATCAGGATTCCAGGAATACTCACTAACAACCTGCAATATGCAGATGATGCAACTGAAGTGAACACAGCTTGAAGCACTTACTGATAACGTTCAAAGTATGGATCACGCAGAAGTATGAAGAAAACAAAAATCCTCGCAACTGGACCAATAAACAACGTCATGATAAACGGTGAAGGAATTGAAACTGTCAAGGATTTCATTCTACTTGGATCAGCAATCAATATCCACGAAGCAGTACTCAAAAAAATCAAATGATGTATCGCTTTGGGTGAATCTGCTGCAAAAGACTTCTTTAAAGTTTCAAAAAGCAAAGGCATCACTTTGTGCCTAACCCAAGTCTTGGTCTTTTTAATTGCCTTTTCAATCATATTCAATGTGAAATCTGGATAATGAAAAAGGAAGAGAGAAGAAGAACTGATGCATTCAAATCGTGGTGTTGACAAGAATACTGAATATACCCTGGACTGTCAGAAGAATAAACAAATCAGCCATAGAAGAATACAACCAGAATGCTCCTTAGAAGCAAGGATGGTGAGACTTCAGCTCACTTACTTTGGACACATCATCAGGAAAGACAAATTCCTAGAAAAGGACATCCTGGCTGATAAAGTAGAGGTTGGCAAAAATAAAGGAAACCCTCAGTGAGACTGACTGGCACAACAGCCATAACAAGGGACTCAAACAACAACAACAACAACTTCCACTGCTACAGATGTATGTACAATCCCTAGAAGAGATATCTGTAGGTGATCCTGATTATCACCCAGTTTTTTCCACTAGAAAATGAAAATATGAGAAGTTAAGTAGATCCAGGATATTTTGCCTTTTCTAAGTTGACCATACCCACATACACATACAGATGCATAAATTTACTATGTAAATACCTAAATAAAAAATTTTAATTTAAATAAAAATGAACCAATATTGTATACATAAAGATACAATCAAGAGGTGGCAGAAGCTCAAAGTGAAGCAATATATATCACTGCTTTGATTTGGCAGAGAAAGGCAAGGATACTTTATGAGAAAATTGAGTTTGCCTATTTCTCTACACTAGATTCCTAACTGCTCCAGAGATCAGAAATCAAGTGAACTTGGATGCAAAGATTAGAAGCAGAATGGGTTCATAGACAGGAAGTCTCCAAACCAAAACCAAATGCCTTCTGTTTTTACATTACTGCCAGAGCCTTTTGAAACAGTAACAGAAAATTGGAACAGAAATGGTACACAATTAAGAACAGCAATAAAGCAAGAGAATGATGACAAAGGACTAAGAAGAATGAAAAGCGAAGTAGAGGGAATCAATACAAAAAAGCAAAGAGAACTTGTGAAATTAGACTTGAAACCAAAGATGTTTATGTAGGAATAATAAAAGAAAATTTAGCCACCCAATTGATGGTGGGAAAGGAAAAAAAAGGGACACAGAACACATGCTCCCATCTCTCAGAGAATATCATTCTGACCTCAAGTTACCATATTACTTTAATAATAGGAAAATGAGGTGAAATAAACACCTTATTCTTTCATGAACTTCACAAAAACCACTTTTAACACCAAATTTTTTCAACATTATTTTTCCTCAGGCATTTTTAATTAAATCTCCTGAGCTTATTAAACATATCTTCTACTGAAGACCAAATCTGAAAATAAATTAACTGGGTCCAAGGTTGTGAAGAAGGTCGACTGTAATTTTTTTTTTTTTAAGTTTCTATAAAACACCCTTAACCATAAACTCATTTATTACAACATGTGAAAATTTTCTTAAGCAGAAGGAAATAGAGCAAATAAACTATTTCAAAGAAGCATAAATGTCATGGTCACAGATGACTGCTAAGGCAATAAGGACCAATAAAAGACTCTCATACATTTCAGTCTTAGATTCTCAAAACTTTCCAATAACCCAGGCTAATGAACACTTAGATAGCCTAGAAAAATTGAGGACTAACAGTCATTAACAAAGGAGCCCTGGTGGTACAATGATTAAGTATTTAAACCCATCTAAGTGGTTCTGCAGAAGAAAGACCTGGAGATCCGCTCTCATAAAGATTAAAGCCTAGAAAACCCTATGGGGCAGTTCTACTCTGTCACATGGGGTCACTACGCATCAAAATCAACTCAGTGGCACCTAGCAACAACAGTCGTTAACAAGCACAAAATACATTCATTTGAAAGAAAATTAGAAAATATTTAAAAATGAATAAAAACAACAGTACATTATATTCAAATTTGTGGGATGCAGCTAAATCAGGAACGGTATATTTTTAAGATTATAGGAAAACTTATACCATTACATGTTTATATTAAAAAAGAAGAAAGGTTTCAAAGCAATGATCTAAGTTTCCCCTTAAGAAACTGGAAAAGAAGAGCAAATTAAACACAAACCAAACTGCTGTAACAGAAATACAACAAGTGGGTGGTTTTACAAACAGAAATTTATTTTCTCACAGCTTAGGAGGCTAGAAATCCAAACTTAGAGCACCAACTCTGGCTCTGGGGAAAGGTCCTTGTCTTTTTTCAGCTTCTGTTCCTAAATTTCTTGGTGATCATGTAGCAAGTGTCTTCCCCTCCTTTTGTGCTTCCTTGCTTGCTTGGTTAATCAGCTCTTTTCCATCTCAAAAGAGACTGATTTAAGACACACCCTATGCTAATACTTCCTCATTAACATAACAAATAAAACCACAGGTATAGGTGTTGGAATTTACAACACATAATTTGGGGGACACAATTCAATCCATAACACCTGATAAAGGTAATCTTAAAAAAAAAAGAAAACCTACAGATTATATTATACTTAATGACAAAAGACTGAACAGTTTTCATCTAACACCAGAAACAAGGCAAGAATATTAGCTTTCACCACTCCTATTTAATATCTTAATGGAATACCTAGCCAGTGCAATAAGGCAAGAAAAAGAAATAAAAAAGCTTTCAGATTGGAAAGGAAAAAATAAAACTGTTTCTATATGCCTACAAAGAAAATCCCAAGGAATCTGCAAAAGAGCTCCTAGAACTCATTACTGCACTTGGCAAGGCCACAGGATACCAGCTGAGTACACAAAAAATCAACTGCACTTCTACATATAAACAATGAACAACTGGATATCATTTATAACAATGCCAAAAAACATGAAGTACTTAGGAAAAATCCAGCAACATATGTGTAGGATCTGTAAGCTAAAACCTACAAAAGATTGCTGAAAGAAATCAACGAACTACATAAATGCAACAGAGTACCAGGTTTACTAACTGGAGGAGTCAATATTGTTAAGAGGTCCATTCTCTCCAAATGGATCTACGGATTCAACACAGTCTTAATTAAAACCCCAGCAGGCCTTTTGGTAGCTGATTCTAAAATGTATGAAGAAAGACAAAAGAACTAAAATAGCCAAAAAAGTTGGAGTAATCAACATTTGTGAAGCAACAGACATAAAGCTCAGTGGAACAGAATAGAAAGCCACAAAATTAACCCACACATGTACGGTCAAATAATACGAATAAATTTCAAAAGTATTATTCTGAGTGACCAAAATGCACAGGCAATTCAAAGGATAGTATTTTCAACAAATCGTGCTGACACAACTGGATATTCTCTTGCAAAAAAAAAGAAGAGGAGGAACAATCACAACACATTCTCACACTTTACACAAAAACTAACTCAAAGTGGATCATAAACCTAAGTATAAACCCTAAAACCTTAAACTCATAGAAGAAAGCATAAGAGAAAAGATTTGTGATGCTAGAATTAGGCAAAGATTTCTTAGATGAGACACCAAAAGCATGCTCTCATAAAAAAAATTCAACATTATTAGTCATTAGAGAAATGCCAATTAAAACTACAATGAGATACCACTATATACCTTTAAGAATGGCAAAAAAATAAAAAGGAAAAAAATGACAATAACAAGTGCTAGAGGGTATACAAGACAACTGGGATTCTCTTAATGGAGATGTAAAGTGGTAGAAGCACTTTTTGAAAAAAGATTTAGCAGTTTCTATTAAAACTAAAGTCCTGGGTACTGCAGACAGTTAAAATCCTTGACTACTAACCCAAAGGTTGGAGGTTCAAGTCCAGAAAAATCAGTCATTGAAAACTGTATGGATCACAGTTCTACTCTGACACACATGGAGTTGCCATGAGTCTGACTCAACTGGATGGCAACTGGTTTTTGTTATTGTTGTTGCTTTTTATATTATAACTAAACATACCTACCTTATGACCCAACAATTTTACTCCTTGATATTTAGCCAAGAGAAATGAATACACAATTCACAAAATACTTGTACAAGTATGTACATAGCTTTACTCATAATGTTCATAATAACCAAAGCAGAAAAGAGCCTAGGTGCTTTTCATTATTCAGTAGGAAAATGAATGAAACAAACAAAATAAAATAAATAAATGAATAAACAAACTTTGTTATATTTATAGAATGGAATACTACTTAGCAATAAGAAAGAACAAATCACTGATAAATGTAACAATATCAATAAATTTCAAAAGCATTATACCAAGTGAAGGAAATCTTAAACAATGAGAAATACATGATCCCATTTGTATGAAATTCCAGAATAGGCAAAACTAATCTTTAAATGAGGTACCACTTCACACACAGTGGATGGCTGTAATAAACAAATATAGTGACAAATGTTGGTGAGGGTGTGGAGAAACTGGAACCCTCATAGATTGCTGTATGAGGATGTAGAGAAATTGAAGCCTTCATACACTGGAACTCTCATACAATGCAAAATGGTACCATCGCTGTGAAAAACAGTTTGGCAGTTTCTCAAAAAGTTAAACATAAAGTTGCCATTTGACCCAGCAATTCCACTCCTAGGTATCTACCTAAGAATAATAAAAACAGAAGTCCACGTAAAAACTTGAATGCAAATGTTAATAGCAGCATTATTTATTTATTTTAGCCAAAACAAAGAAACAAATCAAATGTCCATCAACTGATGAATGGATAAAATGTGATATAACCATACAATAGAATACTTAGTCATAAAAAGGAATAAGTTCTGATAGAAGCTACAACATGAATGAAACTGGAAAACATTATGCTAAGTGAAACAAGCCACATATTTTATGATTCCACTTATATGAAATATTCAAAATAGGCAAATCTGTAGACCTGTGGCTACCAGGAACTGGTGGAGGGGGAATGAGGAATGACCGCTAATAAAGCAATGAAAAATTCTGGAATTAGTTAGAGGTGATGTTTGCACAACCCTGTAAATACACTTAAAAAACCACTGAACTGTAATAGGGTAGATTTTATACTATGTGAATTTCATTTCAATCTTTAGTATAAAAATTTAAAATGGGTTGCCTCTGAGCCTGGGGGTGAGGACTGAATTGGAAGAGTCATGAGGGAACTTTCTGGAGTAACAGTAATATTCAATGTCTTGATGGAGTTTTGGGTTACAGAGGTGTGCATTTGTCAAAATCAGCAAATGTAGACTTAAGATTTTTCACATTATTGTATGCAAACTTTGCATAAAAATAACAAGACTGTATACAAACATTAAACTCCAATTAATGACATGTATGGTGAAGTATTTAGTGGGATGTGTACTGATATCTGCAGTTTACTTTGAAATGCATAAAAAATGAGATGGCTTGACAGATGGATAGATACGGGATAAAGCAAATATAGTAAAATGTTAATAGTGGAATCTTGGTGTTGGGTACACAGGTATTGACAGTAAATTGCTTCCAAAATGCTGTATGAATGAAAATTTTCATAATAAAATATTGGAGGAAAAGTTACTGAACAAAGGAAATATTAGAAAATTATGAATGCTATGTAAAGATTTACGATATGGTTATAAGATTGAATGAGTGGCAATATAAGAGTATCTGCTCTTGTAGTAATGACATTTAAGCCAAGATATGAACGTTTACAAGGAGTCATCCATGTGAAGATATAAGCAAGAGCGTTCCAGTCTCCCTCCTCCTCTCCCCCCAAAAAAATCTTTTTCAAAGGCCCTGAAGCTTGGTGTGTTCAAGAAAGCCAATGTGACTGAAGTAAGCAAGAAAGGGAACACTATAAGATGAGATGGAGTATAAGATGAGATGGAGAGATAGGCAGGGGTCAAATGACCACAGGGGTTTGTCCTCATGGTAAGGAATTAGATTTTATCTAAGTGCAACGCAATGGGAAATCATTAGATGGTTTAAAGCAGGGATGGGATAGGATGGAATGTGTTATCATTTACATTTTTTAAAATATCACACTGGCTGCTATGTGAAGAATGGTTTTGAAGAGTTCAAGAAAAGGAAAAAGTAGACTCCAGCAATAGTCCCTGCAAGAGATGATGATGGTTCACAGGGGAGCGGTGGTAGTGAAGATCCAAACCAAACCTACTGCTGTCACGTAGATTCCGACTAATGGGATAGATTTTGAACGAAGAACTGACAGTACTTATTGATAGATTTACAAAAGGATGATGAGGGAATGGGGTGACATTTACTGCGATGTAGAAACTGCAAGAGAAGTAGGTTTTGGAGAATGGTGGCACTGAGGATTTTAAAGTATATTTCACTTGGGCACTATTTGTAATAGCGAGAAAAACAGACAATGAACAGAATCAGAAATTAAAGGTTTGGTTTTAGGTTTATAATTTCTTTTCCTTTCAAGAATCAATTTTGTATTAAGTACCTTTGGTCCAGTAAAAAGATCAGCTTTAATGCAAATCAAGCTCACTGATTGTTGTCATATACCACTGGGGTTAAAGATAAGGTACAAGAATAATAGCCTTGTATCTCTAAGCTTGGAGAAATCAAAGGAAAAAACCAGGAGCGATAATGAAGGAGACAAGGAGGGCCAAGACAAGAAGTACATAGACGTAATGTATTAAGTCTTAACTGTCTCTCACCAGAGTCAATGATAAGAGGCTGTCTACTTCCACATATAAACTGCTTAAGCAGTACTTTGCACAAAGTGGTGGCTCAAACTTCAGCTCTCATCCTCTAATCCCAGTAATTTCGCCAAAGTATAGTGAAAAAGTCATGGTTCTTGGAATCAAACACACCTACATTTAAATAACAGGCCCAGTAGCTCTGGGACTTTGGGCAAATTACTTAACCTTTCTAAGCCTTAGTCTCCTTACATGTAAATGAAAACAATTAAACTCAAGAATTAGCATCAGAAATAACATTTACAAAGGGCCTGTCACTTGGAACAAAATGATCCCAAAACAGAGGCTACTATTATGTAAAAGGTAATAGCACCGGATTCATCAATGCTCAGTACATTTGAGTTTTTCCCCTCGGCAGCATTGATTTGTTCCCAAAAGAGAAGTAGAGCAAAGACATGAGAGAGGAGGGGAATCACATAAAACATGATCAATTTTATTTTCACCACGTAAGACAGAAAAGAAGCAGCAAAGAAGAGAAATCTTGAGTAGATATGACACATGAACAATCCACAACTTAGAAATGGAGAGACAGGCTTATTAATTGTTTGCAACCAGGAACATTTTCCCATGGGATCACTGCTCAGTGGTTCAACCCTCAGATTAGTTTACAAAGGTCCATTTAAATCGCAATATAGTTAAAGTGCCATGTACGTCAACAAATCCAGCAAAAAACCAAAAATGATGAATCACCAAACAATACAAAAATCCAAGAGACTTTACTATTATGCAATTTAATTTATTTCAGAAGCTTGCCCTTGGGGGATAGGTTTTACAGGAGGTTTCCAGGGTGATTCAGAAGAGGATTTCAGGGAAACTGCAGAAACTTTATAAAAGCTGATGACCCTGATTCTTTATTATGTTTAATTTCACCTCAAATCTATGGCTTTCCTTCCTTTCAGAACAAGCAAAACACCAGCACTCATAACAGCCAAGATTACGATCATTTATTTCACAAGTGAGAGGGAGCAACTAGGTAACAATTAGAAGAAAGATAGGAAAGAGCAAGGAACTATACAGAATGTGTCCAAATATAAAGAAAAGAGAGCCTTAGATTGAATTAGGTAACCTCTGTAGTTAAAAAACAAGAAAAAAAGAAAGAAAAAGGGGTAAGCACAGCATTAAAACATTGAAAGAACAAAGCAAAATGATGAAAACTGGTCAGAGTCTCACCATGATTAAAAATAAAACAAACCCCTTGCCACTGATTCTGACTCACAGCGACCCTATACGACAGAGAAGAACTGCCCCATAGGGTTTCCAAGGAGCAGCTGGTGGATTTGAACTGCTGAACTTTTGATAAGCAGCCGAGCTCTTAACCACTGCACCACCAGGGCTCCATTATTTTAAACATTACAGATTATAAAAAGGTCAGAGGAAAGACATGAAAACATGTAAAGCAATCTGCCATTTACATGAAGGAAACGCTCACAAGTTAAAGCTTCATAATTCAAGATGTGTCATACCAATGTAATTCGATATTCTCAAATCCCTTTTTATGTCTCTAACTTCCTCCAAATAATCTGTCTTTTTTGTTTACTGTATGTTGTTGTTGTTAGCTGCCATGGAGTCAGCCCGATTCATGGTGAATCCATGTACCCCAAGGATAATGCAACAAAACATTGCCCAGTTCTGCACCATCCCCATGATCAGCTGTGGATAGGACCTCTGTGATCTACAGGGTTTTCAATGGCTGATTATCTACTTCTGAAAATCAGGCAATAAAAATCTTATGATATTAACAATATTTAAACTAGAACTAGAACGGAGCCTTGTGAAATTTAAAGGTATATGATAGAAAATAAATTAAACCATTTTAGAAAACCCTCTTCTAAAGCAGTACCTCTGTTACATGCCTTTTAGACTACGAGGAATGCAGATGATGTCGAGCTAAGGATATAAGCATAAGCTTTTGAGATGGGGAAGGGAAAAAGGGACTATAGG
Source organism: Dugong dugon (assembly GCA_030035585.1). Lineage (NCBI taxonomy): Eukaryota > Metazoa > Chordata > Mammalia > Sirenia > Dugongidae > Dugong > Dugong dugon. The sequence goes on from CM057479.1 coordinate 14,919,054, forward strand.
CAAAGCACCCTGAACTAAAAACATGTGCTTAACTAATGATACAAAACCCATTATCTTAGAACATGCAAAAATGAAAGAACAGCCCACCCAGCTCTCAATGTACTTCCTTGATACAATGCTTTTCAGAAGAACCAGACCATGTGCAGACATCCGCAAGGTGACCAACAGACCCACCACAGGAGTCAAGCCGGCATCACAGGGGGGACTGCGCAGGTGCGGCACCCCATAATAAGTCTGGCCATCCAGACCCAGGAGCCTTTGTTATGGGTTCCATCTTGGGCTGCCTCCTGCGTGTGCACCTAATCTTCATAATCCCACCTCTTCATGAATAAAGATGATGCCTTTTCCCAACTAAAAACCTTTACAAGCCCTAGCCAATCCTTTATTAGGGAAGACAAAGGCTAGCATTGTTTTGTCCCTCTGTCTCAGCTCGCGAGCTACTTTTTCCCAATAAAGCTTTGTTTGTGCAGAAAACTGGAGCCTCTCCTAGTCATTCTTGATCAGTAGAAGGCAAGAACCACACAGGGGCTGCCCAGGTTGGGAGGAAGACCTCGGCAACACTTTCTATTGATTATGAAGTAAACCATAGAATCTGTTTCATGTAGTCCAATTCATTCAGCATCTAGCATATCTTAAGTATTTAAATGCTTTTTTAAAATATTGATGATAATGAAATAACTAGTAATGAAGCCAAATGTAGCTAGATCAGTGAGATTCTCTATAACCTTTTCTTAAGGAGCTCTGGTGGCACCATGGTTAAAGCACTCGGCTGCCAACCAAAAGGTCAGTTTGAACTTACCAGCTGCTCCACAGGAGAAAGATATGGCAGTAGGCTTCCGTAAAGATTTATAGCCTTGGAAATCCTATGGGGCAGTTCTACTCTGTCCTACAGGGTCACTGTAAGCTGGAATCAACTCGACGGCAGTGGGTTTTCTGGTATAGCCTTCTTGGTGTAGTGGTTAAGAGCTAGGGCTGCTAACTAAAAGGTCATGGTTGGAATCCACTAGGCATTCCTTGGAAACCCTAAGGGGCAGTTCTACTCTGTCCTGTAGGGTCACTATGAGTCGGAATCAACTCAACGACAACAGGTTTGGTTTTGGTTTGTTTTTTCTTAAATCCAGGACCTATATGAACAAGAAGGAGCTCTGGTGGTGCCATGGTTAAGCACTCAGCTGCTAACCGAAAAATCAGTGGTTCGAACCTACCAGCTGCTCTGAAGGAGAAAGATGCGGCAGTCTGCTTCCTTAAAGATTTACAGCCTTAGAAACCCTATGGGGCAGTTCTACTCTGTCCTATGGGTCGCTATGAATCAGAATCAATTGAACAGCAATGGGTTTGGGTTTTTTTTTTGGTACACCAATAAGAGAAATTTCTGCAAAACAAACACACACTTAACAATCAGCAAAACCCAAATAACTCCGCCAGATCCAACTAGAAACAGGGATGCAGCAAGCTAGACATCACTCACTAAAGAACTGCCAAGCTAGCCTATCCCATTTGCAGTGAATATGCTTACTGATGCAAGTGGTCACTTTCATGTCACAACTATTAAACTCTGTCAAATCAAATGCTCTCCAAGTGTCTAAAATAATCCTAAATAATCAACCCTAATGAGAAAACAGGACTAAAGAAATATTAATGGGGGATGCTGTAAAGCTTGGACCTAGGACTCTTAAAATGCTAAGAAGATGCTGTGAATCCATGATCACCAAGCACTGTCTAATATCTCTCATATATCTACCAATATTTGTCAAATGTATACAGACACTGATTTGATTAATAAAACAAACTTATTTCATAGCAATCCTAATCCATAATAACAATATACTCTTAAGTATTTTCTTAACTAGCATATACTGAAAATACAATTGTTGCCATGAACATCAGAAATATATTCTTAAGATTTTTTAAAATTAAAAGTTAAGAAGCACTGCCCAAGTACAGTTATACCTAAAACTGTCAATTAAAATGTCCTTCAGTTTAACTTTTACTCCAATTTAAAATACTTGGTTCTAATTTTCCATATTCTATTTTCTCTTTCCTAGAAAGATTATTAAATTCATATTTGACATCTTGGGAAAAGGTAAAAACTGGGAGAAACCTGTCAAATACATCTTCATTTGAATCACATATGACCTTAACTTTAGTAAGACACATTCAACTATGTACATATAATTCACGTTACATTCAACGTCAAGAAATCTTAAGACAACTCCTTCTTTTAATTTGCCAGTGATTTCATCTTATAAAAGAACTATACTTAAGGTCAAATTATCCACTAAAGTCTACTTTAATAATAGAATGTGTTAATTCAACTGATAAATTCTTCTAGAGCGATAAGTAATCAGAAACCTAAGCTATTAAAATATTATTTGCTCTATAGGAACTACTTATTATATGTTTAGTCAAGCATATCTGCTGAAAGACATAGAAACCCCACCAGAATTAATTTAAGAACTTACCAATTTCCCTTGCAATTCTGACGGCTTCATCTGCATCCTGTAAAAGCAGGAAATGAGACTCAACATTAATCCCATCAGCCATTGCACAATGTCTTTAGGGCAGTCATATATTGCACTACTGTCTCCTCTGATTCATTTAATGTTCAATTTTACAACTTTCTAACCCTTTTCATTCAGAGAAATGTAAAATTAATTCCATAAGTGGAATGTAAATTCTACCTCATCGTTATTATATTAAGAAAGCCAAAGCAGTTTGAAATGAGCTGGCAGGAAGCACTACCAGAATTGCCAAATGATTTGGTGTAGTTGCAGGAATTTAATGGCAGAATTTAGAAGTTTACAATCAATACTGAATCATAAATCAGATCATTAAAACTTGTCCACAGCCAGCTTGTTTCTGTCTCTCTGATATTTACGTCATGTTTTCCTAGATTCTGTCAGCAGGGGGAGTTGATTCTCTATTGTTTGGGAGAAACGCAATAGATTTTTCCAGAAATAAAGAAGTAAAATTCCAGTATCTATAGGAATTACCAACTGTTTAAAAAAAAAAAAAAATCCATCCCTTTGGTAATCTCCATTACCCTTTCTTTTTTATTTCATCCTTTTTTTTTCCTGGTACATATTTAATCTTTGCCATTTATATCTTTTTACACAAATTAAAAACTTAAAGTCAATGAACCAACTATAGAAAAAAAAAATTCTAAAAAGCCAAGGAAAGAAAATGTCCTCCAAAACAGTACAGGGTAAGAGTTTATCAATGTAAGGATTAGCTATTGCTAAATCTCACCAAACGTAGCTTATACCTCTAAGCAGCTAAAGGGCAAAAACTTACCTTGAAGGTAAGCCATTTAATTGATCATTAACTTCCACCTTACACACCCAACAGAGGACACACAGGACACCTTTCTCACATAAGAATAAAAAGGAAGTTGAAAAGATGTTCAGTCCAACCCTCTAAATTTCTGAATTATTTTTTATGATTCAGTGACACAAACTAAATTACCATAAGGAAAGACAATGTTTTGAAACCACCAGTTGTTAAACATACTTGAATTTTTGGAAAATGTTTTGAAAATATTAATGTGAAATCTGTATTTTTTAAGCTAATACATTTTAAATGTAGGGAACCACCATGTCAGAATCCCTCCCATACACACATACCTAAAAGGCGGGTGAGGGGGATGTTTATATCTGGTTCATTTATGTCTTAAAAAAAAAAAAAAAAATCTTCCTTAAAAGTCTTCAGTACCTAATAACATTCCCTGAATAAGGAGGCTGGCAGGGGAAGTTGTCAGAAAAATTTAATTTCCTTTCATTAGCCAGTCTGCTCCACAAATAGATGCTTGTTAAGTTCAAAGCAGTCCTGAAAGCAACATCAATTTTAAGTCTTTTTTAACTCCAAGCAGTCACATCTGCTAATGAGATTTTCCAAATAACAATTGTTTTCAAGTCAGAGATAAATCTATACCTCCCACCCTAGCCCCCCACCAAAAAAAATCAAGGTTTACTCCTTTATTACACCTTGCTGTTTTCGCTGACCCTACATTCTCCAAATTTTAGCTTAAAGGGATGAAAATCCATGAAAAGGGTCATTTAAGAATGTTAGTGATTTCCACACATTGAGTTTGAAGGGTCTTTGTTCAAGCCAGTGACAGTTATTCAAGAATACTTCCCCTTAATAGCCTCTCAGTCAGGAAGTGTTAAACCTGCCAAATGCGGACAATTAGAGCCTCTTGAACAAAAAACAGGAAGAGTGATGACTGATGAAGACTTGATTATAATAAGCCTAGAAGAAACTTCTAACATTTCTTCCAATTCAAACATGTAATAGTATATTTGCAAAAGATACTCTGAGAAAATAAACTGCTGTCTAAAAAGTTACCTTGAGAGACCTAACAGGCAAGTATTAATGGATAACTCATAGAATTCATCAGTGATATTTTGTTTTATATATATATATGTGTGTGTGTATGTATAAATGTACATATACACCTACAAATGTTATAGATGTGTGTATATATATGTGTGTGTGTGTGCACGTGTGTGTGTATATACATACACATATTTACACAAAGTAAAACTTTTGAAAAATTCTTTAATTACCACAAAGTCAATCCTTCTATAAACTGCCACACAACAACCCTGTCTTTTTACTAATCCAAGTGGTTAAGTCTTCTTACTATGAAAACACAATTCAACTAAATGAACTTCAAAGCAAAGTCAAACTACCTTAAAAATTACCTTCTCACTTGTCATTCATTAATCCCAAAAAATTTTATTGAGGACTTATTCTGTACTAGACATATTAAAAACTCTATCATCAGTTTCAATAATAAACTACTAAATACACTCAGCTCCAATATGCTCCTTCAAGACATTCAGTTTTATAATCAGGCTATACAAAATTACCCTTAAAGAGATTTTTTTTTTAAAAAAATGCCCAATGTAGTTTCTAATTCAATGGACTAACTCATTCACACACTACGCTGTATAATTTCCCTATAAGGCTACAGGTAGAAAAAAAAAATTTAAACAAAAACTTTAATCAACAAAAAAGAAGGCCAACGATCATTAGGAAAAATAGGCAAAGGATTAAGTTGGAAGTTCACATAAAAAGAAAACCAAAAGGATAATATATAAAATACATTCAACCTTGGTTACAACTACAGAAATGCAAATTAAAACAATGAGATACCATTTTTCATCTATCAAATAAGTAGACCACAAATTATATATAAAGACCTTCCAAAAACGGTGTGCCTTTTCTGCAAGTCTAAATTATTTGTCAATACACCACGGAACATCCACCTTTGAGGCAGCAAATTACACTGAAGAAGAGTATAGGCTCTGGAGCCAAAATGCTTGGGCCCCAATACTGGCTGTGTGCCTCCGAACAACTTACTTACATGCCTCTCTGAGATTTGGCTTCTTCATCTGCAGAATGGAGATAGTAAAAGACTCTAGCTCATGAGATGAGAAGATTAAATGAGTCATGGCTAAAACGCACCAGAATAGTACCTGGTACACAGTAAGCACTCAAAAAAATGTTAGCAATCTGTGATAAAATGGGTAGTCTACCACTCCAAACCACCAAGTTTGTTCCTTCCCTGCCTTAGAGGTTACTTCCTGTGGTCATTATCCATCCTCTGAACCTCTAAAATACAGAACTAATAGCAGCACTACAATACTGCAAACCATGTGCACTTCATCCCGTATAACCCACTGGATCTGATTATCTGTGTATGCATTACTGCAGGTGGACACAATAGGGAAGGAAAAACTATAACAAAGAAAGGCAAATTCAAATAGCTCTCCCCACATGCTAAACACCCAACATATTTCTACAGAGGTGCTAGTGACAAATACTGATTACCACCCATAATTCACACTACAATTCTCCCTTCTCACTTCCCACAGCCTACCACACGCTGTCAAATCGACTCTGACCCATAACAACCTCAGGTGCGTCAGAGAAGCATTGCGCTCTGTAGGATTTTTAATAGTTGATTTTTCTAAAGTAGATCACCAGGCCTTTCTTTGGAACTCAAACCTCCAGCCTTTTGGTTAGCAGCCCAGTAGGGGCACATTAACCTTCTGCACTGCCCAGGGACTCTAAACTTTATCAGCCCTTAATTCTGAATTCCCAGGATGAGAATCCTGCAATTCCCTCATATGGGAAGCTACTTAAGAGTTTACTTTCCTCAAGTTTATTCTAGAAAGGAATTCGTGACTATTTTTGAAAAAGACAAATCACTACTTCAAGACATTGTGAATAAGAACTGTATTTGTACATAAAAAGCATCATCAAAGTACTCTGCATTAACATATAAAATTAAGCAAAACTTCAAATAATCCTGGACCCAGGAAATGAGTTCCAGCTGGTTGAGTTTTCCAGATAATTCAAAGTCAAGCAGAATACTCTTTCTAAAAGTTAGTATATTTTCATATAATTGTAAAGACAGCATAATAAACATGACTGGATCTTTAAATAGATAAAGCCTCTGAGGCATTATCAGGAAAATCAACTATTTTGGGTATGTTGTTGTTAGGTGCTGTCAATTTTCGACTCATAGTGACCCCGTGTGACAAAGTGGAACTGCCCCATACATTTTTCAAGGATGTCACTACTGAACCAATAAGCAACATCATTATAAACGGAGAAAGCATTGAAGTTATCAAGCATTTTATTTTACTAGGATCCACAATCAATGCCCATGGAAGCAGCAGTCAAGAAATCAAACAAAGTATTGCATTGGGCAAACCTGCTGCAAAAGACCTCTTTGAAGTGTTAAAAAGTTACAAAAACAAAAAAAAAAGATGTCACTTTGAGGACTAAGGTGCACCTGACCCAAGCCATGGTATTTTCAATAGCCTCATATGCATGCAAAAGCTGGACAATGAATAAGAAGACTGAAGAATTGATGCCTTTGAATTATAGTGTTGACAAAGAACGCTGAATACACAATGGACTGCCAGAAGAACGAACAAATCTGTCTTGGAAGAACAACAGCCAGAATGCTCCTTAGAAGCAAGGATGGCAAGACTTTGTCATACGTAATTTGGACATGTTATCAGGAGGGACTAGTCCCTGGAGAAGGACATCATGCTTGGTAAAGGGTCAGTGAAAAAGAGGAAGACCTTCAATGAGATGGAGTGACACAATGGCTCCATCTGCTAAAGCAAGAGCGCCTTCTAAAAAATCTGACTAACTAGGTAATACAAAAACAATTACTCATTTAAACTTATTTAAATACATTACCATCCTCTGCTCTAGGATGTAAACAAGTACTACTATTTGCTCTTAACAAACAGTAAGAATTCTGAGAAGTTACAGGAAGTTTCCCCAAAAATTTAGTATACTGATAGGGTATTACAATCAGGTGCAGCAAGACAATCGCTGGTGAGTCCTCCCTCTGCTTCACGTCTGACATTTAATAGATCGCACAATCCTATAGATTCACCTTTGGCCGTCTGTCTTAACACCATCTACTTTGCTCCATACCAAACGCTTTCATCTAGGTTCCTGTCATTTTGCCTGGATTAAAGGAAGAGCACCTTAATTTGCCTACGCACATCAAATTTTGCACTACTCCAAACTATTTTCACGAAACAAACCAAAATGGGCTTTCTAATTTCACAATTTTATCATGTTAAAACTCTTCTGCATGAAACCATTCAGGGACTCCCAGAGCCACAAGAATAACCTCCAGAACCAGCAGTATAGCACACAAACCAAACCAAACCCATTGTGGTCGAGTCAATTCTGACTCAAAGCAACCCTGTAGGACAGAGTACAACTGACCCATACGGTTTCCAAGGAGCAGATGGTGGATCTGAACTGTCAACCTTTTGTTTAGCAGCCAAGCTCTTAACCACTGCACCACCAGGGCTCCACAGCATACAAAGCCATGCATATTTGGATCTTAATTTTCTCTCTAGTTCTCTCTTTTAGGACAGCCCCTCAGATGGGTACTCACAGCATTCTAAGGCTTCCATCTTGTCACCGCTGCAAACTTTTGCATACCATGTTTTCAGTGAGGATACAGCTGTGGTTCCACCATCAGGCTTTCTTTTTAGATAACTCACTACTACTCAGACCTCAGGTCTCACTTAGATATCACCTACACTAGAATATTGCCATGACACCCCAAAGCTGTATGAGCCCATGTTCCCTAAGGTTAGGATTGTTGCAATGTATTAAATTGTCTATTTGCCAGTCTACCTAAGGGAGGGTCTATGATAGGTCCATAAGGAAAACAGTTTCAGAAGACTGCTTAAGTATTATTGCACATTAAGTGTTCTAAGAGTGTGGTAAAATAGCTCCACATAACATCCATACAATATTCTAAATATTCAAATGGGAAAAGAACAAAGTTAATGAGAAATGTAACAAATTGAAACCACATTAATTTACTCAAGTTGGTGATGAAAATTACTTGGGGAAAAAAGTGGAATACAATAAATACAGTTGCCACGAAAAGTAATTTTGTCCTAAAAATATCACAGGCTAGAGTGGTGTCTGGGATCTTAAAAGCTAGCAAGCTGCCATCTAAGATGCATCAATTGGTCCCAATCCACCTGGAGCAAAGGAGAATGAAGAACACCAAAGATACAGGGAAAATACTAGCCCAAGAGACAAAAAGGGCCACATAAACTAGAGACCCCATCAGCCTGAGACCAGAACAACTAGATGGTGCCCAGCTACCACAAAGACTACCACGACAGGGAACACAATAGAGAGTCCCCAACGGAGCAGGAGAAAAGTGGGTGCAGAACTCAAATTCTAGTAAAAAGACCAGACTTAATGGTCTGACTGAGACTGAGCTATGGCTCCCAGACTCTCTGTTAGCACAGAACTGAAACCATTCCCAAAACCAACTCTTCAGACATAAATTAGACTGGACTATAAGACATAAAATGATACTTTTGAAGAGAGTACTTCTTAGCTCAAGTAGATACATGAGACTAAATGGGCAGCTCCTGTCCAGAGGCGAGATGAGAAGCCAAAAAGGGACAGTAGTTGGTTGAAAGGACATGGGAAATCCAGTGTGGAAAGGAGGAGAGTGCTGTCACATTAGGGTCAGCTAGGGTCACATAACAATGTGTGTATAAATTTTTGTATGAGAAACTAACTTGAACTGTAAGCTTTCACTTAAAACACAATATTAAAAAAAAAAAAAAACTGGTTTCCTTTAGCCATTGGGTTCTTTTGAAGAATTATAATTATCTATGTGCAGTCAGTTTTGAGGAACAGAGCTCCAAGGTCAGACTGGAGGCTGTGTTTTAATAAATTGTTGTTATATAAACACTGTTCTGGCCCATTTCCATGACAATGCCGATATAATGTGGCATAAGAACTGGAAAGTTCTTCTCATCTTTGGAACATTTTTGACTCCCTAGTCAAAATATTACTCTGTGATGGTTAACGATGTATGTCAACTTAGCTAGCCCATGATTCCCAATAGTATCCTCCATTTTGTGATCTGATATAATTATCCTCCATTTTGTGATCTGATGTAATTATTCTCCGTTTAATATGCTGTAAATCTTAAACCTCTATGAGGCAGGATTACTGTGGGGTGTATCCTAAGTCTCACCCTTACTAGAGGGTGTGACTCAAGTCATAGCCCTATTCAAGTCACACCCTTATCTGATATAAGGGGAGTTTCCTTGAGGGTGTGGCCTGCATCCAATATACATAAGGATGCTCTGGCAAAGCTCTGTCTCTTGCTCTGGATCCTGCATCCCACTCATAACCATCTGACCTCCAGTTCTTGGGATGTGAGCCATTAGCCTGTTATCTGACCCACTGATTCTGGGTTAGTCAGCCCCTGCAACCACGTGAGTAAAAAGAAGCCTCCAGCCTGACACCTGACCCACGAATTTAGGACCTGCCAGCTTCCAAAACCACGTCAGCCATTCCCTTGAGATAAATCTCTCCCTATATGTATTTATATATATACACTTCACTGGTTTTGCTTCTCTAGAGAACCCACCCTAAGACATACCCCAATTTGCAAATTGTACATTCAATAAATTTCATCAATTTCTAAAGAAAAAAAATATATATATCACAGACTAATTTCAAATAACCCTGTGGGTGAAAAAAAGATAGAATTATCTATTATTAGCACATGCATTCTTCCCATTCAAAACTATTGCTAACTGAGTTGCTAAAACCATAAAATACTCCAGAGTATTTACATTATTTATTTGCATCAGTAAACCTCTATCTGTATAGATACCTACTCAAAGGTGATCTACTCAATAAATCTAAACTATAAGATTCAAACATGAGTAGTTCCAGATGAATGTGGAGTTACTGCACTAAAAATCTAAATTAATAACCAAATCTAAAAAATATATATGTATATATTGTATACATATATAGCTTTTCACAAGTCTCAGAAATAATTAGAAATAAAACCAGTATTAAAAAGTATTTTCCCAGAGAAACAAAAGACCATTCCTTATAAATTCTTTCTTAATGCTTATCTGGGAACCACAACTTACAGGTTCAATTGTGGCTTAACAAATTAATTCAAATAATAGCTGTTTAGTACTCTGTACCATGGTTATAGTTAACACAGATAATGATAATCTATCATTACTTAAGAGTGTAATAGATTCTTAGAAATCATCTAATGCATATAAGCAGACAAGATTGCTAAGGGGATTTCTTTTCTTCAACTTTCTACTTTTCCGTATTTTCCAAATTTACTAGAATAGTTTGCAAATTTAAATGCCAAGGGTGGTCAGGCAGATTTTCCAAATCTAATGCCCCTGAAAAGGTTGCCCAAATTAACCTACTGAACAAGCAAAACCAAGTTTATTACCTACTGCAGTAAGGGATGCCATCACTTAAAACAATCTTGGAGGCTCCACTGAGATTTATTCCAAACTGGCTAATAGCCACAGAAATTCTTGATTCAGAAACTGCATGCTCCTCTGATGCCCAATGGGTCTCCCGTGCCACAATGGGAAGGTAAGTCTCACAGTGGGTCAAGCTCCAATTTCCTTTTCAGGAACTCTAGGAAGGAAGAACCCTTTGATTTTCTGATTAGATTTGAAAACTTTATTATTATTAAAGGAAACTTTTCTTATTACTAACAAAATGTCCTGAACATTTTTTGTTCTAAGTCTATAAGACAAAGTTCATAGCGAAGAAGACAGGCATAGGAACTTTAAGTCCATCTTCATGCTGGCTCTAGGGGCCAATGAGTTCAGGAAGTTTCATCAGACTGGCATCCAAATACGATAAAATTTGCACTGGAACCCATATCAAAACCTTAAAACATTCCTCTATCTTGACTCGTTTTGTTCATGGCAGTTTGGGTCCAGGAGATATCTCCTTTCCAAGCCTTAAATGCACGAGCAATTACTGATTGTCAGATCTGCAAGTGGAGATGGCCAACCATTATGTAAGGGACTCAAGGTATGAGGTGTATAAACATAACTAATATGCCACTGCAAAATTCTCGGGAGTATACCTCAGGTTAAGCCTGTGCTTTCACAGAGTTAGACTTATATTCCTTACATGCATTAATTCTATAACTCAAATTCATATTTATTCTTGATAAATGGCATGATTTTATCAAGGAAGATTTAGAATTATAGTAAACTTTTTGGGAAATTTTTGATATGAATAAAATGGTTCAATTAAGAGGCACCTTAGGAAAAAAACGAAAGCAAAATCTCAAACACCCAATGGTCTCCATTTTGTTATTAACATGAGGAAACTTCCAAGAAAATTTCAGATTCCAAAATTGTCTCCTTACAAAATTCATAGGATAAAATGACAGACATATGGACCAGTGGAATAGAATTGAGAGTCCAGAAATAAATCAATACATCTATGGTCAACTGCTTTTTGACATGGATACCAAGTCCATTCAATGGGGAAAGAATATTCTTTTTAATAAATGGTCCTAGGACAACTGAATTTCCACATGCAAAAGAATGAAGCTGCATCCATATCTCATACCATATACAGAAATTCATAATGAATCAAGGATGTAAATCTGAGATCTAAAACTATGAAACTCTTAGAAGAAAAACAAGGGGTAATGTATTAGGGCCTAGTTTTTAACAATGGATTCTTAGATATCACACCAAAAGCATGAACAGCAAAAGACAAAATAAATAAATTGGACTACATCAAAATTAAAAACTTTTGCACAGCAAAGGACGTTATCAACAAAGAGACAGCTTACACACTAGGAGAAAATTTGAGGGAACCATTATCTGATAGGAGTTTAATATCCAGAACATATACAGAATTGCTACAACTGAACAAAAAAACAAGCAACCCAAACAGAAAATGGGTAAAGGACTTAAATAGACATTTCACCAAAGAGGATATTCAAATGGCAAAAAAACACATGAAAAGATTCTCATAGTCATTAACCAAATCAAATCTGTTGCCATCGAGTTAATTCCAACTCATATCGGCCCCATAGGACAGAGTAGAACTGCCCCGTAGGGATTCCAAGGAGAGGCTGGTTCGAACGCTGACATTTTGGTTAGCAGCCAAGCTCTTAACCACTGCCCCATCAGGGCTCCTCACAGTCATCAGTTATTCCAAAAAAAGGCTACTGCCGCGGAATCGATTCCAACTCATGGGGACCCTACAGGACACAGTAGAACTGCCCCATAGGGTTTCCAAGGCTGTAAATCGTTATGGGAGCAGACTGCCACATCTTTCTCCTGTGGACCTTTCAGTTAGCAGCCAAGCGTTTTAACCACTGTGCCACCAGGGCTTTCTTCATTAGTTATTAGGGAGATGCAAATCTAAAGCACAATAAGATAATACTTTACCCCCACTAGAATGGTTATGATTAAAAAAAAAAAAGAAAAGAACAGGTGTTGGCTAGGATGTGGAGAAATTGAAACTCTCATCCACTGCTGATTCGAAGATAAAACGGTAAGCCACTGTAGAAAACCGGCAGTTCCTCAAAAAGTTAAACATAAACAACCCAAGCACCCATCAACAGATAAATGGATAAACAAAATGTGGTGTACACAGACAATGGAATACTACTCAGCCTTAAAGAAAAATGAAGTCCCGATACATGCTACAACATGGATAAGCCTCGAACACATTATGCTGAGCAAAATAAGTCAAGCACAAAAGCACAAATATTGTATGAACTCATGTATATGAAATGACAAGAACAGGTAATTATATAGAGACCAACGGTTACTATGGTTACTGGTGGGCTAACTCACTGGGAATTAGTGAACTTTTGTCCATGGTAAAGGGAAAATTGGCATCAACTACAGGCAATGGTTACACAACCAGACTAATGTAGCTGCTACCATTATGCTGTACACCATGAAAAAAGGGGGGGGGGGAGGAGAAATGGCAGATAAAGTGTTTTATATACTGTCACAACTATAACATCAACCAGAAATCTTAAAAAAAAAAAAAAAAAAAAAAAAAAAAGGCTGTGCCTGATGATACTACTTAGATACAGCTAAACACTTCGTGAGATTAGTTTTCTTGGTTCGAAGGTTTAGGATCATGGCTTCATAAGTCTATCCCGTCAATTGGCCTAATGTTGTTTTTAGAGTTTCTGTTCTACTTCCTGATTTGGTGAGTAGTGCCTGGGATCCTAAAAAGCTTGTGAGCGGCCACACAAGATAAAACAATTAGCCTCTATTTGCCTGGAACAGCAAAGGAAGAAAGAGACCCAGGAATCAGAGAAGAAAATGGACTGCAGGTTTAATTACCTCCATAAACGAACTACCTGCATTACCATAAGACCAGAAGAAATGGATGGTACCCGACTACCATTACTGAACATTTTGATCAAAGAATGAACAGATGGAATCTGATCAAAAGGAGGAAAAGCATGGAACAGAACTTCAAACTCATATGGAAACTGAACTTACTGGATCCATTGAAACTGGGGAATACCTGAAACTAATGCACGAAAATAACCTGTAAACCTTAAACTGAAACTATCCCATGAAGCCATCATTAAACTAAACAACAGTTTAGCCCAATTAATAAAATTGTTTGCCTTGAGCATAGCTCTTGCAAAGAATTATCGATATAAACTTAATCTGACAACTGTTAATTTAAAGCACAGATGAGAACTTTAAGGGGCAGAGAGCCTAAATTAATGGTAATGAAACAATATGGGTAGAGATAGTGAGAATGGTGACACAATGTGAAGTACGTAACCAACGTTATTGAACTGTTCATGTAAAAATTGTAAATAGATGTACATTTGGTTGTGTATACTACCATCAAAAATACATTTTTTTCTTAAATTTAAACATAGAACTACCATATGACCCAGCAATCCCAATCCTAGGTATATACCCAAAACAATGGAAAGCAGGAATGCAAACAGATACATGGACACCAGTGTTCACTGCAACACTATTCACAATAACCAAAAGATGGAAAGAACTTAAATGTCCATCAACAGATGAAGGGATAAATAAACAACCTGTGGTACATACAGTGGACTACTATGCAGCCACAAAAATAAATGAATTCCTGATACATGCTACAACATGGATAAACCTTGAAGACATTATGGTGAGTGAAATAAGTCAGTCAAAATAGGACAAATACTGTATGACCCCACTTACAAGAAATATCTAGAATAGGTAAACGTATAGAGACCAAAGTTTATTAGTGGTTACCAAGGGTAGGAAAGAGGGAAGAGGGGAGTCATTGCTTAGGGGACACTGAGCTTCTGTTAATGGTGGTGAAATATAATTTGGAAAAAAAATAGTGGTGATGGCTGTACAACATGATTAACGTAATCAATGTCACTGAATTGTACATGTAAAAATTGTTAAATTGGCAAATGTTTTGTTATATATACTTTTACCACAATAAAAAATTTATAGGAAAGACAAATTTCATAGGGAAGACCACAGGCATAGAAAAACATCAAATGAAAAATGTGAAAAACTTAAAACTCTCTTGAACCTGGTGGTCTTTATCCCACCTCTTCTTCCATCCTGTGCTTTTTCAATTCCCTCTACCGCTATCTCTTCCTTTGACCTGCTCCCCTTCTCTACTGACTAACTGGAACCTGAAAAGCTATATTACCTCTTAAAATAAACCCCTTTCAGAATATGGCAAGTCCCTTATTGCTATTTTTTTTTTTTACAAAAGCATTTTTATTATTTACAATCATTGAATAAATCAACCATCAATAAAATAAACAAATCAGCAGTCAATACTGATGCAGAGGTAATAATAAACATGTAAAGTCTACTAAGTTTTTAAGTTTTTGGTCATCTCACAGATTAAAGATTGTTCCCCAACTTCAAACATTTGGGGGAATCTTAATCAGAATTTAGTAGAGTAAGCACCTGCCCTTTGTGTCTGCATATGGAATACTTTGGGATTTAGAAGCATTCTAACGGATTTAGGAAAACATCTTCTCTTGGACAGACTAGAAGGCTAAGCTATAGGTGTCTGAGAAAATCTATCCTTTAAAATAAGAGACACAGATTTACAAAAATGAATGGAAAACGCATTCAAGGAGGAGGCAAAGGCAGGACTGTAGAAACTAATAAAGTGTGAGTGCCTCAGTCCATGCCCAACGTGGCACAAAGAGAGCCTTCTGCCATTGGTAAGACGGTGAGATGGTGCTGGTGGGAAATGTTTTCTGAGTTTCCAAGGACTGATTAACAATCATGGAGACTACCTGGAAAATTAATGTTGTTATTAGCTTCTACAAAGTTGGCCCCCAACTCATGGCAACCCCAGGTACAACAGAATGAAACAATGCCCAGTCCTGTGCCATCCCCATGATTGGTTATAGATCGAACTGTTGTGATCCATAGAGTTTTCACTGGCTGATTTTCGAAAACAGGTCAACAGGCTTTTTTCCTAGTCTTAGTCTGGAAGCTGCACTGAAACCTGTTCAGTATCATAGCAACATGCAAGCCTTCACTGACAGACAGGTGGTGGCTGTGCGTGAGGTATACCGGCCGGGAACTGAACCCAGGTCTCCCACATGGAAGGTGAGAACTCTACCATTGAACCACCTCTACCCTCTTGAGTATTAATAGCCAACATATATTGAATTCAACTAACATTTACTGAGTACCTACTATGTACAGCCTCTGTTTTAGGTGTTAAATACAGCAGTGCATAAAACAAGCAAACAAAATCCGTGTCCTTACAGAACTTCCATTCCACTGGGAAGGGCACAGAAAACACACAGTAAACACAATGAGCTAATTATACATTAAGTTAGAAAGTGATCCACGCTATGAAGAAATCAGAGGAGCCAGGTGGCTCAAGCAGTTTTCAATGCTCTGATAATCAAAGGTCAGTAGTTTGAACCCACCCAGTGACTCCGCAGAACAAAAGTCCTGGTGATTTGCTTCCACAAAGATTACCAAGAAAACCCTCTGGAGCAGTTCTACCTGCACCACATAGGGTCGCCATGTTGGGACTGACAAGATAGCAGCCTTATTACTGAATTAAAGCCATAGTTTCATTCTGAACTGGGAGCCATTGTCAAAGACTTTCTAAAACCTATGCAAGATAAACAAAAATTTACAGAGAAATTGAGAATATTTTAGGAATATGCAACCCAGGGTCCCCAGATTTATATCAGTTGGTTCATACTGCTAGGAAGAACCTCAGATAGAAAATATGGGATGAAAAGGGAAAAGAGGAAGAGCCTGAGAGTACGTTGGAACCCCAAATCACCTGGGAAACCAGAGAGAGTTAGAATAACTGTAAATGATGAACAAGGACTTTTGAAGCTATCACCAAACTATTGCCTGTTAAAATAGATTGGACTCTAATCCAGTTGTGCAATAGAAACTTTAGAAATAAATGCTCTTTAATACTTTTAAGTGCATTCAGGAGTATATTCTGAGCAGGTGTGAACCCAGCTCTCTCCTCATTTTTTGTAAGCAGCCTTGAGCCAACCAAAAACAACCAAACCTGTTGCCATCGAGTCAATTCCGACTCACAGCGACCCTACAGGACAAACTGGCGGATTCAAACTGCTGATCTTCTGGTTAGCAGCCATAGCTCTTAACCACTATGCTACAAGGGTTTCCATACATTTTGAAAGAGTCTAAAAACAAAAGAAGGATAAGACCCAGAATAAACTGATTGCCTTACAGATAAAACTAGATGCTCCCACCCCAGCAGATAAACACCAGCGTCTTCTGATAATGACACCTACAGACATTGTAAACAGAAAAAACATGGGTAAAATAATTGTTCTGTGTTAACCAAGAAAATGAAGGAAAAAATACAGTGGGCCATGTTGCAACAATGAATCAAGCACTCAATTTCCCATTTTACCTTTTAAACTCACATGGAGGAATTTCACTAATTATTAATGGACAATAAGTAACTTTTTTTTGGTGATATAGATACCATAATATTAACCTTAAATTCTGCTACTGTTAAACACAAATTCTCCCTCAGAGTCAACAAAGTACTCAAGTGATGGGTATCTCTGATATCACTCACATTTCCCATGTCCTGCCCCACACCTGTTACCTCTGACCCTTTAATCAAGAAATATTCCTTCTTCCTATGGGGCATACTAACCACTAACTTAATAAGAAAGAATCTACTGTTCATTGCACAGTGCCTGGGGACTTAAAAGCTTGCAAGGGCCATCCAAGACATTAAAATTGGACGCTACCCACCGGGAACAACAGAAGAAGGAGAGTCAGGAACAGAAGGAAGATACGGGATATGTGGGTAATTGCCTCAATGAACAACTGCCTCCTTTGCCATGAGACCAAAAGAACTGGAGGGTGCCTGGCTAGCATTTCTGAACATTTTTTTATTTCCCAGTGGCTCAAGTTATTCTTTTTCTTTAATTGTACTTTAGATGAAAGTTTACAGAACAAATAGCTTCTCATTAAACAGTACATATATTGTTTTATGACAATGGTTAACAACCCCACGAGACATGTCAACACTGTTCCTTCTCAAACTTGGGTTCCCTATTACCAACTTTCCTGTCCCCTCCTGCCTACCCATCCTTCTGTTGTGCCCCATTAGTCTCATTTTGTTTTATGGGGCTGTCTAATCTTTGGCTGAACAATGAACCTCGGGATCAAGCTATTCTTTTTTTATTTTTTCCCAAACAAAAATTTATACATGCACTGTTATGTGACTCTAATTACTCTCCCTGTACTGTGACAGCACACTCCTCCTTTCCCCCTGACTCCCCCTGTCTATTCAACCAGCTCCTAACCCTCTCTGCCTTCCCATCTCACCTCCAGACAGAACCTGCCCATTTAGTCTCTTGTATCTACTTGAGCTAACAGGCATACTCCTCACGAGTATCACTTTATGTCCCACAGTCCAGTCCAATCCCTGTCAGAAGAGTTGGCCTCAGAAATCGTTGTAGTCCTGAGCTGACAGAGAATTCAGGTTCCGGGGTTCCTACAGTTTCAGTCAGACCATTAAGTCTGGTCTTCTCACTAGAAGTTGAGTTCTGCACACCGCCTTTCTCCTGCTCCATCCGGGACTCTCTGTTGTGTTCCCTGTCAGGGCAGTCACTGGTGGTAGCCGGGCACCATCTAGTTCTTCTGGTCTCAAGTTGATGAAGTCTCTGGTTTATGTGGCCCTTTCTGTCTCTTGGGCTTATACTTTCCTTGCGTCTTTGGTGTTCTTCATTCTCCTTTACTCCAGGTGGTTGGGACCAGCTGATGCATCTTAGATGGCCACTTGCAAGCTTTTAAGACCCCAGATGCCACTCACCAAAGTAGGATGCAGAACATTGTCTTAATAAGCTTTGTTATGCTGACTGACCTAGATGTCCTCTGAACGCATGGTCCTCAGACCCCTATCCCTGCTACTCTGTCCCTCAAAGTGTTTGATTGTATTCAGGAAACTTCTTAGCTTTGGTTTAGTCCAGTTGTGCTGACTTCCCCTATAGTGTGTGCTGTCCTTCCCTTCACCTAATCTACTATCTAGTTAGTAAATAACCCTCACCCTCCCTCCCCACCCTAGTAACCATCAAAGAATTTTTTATTCTGTGTTTAAATCTTTTCTTGACTTCTTATAATAGTGTTCTTATACAATATTTGTCCTTCTGTGACTGACTAAATTCACTCAGCATAATGACCTCTAGTTTCCTCCATGTTATGTTTCATGGCTTCATTGTTGTTCTTTATCATTGCATAGTATTCCATTGTGTGGATATACTATAATTTGTTTATACATTCGTCCGTTGATGGGCACCTAGGCTGTTTCCATCTTTTTGCTATTGTGAACAGCGCTGCAATGAACATGGGTGTGCGTATATCTATTTGTGTGATGGCTCTTGTTTCTCTAGGATATATTCCAAGGAGGGGGACAGCTGGATCTTATGGTACTTCTATTTCTAGCTTTTTAAGGAAGCAACAAATCGATTTCCAAAGTGGTTGTACCATTTTACCCATTCCCACCAACAGTGTGTAAGTGTTCCAGTCTCTCCATAACCTCTCCAGCATTTATTATTTTGTGTTTTTTGGATTAATGTCAGCCTTGTTGGGGTGAGATGATATCTTATTGTAGTTTTTATCTACATTTCTCTAATGGTTAATGATCGTGAGCATTTCTTCATGTGTCTGTTGGCTGCCTGAATATCTTCTTTGGCGAAGTGCCTGTTCATATCCTTTGCCAATTTTTTAACTGGGTTATTTGTCTTTTCGTTGTTGAAGTTTTGCAGTATCTTGTAGATTTTAGAGATTAGATGCTGATCGGATTTGTCGTAGCCAAAAATTTTTTCCCAGTCTGTAGGTTGTCTTTTTACTCTTTTGGTGAAATCTTTTGGTGAGCACAAGTGTTTGATTTTTAGGGGCTCTCATTTATCTAGTCTCTCTTCTGGTGCTTGTGCACTGTTATTTATGGTTCCTACTGTGTTTATGCCATGTATTAGGGCTCCTAGCATTGTCCCTATTTTTTCTTCCATGATCTTTATTGTTTTCAATTTTATATTTAAGTCTTTGATCCATTTTGAGTTACTTTTTGTGCATGGTGTGAGGTATGGATCTTGTTTCAGGTTTTTGCAGATGGATATCCAGTTATGCCAGCACCGTTTGTTAAAGAAACTGTCTTTTCCCCAATTAACGGACTTTGGGCTTACTGAACATTTTGATCAAAGATTCTGTAGAAGAATCCTGATCAAAAGGGGGAAAATGCAGACAGAATTTCAAATTCTCATGGACTCTAGATTTTCTGGAGCCACAGAGGCTGGTTGAACCCCTGAAACTACTGCCCTGAGATAATCTTTAAACTTTAAACCAAAAATATCCACTGAAGTCTTCTTAAAATCAAACAATAGTCTAGCTTAACTACTAAAAAAAAAGTCTGTCTTGAGAACTATGCTCTTTTAAGAACAATCTATATGGGATCACAGTGACAATGGCAACTCCAAATATTCGACAGGAATCTTATGGGGCAGTGAGTTTATGTTGATGGTGGGGAAGAACAACTCAGAAAGAGAAGGTGAGAATAGTTACACAACTTGAAAAATGTAATCAATGTCAATGAATTGTACAGGTATAAACGGCTGAACTGGTACAGGTTTTGCCGTGTATCTTCTCAACAACAATAAGAAAAGAAAAAAAGAAAAGAATCTACTGTGCAAATGGAATTGCCAGATCAAGCATTCTCCTGATTCCCTCTTCCTTGAAATCCCTGATGGCTTCTTCCTTGAAATCCCTGAGGACTCTCCTATTCATAGTCAAGCTATAATTAATTTGGATGGTGACTCATCAGTACCTTTGTGACTATATCACGCCCAAATTGAAGATTTCAAAGCAGCCAGATTTCTTGTCAGGAGACAAAAATTGCAATTACACTGGCAGAAATATTGGGGCTGAAGAGATCAAGGTTCATGATGACCGGTCCAAACCAGCACCCAAACTTGTACAACTCTAAAATGAGACAGTAGAGAAGACTAAAACTCAATAGCTGTAGGCCTAAAAAAGAAAGGATTTATCACACTTTGTAACAATCCTTCCAAATGGTATCTGCTCCTAGGTTCTCATTGCTGCATTCATGTACCCAATGGAATATCCATTTCTTCTTTACTATTTCCATTTTTTTAACATCAAAACATAAATATTTAATAATTATACATATAAACAAAGGAATACAAAATTTAAAACAAGAGTAAAGAAAGAAGCATTTGAATATTTGTGACACTTTCCTTACATTAACTTTTTTTAACTCTCCATTCTCTCTTCCCCCGCAGCCTCTTGTAACCACTAATCTAGTTAGGCTTCTATGCATTTGCCTATTCTAAATATTTCATATAGGTGAGATCATACCATATTTGTCATTTTCTGTCTGGCTTATTTCATTTAGCATAATGTTTGCAGGGTCATCCATGTACTATTATGTTTCACAACTTCATTTCTCTTCATGGCTGAATAATATTCCATTATATTTTATACACATACACACACAAACCACATTTTGATCATCCATTCATCTGTTGGACAGCTGGGTTGTTTCCATCTTTTGGCTATTGTGAACGCTACAATGAAAACTGGTATATAAGTACCTATTTGAGTCCTTACTTTCTAGTCTTTGAAAGCATATACAAAGGTATATATATCTAGGAGCGGAAATGCTGAGTCATATGGTAATTATGGAGCACTGGTGGCGCAGTGGTTAAGAGCTCGGCTGCTAACCAAAAGTTCAGCAGTTTAAATCCACAAGCAGCTCCTTGGAAACCCTATGGGGCAGTTCTACTCTGTCCTTACAGGGTCGCTATGAGTCAGAATCAACTCAACAGCAATGGGTTGGTTGGTTTGTTTGTTTGTTTTTTTTAATAGTAATTACATGTTTAACTTCTTGAGGAATAGTCAAACTTTTCCACAGCAGCCACACCATTTTACATTCCCATCAACAATGCATAAGACCTCCAATTTCTCCACAGTTTTGCCAATGCCTGTTATTTTCCATTTTATAGATAACAGACATCCTCTGGGTGTGAAGTAGGCTCTCTTTACGGTTTATTTTCATTTTTGGTGAAAGTATATATAACAAAACATACTCATTCAACAATTTTTACAGGTACAACTCACTGACAAGTTTTACATACTTTACATTATGTCACCATTCTCACTATCTCTACACATATGATTTCACCACTGTTAACTTATACTGTCTGCACCTTAAAGTTCTCATCTGTGTTTCAGAGTTCTGCTTGCCAAATTAATTTCATACAGATAACTCTTGAAAAGGCACAAAGGTCATGGCAACATTCTTTATTAATTGAGCGAAACTGTTTAGTTTAAAGATGACTTCATGGGATAGTTTCATCTCAAGGTTTAAAAACTGCTTCCAAGCAATAGATTTGGGGTTTCTGCCAGTTTAAAGGTACTCAGCAAGTTTGGTTTCCAATAAAAACTTGAAGTTCCATTCTATGATTTTCCTCCTTTTGATTAAGATCCATCTATTGGGTAAACATTCAGTAATGATAGCCAGGCACCATTCATTTCTTCTGGTGTCACGGCAAGGGAGGTAGGAGTTCATGGAAGCAATCAGGCCCGCAAATCATTTCCTTCTCAGATTCCTGGGGCTTCTTCTTCTCTTGCGCGAGGCAAATAGAGACCAATCCAATGGCTGCTGGCAAGCTTTTCAGACCCCATGCACTACTCTGAATTGGGAGGTTCATTATGGTTTATATTTGCATTTCCCTAATGACTAATAAAGAAGCCCTGATGGCACAGTGGTTAAAGCGCTTGGATATGAACCAAAAGGTCAGTAGTTCAAATCCACCAGCCACTCCATGGGAGAAAGATGTGGCAGTCTGTTTCCATAAAGATCACAGCCTTGGAAACACAATCGGGCAGTTCTACTC
This sequence comes from Dugong dugon, assembly GCA_030035585.1. Taxonomy (NCBI): domain Eukaryota; kingdom Metazoa; phylum Chordata; class Mammalia; order Sirenia; family Dugongidae; genus Dugong; species Dugong dugon. Next base: position 14,941,837 of record CM057479.1, read on the forward strand.
AGTCCTATAGGGTTGCTCTGAGTCAAAATTGACTTGATGCAAACAACAACGACTAATGATGCTGAGAATCGTTTTATTTGCTCATTGGACATTTTTATATCTTGCTTGGAGAAATGTCTATTCAAGTCCTTTGCCAATTCTTTAATTGGATTGTTTGTCTTTCTGTTGTTGCGTTTTAAGAGTGCTTTATATATTCTAGATATTAAACTCTTATGCGATATATTGTTTCCAAGTACTATTCTATAGTATTCACAACAAGTAAAAAGAAAAAAAAAAATTACAATTGAGTAATGTGCCAAAAGTGAACATTTCAAGAAGAGTGACAAAGAGACTCAAATGCTTCTGAGGTTGAGATAAGATCAGAATTAAAAATTATATACTGAATTTAGTGAAAGGAAGGTTAACGGAAATCTTTCCAAGAGAAATTTTCAAAGGAGGAGAGAAACTATAGACTTCAGGAAATGAAAAATTAAGTGAGAGGTATAGAAGTGAAAGTGAGTGTGGACAACTGTAAGACATTGGACCATAAAAGAAAAGAGAAATACGGTGGCAGCTAGGAAGTGGTGTGGGGCTATGTTCCTTTACAGATGAGAGACACATATTTCTCTTCCACTAAACTTGTAGCACCACGATGGCAGGGATCGTGTCTCTCTCGTTTATCACTACATTCTTCCCACCTAGCCCGGTGATCAGTGCATCTGTTGATTTATTGAGCACTTTTAATAGTTAACAGTAACGGGAAAGAGCTAAAAATCAAAGAGTTTTAAGATACAGAAGAAAGAAAATACAATCAGTAAAGATTATAGCCTCTGAAGGCTGTAAGAGATACAGTCAGAACAAAAGAGAAGGAACTGGCTTTAGACAGAATGTGGACCATCTCTTCTTTGTAACAAAAGAGAAGAAAAAAGAAAACTGGATAAATACAGATAGAGATAAATACGGACTCCTGGCAAGAAGCTGAGGATATTCACGAACCAGGGGTCAAGGCTGCTAACCATCCTGTAATGCATGAAATGATCCTACACACTGAAGAAGTGTCCAATCCGAAATGTCAACAGTAACACTTGATAAGAAACACTGAGATGAAGAGTTCTTACAGTCGAACTGAAATCAGAAGGTTAAATGCTCACATAGGCTTTTTCTTCTAACAAGAAAAAAGAATGATTTTTCCGTGGGAGGGGAGAGAGGGAATCACACGCTTCAATTTCTGTATTTCTTCCTCAGAAGCCTTATGCTGCAGAAGCCATTTGCTGGTTAAGTATTTGATGTTTGGACCCATAGTCATCCATGGCCATGGCACTTTCCACCAGAAACATGATTATACTTTACAGCTATGCTTACGGAGAGAAGCTCAATGTGAAGATACACAGAGAACATCATAATGTTTAAAACATTAAATATACACTGCCATCAAAAGAAATCCAGAGATTTGAGAGCACATTTTTAAAACACCAAGTTGTTTCCTATAAAATTGTGAGATAATGATTCATTAAATGCAATGCTGAAGTGTCTTCTCATTTTTTAAACGTATAGCATTCTAAAATACCCCAAGTATAAGCAACATTGATTTTGTAACCTACATATATATCTTAAAAATAATAATAATAATCGCATTTTATCTTACACTTTTAACAAAATGTTTGACTTGAAGTCACATACTATAAAGATCATAGTAAAACAGTTCCTCACCTTGACTACCCCATCAAAGCCAGGGATTGTGTTGACCTTTGCTTTCTTAGCTAATACTTTGCTTTCAATCTTGTCACCCATGGCTTGAATAGCATGCGTGTCAGGTCCAATGAAAATGACATCTTCTGCTGCCTGTGGAGAAATACAAGTTGAAATTTATAACAAAAAACATTACAGGGCTTGGTATGAAGTCACGATTAAAAAGAAAAATCCAAACATATTTATTATTTATATAGCAAAAAGCAACTTAAAAGTAAGCATTTGAGCCAATACATTAAAGTATGTAATACTGTATTATACATAGTATATGTGTACATAAGATATATGTTAGGTCAAAGAAAAATAACTGAAAGTAATGAAGAACTCTTGCTTGATATTAACAGTATCCTTAGGAAAAGCAAATTCTATGATGTTATATTTATATATAATATTCTTCCACCCAGTATAAATAATGGATTTGCCTTTAAAACACCTTAGATATATCTTTGTATTCTCTATACCTTGCAACTTAGTGCCTACTATACCACGAATACCCATATTTATTAAATATCAACTCTGTGCCAGGCTTTGAGCTAAATGTAGGGGATAAAATGGGTGAAAACAAGGGGATATCAATTAATTCAAGGGAATATGAACAGATACCAATACTTCAGAGAAACAGGCAAAATAAAGTACAGAAGGTTTGCACCCTTGTGAGTACAAGAGATAAGTCAAGAATACAGTGGTCATTTAACCAGGTAGAAATAGAGTTTCAATAAAAACTGTTCTGCACACATCATATTTAGTTCTTCAGCAATGCGTCCACCTCTCATTGTTAAAGTCATTATAATAAACAAAATGTAAATGAACTAAATATTAATTAGAGACAGAACAAAATATGATCTAGTTAGTCCCACTGTGGGGCAAGGTCTAAAAAGAAGGGAGCGGTTTGCTGATATGAAGGATAAGGTCATCAGGTAAAAAACTGAAGTAAAATATAAAACAGGTAAAAACAGACCTATATGCTAGGCATCATAAGAGTAAGATGTATAACTTGGTTCTCCCATAGTCTTTGGTCAAGGTTGGTACAATAATAAATCCCATATTTGTATATCACTTTTGTGTCACATGTTCTACCTCTGGCATTACTGCCTGAAAAGAACCTCAGGCTGGGAAAGGGGCTTCATTTTCCTGATGACCAGAGTTAACTTAGCAGCATGATGCTTGGATTGTTGCTTGGCCATTGTGGTCCAGGAGTAGTAAGAGCACCCAGAGCAGGATGTGTGGAAGCAGAACAAGGAATCAACAAAAGGAACATATGAGGGAAAACATTTGGATGAGGTAAGATGAATTACGCACAAGCTGAGCTGAAATGCCTGTGCGGCTCTGTCAAGAACCCATATTCAAGAGGCAGATACAAAGGTCTTAGGGTTTTGAGACAAGTCGAGAATGAGATACAGATTTTTAAAGGCATCAAGTGTGGGGGGGGGGGGGGGCGGCGATCAAAAGCTGTAAATGGGGAAAAAAAAACAAAAAAGCCAATGCCTTTAAATTCAAGATGTATACTTTCCCTCCTCTCAAAGCCCAAACAGAAAAAAAGAGAAAGTACACATTCTGAGATTAAAGTCTATGAATCTGTTTCTCTGTGTGACAATGAGAGTAATAGCTACCTGGCAAGTGTGATTGAAGAATTAAATGAAATAATAATGTAAAGCACTATGCAGAGTGCCAAAATTGTCAGCTGTTGTTTTTTTTACTTTCCCTATCCAGAAGGTCCTGACAAAAAGAGAACATCAGAATAATAAGACAGCTAGGGATGCCACCCGCCCCCCCACAATATATTATAGGATCCAAATACCTACAATCACCAGTGTTACAAGAACAAAACTGTAGCTAAGAAACTTCTTCAGCCATAACAGATGCTCATAAAATTCTGTTCCATCAAATGTTTGTAACCAGTTTTTAATAGCAGAACCTTATTTTCTAAATATATCCTATGCTAAACTACAAAAATACAGAACACATGAAGTGGATCTGCTATGTATGAGGGTGAAATGATGGTGGGCCTACATCCCCACATACCTGGCTAACCTATGTCTCCAACTAGATAACTAATCATTTTGGAACACAGAATAATTATATTCATTTCTCTTTCTCCCAAGCATGAACCCACTAAACTCTAAGTAAAGTCAAGCAGAAACAATCACGCTTCAACTATCTATTGTCTTTTCATATTCTGTCATGGTGCAGTGGTTAAGAGCTCAGCTACTAACTGAAAGGTCAGTAGTTCAAATCCACCAGCTGCTCCTTGGAAACCCTATGGGGCAGTTCTACTCTGTCCTATGGGTCGCTGTGAGTCAGAATCAACTTGATGGCAATGGGTTTGGTTTGGTTTTGGTTTATTCTCATATTACTTGCTAAGATAGAAGAACTTGATTATAAATGCTGCTTTAAAAACCACTATGTCAGAGAGTTGTCAGAGAACACACACACACACACACACACACAGAGTTGAAGAAATAACATAAATGAGAACATCCAAGATACATTATGATTATACAGTAAAACTTCAGACTATCAGGAGCTCAACAACCTGGAACCACTAATTAACCAGATTTTTCTCATGCATTCTAATTGAGGAAAATTATTCCTTCACAAATGCAAAATTGACAAGAAAAAAGATCACATCAAATATTTAGTGACTACTCTTTGTCCCATCCAACATAAAAGAAAATAGACAATAGTAAGCTGGGTAACTACTCAGACAAATGTTTCACTGAACCACCTTTTCATCTACATGCTTTGGTAGTACACCTCCCTAGGCTGAGACACCTTTAAATGTAATTGAAGCAAAGTGAAAAGGTAACATCCTAGTTCCTGACTCCCAAAATTCTGTGACAAAACGGCAATGTTGAAGCAATTTCAAAAGTTCTGAGTTCTTGATCTATGTCAGTTGTATCGTTTAGAACTTAAATCTAGACTTTCTCCACTAGTAACTTTTGGATACTCTCCTGTTAACCCTGCATCTTTGGTTATACATCTAATTAACCACTGCCCTTACTCACCAGTAATTTTTTTTGGCATGGCATAGCAGTTAGATTTATTTATAAAAAAACATGCTTTTAGAAGTCCCTTAAAATTTATTATGAATGATAAATATAATACTAGAATGTAGATAATGTCTTATGGTCATTTCAAAAAAGTGGGATTTAGTTTTTCGTCCTCATTTGACAATAATAATGATTTGTAGGGAAGAAATTTTAAAAAAAGCTGAAATCACTGCTCTAAGATTCCTTTCATTTCCTAAACTCTGTAATTTTATGGTTCTTGTTGAAGACCTGATAGAAGAACGAGGAAAAAGTTTGGTTTTGAAGGGTATTTGGAGAGAAACAATGAGATACAACTTAGGAAAGGCTTTATGATGGGATTGAACGATAAAATAGATGTATAAAAATTAAGATGTATGATACATATGTAATTCATTGCTAGAAATATCACAATAGTTACGGTATGCTATGCTATGACTTCAGATTTTTAAACGTACAGGTATGCGTCATTTGGAGCCCTGGTGGCACAGTAGTTAAGAGCTCAGCTGCTAACCAAAAGGTCAGTAGTTCAAATCCACCAGCTGCTCCTTGGAAACCCTACGGGGCAGTTCTACTCTGTCCTACAGGGTCACTATGAGTCTGAATCAACTTGAGGGCAACATGTTTGGTTTTTTTTCTTCGTTTATGCACCATTTAACATCGATGATACATTCTTTGAAACAGGACGTTACGTGATTTGGATGTTGTTCAAATATCATATTATATACAGGAGAGAGGCACACAGAGGGTCACCAGTCCAGTGGGACAGAGCAGGACTATGCGAAAACTTTGGCTCTGCTGACTCCAGTCCTACATGGTCCCCAACTGGTCTGTGAGAACTGCACCCAGCCCCCACACACCCGCTATAACACAGTCCAACCAGCCAGAACCTTTCCCTTCCTTCCTGCCTGCCTGCTTCCCTACCCTCTCAATGGGCTCTAAACTCTTCCAGCTTCCCCTGCACCTTCTCTGCCTCCTCCTCCACCTCCTTCCCCAGGCGCTTTTCCTGCTCCTCCTCCCACCACGGGACTACTCGATGGCCACCACCATGGGAAAAGCCACAGCCTCGGGCCCCCAGGCATCACATGCACATGCCAAGTGGGGGAGTGGGCTTGGTAGGACATCCCCCTCACAGCTCTGGCGGCTCTGTGCAGTCTGTCTGAGGTGAGCGCAGTGGGACAGGCTACAGATGAGCGCTAGGACACCCTCTACCTGCTACCCTATGGGCAGGGCGGACACGGACCCAGAGAACTAATGAGAGACAGACCAGATCTCCGTACATAGTAAAGTACATCCACTAGTAGTAAAGTACATAGTAAAGTACATCCATTCTCTGACTGGGTTAAGGAAAAGTCCTACTGTCTTGAATTTGAATTAGCAGTATCACTAGGAACACAGGCGGTATTTTATCTTACATAAAATATAGATTATATTCTCATATCATATTATACATATTATATATGAGAAAATTAGTTCTGTGTATATTATCAATTAAAAAAAAAACCTGTCAATAGCGACTCATAGCGAACCTACAGGACAGCGTAGAACTGCCCCATAGGGTTTCCAAGTTGCACCTGGTGGATTCATACTACTGATCTTTTGGTTGGCAGCCATAGCTCTTAACCACTATGCCACCAGGGTTTCCTTTACTAATATAGTATGCTTATATATCTATAGTATAGATTACATTTTTATTATATACATACTCTTTTTGGGTTTGGGGCTGGGGTTAGGGTTACATCTAAATATATTTATATATTAAATATGCTGAAATATGTGATAAATTCTGTTAATATAATATAGTTAGTATAACACATATGTAACATATACTATATATAACATATATGCTACAATTCCATTAATACATATATTTTATTTCTTAGCTCTAGCAATGAACAAGGACTAGAAAAAATGGCCGATCAGTTATCAATGACTATGCCTAGCACCCCAAATGTAATCTCCAAATACCATTAAAGAAACCAAGGTTTTTTGAAAAAATGGCTGATTATAGGCCCTGGGGCAGGAAATGTATGAGTCTAGAATATCTTGCCTAACCAGATAGCAAGGAAGCTATAAAAGATTTTAAGGGTCATGTTAAAAAAAATTCATGAGAGAACTTCATAAGGCTCCCAACAGCCAAAGAGGGACAATTTGAGCTTCAACAGTAATAATTTCAACAGATTTAAAGCTACCAAATGTGTTGAAATCTGACTTCATAATGATATATTAAAAAAGGAATCCGTTAACTTTGAAGGATGAAAAGGAATCAATTTGTTGTCTCAAAAACTAGTAAATAAAGGTAAAGAATTAAACATTTATCTTACTTTTCTTACAGGAATTGTGCCAATCAAACAGTAGATAAGTGGAAGGATCTCTTTATAAATATATCCCAATTAATTAATGGGAAAAAATGTTAGAATTAAAATACCACCATTTGCAACCCAGTGATTTACTACATATAGGCAGTAAGCATCAAAGGCTGCTTAGATCTTAAAAAAAAAAAAGCTATAAATAGACTTCATGTGCCTCCTATAGTCTTGGCACTATAGGAGGGATCAAACTTGAGTACCATCCTGTCTGAATCCAGGTAACAATTTGCAGGAAATGTCAAGAACAGAGGAAAACAGTGAAATGCACCAGGCCTGTAAAATCAAGGTGAAGGCCAGGTTCTTCAACAGGTAAACTGTAAGTAAAGAAAGGTATGGAAGGGGAATCCATGAATTAAGAGAAATTTAAAAGACACAGTAACGTTCAAAATATCAGCTTCACTGGGTTCGACATGGACAACCAAGGCAGAACCCAGTCTCTGTGGCGTTACTACTTCCAAAACACTCAGTTTTTGCTCTTTGTGTAGGCACAACAGGAAGTGTGTGAACAAGGCCCAAGAAAAGTTTATGAGTACAGAGGCAGAAGGGTTGATCACAGATGCTGTGTTACTAGGGTTAGCAAAGAAAATGGATCTTCCTAATGCCAAGAGCACTGCTAAAATCACAGATGAGCTGGGACTGTATTCTCTGAACAGAAACAGGTGCATCAGGAAACCTGACCACCAGTGGAGACAGTTCTTTGAAGGACTGAGGGCTGTCCAATCAGTGATGAAACCAGAAACGAACAGGGAGAGCTCGTACTCCTCCCTCACTCCTCCTCTCCCTTTTACTACCTCCACTTTACTCTCGTGGGACAAACTGTGTTATTCTGTGGATCAAGTGCCAGAAGCTGTGTGTCATTACAATTTTAAATCTGTTGCCTTCAAGTCGATTTCAACTCAAAGCAACCCTATAGGACAGAGTAGAACTGCCCCATAGGGTTTCCAAAGAGCAGCTGGTGGATTCGAACTGCTGACCTTTTGGTTAGCAGCCAAGCTCTTAACCACTGCACCAACGAGGGCTCCCATCATGTTTTTGGTCATAGTATATATGCTGTTAATGTGGGAAACACAACCTGTAAACAGATTTCTTACTTAATGGAAATAGTTTTCGTTCCCAACTAAGCCAATTCTGGTACTCATATGCAATATTACTCAGCTTTTTTTTTTTTTGCTTGTTTTGTTTGTTTAAAACAAAAACAAACCTTAGTTTAGTACCATGAAGGAATCTGAGGCCTTAGGAGTTATAAAGAGGAAAGGCTCCACCTTTTGGCTCATGGGATACATGCTGAAATCTATTTTGGTGGTTGATTTTTAATCTCAAGTATTTTTAATAATCATTTAAAATAAGATTTGAACTCACAGAAGATAGAAAGATTCCATAGGTAGTTTTTGCAGTAATAAGAAAATACCAGTCCATGGAGTCTACCTAAAAGCTGGGAACAAGGATGAGCATTACCACTGTGTCTACTCAGCACTGTACTGGAGGTCCTAGCCTGTGTAATATGACAACTCATGATTAAAGAAGAATATGAATCCTGACTTATTTCCTCCAACACTGACTGTGTAGCATCAATAAAGGCAGCACTAGAAAAATCCTAGAGGAGGGTGCCCTCAGCCTCTAACCCCTACATTTATGGGAGCCATTTTCTTTAACTGCTAGTCAGCCAACAGTACATTAAGAATACAATTTATGTGACTCATTAGGCTAAGAACATAAAGGAATCTGATTGTTATGAGGAATGTGTAGGGAAAGAGGGCAAGGGTTCTATTTTTTAAATTTCTAAATATGAACTTATAAGCAGACACAGTTTTTCAATTTGTTTGGGATGCTATTTGCAATTCAATTCAAATTCAATGACATACAAATTGTACTTAGTTTATTGTACATCATGTACACTGTGACTTAGTTTAACCAAACGAATCTGTGTCTTTCTCTTTCAATATTACTGGTATCTGGATTTCATTTAGTCTAATGTATATTTTGTAATAAGTATCTTCTTGGCACAATGCATTCATGTAACATTATTATTTCCAGATGATAGCTATGTACAGTATTTAGTTTGGGAAATAGAGTGGAGGTAACTTTGTCTACTGTAACTACTGGCAGAAGTCAAGTTTTCTAGTTATGTGTATTTTAAGGAAGGGTCTCTGGATGGTGCAAATGGTTACCATGCCCGGCTGCTAACAGAAAGGTTGGAGGTTCGGGTGCACCCAGAGGCACCTGAGAAGAAAAGCCTGGCAATCTACTAGAAAACCCTATGGAGCACAGTTCTACTCTGACTCACATGAGATCACCATGAGTCAGAATCAACTTGGTGGTAACTTATTTTTTATATTTTAAGGAATAAAATTAGATATAAAACCTTGCTTTTCATGCAAAAGGAGTGGGCATTACAGCATTGGAATACTTTCTATTTCTAATATTTGGCAAAGGAATGATTTTCATTTCTTTTTTTTTTAGCTAGCATTCTTAAGTCAGAAAATTGATAAATTTCTTTTATTGATTTTTTTGGGATCTCTGACAAAGATACTTCGGTCAAAGAAGTTTTTTTGGTACTTATTAATTAAAAACTATTTAAACAAACAAACCATAAACCCCTAAACATCTTTGTATTTTGCAGGCAAGCTTTTCAAGCTATATGGAAGAAATACTTTCTTTAAATATTCGATTTACTATAAAAGCAAAAATCCATCGCTGTCGAGTCAACTGCGACTCATAACAACCCTATAGGACAGAGTAGAACTGCACCATAGGGTTTCTAAGGAGCAACTGGTGAATTCGAACTGCTAACCTTTTGGTTAGCGGCCGAGCTCTTAACCACTGCGCCACCAGGGCGCCTCTACTTACTATAGTCTATATTAATTTTGAAAATGTTCTTTCCATTTGTAGAAGACTAAGATTATAGTGTGTTAGTATCTGTCATTTCTTTTGTGCATATCTGATTTATTCTTTTTATTTCCCTGCAATCAGCACTGATATCTATCTCCAGATTCTGATTGTAAAGAAGAAACAGGCCAGGTGGTTAAAGCTTCAGCATTCTATACTCTCCATGCAGATCAGGATACTAGAAAGAGATGATGAGTTAATATAAACCTGAGTGGGCTGTTAACCCGTTTTCTCTTCCTGAAATGTAGATGCAGTAACATTTGCATCTGAAAGGCTCATTCTAAATTCCTAGTGTTTGAGAATGCAAATGAAGTATTTTGTGTTTTCTGTGCCTCGAGGTGTTACACAAGAAAACAGAAAGGTTTCTAGGACTAGTTCCACAAATGTCCTTTATAATGTAAAATCTTAGACTAGATGTACTGGCAAAATTGAAGAAAAAGTCATATAGAAAATTCCAGAGAAAATTAAGTCAATAACTTGTTTATCAATAACACTGAGAAAATTAGAGTTAACTAAAATGTCAGTCTTTGGGATAATTTTAAGCCTCCCTCCATTAAAGAAATTCTATTTTTAACATCTAAAGCATTAAAAAAACATTGTTAAGATATTGATGTAGTTAAATAATATTAAATTCCTTGGGTGAATTTGTTAAATTTATTACTCAGCTACCTGCAATTTTCAAAAACTGACAATTATTTTTTATTTAGATTGTTGATTAAATTTGGTACGTATTGTTCAGGCCCTCCTTATAAGAGTGATCATAGGAATTTTGATTTATTTTTGAAGTGGTAACTACTTTCTTTCGTGCTACATGTAAAGTACCACTTTTACTTTTATGTCTACAATTTGGATATTAAAAACAAGTTGTTTTCATTTCTTCCTGCTGTAATTCTTTTGACTGTTTCATGAATACTAGTATTAATTGGTACTTTCTTGGCTGGAAAATATTTATTTTCCTGTTCAATTCTGGAATATAACTTATAATAACTATAAATTTAGCAAGTTTATAGTATGAGCAAAGAAAATTAACATTTAATAACACACATTAGCATGAGGGGATGATGTAGCTGCTTGAGGACATACCTTCCTGTTCATTCATCACAGCCATTAATATTTATGGCACTGCTAGTAGTCCATAAGATATCAGTAAGCTGGTAAAGTGGTTGACAGGCTAGAGGTGTCTTATTTAGTCCAAATATCAGGTATTAAATACAATTTTAGAACTTTTTAAATTGGTCTTAGACACTTTTGTCTGAAATACACACTTCTTCTATTTCCTTTTTAAATATTTATGAACTTCTCTTAAAATTTACTAAAAGTCCTTCCACACTCCTTGCTTAATTTACTACTTTCCGGAATACATCAAGTTTTCTACGACACTGTTGGATGGAAGCAAGAGTTCAATGGTTTGAATAAAGCATGCTGTATCTAGAGTTGTGGTGTTTTTTGTCAGCACATTTAATTGCTGTGCTCTAGTATAAGCTACATCATAAACCTTATTTCAAATACTGAATGGAAGATTAACAAAGCAGAGATCATGATTTCTGATTAACTGCCTTCAACAACTGAATAATAACTCCTCATACTACTCGGCACTATTCTAACCCTTCAATCTGCTACTTTCACTCTTTATACTTTGGTTAATAATAATGATGTAGTAATAAAGTTTAGGTGACAATAAGATGTAGTGGAATGACCCAGGTAGAGATTTACTTATCTGTAGGTAGGAAACAGTTTTTAAAAGTTTACAGGAAGTAAAAAACAAGCGATCTAATAATACGTACAATAACAACATTTATTTATTTAGCACTTACTCTTTTCAAGGTGTTATATTAGGGCTTAAAAAAAAACCAGTTGCTGTCGATTTCAACTCCTAGCGACCCTATAGGACAGAGTAGAACTGCCCCACAGGGTTACTTTATCTTAAAAACCATTTTACAGATAAACATTTTCAAATTCTAACTTGCTTACGAAGTTAAAAAGAATTCAATTTACTCTAGAATTACATAGTAATATCTTACATTTGTATAAAATTCCACAGTTTTAAAAGGTGTTTTTACATCATTTCTTCCTCAAAAAAGACCTGAGAAACCAGCAAGACACAAATGATCCTCTTTAACCTGTCAGTAAAATGAGGATCTAAGAGGTTAAATAAATTGCCCGAGGTCACCAGGGTGGTAAAGTAGCAGAGACACAAACCAGTGTTTTTATGTGCTACTCTCTGTTGCTTTTTATGCCCATCTCACACACCTGCAAACAGAGTCAGGTGGCCACTGCTTAGTCAAGAAGTCAATGACCACGTGGTGACTACTGAGGAGTAAAGTGACCACACGTCCAGGTTTGCCCGGCCCAGTCCCTGTATGTATCTATTATCCCAGCATCCCATCTGATTAGTGCCCTTTTTCACTCTCAGAAGTCTGCTGGTTCGGACAACGAATATATTTTGTTACCCTGTTTATAAGATATGGTTTTCGCAAATAAGGAATTTACAGTCTAGTAGAATAAATAATTAATACGTACCAAACAATAAAAACAATACACGACAGAAAGTAATAAATGCACTAAGAGGTAAAGCCAGGCACTCACTGTGAACAGAATCCAACAGGGAAATCAAAACAGGCTTCATTAAAAAAGGAGAATTGGAGGAAGAAAAAGACAACTAGGAGTTAGAAAAGTAGCATGGGGACACAATCACTTAAATATACAGGGAAACACCTCTCTCACTGATTTGTAAAGGTTCTTTGAGCTATGTTCCTCAGAGTACGATGAGGAGGCTACACACAACCAGTGCTCTATCCATAAAGATCTCCTCTTAAGTGCTACAATAAGCAGATCTCATTTTTCCACTTCTTCAGTACACTACTTGACACTCAGAGTACACTAATCAAATACCTGTCACACAAAGTGTCCATTAAAGTCATTCATTCATTCCAAAAACTTGCCAAGTATCTGCTCTGTCAGACACTAAGTCTAAGGACACAATGAAGGACAAGTCATAGATCTATCATTATCCTCACTGAGCTTACAAACCAACTAGGAAGACACACTACAACCAAACCAAAAAAAACCCAAACTCATTGTCCTCGAGTTGATTCCAACTCAAAGCAACCCCTAAAGGGCAGAGCAGAACTGCCCCATAGGGTTTCCAAGGAGCACCTGGTGGTTTGAACTGCCGACCTTTTGGTTAGCAGCCATAGCTCTTAACCACTACACCACCAGGGTTTCTACACAATACCACAAGCACTTAAAATCACAATAAAGTATGAGTACTGTGAAAGAGGAAGTATAGAGTACTGTGGGAAACTAATAATTATAATTGAAGTAGAGCAAAGATAGATGGAAACTTTGTTAGCCAATCCAACATAAGTTTATCATAACGATACATCTGTGCATAAGTGACAGTATTCCAATTATCAACTGCATAAATAGTAAAAGATAAAGGGATTCTTTCCAAGATAAAAATTTCCTCCTCTTTGTGTCATTAGAGAATTTCTCCCTTCAATTACTGTTAGAATTTAACATGTTCATGGCACCTGAGATTTCTATATTTCTCAAAAATTCCAACCAGTGCCTTCCTACTCTTCTAGTTAAATGAGACCTGAGAATGTAATCTTCTCCTTTCATTGAAGTCCAGTCTTGTATCTGATGAAGGAAAAAACTGATATATAAGAATAAGCTTCATGTTATATAAACTATGAAATGTAAACCTGATGTAAGTGTAAACAATCTTAGCAAATTGATATTCTTGATGTGACTCTCCTCAAATGTATATTCCATCACCACCCCTTACACAGCCTTTTGAACTTAAGTCTGACATCACCTTCTAACACCCCCCATGCCACATGAATTTTATAAAACAATTCTTGAGCAGAGTTTCAAATTATACACTCGTATAAAACAGAGTTTGTAATTAGAAGCAGTACAGTATAATGGTTCAGAGAAAGGACTTTGGTGCCTGACCAAATTCCAATGCTGCCATATACTAAAGTTACTTAACCACTCTGTGCCTCAGTTTCCATATCTGTGCAGTAACTGCTGTGAGAATTAAGTGAATTAACATCTGTAAAACATCCAGGACAGAGGTGGAATCATTGTTGTCCAACTGCTGACTGGTGAGAACCACCCACCCCTCCCACTCCTGCATGCACGTAGATTTTTAATGAATTCCATGAGCCTCGTTCATAAGACAGTGACGCTGCTATTGATCTCTTAGCCACAAACAGATTAAACCAATCCTGAAGAGACTAAAACTACCTCTTCTCCACATCTTTCATATCTTCCTCTCAACTGGCTCATTCCACTAGCATGAAACCATGCTTACTTGCTCATCCGCTCTACCTTTGATCACACTGTTCAAGTAGACAGGAGCCCTCCATCCCAAAAAAGAGAAAGAAACTGTTCTTAAAAGAAGAAAAGATGTTGCAGAGGCAAAATAAAAAATGTCTCCCACAATACAGCAGCCAGGTACCTTACTGTAACAGGAATTACAGAGACGAGTAATCACAATTGTGTTGGAAGACAGATGGAAATCAAATTATAGTAAATGTTAGTTTGAGTAATATAGGCTCCACAGACAATGGTAAGCACAGAAGAATTCTGAAGTACTTCAGGAAGACCAGTCTGGCTGCAGTACAAAGATGGCTCCAAACAGGAAACAGTTTGGGAAGTACTATTGTTCATGCTATAAATCTCTACGGTTCAGAAGGCTTTTCTGTTTTAAAAGCTCAATTTTGACACTGCAGTCTACTTGACCAAAGGCTTCAACTCTTTGTTTTAACAGTGCTATTTAATTATAAATAAACTTCAGAAGTCTTTTTGAATTAGTGGTTTCAATATCCACACTAGAAGTTGAATACAGACACTATTAGAAGTCAATATAACATTTAAACAGCCATCCAAGATGAAATCCATGGGCTTGATATGACATGCCAGGACATGTCAGCACATTTCCACAGTACACTAAGGCCCACACACCACGCCAATTAGAAAATAGCATTCTGATCATATAATTTTAATTGACCACAAGCAATCTTCAACTACTGAAAGAGGAAGAAGACTCTAGTAAGACCTGGCAAGAAGTAAAGTCAGTTACCTCGTGAAATGACAATCTGAAATACGTTCTTCTGTCCTGTTTACATTACCAGTCATCCAGAGAATAAACACAATATATTATCCCCACCTTGTGGTCAGCTTTATGAAAATTAACAGGCTAAAAGTAGCACTATTTCTTTGATCTGCCTAAAAACCTCTTCTGCCATTTCACAGATCCCATTTGACTTTTATTTCCAAGAATTTCTTTTTCCCGTGTTAGTCTCAATGTGCAAAGACAAAATTCTGGTTCCTTCTTCAGTGTTTACTCTCTTTAATTTTTTCATCACAGAAGATAATAATCCACAAATTCAAAAATTAACAATCAACAGGTAATAAAATGAACAATTTATTAAACATCCATAAAATGGGCTGTTTTAAAACCTCTTGGTGTTTAGCTCTATACTCAATAGGCTGCCAAATCCTGTACGACTATAGTTGCATACGGGTGAATCTTTTGCCTCTTCTACAGAATAATTCAGATCTTTGGGGAAAACCAGGAACTTCACAAATCTAATCTCACACCAATGTTTACATAAGCCACCACATTTTGCATATATTTATCACTGTGATTAATTTGCAATTATTCATGAAAACTTTTAAATTCTGAAAATCATTCCTTTTCAGCATTTCTGAATTCATTGTCCACATTCTCCATTGACATGTACTAAGAGAATGTAAATATAAAGTTATTAAATATACTAATTAGTAGAATATATATATATTTAAATCACACAATACATAGTCAGATTGCTTCTATATTCCCCCAACTTTATATTTTCCATACTACTATATACTCCCTATTCATTTGCAGAAATAACTGCACCATGTGCTTTTTTAATTCATAAGGCTGCCTAAAATCTGTTTATAATAGCCATAACTACATATGTGCTTATGGACAGGATAGAGAAATGTGTATTAGATTCTAAAATATTTGTACAGATACAAAACTATTTCAAGCACCACACCCAGACTGTACGATATCTTTGTCCAACTAAAAAGAAGTCCTACTCTACATTTGGTTCTTTCCTAATGGACATTTTCAGTAAAGACTTACTTGGATAAAGCCATACATAAATGTATTTTATTACCCAACTCACTGATGAAACAAAGTTAACAAAAATCACAAAGTTATCTAAACTAGGTAGAAAAATAAGACTGAAATCAATGTGATAAAACTGAAAAAAGGATATATATAGACTCATGTGCAGAGCGGAAAATATATGAATTGAAAAGTCAACTATGTATTTTAGTTGATCAAGGCTCAATTAAGCCAAAGCTAACATAAACTCAGGATGCAATAGTATAGTACCCCTCTACTCTCGACTGGTCAGATACTTCCTAAAGCATTTTATTCAGCCCTGGACACCCGTAAGACAGCAGGATGAGCAACAAATGGAAGAAGGGGTTTCTATTTCTAGTAACAATGGATTAGGGAAAAAAACCTAAAGACCTATATGAAATATAGTTTTTAATCTTCCTAAAAGCTTAAGGAACTGAAAGATAGTAAAGAACACAAACCAAAATCCAAAAGTAGATGAAAGTCCACAGAGGTGAGCCTAGCAATGGGGGAGCTTTTTTAAATGGGGCATCTGCCAATCTACAAGATGAAGGTGAGAGGCTGAGCTGCACTTTTGACAGCCTCATAGAATGAGGGGGGCAAAAGTCGACCACAAGGCTTGCTAACGATGAGCATCTAAAACAAGCCATACTTAGGGTTAGGACCCTGATAAGAATGAACAACAAGTAAATCGGTCCTCCTATGAACTATAATTCAGCTGCAAGTCACATGGGCTGCCCGGAAAAATCTCAAACCCTAAAAATAAACTGCCATGATCCAGAAACATGTGCTACCAGGTACCGGCACAAGCAAGCAAAGTCCTAACTAAAGGAAGGTATTACAGTCCTAGAGCTCAAATTATTTCTAAAAATATTTTTAAATAAAATGTTCAGTACACAACCAAATCAGACAAATTACACTGTGAAAAAGATAACATAAACAGATCTAAAGGAATTCTAAATAGAGGAAATACCACAATCAGATGATAAGAATAATGCTCACAAAGATACAGGTAAATTTGAAATTTCAAAAAGAAAATAGAAACTATAAAAATTGACTTTGCAGGCTTGAAAGGGAATAACCAATAAATTCTAGAAGTAAAAATACAATGACTGAAATTAATAACTCAAGAAGCAGGTTTAACAGAAAATTAGTCTAGAAGTGGAAACCATTTTCCTATTTGGTGCCAATTACGTCCCCACAGGAGTCCTGGTGGCGCAGTAGTTAAGAGCTCAGGCTGCTAACCACGAGGTCAGCAGTTTGAATCCACCAGCCGCCCCTTGGAAACCCTATGGGGCAGTTCTACTGTCCCATAGGCTTGCTATGAGTCAGAATCGACTCAACAGCAATGCATTCGACTTAGTTTATGTCCCTACAGAATGGCAGCTCAGTATTAAGGGAACAAATATATAATAGAAAAAGCCTATGTTAAAATTAATGTGTTGGAAAATAGATTTTAAAAAACTGGCACTTCTGGCAACATGGCACTCGAGGCATAAGCACCACGCCGTCCCTCCACAGCAAAGATCCGAAAAACTGAGCCAAACAGAGAAAACAGCAATCCTGAAACCCTAAACGTCAAATGAAGGGATAAAGAACTCAGCCAAGCACCAAATGGAATAAGAAACAGACAGAGAACAGAGAGCGAGGAGACATACATGGAGAAGTCTCCTATCAGCTAACACAGCAAGGATCCACTATCTTGAACTCCTATCAGAGACCAGCAAATAGGGTGTACGAGAAAGCAGCTTCACGGAGTTTCCAGCATGAAACAGAACAACCGGTAACTGGCAATATATGCTTTCCCACCCCCCACCCTTCTTCACCCCCACTCAGCCTCCTCTGCCTCCAGCGGCCACAGTCTCTTGGCCGGGAAGCACCGGCTGCTTCGATTCCACCCGCCCACACTGGCCGACTCCCTGAGTGCTATTTGATGGCTGCTGGTGGTGTTTTTTTCCGCTTCTTTTGATTTCTTCCTTACCTCTCACCACCTCCCCGTCCTTTTGCTCAAATACTTAGCTCCAGGTGGCATTTTTGCTTCCTCCTGAGGAGCTGTGCATCTACGTTCGAGTGTGGAACTGCTTCCTGGTTCATGCTGCCACATTGGTGGGATCCCGGGGCTTTTGTTTGTTTGTTTTGAATTGTTCGTTTGTTTTCTTTTTCCTTTCTAGAGTTGGGAGCCCGTTCTAGCCAGGCATTGCTGCAGGGCTTGTGGCCTAACCCCTCAGCTTGTGCAGATGCACAGAGGGTTCCCGGAGGATATTTCTTTTTTTGTGGCTTTTTTTTTTTCCCTCTGTTTTTTGAGGGTTTTTTCTTGTTCTTTTTTTTTTTCTTTTAACTTGTTTTGTTTTCTTTTCAACTTGTTTTGTTTTCTTTTCCCTCTTTTCCCCTTTTTGTCTTTCTTCATTACTAAGTTTCTCGTCTCTCTATACCTTCCTTCTCTTCCTGTCCCCTGAACACCTGGCGCTGAGTGATGCCTCTAAGCCTCCTAGCCAGGCTGTACTTCAACACCTGGGAACAACTTCCCCAGACCTTGTAGCCACACTGGTGGGATCCCTGGGAGCTCTGCTGTTCTTTTTTCTTTCTAATTTTTATTTATTCATTCTTTTCTTTTCTTTTCTTTTCCTCGTCTTCTTCCCCGTTTTGTTTTTCTCAGTTTCATAGTCTCTCATCTCTCCGCTCCAATGGCAAGCTCCTCTAGCACTCTTTTCTGTTTGTATGTTTTTGGCTCCTGTTCCTCTCTCCTCTCTCCCATACCCATCTTAGCTCCACACATCACAATCTCCCCCCTCCAGCCTGCCTACCTGCACCATGTGCTAAACATCACCAAGCAGCACAAGCACGGTCTACTGGAACCTGCCCTGCACTGATTACCGACCCGCCCTGGTGGTTGTAGTAAATGCCACAAACAACCCATCCCAGCAACTCCTCTTCAGCTAGACCTGCCCTGCTGTATCACGTCTGAGCGACTGACCCTGCCAACTGGAGAAGGAGGCGAAAAGTATCATGCCCACCACAGACGATCAAACAACAAAGAACACAAAGCCCGCCTAATCAGACATAGTCAAATTAAAAAAAAAAAAAAAAAGGACGAAACACACAAATCTACAATCAATAAATGACAAAACAAACTACTGAATGCCCCAAAGACAGCAGACAATATCAAAACATTTACAAAAACAGGACAGGATGGTTCCAGTAGGCATCCAAAATAAAACACCAGATGACTTTCCAGTAGAAGAAAAGGCACTAGAAACACCTGATAGGGAATTCAAATCTCTAATACTCAGAATTATCCAAGAGCTGAAGCAAAAAGCAGACAAAAATGAGGAAAAAATAGACAAATTCATGGAAAATATAGACCAAAAAAAAAAAAAAAAAAAAAAGGAAGAATTCTGGAAAATAATGCAGGAACAAAATGCCAAAATAAATTCACAACTAGAAATTATACAAAAACAACAATTAGAAATCCGAAAGATAAACAACAGGATTTCAGAAATGGACAGTGTCATAGAAGGGCTGAGGAGAAGGTTTGAAACAGTGGAAGACAAGATTGGCGAAATTGAAGACAAACACTTGGCTCCAACTCTGTTAGAGGAAAACTCAGAAAAAAGAACAAAAACAAATAAAGAGACCCCGAGAATTATGTGGGAGACAATCAAGAGCGAAAATCTGTGAATGGTAAGAGTTCCAGAACAGGGGGAGAAAACAGAAAACACAGAGAGGATCATTGAAGAACTGCTGACAGAAAACTTCCCCAATATCATGAAAGATGAAAAGCTGGCCATCCAAGAAGCCCAACACACCCCATATAGGATAGATCTCAAAAGACAATCACCAAGGCATATCATAATCACACTTGCCAAAACCAAGGAGAAACAAAGAATCCTGAGAGCAGCTCGTAAAAAACAAGAAGTCACATACAAAGGAGAAACAATAAGACTAAGCTCAGATTATTCTGAAGAAACCACGCAGGCAAGAAGGGAATGGGATGACATATATAAAACCTTGAAAGAAAAAAATTGCCAGCCAAGAATAAAATATCCTGCAAAACTCTCGTTCAAATATGATGGTGAAATTAGGACATTTCCATATAAACAGAAATTAACGGGATATGTAAAAACCAAACCAAATTTACAAGAATTATTAAAGGGAGTCCTTTGATCTGAGAACAAACAACTTCAGCTCACAGGCTGAATCTAGGATGCAGGATTGTACCAGCCAGATACCAATCTAGGAAATGAATTCTCAAGGACTATCCAAAACCAAAAGAAATACAACAGGGAATCAGAGTAGTTAATCTGTAAATGACAACAACCTGAGAACAATAAAAGAGGGAATAAACAGTGTAGGTATAGAACCTTCTAATGGAGAGGAAGGCAAGGCGATACCAAGTAATAACAGACTGCTTCAAACTTAGAAAGATAAGGGTAAATTTCATGGTAACCACAAAGAAAGTTAACAAACACACTCATAAAAATAAAGAGGAAAAACAAAGTTTCAGTAAAAACAAAACCTACAAAAACAAAAGAAATGGGAAAAAATCCACAAAGGAAAGGAATTTAGCACAGGAGAGTATGCTGAGTGAAATAATTCAATCACAAAAAGACAAATATTGTATGAGACCTCTACTGTAAAAACTCATGAAAAAGTTTACACACAAAAAGTAACAACCTTTCTTGGTTACGAGGGATGGGAGGGATGGGGGGAAAAACTAAATAGGCAATAGATACATGGTATCTTTGGTGAAGGGTGAGAGTACACAATACTGGGGAAACCAGCACAGCTTGTACAAGAAAAGGTCATGGAAGCTCCATAGACACATCCAAACTCCCTGAGGGACTGAATTGCTGGGCGGAGGGCTGTGGGGACCATGGTCTCAGGGAACATCTAGCTCAATTAGCATAACACAGTTTATAAAGACAATGTTCTACATTCTACCTTGGTGAGTAGCATCTGGGGTCTTAAAAGCCTGTGAGCAACCATCTAAGATACTACACTGGTCTCACCCCTTCGGGAGTAAGGGAGAATGAAGAGAACAGGATACAAGGAAAAGATCAGTCCAAAGGACTAATGGACCACAGCTACCAAGGCCTCCATCAGACTGAGTCCAGTACAGCTAGATGGTGCCCGGCTATCACTACTGACTGCTCTGACCAGGATCACAACAGAGGGTTCTGGACAGAGTTGGAGAAGGACATAGAACAAAGTTATAACACACACAAAAAAGACCAGACTTGCTGGCCTGAAAGAGACTGGAGAAACCCTGAGAGTATGGACCCCAGACACTCCTTTGTCTCAGTGGTGAAGGCACTTCCAAGGTTCACCGTTCAGCCAGGGATTGGACAGCCCCATAAAACAAAATGGGACTAATGAGGCACAGTAGTCCACAGACAAGGACTAGAAGGCAGAAGGGGACAGGAAAGCTGATGATAGGGAACCCAAGGTTGCATAAGGACAGTGCTGACATGTCCACTGTCATAGGGCAACATGTGTACTGTTGAATGAGAAACTATTTTGTTCTGTAAATCTTCATCTAAAGTGAGAATAGCAGCACAACTGGAAGAACGTAATCGATGTCACTGAACTGTGCATGTAGAAATTTTTGAAATGGTGTATCTTTGGCTATGCATATTTTCACAAAAAAAAAAAAAGGTCGAGAAGGGAGCATGTTGACATGTCGTGGGGTTGTTAACCAATGTCATAAAACAATATGTGTACTGACTGTTTAATGAGAAACTATTTGTTCTGTAAAACTTCACCTAAACTACAATAAAAATAAATAAATAAAAATTTTAAAAAAACTAACCAAAATAAAGCACAAAGAGAAAAAAAAAAAAATTTAAGAAAAAGGACATGTTACTAATAGAGGAAACTGTGGAGGAGAGGGGGAATATGGGAACTCTCTGTAGATTCTACTCAATTTTTCTGTAAACCTAAAACTGCCCTAAAAATCAATCTGTTTTTTAAAACAACCCATTGCCATCAAGTCGATTCCGACTCATAGCAACCCTATAGGACAGAGGAGAAATGCCCTATAGGGTTCCCAAAGACTGGCTGGTGGATTCAAACTGCTGACTTTTTGCTTAGCAGCTGAGCTCTTAACCACTACGCCATCAGGGTGTAGTTTAAAAAAGTAAACCAAAAAATAGGCCAATGGACAAAAATCAATTGCATTTCTACATATCAGCAAAAAAACCACTTAGGTAATTTTTAAATACTGCGTGGTAATGGATCATCTTACAAAAAACAATCTGGCCTTTTTCCTTGGTTACTGAGAGCTAACTCTCGGAATTTCCTGAGTAATTTAGGTGCCTTTAATATCTAACATCTTCAGACCACATCTGAGCATTTATGAGTGGAGGCTGACCAGACCAAAAAGACCACCTGGCAGCCTGAATCAACTAACCTCAGGAAGCGTAAATTAACCTACCATGTATATGCAATGAGGCCTCAATCATGATTATATAATGAAACCAGTAAAGGTTCTCAACATGGAAGCTCTAAGAGCTCCCTGGTTGGCAACGGGAGGGTAACATACCCTCTTTGGGATATAGAAGCTCCACACTGGAAACACTCCCAGACCTCACACATGTGTCTCTTCCTTATGATGATTCTGATTTGTATCCTTTTGCTATAATAAATATGTAATCGTTTAGTACTTTCTGTGAATTCAGTGAGTCATTCCAGCAAATTATTGAAGCCAAAGGAGTAGCTGAGCCAGTGAATGGGTGAAAGGGAGGGAACCCAGGAAAGGCCCCCAGATTTGTGCCTGGCATCCTGAAGGGGTAGTGGGAAAACCCCAAATTTGCAACCATCAGGTCAGAAGCAAGGGTGTCATGTGGACTCCCGAGTTTGCAGTTGGCGTCTGTCTACTGGCACTCTGAAGGACAGTGTCCTTTTAACTTGTGAGCTCTGACCTAGCTCAGGTGGCTAGGGGTGTCATATATGCTTGAGAAGTGGAAAACTGGGGATGTGATTAATTTTCAAATTTTGGGAACTGGAATTATGTTGATTCTTATCTGTGAAAATACTATTCATAATACAATTTTTTGAAATAAAATCTCTAATAATAAATACGGTGAAAAGGTACAATACTTCTAAATAGCAAACTAACAGACATTTTTGAAGAAATTTTTAAAACCCTAAATTAATGGGAAAATTTAGTACATTCCCGGATTGAAATACTCAATAATATAATGAAAGATGTCATTTCTCCCCTAACTGATTTATAATTTTAATGCAGTCTCAATCAAAATCACAACAGGTTTTTTTTTATACGAAAGCATTTACTATATTCAAAAAGATAAATTTATAATATATTACACATGAAAAACTGACAAAGCTCAACTTTGTAGGACAGCTTCTTAGAATTTAAAGTTCCTTCAAAATTACAGTGAATGTACAACATTCCATAGAATAAGTCCTTGTCTGTTGGAACGATGTAATGACAGTTCTTTACGACTAAAATAAGATTACGTAGTAGTCATCTCTGTAGCTATACTGGAATAGCACAGACACCTTTTTTTCTACTTTGATGTTATAGATTTCATCACAGACTAATTTGAGGTATCTCTGCTTTGGCAAATGTAACAGCAGCTGCTTCACAGCTGTGTTAAATGCCTGTTCATCAGCATCCTACTCCAATGATAAAAACTGTAAGATGGTGTCTTTGGGTAGATCCACAGCCAAAATTTCAATTTTACTGCTCTTCTGATGTAATCTGGCATGGGCATTCTGGAGTCGAGTCTGTACCCGAGTTTCATACCGCGTCCTAGTGCTGGCTGACAGCTTCTCTGGCACAATCACAGTCACACCGGGAACAACTGTTGCTCCGTGGATCTCAAACAAATCTGAAGTGTTAGAAAAGGATCCCTTCCAATTTTGCACTGCAAGATTATCGGAAGCTTCTCTGATATTCTTTTCATCACTGACTTTAGTCCTCAGTTTCTGCACCACATGGTCCACGAGAACGGTCTCCAGCACGCGTTTCTCTGTTTGCCTTTCCTTCTCAAAAGACTTAACCTTGACATGGCTTCCTTCTTATCTGAGATGAGAGCCATGTAGGTGATTGAACGATGCCTGCAGTACTCTTGCAACTCCTCCTGCGACTGAACAGTCAGACATGATCTCTGCTGTGCTTCCTGCTGTCCACAGTTTCTGGGTTAGGTTGATGGCCCTGGACATTGACATCTGGCCAGTACTCACCACCAGGAGGTCACAAGAGCTTATTGTAATAGGTTCTTCCATGTTGAGGACAGCAGCAGATATCTTGTCTATAGCTATGCTGACACCAATGGCAGTGGGCACTGGCCCAAGAGCATGTGGTCCTCTAAACCAGGGAATCAGCAGGTCATATCTGCCTCCAGCTGCAAGGATTTCAGGTACCACCCTTTGCCTTCGTCTAACGAATGCTACAAACTGGAAGATGATTTCATTGTGTTGCTGTACCTTGTAAACTAAGCCCAAGTTTATCAAGACCTATAACTTTATGCCAAGTTTCTTCAACAGTCCAACCACCTCTTCTAGATCTTTTAAACCATATTCCACTAATTGGGCAATACCTGTTTTCTGTTTTATTAAAGAATTTATTGCTGGTGTTAGATCTTGCAAATCTCCCTTCCGCTCAATAACTTTGTAGAGTCGACAGAGACTATTAGAAGACAAAGACAGATTACAAAATTTAGCTTCCACTTCTTTCCTCGTCACCTTTTCCATCACGACATCATATAGAATAATGTAGACTTGACTGAGTTTATCTTCTGGGATCCTACAGTGTAAGAGTATGGCTTTCAGTAAAGCGGTACGGTTCAAGTAAATACTGTAATTTCTTTCCTGCAGCGCTGGAAACTCTTGGATGATTTCATAAATAGTGTAGATGATCTCAGCAATGGGCAGGCAGCTGTTGGTGGTAGAAGTGACAATACTGAATGCACATTCCAGAAGTTCTTTGGGATGGAACCGGTCTAACTTGTGAGGTCGGAACACACATTCTATACAGTATCGTTTTAAATTCAATATATTATTTCTTGCCACATATCTTGCAAAAGGAACCCACAGGTCAAAGGACAGCATCACCAGCATCCCACTATGGTCCATGAACAAGGTGGCTTTGTTGTGCTTGTATATTTGCTTATTTCGAGGAAGCAGTAGAGGGGTACACAGTTCAACAGCTCCGTGTCTTTTAAAGATGAGGATAATGGTTTCACACGCACATTGCTGCATCTTGGCTGTGCGGATTGAGAAGTTACCCGTCAGGATGTCGCTGTCGTAGGTGTAGTTGATGGCAGGGAAGGTGTGCTGGGAGAAGATGTGGGCCATCATGGTGCGACACGCCTTCCTGTCCACGCTGGCCAGGGTGTGGTGCAGCACTACATGCAGCTCCAACTCCTCCATCTGGGGCAGAGGCAGCAGCTCGCTCTTGAGCAGTTCCATGGCCGTGGGCCACTTGGCTAGGTCGTGGTTCAGCAGCCAGGAGATGACAGATTCCTGCTTCATATGCTTGCCATCATCAAAGTCTTCTGGAAACCTGGGTGATGTGGGCTGGTTGTATGCAGAACTGGTGCTTCCCTGGACCTCTGGGCTTACGTACAAAGCAGTACCAACCGTCCCAGTCAAGTGACCTGAGGGGTCTAATTTAATCAAGTGGTCTCCTGCCTGATCATCTTGTTTGCCATCCGCAGTAAAGGCTAGATGGTCTGTTGCCAAACCAAAATCAACTATTTTCACGTGGTCATTGGAATCCAAAAAAAATGCTGACAGGCTTCAGATCCCAGTGAATCATTCCTTTCTCATGGATATAAGCTAATCCATCCAGAATCTCTGGAAAAAGCCTCCACAGCGTGGTGGTGTCCTGATACAGTCCCTAGTCGATGGTGTCCCATAAAGTGCTCTTTGCACAGTATTCCATCTGGATACACAGGTACTGCACAGCCTCACTTTCATGGCAACCATTCTTTTCACTGCCCTCTTCATCCTTTCCGAGTGTGATGCGTTCTGGAATTCTCTACTCCTCTCTGCTGATGCTGACTTTTACTGTTTTCATCTTCATTGTCAAAGATGGTGCCACTTTCAGAACCTGAGGGTAGGAAGGACTGCGAGAAGACGTTGTGCCACTCGTCCGGTCGCTGCAGGAGCCAGGGCCGGTGGCAGGGAAGCGGGCGCTGGCCAAGCGCTCGCACGACATGCTCCACTCCACCAAGCTGCTGAGGATGGTGGCGGCGCGGCAGCCTCCACGCTGTCCGTGCCGTCAGCGTCGCCCGCCAGCAGCCCCAGCGCGCCTCGCCCATCCCCGACCTGGGGCCTCAAGTCCAGAGGCAGCGTCCCCAGGCCCGCTGGGCACTCCTGCTGCTCAATCCAAGCGTTGTAGTAGCGCACGATGTTCTCATGGTGCAGACGTGACAGCAGCGGCACCTGGCCCTTCATCCTGCGGAACTGCCTGCTGGCAGAGTTGATGGAGATGCACTTTACTGCGTAGCAGCAGCCATCTAGCTTGTTCTGCACCTTGACGACAGCTCCAAAGGCCCCTTTGCCAAGAAGTTGTAGTTCTTCAAACTCAATGAAATAGCGTGAAAACCGTCTCTGTGTTTCACTGAAGAATTTAGTGCTGGGTAGCTGGTTGCTAGGAATCACAGTCTCAACATAATCTTATCCTCCAGAATCTTCAGGACTTTGTTCCAGTAAAGGCATTTTTGGCTGAGGGTTTATGAAGCCATGTTTTAACAACTGCTGAGGACTCCATCTTTCCTTGTCATCCAAGCAAACACACCTCAGTTAGAGGGAAGGAAGAATCTCAGCAACACACAAAATAACTGCCAAACTAGTTAACCCAAGGCATTTAACTTTGGGTTTTTTTTTTTTTTTTTTCCTCTTGTTGTAGTTTAAATGAAGTTTACATTTCAAGTTAGTCTCCCATGCAAAACTTTATACACACATTGTTATATGACCCTAACTGCTTTCCCCTTACTGTGACAGCACACTCCTCCTTTCCACCCCTGCTTCCCCATGTCCATTCAACCAGCTCCTAACCCTCTCTGCCTTCCCATCTCACCTCGGACAGAGGTGTTTTTTTTTTTCAATGGAAGTTGATAAGCTGTTTCTAAAATTTATTTTGAAAATAAAAAGGTCCAAAAATAGCCAAAATATCTTGAAGAAGAAAAAGAGACTTATTATAAAGCTTTAGTATATTTGGCAATCTACTACTGGCACAGAGACAGACACATGGACTAAAGGAATAGAATAAGGAGCCCAGAAATAGATCCATGCATATATGGACACTTGATCTGTAACAAAAGTGACACTCTAGAGCAGTGAAGAAAGGATGATCTTTTTAATAAAAGGTGCTGGGACAACTAGATATGCATATGGGAAAAAAATAAAATTTAATTCTTATTTCAAAACATACAAAAATTTGATTTATGTTAACCTGAATATAAAATCCAAAACAGTAAAGCTGTTAAAAAGATAACACCTGAGAAAATATTCATAAGCTCAGGTGAGGAAAGGATATTTTAAACAGTCCACTAAAAGCGCTAACAAAGAAAAGGTCTGACACATTTTATAACACTGACTAGATAACTTCTCTTCATCAAAATGAGAGTGAAAGGGTGAGACAGCACATAATACAGGGGAAACTAGCACAACCTGGACGAGGAAAGGTCATGGAAGCCCCATAGACACATCCAAACTCCCTGAGGGACTGAATTGCTGGGTGGAGGGCTCTGGAGACCATGGTCTCGAGGCACATCTAGCTCAATTGGCATGACACAGCTTATAAAGACAATGCTCTACATTCTACCTTGGTGAGTAGTGTCTGGGGTCTTAAAAGCCTGTGAGTGGCCATCTAAGATACTCCACTGGTCTCATCCCTTCGGAAGCAAGAGAGAATGAAGAGAACAGGATACAAGGAAAAGATCAGTCCAAAGGACTAATTGTCCACAGCTACCAAGGCGTCCACCAGACTGAGTCCAGTACAGCTAGATGGTGCCCGGCTACCACCACTGACTGCTCTGACCAGGATCACAACAGAGGGTTCTGGACAGAGGTGGAGAAGGATGTAGAGCATAATTCTAACGCACAAAAAAAAGACCAGATTTACTGGCCTAAAGGAGACTGGAGAAACCTTGAGCGTATGGCCCCCAGACACCCTTTTAGCTCAGTGGTGAAGTTACCTCCGAGGTTCACTGTTCAGCCTGGGAGTGGACAGCCCCGTAAAACCAAATGAGACTGGGGTACAGGAGTCCAGTAGCAAGGGCCAGAAGGCAGAAGGGGACAAGGAAGCTGGTGATAGGGAACCCAAGGTTGAGTGAGGATATTGTTGATGTGTTGTGAGATTGTTAACCATTGTCATAGGGCAACATTTGTAGTAACTGTTAAATGAGAAACTATTTTGTTCTGTAAGCCTTCATCTTAAGTGAGAATAACAGCACAATTGGAAGAGCGTAGTCAATGTCACTGAACGGTGTATGTAGAAATTTTTGGAACAGTGTAAGTTTGGCTATGTGTATTTTCACCAAAAAAAAAAAAAAAAGGTTGAGAATTTAGAGGGTTAATATGTTGTGGGGTTGTTAACCAATGTCATAAAACAACATGTGTACTACTGTTTCATGAGAAACTACTTGTTCTGTAAGCCTTCACCTGAAGTACAATAAAATATAAAAAAAAAAGAGAGAGAGTGAAAAGGCTAGCCAGAGTGGGAAAAGAGATTCGTAACACATATAATCAACAAAGACCCATATGCAGAATATATAAAGCACGTTTATAAATCGATATGTAAAAGACAAACCAGCCAACAGAAAACTGTTAAATATCGTCTTAGTTATCCAGCACTACTATAACAGAAATATCACAAGTGGATGGCTTTAACAAACAGAAATTTATTTTCTCACACTTTAGGAGGCTTCAAGTGTGAATTCAGAGCGCTGGTTCTAGGGGAAGGCTTTCTCTCTGTCAGCTGTGGGAGAAGATCCTTGTCTCTTCAACTTCTGTTTCCTTGTTCCTAGGAGATCTCCATGTGGGATGCTGTCTATCTTCTCCCATCTCTGCTTGCTTTAATCTGCTCTTTTTATATTTTATAAGACATTGACTCAAGACACACCCTAAACTAATCCTGCCTGATTAACATGACAAAGACAACCCATTCCCAAATGGGATTATAACCACAGGCATAGAGGTTAGGATTTACAGCACGTATTTTGGAGGGACACAATTCAATCCATAACAAATATGAAGAGACATTTCACAAAAGAGGATTTCTAAATGGCCAGTAAGCATATGAAAAGGCTCAACTTCAAGAGTCATAAAAAAATGCTAATTAAAACTAGATAGAAAAAGTACCAGGAGGCCAGCTTCATGGGTGTGCAACCTGTGCAATCACAGTCATTTGGTTTCATACTCTGCTGTAGTCATTCTGAAATTCTTAATAACTGTTTAACCAGGAACCCTGCATTTTCAATTCACACTCAGCCCCTGTACACCCATCAGAATAGTTAAAATGAAAAGACTCACAGTACCAACAGCTGGTAAGGATGAGGAGCAATAGGAACTCTTATACACTATTGGATGAAGTTCTACATGCCCTAAAACTCTGCAGTTCTACACCTAAACAAATACCCACCAGAAATGCGTATAAATGTATACCAGGATCTGGCCCTTTATTAAAAAAAAAAGTTTGTCAACTCCAGGCCTATATGACAAAAAAAAATTTCAGATCCCAGTCATTATAAGCTTGACCAACAGCTGAATAGCCATCTTGCAGAGATGCCTTAGAAGAGATTTCTGTATTTATAAATGACTGCCTACTTAAGAGGGAATTAAAGGTATCAAATCTGTCACATGAATGGCCTACAATAAAACTAGATAATCCACCTCTTACTCATTTATTTGTTCATTAAACAAATATATATGAGTCAGACATTGCTTTAGGCACTGAATAAATAATAATCAAAAGAGACAAAAACTCCTGCTATCATATAGGTTACATTCTAGTGAGCGAAGAAAACCAAGCAAAAATAGTTAAAATACACGTACCCAAAAGCAAATCCGTGCCCTCAAGTCAATTCAATTGTGACTCACAGTAACCCTATAGAACAGAGACGAACTGCCCCATATGGTTTCCTAGGCTATAATCTTTACAGAAACAGACTGCCACATCTTTCTCCTGTGGAGCAGCTGGCGGGTTTCAACCACTGACCTTTCAGTTAGCAGCCAACTGCTTAACCACTGCATCAACAGGGCTCCTTAAAACATATATCAGACGCACTACCAACCACTCTGACTGGGATCACAACAGAAGGTCCGGGTCAGAGCAAGAGAAAAATTATAGAACAAAAAATCAAATTCACAAAAAAGACCAGACTTACTGGTCTAACACAGACTGGAGGAACCCCCGAGACTATGGCCCTAAGACACCCTTCTGACCTGAAACTGAAGCCATTCCTGGAGACCAACTTTCAGCCAAACAATAGACAGGCCCATAAAATAAACAATAACACTCAAGAGGAACGCGTTCCTTAAAACAATCAATTATAGGAGATCAAAAGGACAACATTTACCCAAAAGCAAAGACGAGAAGCCAGAAAGAAAATCCAGAGGAAAGGAAATGGGGAACCCAGAGCAGAAATGGGGAGAGTCCTGACATTGCGGGAATGGAACCAATGTCAGGGAACCCTCTATGTACAAACTATCAAATGGGAAACTAAATTTGCTCTGTGAACTTTCACCTAAAGCACAATAAAATTTTTCAAATAAATAAAAAATTAATACAAAATAAATTTGAATAACAGCCTAAAGAAGGTAAGGGAATAAACCCTGTATATTTAAACACACACACACACACACATCCTACTGCTGTCAAGTCGATTCTGACCCTATGAGTGGCTATAGTTGGAACTGACTCGACAGCAGCGGGTTTTTTAATCTATATCTCTGGATACACAGAGTTCCAGGCAAAGAACCTAACAAGTGAAAAGGCCCTGAGATTATACACATGCAAGGAATAGCTAAAGCACAGTCAGTGAGAAAGAAAGAAAAGGTTTAGGTTAGAGAAAGGGAAGTGAGGTGGCGTCACATATGTGGGGTCTTATATAAGATGGTGACTCTTACTTGGAACTAAATAGGGAACCATCAAAGGCATTTTGTTGTTTGTGCTCTAGCTGCAAAATGCTATATCTGACTTACATGCTGAAAGATCACTCTGACTGGGGCTTGAGGATAACTTACAGGGAGACAAGGAGAACAAATAAGAAGCTATGGCAATAACGCAGATGGAAGATGCTGGAGACTCTGAAATAAATGGACTGTCAGTGGTGAGAAGTGGTCAGATTCTAAATATATTCTGAAACCAAGAAAATTAATAAAATGTGGTTTGTTAGAGAAAAAGGGAGTAAAAGATGACCCTTTTCTTTCTTTCTTTTTCTTGTCTTTTTTTTTTTTTTTTTTTTTTTGCCATTTACGGAATTGAACAGATCTCATATATACTGATTTCCCTGAAACATTTCAATGCTCATATGGGTTTTCTGAAAACCCTGAATGGTATAAACTAAACCAAAGGCCTTTCACTATCTGAATTTACTTTTATATCACACTTGAAAGCCCATCAAAATTTACCATTCTAGGCAAGTAACTCTTCCCATATCTACCCCACTACTGACACTGCACCCCTTTCTAGAACGTCCTTTCTCCCCATATCTCCATTCCTTTCTATCATCTTTGCCTATATCCAAACGCTACCTATCTCCAAAGCCTAGTTCAAATGCCACCTTTCTCATGAAACCTTTCAAGACACTCCTCCCCCATCAAAAGTAATCACTTCATCACCAACTTCCCCACAAGGTCATCTGTACCTAACTCTCCTAGGAGTTAGATAAACATTTTTATCTCTTTCCCTATAAACTTCTTTGGGGTAAAAAATCTTCTTCATCTTTGTATTCATCATTATGTTATTATCCGCCATATCAAAAGTTATATGTTGAACAAATCAAATTAGATGAGTTCTAAGGTCCTTCTAGCTGAAAAAAAAATCCATGATTTTCTTCTATATTATATACTTTATAACTCTGATGATGCCACAGTTATGAAACTCATCTTCATAGGTACATAGAGTTTTTGGTGATGGGGTAAATTCCTATCAAGGAAACGCAT
Source organism: Dugong dugon (assembly GCA_030035585.1). Classification (NCBI taxonomy): domain Eukaryota; kingdom Metazoa; phylum Chordata; class Mammalia; order Sirenia; family Dugongidae; genus Dugong; species Dugong dugon. The sequence goes on from CM057479.1 coordinate 14,974,134, forward strand.
CACGTATACAAATTTAAGATACTCTTCCTCACTAACTCTTCCATTCATATGCACACACGGATATATATGCATATACACACTACATATATCTTATTTTAACTCTGTCAACTTTCTCTACAGCTGTACCCACTCCCCAGCCTACCAGGATTAAACCACTACCTTCCTGCAACACCTACACTAGACATAACTTTGATTGTTGCAATTACCCTGCTGTCCCACAATTACATGGTATAGCAGACATTTTGTGGAAGGGTACCCAGCTGACAACTGTCCTGAACTGCCCTTTCCCCAACCAGAGTAAAAACTTCCCACTTCAGTCCTTCTGACTGATGTGATCTTGCTCCCTGAACACAAAAGGCAGCTGACCCAAACAGACCTAGCAGAGGCCCTTTGCTAAGAACTGGGACTGGTATCCAAGACAGTAAGACTTTCACTCTTTTCAGAATGCCACCCACACCTACAGGATGTAAGGCCAGGAGCTACAGATTCAGCTCGTTCCACAGGGCCACATAAGCCAGACACACCTAGAGCTGGTGTGCAGAAAGACAGCAAGGAATGAAGCACAGACGCAGAGATATATAAGTGAGAAAAAGACAGAAACCTGACAGCTGGCAAGTCTCTCTGTCTAATGTTTCCTGAGGCCTGGCTATCCCCTCACTCTCGCACTCCTTAAACAGCCGCGTATAACACACAGTTAGTTCTTGGTGTCCAACAACACCATTATAGGCAACTCACAATCCTGACCCTGGGCTCCCAAAAAGTTTTAAGCACTGGGTTTCTAAAACTTTAAACTGAGAATTAGTAAGAGTGTTCTTTCAGTTCCCTACTCCAATATCAGGGACAGTCACAGAAGGAATTCAAGGACACAATACCAATAGGCAAGTTTCCTGGAAAGGCAAGTCCTATGCCCTACTTTTTTTTTTTCTTTAAACTAAGTTCCTCAGTGTCTAGCACAATACCAAAAACAACTCATTGCCGTCAAGTTGATTCCGACAGAGTAGAACTGCCCCATAGGGTTTCCAAGGAGCAGCTGGTGGATTCAAACTGCTGACGTTTTGGTTAGCAGCTGAGCTCTTAACCACTGTGCCACCAGGGCTCCTAGGATAGGAAAACTTCAATGTCTGATTAGAAAAAAAAAAAAAAAAAGCTGTTAACCCATTAAACATTCCTCTCTCCCTACTACACACAGACATACCCACCAACACTTTTAGATAGAAACACTTCTAAAGATACATCTCTTGATTCTCTGCCTCAGCACCTCTTTATATTTATTACATGCTTGGTACAACATATTCGGGTCTCTGAAAGGACCCAATAAACGACACTGCTCTCTTCTCTATCAGTTCACAACAAATTGAGAAATAAAACAAGAGTAGCAGATGGACCACCACCCATCTGTCAGTTTGTCATACTGTGGTGGCTTGCCCGTTGCTATAATGCTGCAAGCTATAGCACAGGTATTTCAAATACCAGCAGGGTCACTTATGGTGGACAGGTTTCAGCAGAGCTTCCAGACTAAAACAGACTAGGAAGAAAGGTCTGGCAATCTACTTTTGAAAACTAGCCAATGAAAACCCTATGGATCACAACAGAATATTGTTCTACATAGTGCTGCAAGATGAGCCCCTTAGGTTGGAAAGCACTCAAAATACAGTGGCCCCAACGATCAGCTTGAGCACAGTAATGATCATGAAGATGGGACGGGACTGGGCAACATTTCGTTCTGTTGTACACAGAGTCATCATGAGTCGGAGCTGACTCTACGGCAACAAACGATAACAACAACAAGCAGATGGAAGTCAAAAACTACCATGTTTATAATGGATACAGGCTAAACTGGTGGACCTACCTAAGTGTGAGAGCTAGTTAAACCAAAACCAAACCCATTGATTGCCATCAAGTCAATTCAGACTCATAGACCTACAGGGCAGAGAACTGCCCCACAGGGTTTCCAAGGAGGAGCTGGTGGATTCAAACTGTTGGCCTTTTGGTTAGCAACCTGAGCTCTTAACCACTGCACCAGAGAGCCAGTTAGTCCTGCTACATGAACCCCAGAATCAGGCAGATTAATCCCTAACACCACCACCACCTAGTCAAAGACAAACATTGCAGAGGTCTGGCACAGCAGAGCAGATTTCCTCCTCTCTCTTTCTTCCAAAGAAGAAAGATGGAAATGCTCAGCAGAGCATGCCTAATTGATTCTTCCCAAATTTACAATTAGGTAAGTCAGCTGAAATGAGTACAGCAGCAGAGACAGGCCAAGAATTCAGTGTTAATGGCACTCCATCCACTTGTAAGGAAATATTAGGAGTGGGAAAGAAGTATTCTCCCCTAACAACAGGAAGATTTAAAAAATGAAAAAAAGCATAGATGCTGTCCTTAACGAACCTACTTTAACAAGAAGAACAAAGCCATAGTTCCAAATGGAAATGGAAAAGTGGTCTTATCTTAACTAAGACCTTCCCAAAGATTAGTTCTAACTTTGGACAGGAATTCAAGTAGCTATGAGAGAAACAATGGATCACTTTCTTATTCTCTAAAGACTCAAGGGGACGCACTTTGAGAGAGAGAGAAGGACTGACAGAAAAACAAACATTATTCTACATAATAAACAATCTACATAATAAACAATCTCCATTGTGAGAATTAGCCTTATAATATTTCTTTTCCTTCCTACTGATTTAGAAAGCTGTATCTCTGAAAATTAAGTGTTTACCTTTAGGAGGTTTAAGTGGGTCTGTGAATTAGAATGACTTGGGCTCTAAGTAACAGAAATACAAGTCTAAGTGGCTTGAATATTAAGAAATTTACTAGTTCAAATAACTGGAAGTACAGAGACAAAGCAAAAAAGTATGATTTGATGAGGTCTCCAGCATGGTTTTCTCTGCCATTCTCTCAGCTCTACCCTATTCTGTAAGTCATCTTTATCCTCAGCTAGCTATCCTCATGTCACAATGTGGCTGCCAGCAGCAACCACGGCACCACACCCTCTCATTCACAGAAGAGATGGAATGCCCAGCTCCCAATGACTGTCTGGTAAGAATGATAAAGTTTCTTTCCTAGAAATCCCAAACAAGTCTCATCATGTATCACTGGTCCAAATTGCCTTAAGCCTTCTTTGCTTCATCCTTGAATCAGTAACTGTCATAGAAGATAAGATTATCATCACTGGTTTAAACAAATCACCTCTGGTGGAAAGGATGTTGGGGAGGCAAATTGTCCACCAGAATGTGAGTTTATGTGTGTGTACATAAGGGCCTGAGCATATGTAAGCATATTTTTGTAATGCAACCATCATCTATGAGCCACACAGAAAGTTACAAAGGCATATCAGTAATTAAACCTGGTGTAAAGATATCAAAAGAGAAAGAATTTAGAGTGGCCCCCTTAAACTGGAATACCACATGCTCGCTTTGTATCCACACTTACCCCTTAACTGTTCTTAGGACTTGAAGGGTCAAAGGTCTTCAAAGGCTGTGCTACTAGGGTATTTTTCAAGACTGAATAATTAAGACTTCGGGGAAAAAACCATTGTGAGAAAAGGAATGGCTCTTGGTATTAGATTAACCTGAGGAGACAAGGGTGGGGTTTACTGAAAAGTAGATGATTTGCAAAGTATAAGTAAGAAGATAGCTTTGTTTTCACAGAGAGATAGGGTCCTAAAAGCAGTGGGACAAAATTAAGGAGTGAAGAATTCTGCAGGTGGACTCCCCATGAGAGTTTAACTTCTTAAAGCACTGTTTCTTGTCACATTTAGTATATAGCTTAAAACTTTTCCACTTCTATATCATAACTGGAGCCCTGGTGGTGCAGTGGTTGAGCTCGGCTGCTAACCAAAAGGTTGGTAGTTTCAATCCACCAGCCGCTCCTTGGAAACCCTATGGGACAGTTCTACTAAGTCCCATAGGGTCACTATGAGTTGGAATTGACTCAGTGACAACGGGTTTGGTTTTGGTTTTGATTATATCGTAACTGCTTTTAATTACATAATTCTTCAGTCTGATACACATTTCTATTACAGTTGTGTCGTTGTTGTGTGCCGTCAAGTCGATGCTGACTCATAGCAACCCTATAAGACAGAGTAGAAATGCCCTGGAAGGTTTCCAAGGCAGACTGCCACATCTTTCTCCAATGGAGCGGGTGGTGGGTTTGAATGGCTGACCTTTTGGTTAGCAGTCAAGCGCTTAACCACTGCACCACCATGGCTCTGTTCCTCTTTAGTAGCATGGAAGTATATTGCATTATGTCATTACATGATTAAACACCCCAGTGGCTTTCCAATGCACTTAGCCTAAAATCCCACCTTCTTATAATGGCCTTGAGGGCCCTAAATGATCTGCCCTGAACCTACCATTCCAACTTCATCTTATTCCACTTGCCTCCGCAGTCATTATTCTCCAGCCACACTGGCTGCTTTATCTATATCCAACATGTCAAGCTCACTCCTGCCTTACAACGTTTACACCTGCTACTCCCTCTGCCTGGAGAGCTCTTACCCTAGATCTTCACATGGTGGCTGGCTCCATCACATCATCCAGTTATTAGTTCAAATGTCTCAACCGTCTCTGCACTCCCACCACCATCCACCACTTCCACCACATACACACACATGCACACATACACACTCCCACCTCAATGGGCCAATGAACTTTTTCCCTTCTATAGATGGCGACCTTTGGGTCAGACACAAATTTCAATAGTCAATTACAGCATAGTAATTTAAATAACAGGAACTGAATGCATAGAGGCAAAACAGAAGGAAGAATATAAATAGCAAGTAAAGTGTTAGTGACCAAACTGAGCTAAAAACACAGAAATGATTATCAAGCCAGTTCACCAAGATCTCAGTTTTCTGAAAGATCATGTGAACATTCAAGAAAAAAAAAAAAAAAGGCAGATTATAACCCCAATTCACACACTAGCTGTAAGTTTTCGTCTTCTTTCTGGTAAAATACAGATATCATGTGCTTCTCTTATGCCTTAATGACATAGCAAGGATGAAAGGATGGCATGATGGTCATTTTGAGCACCTCTAAGAAAATGCATGCTTGAGTTAATATTATTCACCAGCATTTTTCATCAGTATATAAATTATATTTACTATCAAAGTTATTTATAGAAATAATAATCTACTGCTTTGGTAGCCTTCGTGGTACAAATGTTTATTATTATTCTTTAAAAGTTCCCAAGATTAAAAAAAAAAAAAGATCATTCACACAAACACTAATTTAACATTTAAAAAATGCACGGTTAAATCTCCTGTCAATTTTTTTTTAATACAGCATTAAACAGGATTCAAAGAAAAAACAGAAAACAGTAATTCTGCTCACAAAAACTTAGTATCTGACACAGGAAGATGCTGCCTAAACCTCCCATTCTCTAAATTTGGGGCTTCTTAAGAGATTCTCTGTCAGCAATCAAGGCCAGTGCTGATGCACAACTATAGCAGTCCACTCTCAAAATTCTTAAAAACCCAGTTGGGGCTTGTCAGTAGGGGGCAAATTAAAGCCTTATGTATTAAGAAGCAAATAATTTGAAAAATGTACAGGGGCAGTGAACCTTGACGTTATCAGGCATCGAAATGACTATAACAGTGTTTTGTATTTTCAGCTGTTGTCTAAAAATGTATTGGAACTGCTAAACGTAGGCCTAAGGTTTAAGATGATGCTTATAAATTGTGTGTAAAACTCTTAACAAAATTTGTATAAACACCTTTTCTTCTTTTTAAGTTTAAATAAAATCTACACAACATCCAAGTAACTAAACAGGACAGATTTCTGGAATCAAATTAAATAACCCAACGATTTTCTGGTAGCAAAAATGCATTACTGCATAAAACGTTTATCAGCTAATTCAGAAGTGGATAGCAAAAGAGAAAACCTGAATTAAGCTGAAGTCTGGTGATGCTGAGAAACTCGTCTGAGAAATGTTGCTACAAATCCTACCTTTAAAACAAAATCTACCTCTAAATATACAGAATTGTTTAATAGAAAAGGAAGTAACTCCACTTTATATTAACAATTAGCACCAAAAAAAAACTTCATAGCTGACTTTTTAAAGATACACTTTATAGAAACAGACTATTAATTCTATGTTTTAATTTTCAGTAACTATAAAATTAAAATTAATGTGTATGATGGGAATATTTTCCTTGGATCTTTTATAGTTTTGAGAATGTTTGAAGCCTTGAGTTATTTTTACATGGTCTTCTTGAAGGAATTGATTTCTTTATCCTTACTTTTTATATCTTAAAATATTTTGGAGACGGTAAAGACAGGAATAATCTTTTTTTATTTTAAAGAAGAGCCAGAGCAACACTTCCTTTGCCAAGATTCAAACAGTTACTCCCTTCTCAACACAGGATGAGTATATAAGAGAATATCAACTTTATAGTTCACTTTTAGATTTTTTTCAATTTTTTTTACCAAAAAGAATTTAACTAAGATGTTTACTAGGTAAACAATGTATCTGAGAACAGAGGAATTCTACATTGCCTTATATGACTCTAAGTCTACTACAGCAGGTATCACTAAAACTAGTTAAATGCTCATTATACAGAGGTAATTTGTCCGTAATTGAAAAAAGCCTGCAAAATTAACAAATGAATACTATTCGGACACTAAAAAGCTGGCAATGGTTATATAAGCTTTAGCCTTCAAAAACCATAATCAGAACTCTGGACAATTAATCAAAATTTTAACACTTCCCATCTGTACAATTGTTCAAGGTAGTGCTTACTGTCACTTGACAAGCTGCTTAGCATTGCAAAATTTGATAATTCATGTCTTACTGAATTTTTACTGACTTGGAAGAAAATAAAACACCAATTAAAAGCAGATGTCACCTTTAATGCTAACTGGCTGACAAACTTTTAATTTTTTTAGTCAGTGTAGCGACAGAACGCATGTACATGACATTTTGGACAGTTAAATATTCAAAGTCACTGATATCCCTCACAAATTTGCAAGTGATTTTCCAGAACTTTAATCCCATAGGGCTTTTATCTGGCAAGCATCCAAAAAGAATAGTTTCAAGTAGTCATCTAGAAGGTAAATTTACTGTTTCATTTTTACAACATCCAAGATTAGAACATCACAAAACTTTCTGAAATTTTGCATCTTAATCTTTACACACATAAATTTTTTCCCAAAACCATGTTGTTCTTTTATTAAAACTATAGCTAATTAAAAAAAAAACTAATGCAAAGACTTGATAAACTGTGCTTAATAAGCTTTTCTATCTAAATGACTCAATTGCTAATTCACCATAAAATAATCATCTGAGTACAGCCATTTTTTCAGTGTTTTACAATGCTGTATTGTTAAATTCACTCACTTTTGATTCTACCCATAAATTCTGAACAAAACTTCTTAAATTCAATCTTTTGACTAGGAATCAGCCAATTATTCATCATACACACACAATTGGCAACATTAAAACCTATTTGTCTTGCAATAAAACCCAAATTTCATATATAATTATTAAACTTAATATACATAATGGATTATAAGATTTTTAATCTTCTAAAGATAGTATTTTTAATACTAATTCATCTGTGTGCAGTAACTTGTAAGGAATCCTGAGTCCAAAAATGTGTCACTAGAACATGTTAAGCTTTTTTTTACAAAAAAGAAAACTTCTAGGTTTTCACAAGCCTTACAATTTCAAAAACAATATTGATATATGTCCTGTCCCTATGTCCAACAACTATCCGCCGCTTCCATAGACTATCCCTTAATGATCTACACAAGCCTTTAAAAGCTACAACAAGCTGAGTTGATATCAACCAGGCAAAGAGGCGAAATGAATCCCAAAACAAATCGCAGGGATCCAATCACAGCAATTTGATCCCTAGAAACTGTAAGGCCTATCAAGCCCTTTGCGTCTGTAGGCTCAGTGCATGACAGACTTGCAGAAGGGTCAGAAGATTGATTCTGTATTGTTCACTTCCAATGTCTAATACAGTACATTTGAACTTTAACAGAAAGCCAGACACAAAAGAAGAATTTGGGAAAGATGAAATGGAAAGGTAGTCACAACGGGGATTTAAGGGGATAGCCTACCTACCTGTCACAACTTCTGTAGGCCTCATCTTTGCATTTTCATCCAGCTTCATGCATTGCTAATCAGAGATCAACTGGACACTTCAGAAGCAGCTGAAAGGCCTCGCAGGGTATCTGGCTTTCAATTTTTCTACTCTGTTTATTCCCAATACAAGTATATTCATCAGGCGTAGAAACAACTCTTGAACAAGGGCAGCCACTCAGCAATGAAATGTAAATTACTGACATGTGCTGAAACCTGGATTTGCCACCACTAATGAGCACATTAAAGAAGAAATGCTCAGCAGATGACTGCAACCTTTTTACTTAACCCTGTGTGAACGGAAAGTCACGATTCAACATCAGTTAAAGAAGCTAGCTGCAAAACAGGAACCAGAGTATATTGCAGCCCTGTCATCACTTTTAAAACCTTATACACCTGAAAGCTAAGACAAACATGAGATTTTTACGCTTCATCTACTAAAACTGTTGTGCAAATTATCTACCATTGTACATGTGGTCAGCTTTTGTTAAGATTTGTGAAACTTGTCTAAAAGTTGCCATTATTTCAAACAGTGTCCTAAGGGTACAAATAGGATATATGATTGTGGAAAGAAAAAAAAAAAAAGTAATAAAGTTACGGGTTATTTTTTAATTCAATCAAAAAATTCTAGACTTAGGTATCTAAAGCATACCAGAAACTTAAGACTCTAAACGTTTAGAAGCTTGTCAAGAAAAAAAGTATGTCACATAGATCAACGACTTCAATATCAAAATATACAAACTATGTGGTTTAATTTACTGAGGCACAGAATATTAGAACATTATAGTCTATTCACCAAAATCCAATCTGCAATTTTCAGTGGGGAATCTTAAGTGAAATGTGAAGAACAGACAGTATCTACTAACTCTTTTCTAAAAAATAATGATTTTCATAATTAAGATAAAATTAAAATTTTTAAATGAAAACTTTAAAATAAGTGTGGCCATGGAATGAATGGATAAAGGGTATTTTCAGTATCTTAACTTACTTATTTTAAGTTATTGTCTGGCATGGAAACTACCGATTTTTCCAAAGAATACTACAAATACAATTAAGCACTTGTGACATTAATTTGATCCCTAGGAGCTGTAAGACCTATCAAGCCCTTTGCATCATCTATAGACTTACTGCATGATATTCAGACTTGGTGGAAGAGTTAAAAGGTTGATCACTAACCTTGATCATAACTTTATCTTTCTCTAATGACCTAAAAAAATACCAGATTCTTAAAGCCCCTAAAGAGTAATCCTAACCAATATTGTACAATAACATAAACATTCTGGTTATTTTCTTTTTGTGGTTCCTGGCTAAAGTTAAGTTTAATAGTATGCAGTTATATGTGAGCTTTTAAGAACCCTTGAGGTTTGAAAAAACAGACTTCAATCAAAAGAATCTAGGTTCTAGTTCCAACATGCTGTTTACCTACCAGTATATGATTAAGAAAATCACTTAAAAAGAAAATCACTTTACTTCTCTGTGATTCAGTCTCTTCATCTATACAGTAAGGATAATGAAATCACAGGGTATTCATAAAAAAGAAGAGGCACGTGTGAAACCACTTCACATAAAGTATTTGACAATCTCCCACATATGAGAATTATTAATTCACTAAGAACCCGTCCCCATACTTCCTCTATCTGAGACCCATTCAATACCCACTTTTGGCTTATTTAGAAGTGTGCCTGTCTATACACCAGAAGCCCAAGTGATTTGACTTCCTTCTACATTGAAGAAACGTACTCCTATCCAGGTAATTTTCCGAGATGGTAAAAACAGCATTTGTCTACCTTCTATAGGAAATGTATTTCTGCGTTATTGGTAACTTTTTGGCACCTAAGAGAAAATTGTTTTATTTCTTATTACTTACTCTTTATCTTTCAATATCTGCAGCTCATCATCTCCATTTCTGTTTTTAATCTATACCAATGTTGTTACTGCCACTAAGTGCCCCTTGCCCCAGGCACTAAAACTATACTAGCCAGAGCATCTGAAAAGCGATTCCTCCAACGTGTGGATTCCTGGTTGCTGCCACATACTGACTCAACAAGTACCATACTGCAGACTCTACTACACACCACTGTTACTGATTTCTACAATTTCTTCTTCTAAGCGCTTTTTTTCTTAACCCTTCTGCTTCTTTTTCTCACTTCTAGGTTTATGGGAGAAAGCAGGCCTTTTACAAACAACATAATCACTTTTGAATCTAGAAATACACTACATGCTAGAGACACTAACAGGCTGAACAAGTTATAGAAAAAAAATGAAAACGATGAATGAGAAAAAAAGTTGAAAAAAAATATAAGGATTTACTTTCTTTTGTCCCATAATTACTTGCATAATCTCTTCTTCAGAGATAGTATAACCCAGTAGTTATGAGCATCTGCAATGCCTGGGTTTGAATCCTTATCCTGTCACTAATAGCTGTGACCTTGAGCAACTTTCTTAAGCTCTCTTTCCTTCTGCCTCCTCGCCTATAAAGTGAAGATAATAATACCGACCCTACAGAGTCACTGGAGTCCTGGTGGTGTAGTGATTAAGAGTTCAGCTGCTAAACAAAAGGTCAGCAGTTCAAATCTACCACCTGCTCCTTGGAAACTCTATGGGGCAGTTCTACTCTGTCCTATAGGGTTGCTATGAGTCGGAATGGACTCAACGGCACCTAATAACAACAACAGCAGGGTCGCTATAAGTCAGAATCGACTTAATGGCAATGGGTTTGTTTGTTTTTTTCTTTTTGGTGTAGGACTGTTATGAACAGCAAATAAATTAGTATGTGTAGAGTGCTTAGAATAGCACACAGTAAGTACTAAAAAAAAGACAGAATATTTTCTAATTGTAGAAATCTCATCCACTCACAGCATGGCCATGATTAACCTTGTGTTGCCTGTACTCTCATTTTATCTAAACTCATCATTTCCTTTTTATCTTTCTCTACTATTCACTTATAAAACTGTTATTCCTTTTAACTGTTATTCCCTGGGTAGTACAAAGGGTTAAGGTACCAACTGTTAACCAAAAGGTTCGAGGTTTGAGTCCACCCAGAGGCTCCATGGATAAAAGGCCTGGAAATCTACTTCCAAAAAAATCAGCTATTGAAAACCCTGTGGAGCACAGTTCTACTCTGACACATATAGGGTCAGGGGAAAAAACATTCCTTTTAAATGGCGTGATAAATGATGGGGACCGTGAAGATAATTATCAAAACCACAGACAGACTTTATAATACCACCTAATAAATATAAGCCCAAATTAACGGTCCAAAAAATAAAGACGGAAAAATAAATTCAATATTAACAAATTTTGTGGAAGACAAAGAGATTTATAAAACCTCCTCCCGAAAGAGTTCTTCATGTTTAAAAATACATATAAACAATTCCATTAAAATTGGTAAAGAATTATTAAAGAGTTTGGTGAGTAGCGTCTAGGGTCTTAAAAGCTTGTGAGCTGCCATCTAAGATACAACTATTGGTCTCTACTAGTCTGGAGCAAAAGAGAATGAAGGAAACCAAAGACTCAAAGAAGCAGCTAGTCTATAGGACTAACAGCCCGCACGAACCACAGCCTCTTCTAACCTGAGACCAGAAGCAGTAGATGGTGCCTGGCTACCACTATAGACCATTCTGATCAGGGACAGGTAAGAAGGTCCTGAATAGAATGAGAGAAAAATGCAGAACAAAATTCAAATTCCTAAAAAAGGCCAGACCTACTGGAACAATAGAGACTAGAGGAACCCCTGAGACTATCAGCCTAGACATCCTTTGAATATGGCACTGAAGTCACTCCTGGAGGTCACCTTTCAGTCAAATAATAAATTCGCCTATAAAATAAACAATAGCACCCGTGAGTAATGTGCTCCCTTAAACAATCAACTATATGAGACCAAACTGTCAACATTCACCCAAAAGCAAAGATGAGAAGGCAAGGACGGGAAGGGAAGCTAGATCAATGGAAACAGAACAAACAGAATGGAAATAATGAGCATGCTGACACATTGTGAAAATTGCAACCAATGTTATGGAACAATCTGTATAAAAATTGTTAAATGGGAACCTAACTCGCTGTGTAAACTTTCACCTAAAACACAATAAAATATTTAAAAAAAGAATAATTAAAGATTGGCAAGTAAAATGTAAGCAACAGGATCTCAGAGATGAGTAAGTAGAGGTCCTTGACTTAATATGTAAATAAGTGTAATGTAATAATAATAAAATAAGATGAAAAACAGAAATGTGAAGGTGCGGTGGGATGGGGTAGTCAGGGAAAGCTTGATCCTTCTACCTAAAATGTTCTTTCCCCCATCAGATCTCAGTTTAAACGTCATCTTCTGAGAGGTGTTTTCCCTCATCATCTATAGAGGTCACCTAGTCACCCTCTAACACAGTGTTTCTCAACCTTTTGGGGCTCACAATCCCTTTACAGTCTTGAAAATTGAGAATCTCAAAGACTTTTTGTTTATGGGTATAATATAATATTTGCCATTTAAAAATAAGAAATTTTTAAAATATTCATTAATTCTTTTAAAAATAATACAACCACTTAAAATTAACAATTATTAATAACATTTTTATGAAAAATGAATTCATAAGAGTGACATAATGTTCTACATTTTTGCAAATCTCTTTAATGGCTGGCTTAATAAAAGACAGATGGATTCTAATCTGGTTCTGCATTCAATCTGCTGTGATAACACAGATCATGTAGCCTCTGGAAAACTCCACAGCACAATCATGGGAATGACAGGGGAAAAGACCATGAAAATAGTTTTTACAGAATTTCTGAAAGGGTCTCAGGGACCCCGAGGCACCAGACCACACTGAGAAACACTGCTGTATTTCATCATCCACTTTTCTTTTCTTTATAGCACCCATCATGGTCTTTTTGTTTGTTAATTCATTTATTATCCATCTCCCCATACTAGAAAAAAACTCGATGGGGACAAAGACTGTCTTGTTCACCACTGGGCATATCCAGAATCTTGAACAGTGTCTGGCACCTTCCAACTTATGACAGAAAGTGATAAACCTCTTTCCAATTTCTGTAGTCCCTCTGAGGCATACATACTCTCACCCTTTGCTAGGTGAACTCAAATGAGTTAACCTGTTTGATTCTTTACAGTTAAAAAAAAATCCAGAGCTTTCAACAGGTTAGTTCTGGTTCAAATCCTGGCTGAGAATTTGCATACCTAACAAGTTTCTTGCAGAGAATGTGCATTTCCAACCCAGATATACTAAATCAGAATATACATTTTAACAAGATCCCCCAAGTGATTCTTAGGTATAACTTCCTGGAAACTTGTTAGAAATGCACAGAATGACCCAGTTCGAAGTCCTGAAAAAATAAAAAATACCAACAGTGGAAGCTGCTCACCCTACTGTACGACATCATCTTTCCAAACTGTACCAAGTGTTGATATGATGTGAGTGTAAGGAATTAATAGTCTAATATAATAATATGACAAAACGAGGACTTAATTTCTAGTAATTTTTATTCTATTATAAGCAAAATGCAAATGAATCCAAACTTTATTATTTCTTGTGGCAACTCATTTGTCCTGGAGATAATTTTGTCTACTTTAATCCAAATACCCATCATAACAGCACAGCACGGTAAAAAACCTTTGAGAAACTGTGGTACCATGTAACAAACAGTCTTAGCAGTACTGGTTTACCATAATGGGACGTAAAGCATAAATATTTTAATGTGACACATGGAATTATGAAAATTACTCTTTACTACTCTAGATCAAGCCCTGATTTTTTTTTTTTTTTTTTGGTAACTGACATCACCCAGGAGATAGTTTCCTTTTAAGTCTCCTCTCTGGTCTAATAACCAGTTCATATACATAAAAAGGGTATTTACTTATTTTATAGTGGTCATGCTTGAGTTAAGATGATCTGGAAAAATTTAATCTTTTTACATAGGATAATTTTTTATTTAATTTGATGTCTATTCTATAATTACTAACATTACATTTGCCACTGGAAATGAAGGGCATGGAAAAGCTATATTGAAGGAAAAACAGGAAGGAAACTATTGTATTGGCCTAAATATAAGATACATGGTATGATTCTCAATTTCACAAGCACATCGGAGGAAGAAAAAATAAGCACTTTTTATTAAAAATATATTGAAGGAGATTTTAAAATGGTTTTGTAAGTGAAAATGTCATTTATTTAAATGCAGTGTATTTTAAGTAACAAATCTGGCTCGTGTTGTGTGTGCTATGTAGGAGATCCAATGAGATGATTCAGATACTGCAAGGTTCCACTTGGCATCAAACCAACCTATCACTATAAGTTTTCAGAGCTAGATCTCCCATCTCTAACACACATGGAATAGATCCAAGATAACATTTTAATACTTTTTTGGGGGGGAGGGGTGCAGTTTGCACCTTATAAATAAGCAAACGCTATGTGACTGTCGCATGCTCATCACATGCCATGTGCTGGGTACATTAACACTATTTCTCTTCACAATAATATTTCAAGGGAAAGATCATCATTGCCTTTTTTTTTAACATAAAGAAACTAAGGTTCACTGTAGAAAGAACGAATACATCACCCAAAGTGTAACACTTCACAAGAAGCGAAGATGAATCTGAAACTAGACAGACTGACACCGCAGACACTACCAAACACTGTATTTATCAAACACGCTTTACTTGTAAGTGCTCCTTATTTCAAATAGTGAGTTTCACAATGCATAAACTATATTAAAACTTTGATGTCAATGACTTTTTAAAGTAAATTCTAAAAAAATTTCCCACAATTAACAACTTAACTATCACATAAGAAATATAAGAAAATGTTTAAGATACAAAGTAACTTCATTTAAACAAATAGTAAAATAATCTGTACTGCATACATATTCACATTTTTCAGAGACACAGGTTTTACTAAACTCAATACAAAGATGAGGATTCTTAATAATTTTTTAAGTTGACATATACACACATTTGGGTACCAGAGTAATCTTTCAGAAGGTTCAGGACATGAAGAATTAGGATGAGTTACAGGGAAAAGTGAGCTAGGAAACTAAGACCAGACTACCAAAACAAACCAACCAACCAACCCAAACCCACTGCCATCCAGTCGAGTTTGACTCACAGCGACCTTGTAAGACAGAGCAGAATGCCCCCATGGAGTTTCCGCGGTGGTAATCTTTATGGACACACACTGCCGCATCTTCCTCCCGAAGAGCAGCTGGTGGGCTTGAACTGCTGACCTTTCAGTTAGCAGCAGAGCTAACTGCGCCAAGTTAGCACCACTGCGCCACCAAGGCTTCCGACTCATAGCAACCCCACAGGACAGAGTAGAACTGCCCCACAGGGTTTCCAAAGAGTGGCTAGTAGGTTTGAACAGCCAGCCTTTTGGGTAGCAGCCATAGCTCACCATAGCTCTTAACCACTGTGCCACCAAGGTTCCAAGACCTGACTAGGATCCTCCAAATAAATGGGAGTTTTTAAAGGTGAACACACACAACGTTTATTAAGTTTGCCATCTTATATGGGCACAGCTCGTGGCACCCCAAAACAATTACAATAGTAACATCAAAGATCATTGATCACAGATCACTATAACAGGTAAAATAACAATGAAAAAGTTTGAAACGTTGTGAGAATTACCAAACTGTGAAACAGAGACATGAAGTGAGCACATACTGTTGGAAAAATGGTGCTGACAGACTTGCTCAATGCAGGGTTGCCACAAATCTCCAATTTGTAAAAAACATAATATCTGCAAAGTGCAATAAAGATAAGCACAATAAAACGAGGTATGCCTATATAGGATATAAGAACACACTGCTTCTGGGCTTAGTGCATTTCTTATATAAATTTTTTTTTAATGGAAAATTTCAAACATACTCAGAAGTAAACAGAATAGTATAATAAACCCTCATGTACCTATCACCCACCTTGAACAATTACATTAAATTGATTTTAAATTTGTATTTCAGGTGTATTATAACCAAGTTAGCCTTCTAAATATTATGTCATTATACAATATTCATAATATCACACAAGGAGTTAATACATGCTACACTGGCGAAACACATATCACTTGAATACATAATATATAAATACCTAATAATTCTCTTTACATATTCAATATATTTTATATAAATTGTGGCATTCTCATTAGCAACAGCGTATCTAAAGGCTGTCATTATTAATTCAACCATTTCCTCGTAAAAAAAAAATACAGTGGTTAAGAAATACAACACATTATTTTTATTATATGATGTGTTCTTATTTCTCTTAACACCTGGATTCAACAATCAACTATCTTATGAAGGACTGAATAAAAAGCTAAGAAAATACACAAATGCGCACACACACAAGGGTGCACATACATACACCATAAGTATGCTGGAAAATGTAGACACCCAAAAAAAGAATACTCTCCACTTAGCAAATTAGCGTATCACATACTGTACTTCAATATGATGCCTTAGGAACTTTGTAACAATATCCTTAGACAATGTCCAGTCCAAAAATAAAGCCCCCACAATCATCTCATTATCTCTGCCTCTCTGCACATTTAGAAAGCATGCACTTAAAAATTAAACTTAGAATGTATTTTGGGGCAATAAGAACCATTTACTACATATATATAAGTTATAATATTCTTTCACTTAATCCAATGAAACTCTCAAACAATATTATACCTTGATTAAAACAAAATAAAATCTTTCCTACTGAATTCTATGCTTAGGACTTATAAACAAACAAATTGATGAAAACACTTTTTAACAGATCATAAATTTACTATAAATTAGAAATAGCATTACCCATAAAAATACAAACAGGCTTCTCAAAATGCTTGAGCTGCACTTATTTTCAGAATTCCAAATTTTAATTTATCAACTTCTCCTATCTAAGAAACAGTTAGCAAGCATATACTCAAAGCTCCTTGAGTGATGCAAAAGAATTTAAAAAACTTAATTTCTTGCATACAATTTGGGTGATAATCAAAATCAAAAATATATTGTCTAAAATACAAAATTCTAGTGAGTCCCAAGATAAATATACCCCACCTACATAGCGAAAAGAGATAGGGAAAAAAATGTCCAAAAGGTATATAATTCGAACCTTCTATTAAGAGCTACAGCTGCTAACCAAAAGGTCGGCAGTTTGAATCCACCAGCCACTCCTTGGAAACCCTATGGGGTAGTTGCACTCTGTCCTATAGGGTCGCTATGAGTTGGAATCGACTCGACGGCAACAGGATTTTTTTTTTTTTTAGTCAATGACAAGAGATTAATTTTTAAATAAATTAAGAAAAATAAAAAATTATTCACTTTATAATTGAAGCATGCCCTATTTGCCATGTAGCCTGTAAATAATTTTGTCTGAATTATTTCATAAAATTTATCACAAGAATCAGAAGTCATATTTTAACAACCAGTTAATAGAATACCAACTTATAAAACATTCCTCTCTCTGCCAGGTAGTTTCTGGCCAAAAGTAAAAAACAACAACAGTAACAACAGCAATGACAAAAAACCCTCAGTTCAAATGGCTTAAATAATAAGAAAATTTTGTGACTGCATACAAAAGAAATCCAAAAGCAGCTCAGTGGTAGCTCAATTACATCATACAAGGATCTGATTCCTTCTCTGAGGCAAAAAGACCATCCTGGCAACAATGTGGGTGCAACAGTTCTACAGGTCACATACAGAACCAGCAACAACCAGCAGAAGAGAAGAAACTTTCTGAAAGTACATCTACTTTTGAGTTGAAACCTTTTCCTGAAAGCACCCCACTTGCCATTAGCCAAACTGGGCCACAAGCCTACTGCTAAACCAATCACTGGTGAGGGCAAGGTGACATGACTGGCTTTCACTAATCAGGACTTACCACTGTGACACATGGGAAAGAGGGGTCAGCAGTCTCAAAAGGTGACACTGATAACTGGGCAGAAAGAAAAGGTGGGAAAACAAACAGGGCCTGTTATAGTGTCACATTTCAAACAGGGGTTCAAAGCTCAGCTAGAATATTTTCCCAAAAAACTAGCAGTGAGAAGCAGCTGGTATTTCTCTGGTTATTTCAGCCCTGGCTAGACTGCTTGGAATCTGACCCATGCATGTATACTCCAGAACTCATTCAGTGAACTAAACAAAAATTCCTGAAAAAAAAAAGGAATCTACCCCAGTGCTACTTCCTTTCCCAAGAGCAGATTACCTTCTTGTTTCTACTTGCTCTCTAGTCCCTTCAGGTAGTAACTTTTTCTGTTTTGTCCAGAGTTTATATCTGTTATCTGTGGAAGAGTTGGTTTGATAGAAGCTACTTAACTATTATCAAAAGCAGTTGTTTTTGTTGTTGTTAGTTGCCGGCTAGTCGATTCAATTCATGGCGACTCCATGTGTGCAGAGTAGAACTGCTCGACAGGTTTTGAAGGCTGTGACCTTTCAGAAGCAGATCACCAGGCCTGTCTTTTGAGGCACCTTGGGTGAGTTCAAACCACCAACCTTTCAATTAGTAGTCAAGCACTTAACCATTTGCACCACCCGGGGACTCCATCAAAAGCAGAATCTCCCATTAATATATATCAATATCCCTGATTACAATATAATTTATTTTAGCCCTGGTGGAACTATAATATTTGACATCTTATGTACTTTCAATGACTGGTGCAAACTTAAATCCTACCCTTCTGTGAGCACGCTGGGATGTGAAATGGGAGCCTCTATTACCCATGGTTGATATGTGTAGAAATGGAGGATGAATATCAGCATCCTCTTTCAGGTTGAGATTGAGTTATTGAATAAGCATAGGATATGTGTTTGAACTGGATTTCTAAAGTCAGGAAGTCCCGAGAGAGAAGACTGTAGTCCCTGGTGAGGAAGGAGGCTGTTAAACTAAGATGTCATCAGTGAAGACTAGTAGGTAGGACTATTGAGGTAAATAGGAGGAGGTGTGGACAAAGTATTTTTAAAAGCACTTACTATCCACAGATGGGTTTCTTTCACTAGTGGAGGTTAGGTCCATTCAATGGGGCTGAAGCAAAATGGACAGTTTGTAGTACTTTTCCCCTTAAAAAAAGACCTCTAAGGGGAAAAAAATCTTTGCCTCCTATTACCAATACTTATCTTCGTGTCCACCCATATTGTCTTTTCTCTTGAATATGTGTCATGTATTGTGAATAATATGTTAATTTCAGAGAGCTAAATTCTTTTATGTTCCTATCAAGGGCATTTGTTTTTTGTTCATTTGCTTTAGCAGGCAATTAATCCAGTTCATCTGGACTCAGTCTCTCCTAACTCACCGACCTATAGATTCAATGCAATCGTAATCAAAATTCCACCATGCTTTTCTGGAGAAATTATTAAGTGAATTCTAAAATTTATATGGACATGCAGATGACAGAGAAAAACCAAACCAACATTAAAAAAGAGAAACAAAGTTGGAAGACATATATTACTTGATAGGTGGTCCAGAAGTAATATTCACATATATATGTTCGTTGTTTTTTTTGAAATGGTGCCGAGGCAATTCAAAGAGGAAAGGATCATTTTTTCAAAAGATAGTATGGAACAACTGAATAGCCACATTAAAGAAACTGAATTTAGACCCTTACCTCACACCACATACAAAAATTAACTTAACAGAATGTTAATTGTAGAATCTAGGTGGTGGGTATACTGGTATTCATGGCACAATTCCTTAAGCTTTTCTGAATGCCTTAAGTTTTTCATTTAAAAAAATGTTGGGGAAAAATATTAATGAATATCCATGGCCCATGGTCCCAATACTTCCATAACTATGCACAATGAGTCTCAACAACAGTTAACTCCAGACTAACAGCGTTAACATATTGGTTAGGTAGACATTATCATAAAACTAAACGTTTTAAACTTTAAGTTAAATCTGCATTATAAATATCCAATGAGTCAACTAATTAATTAAAATTCAAAGTCTATGCATTAAATAACAAATTAGGTGTTATTCATTAGATGGTGATTTTATAAATTTTCCATTTATATAATTACTGTTCAAATCAAAATTTGGGTTACAGAATAAAAACTCTTCACTTTTTGCAAACTATTGTCAAAGAAATGTTGGGTCAATAAAAATTCTCTAATTCATCACTACTCACATTTAACAAAAGCCATGACACTACACTCCTTTCTGAAACAAAAGTTAACAGTTTCTGATTAACTACAAACTTACCAAACATTTGGCAAATTCTTTGTTTTCTGAAAGGAATCCATAACCTGGGTGTACCTTGAAAATAAAAACAAAAAGCATTTTCAACATTATCATATTTCAAAAACCTTACAATCAATTACAGAACATACTGATGTGTTTATTGTTCAAGGCCTCTTAAATAAGGTTACTACTCTTACATACTGATTCAGCTCTCTATCACATTCCTCGTGGACAGACCCAAATCCCAAGAAGTGCCAATTACATTCACTTCCTACATACTACCTTTGTCCTGACCATAACCTGACCCATACACCTACACATTTCCTGTATGCCTGCATTTGACTGCATTATTCAACACAATTCAAACTCCCCCTACTTTTTCTAAAGCTACTTTCAATCACTTTCAATCACAAGTTTACACAATTTTATAACAGCTGGTGGGTCAAAGAATATGTTAAAATAAAATTTTTGCAGGCAGAGCAAACATGGTGCTATAGACAGAAGTACCATGCTGTCCCTCCATAGAAAAGACCCAAAAAACTAAAACAGACAAACATCAATCCTGGAACCCTAAGCATCAAATGAAGAGATAAAGAACTCAACCAAGCAACGAACTAAATAAGAAACTGACAGAGAACAGAGAGTGAGGAGGAGAGTTATGAACGGAGATCCCCGATCAGCTAATATAAGATGAATCCACCATCTTGGACTCCTATCAGAGATCAGCAGACAGAGACTCCACGAAGCAGATTTGTGGAGCTCCCAGCAGGAGACAGAGCAACCAGTAACGAGTTAGACACGCTCTTCCACCCCCTAACCTGACACCCCTGCTTGGCCTTCACTGCTTCCCAGCTGGCTGATCCATAGCTTCCCGGGGGGGGGGGGGGGGGGGGCAATTACCAACTTCCTGGTAAGCCAATTCACTGTTTCTCAGTGGGCCGACTCACAGCTTCCAAGAGAGCCCATTCTCTATTTCCAGGAGGGCTGACCTGGGGCTTCCTGGCGGGCAGATTCACTGTTTCCGGCTGGGTAGATCCCGGGCTTCCTGGAGGGCCGATTTGCTGCTTCCCACCGGGTCGATTCCCAGCTCCCTGAAGGGCCCAATTCACTGCTTCCCAGCAGGCTAATTCCTGGCTTCCCGGTAGGCCAATTTGCTGCTTCTTGGCAGGCCGATTTCGGGCTTCCGGAAGGGCCAATTCGCTACTTTCTAGCGGGCCAATTTGCTACTTCCTGGCAGGCCGATTCCTGGCTTCCTGGAGGAACATGACTCATGCATAGGAGATGTCGGATCCCTGCCACTCCGATCTGCCCTGCCCACACTGGCTGGCTTCTTCACTGCCATTTTTCTGTAGCTGGTATTGCTTTTTTCAGCCTCTTTTGATTTGTTCCCTGCCTCTCATCTCCTCTCCCTCCTTTCTCTTGAACACCTGACTCCATGTGCCATCTCTGCTTCTTCTTGACAGGCTGTGAAGTGCTGCTCAGCCGGGAAACTGCTTTCCCGATTCGCGCCATCATGCTGGTAGGATCCCTGGGGGCTTTTTTTTTTCCCCCCATTTTTTTCTTTTTTTTTTTTGGTGTTTATTTTCTGTTTCTTTTTTCCTTTTTATTTTTCTTCATTTCCCAGTTTCTTGTCTCTTTCTACTTACCTTCCTTTCCTGTCTCCTGAATACCTGGCATTGTGTTTTATTTCCACCCTTTCTAGCTAGGCTATCCTGCACAGCTTAGGAGCTGCTTCCCCAGTCTGCAGAGCCACGCTAGTAAGATCCCTGGGAGCATTTTTTTTTTTTCATTCTTTTTTTTCCTTTTTGTTTTTCTTCATTTCTCGGTTTTTTGTATCTCCACTAGAATGGCAGTCTCCCTCAGCACATCTTTTTTTTTTTCCCCTGCTCCTGTGTCTCTCTCCTCTCTCTCTTCTTTTCCATAGCCAACCTACCACTACACATCACAAGCTACTCCTCCCCTTCCCTCCAGCCTATCTTCACTTTGTGCTGGACAACTGCACTCCCAAGCAGCAAAGGCATGGCCTACCGGAACCTGTGCTGCACTGAGCCCTGGCTCACCTTGTTGGTCCCAGTACATGCCACAACAACCCATCCCAGCCCCTCCCCTTCAGCTGGACCTGCCCTGCAACACTACAGCTGAGCAACTGGCCCTACCTATTGGACAAGGAGGTGAAAAATATATGGTCCACAGATGAGCAAACAACAAAGAATACACATACCCTGCCTGCTCAGACTTAACCAGATGAAACAAAAAACAAGACAAAACAAATCTACAATCAAAAAACTAAGAAAATAACTACTGAATTTCCCGAAGACAGCAGACAACATCAAAATATATTAAAAAACAGGACACGATGGTTCCAGTAGGCATCCAAAATAAAACAGATGACTTTCCAGTAGAAAAAAAGGCACTAGAACTACCTGATAGGGAATTCAAATCTCCAACATTCAGAGCAATCCAAGAGTTAAAGCAAAAAGCAGACAAAAATAAGGAAAAAATACACAAATTCATAGAAAAGGCAGGCAAATTCATGGAAAATACAGACCAAAAAAATGGAAGAATTCAGGGAAAAAAATACAGGAACAAAAGCCAAAAATGAATTCACAATTAGAAATTATACAAAAACATCATTAGAAATCCAAAAGATAAACAAGATCGCAGAAACGGACAGTGTTATAGAAGCACTGAGGAACAGGTTTGAAACAATGGAAGACAGAATCAGTGAAAATGAACGCAAACACTTGGATACAACCAAGGAAAAATCAGAAAAAAGAACAAAGAAAAATGAAGACAGATGCATCAGCTGGTCCCAACCCACCTGGAGCAAAGGAGAATGAAGAACACCAAAGATACATGGAAACTACTGTATTAACCCAAGAGACAGAAAGGGCCACATGAACCAGAGACTCCATCAGCCTGAGACCATAACTAGATAGTGCCTGGCTACCACCAATGACCGCCCTGAAAGGGAACACAACAGAGAGTCCCCAATGGAACAGGAGAAAAGTGGGGTGCAGGACCCAAATATTAGTAAAAAGACCAGACTTAATGTTTTGACTGAGACTAGAGGGATCCCGGAATACAGGGCCCCCGGATTATCTATTAACCCAGAACTTAAACCATTCACACGGCCCACTATTCAGACAAACATTAGACTGGACTATGGGACATAAAATGATACTCATGAAGACTGTGCTTCTTAGCTCAAGTAGATATGAGACTAAATGGGCAGCTCTTGTCCAGAGGCAAGACGGGAAGGCAGAGGGTCAGCAGCTGGTTGAATGGACACGGGAAATATGGAGTGGAAAGGAGTGTGTTGTCACAGTATAGGAAGAGCAACTAGGATCACATAACAATGTGTGTAGAAATTTTTGTAAGAGAAACTAACTTGAATTGTAAACTTTCACTTAAAGCACAATTTAAAAAAAAAATTTTAAATGATGAAACCCCAAGAATTGTATGGGATACAATCAAAACCAAAATTCTGCAAGTGATCGGAGTTCCAGAACATGGGGAGAAA
Organism: Dugong dugon; assembly: GCA_030035585.1. Taxonomy (NCBI): domain Eukaryota; kingdom Metazoa; phylum Chordata; class Mammalia; order Sirenia; family Dugongidae; genus Dugong; species Dugong dugon. The sequence continues at coordinate 14,997,893 of CM057479.1, forward strand.
ACAGAAAACACAGAGAGGATCACTGAAGTATCACTGAACAGAAAACTTCCCTAATATCAGGAAAGATGAAAAGCTGACCACCCAAGAAGCTCAACAAACCCCATGTAAGACAGACACCAAAAGAAAATCACCAAGGCATCTCATAATCACACTAGCTAAAACCAAAGACAAACAAAGAATCCTGAGAGCAGCTCGAGAAAAATGAAAAGTCACATACTAGACAAAAACCATGCAGGTAAGAAGGCAATGGGAGGACATATATAAAACCTTGAAAGAAAAAAATTGCCAACCAAGAAATACATATCCTGCAAAACTCTCATTCAAATATGATGGTGAAATAAAGACATTTCCCGATAAACAGAAATTAAGGGAATATGTAAAAACCAAACCAAATTTACAAGACTTATTAAAAGGAGTCCTTCGGTTTGGGAACAAACAACATCAGACAACAGGCTGAATCAAGGACACAAGATCGCACCAGCTAGATACCAACCTAGGAAATGAACTCTCAAGGATTATACAAAGCCAAAAGATTTACATCAGGGAACTACAGAGGTTCATCTGCAAATGACAACAACATCAGAACAATAAAAGAGGGAATAAATGGTGTAGGTACAGAACTTTTTAATGCAGAGGAAGGCAAGGCAAAACTAAGTAATAATAGACTGGTTCAAACCTAGGAAGATAAGGGTAAATTTCAAGGTAACCACAAAGAAAGTTAACAAACCTACTCATCAAAATAAAAAAGAAAAACATAAAATCTCAGTAAAAAATAAAATCTACAAAAGCAAAAGAAATGAAAAAAATCCACAAACAAAAGGAATTCAGCAAAGGAGAGTAAGAGGAATGAAGAAATTGACAGCACCCCCCCCCCAAAAAAAAAAAAAAAAAAACCTACAAAATGACAACAATAAACTCACACTATCAATAATTACACTGAATGCAAATGGCCTAAATGCACCCATAAAGAGACAAAGAGTGACAAAATGGATTAAAAAAACAGGATCCATCAAGATGCTGTCTATAAGAGACACCCCTTATAAACAAAGATATACATACATTAAAAATCAAAGGATGGAACAAAAACAGACCAGAATTACTGGTTTGACAGGGACTGGAGAAACCCTGAGAGAATGGCCCCCGGACACTCCTTTAGCTCAATAATGAAGTCACTCACAAGGATTACCCTTCTGTCAAAGATTAGACAGGCCCATAATACAAAACAAGACTAATAGGGCACAACAGCCCAGGGAAAAGGACTAGAGGGCAGAAGGGGACAGGGAAGCTGGTAATAGGGAATCCAAGGTCGATAAGGAAGAGTGTTGACATGTCCTAAGGTTGTTAACCAATCTCATAAAACAATACGTGCACTGTTTAATGAGAAGCTATTTTGTTCTGTAAACTTTCATCTAAAAGTACAATTAAATACATAAAATAAAGGAAAGAAAAATCAAAGGATGGAAAAAAATATATCAAGCAAACAGCCACAAAAAAAGACCAAGAATGGCAATACTAGTCTCAGATAAAACAGACTTTAAAACAAAATCCACCATAAAAGACAAAGAAGGGCAGTATATCATGATTAAAGGGATGAGCCAGCATGAAGACATAATAATAATATCTACACACCCAATGAAAGGGTTCCAAAATATATAAAAGAAACTTTAACAGCACTGAAAAGAGAAATTGACAGTTCCACAATAATAGCAGGAGATGTCAACACACCACTCTCGGTAAAGGACAGAACATCTAGAAAGAAACTCAACAAAGATACAGAAGCTCTAAAGGCCACCATCAGCCAACTTGAACTCATAGACATATATAGAACACTCCACCCAACAGCGGTAAAGTACACATTCTTTTCCAACACACATGGATCGTTCTCCAGAATAGACCACATCTTAGACCACAAAGAAACCCTCAACAAAATCTAAAACACTGAGATGATACAAAGTATCTTCTCTGATCACAGTGCCACAAAAGCAGAAATTAAAAAAGAAGAAGAGCAAGAAAAACAATCAATTACATGGAAACTGACAACTGCTTAAAAAGCACAGGGTGATAGAAGACCATCAGAGGTCAATTTATAGCAATAGATGCACACATCAAAAAAGGGACAAAATCAAAACATTAACTACAGAACTCCAACAAATAGAAAAAGAACAGCAAAAGAAGCCTACAGCCACTAGAAGAAAGGAAATAATAAAGATCGGAGTAGAAATAAATGAAATAGAGAATAGAAAAATAATAGAAAGAATCAACAAACCTAAAAGTTGGTTCTTCAAAAGGATCAACAAAATCAACAAACTACTGGCCAAACTGACAAAAGAAAAGCAGGAGAAGATGCAAATAACACAAATAAGAAATAAAACAGGGGGCATTACAACAGGCACAACTGAAATAAAAAGGATCATAACAGAGTACTATGAAAAACTATACTGCAAAAAATTTGAAAATCTAGAGGAAATGGACAAATTTCTAGAAACATACTACCTAACCAAACTATCACAAATTGATGTTGAAACTCTGAACAGACCCATAACAAGAGAAGAGATTGAAAAGGTAATTAAAAAAACTTCCAGTAAAAAAAAGCTCTGACCCAGATGGCTTCACTAGAGAACTCTACCAAACATTCAGAGAAGAGCACACACTAGTATTACTCAAATTATTTCAGAACACAGAAAAGGAAGGGATACTTGCAAATTCATTCTATAAAGCCAGCATAACCCTGATACCAAAACCAGGCAAAGACATCACAAAAAAAGAAAATTACAGACCAATATCTCTCATGAATACAGATGCAAAAATTCTCAACAAAATTCTACCCAGTACAATTCAGCATCATTTAAAAAATAAAATAAAATAAAATACACCATGACCAAGTAGGATTCATACCAGGTATGCAAGGATGGTTGAACATTAGAAAATCAATCAACATAATCCACCACATAAACAAAACAAAATAATCACATGGTCATCTCAATCGACGCAGAAAAGGCATTCGACAAAGTCCAATATCCATTCCTCATAAAAACTCTCAATAAAATAGATATAGAAGGGAAATTCCTCAACATAATAAAGGGCATCTACACAAAACCAACAGCCAACATCATTCTTAATGAAGAGAGGCTGAAAACGTTCCCCTTGATAACAGGAACAAGACAAGGATGTCCTTTATCACCAGTACTATTTAACATTGTGCTGGAAGTCCTAGCTAGAGCAATAAGGCAAGAAAAAAGAAATAAAGAGCATGCAAATTGGTAAATGAAGAAGTTAAACTGTTCCTATTTGCAGATGATATGATACTATATATAGAACACCCAAAGGCCTCTACAAGAAAACCACTGGAACTAATAGAAAGATTCAGCAGAGTAGCACAATACAAGATAAACATACAAGAATTAGTTGGATTCCTACACACCAATAAAGAGAACGATGAAAAGGAAATCAGTAAAACAATACCATTTATAATAGCCCCTAAAGAAATAAAATACTTAGGAATAAATCTAACCAGGGATGTAAAAGACCTATACAAGGAACTACAAAACACCAGGAGAAAAAACCAAAAGAGATCTACATAAATGGAAAAACATACCATGTGAAAATGACAATTCTACCCAAAGCAATCTATAAACACAATGCAATCCCCATCCAAATACCAACATTCTTCAAAGAGATGGAAAAAAACAGTAATTAACTTTACATGGAAAGGGAAGAGGCCACGGATGAATAAAGCATTATTGAAGAAGAAGAAAAAATTAGGAGGACTCGCGCTACCTCACCTCAGAACCTACTATACAGCTACGGAAATCAAAACAGCCTGGCAGTGGTACAATGACAGAGACACTGACCAATGGAACAGAATCGAGAACGTAGATGTAAATCCATCCACCTACAGTCACCTGATCTTCGAGAAGGGCCCAAAGTCCATTAAATAGGGAACAGACAATCTTTTTAACAAATGGTGCTGGCAAAATTGGATACCCATCTACAAAAAAATGAAACAGGACCCATACTCCACACCAGACACAAAAACTAATTCAAAATGGACCAAAGACCTAAATGTAAAGCCAAAAACTACAAAGATCATAGAAGAAAAAACAGGATCAACGCTAGAGACCCTAGTACACAGCACTGACAGGATACAAACCTAACTAACAATGTACAAACTCCAGAAGATAAGCTAGATAACTGGGATCTTCTAAAAATTAAACAATTATGCTCATGAAAAGATTTCACCAAAAGAGTAAAAAGAGAATATACAGACTGGGGAAAAAAATTTTGGCTATTACAAATACAACAAAGGTCTAATCTCTAAAATCTGTAGGAAAATCCTCTACAACAAAAAGACAAATAATCCAATTTAAAAATAGGCAAAGGAAATGAACAGACACTTCACCAAAGAAGATATTTAAGCAGCTAACAGACACATAAGGAAATGCTCATGATTACTAGCCATTAGAGAAATGCAAACCAAAACTACAATGAGATATCATCTCACCCCGGCATTACTCACACGAATCAAAAAAAAACAGAAAATAACAAATGTTGGAGAGGCTGCAGGGAGACTGGAACTCTTATGAACTGCTGGTGGGAATGCAAAATGGTACAACCATTTTGGAAAATGATGTGGCGCTTCCTTAGAAAGCTAGAAATAGAAACACCATATGATCCAGCAATCTCACTCCTAGGCATATATCCTAGAGAAATAAGAGCTGTCACACGAATAAACATATATGATCACCCATGTTCACTGCAGCACTGTTCACAATAGCACAAAGATGGAAACAACCTAGATGCCCATCAAGAGGTGAACGGATAAACAAACTATGGTACATATACACAATGGAATACTATGCAACGATAAAGAACAACGATGAATCTGCGAAGCATCGCACAACATGGATGAATCTGGAGGGTATTATGCTGACTGAAATAAGTCGATCACAAAAGAATAAATATTGTATAAGACTGCTACTATAAAAACTCATGAAAAATTTAACACACAAAAAGAAACAATCTTTGATGGTTACGAGGGAGGGAAGGGGAGGGGTGGAGGTGGAAAAACACCACCTAGAAAATTGATAAATGGTAAGACAATACACAAAACTGGGGAAGCCAGCACAACTTGTTCAGGATAACGTCATGGAAGCTCCATGGACAAATCCAAACTCCCTGAGAGACTGAATTATTGGGCTGAGGGCTATGGAGACCACGGTCTTGGGGAACATCTAGCTCAACTAGCATGACATAGTTTATAAAGAAAATGTTCTACATTCTACCTTGGTGAGAGTAGTGTCTGGGGTCTTAAAAGTCTCTGAAGGGCCATCTAAGATACTTCACTGGTCTCACCTCTTCAGGGGCAAGGGAAAATTAAAAACACAAGGGAAAGATTAGTCCAAAGGACTAACAGACCACAGCTATCACAGCCTCTATCAGACTGAATCCAGTACAACTAGATGGTGCCAGGCTACCACCACTGACTGCTCCGACAGGGATCACAATAGAGGGTTCCGGAGAGAGCTGGAGAAAAATGTAGACCAAATTCTAACTCAAAAAAAGACCAGACTTACTGGCCTGACAGAGACTGCAGAAACCCGGAGAACGTGGCCCCCGGACACCCTTAAAGCTCAGTAATGAAGTCACTCTGGAGGTTCACCTTTTAGCCAAAGATCAGACAGACCCACAGGACAAAACGAGACTAAAGGGGCACACCAGCCCAGGGGCAAGGACTAGAAGGCAGGAGGGGACAGGAAAGCTGGTAACAGGGAACCCAGGGTCGAGAAGGGAGAGTACCGACATGTCATGGGGTTGTTAACCAATGTCATAAAACAATATATGTACTAACTGTTTAATGAGAAGCTATTTTCTTATGTAAACCTTCATTCAAAGTACAATTTTAAAAAAAGCATTCAAAAATAAATAAATAAATCGTTTGCAAGATGCATGAAAAACTCTATATTCTCCTTCCTTTATAGTACCACGAACTAGTACTTCCCCAAACCCTGGCTACTAAGATAACTAACAAACCTATTCCTGATAGCATTCATACATTCACACACTACCTAACGAGCAATTCCTGTCAAACAGAACTGAAACAAAGGCTTGGTCTTAGTTTTACTTTGTACTCGGAACTTTTTTCTTCTAATATCTGCTCTGCTTTCCCTCCTCCCCCCAAACTTGGCCATTCACAATACTTTTTGTTATCCTCTCTCACAAGCCACATTTCTACAGCCTAAATTTTCCAATCTGTTCTAACGAAATACTTTTTGACTCCACTACACTGGCCAACGTAAATGTAGCCGCTGTAGTATCAGTCGGTGTTAAGCTCATTTCCAGTGTAACAATTCTACTACAAGAAAAGTCACATTTCTGAATAAGCCAGTATCATAATCTAGAAATAGCTATATATCAGAGGTTTTCTAGTACAGAATTAAGCTTTAAAATGGTACAGAATAACTGCAAACTGCTGCATTATAAAAGAGTTTCACTCCACCAATTTCATTTTATATAAACATTCAACTAAAGACTGTATTCTTACAAGCCATAGGTAAAAGGTTAAAGGAGTTTTATCTTCATTAACTGTGCTAATAAACTGTAAACATCTATAATATGGGTTCATGAATTCAGTTTTTTATTTAAACATGCATCTTACTAAAACACTTCTTTCAGAAGAAATGTGAACACTAATGGAAGCACTACAGGCTAATTACTGGTATAGGCTGTTTCTATCCAAGTTTAGAGATAACTCTGCATAGTTTTAACATTATATGTAATTAGTTCTCTGATATTAAAAAAGAGACAACCACCACTACCACTATCTAACCCTGTCATGAACCAGTTTTTTCCCTAATGTTCACACTAGTTAAACAAAATTGGGGATGGGGGAGAGTAATGTATTTATCCCACCTAAGCCAATGTGCATTCTATTAACATGATCAAACTAAGTACTAAATTTGCCATTTTTATTTCTGGAAGTATAATTAAATGTACATAATTTTTACATGATAAAAATGGAATTTAAATGAGTATCTTCTGGATCGTGTTTATAATACAGAATTGAAAACAAAAAAATACTATTATGCTGAAAGGGTTAATACTCAAAACTAACTGGGATTTCTTTTCTTCTAGCAAATTTGGAAATGAACTGAAACTGCTCCCTGGTGTGAGAGCTGAATCCAGCAGCCACCTGCAGGATCCTCGACCAACACTGCCAGATGCTACAAAGCCTTTGATTTCCAGTAGCGAATTCGGCCACATTTAACTCATATGACGTGAACTAACTGCAGTAGCATTTTCAATCATTCTTTTTTCTTTTTTATTGTTTTTAATACAAACTCCGGCTTTCGGTTCACTACATATAAGACAGCTGCAACAGATAGATTCATTCAGACTCACAGCTTGGGCCTTGGTTTTCTTAATGGCTTCCATGATGGCATCCATGTTGAGGTAGCTTTTACTGGTGGGAGCTGGGCCAACACAGACAGCTTCGTCTGCCATTTTCACGTGAACCTGAAGAGACAAACACTCTACATTAACAGATGCTCCCAGCAAAAATAATTACCATCAATAGCAAATATATACAAAATTGCAAATCTGATTGTTTCACCTGTCACTTACACAGTCAGATCTCTTTTTGAATATGCACCACAAAACAACAATTTAAAAAATATGCTCAGGGACCATATTAACTGTGATTTAGTTTATTATAAACCTAATCCATTGTCTAACAAATTATTTCAATAACATCCTCTCCCTACGTGACTAAGTAAAATCACAGCAATGTTAGCTTCCTAGTCTGTTTATCTATATAGAAATCTTGTATCAGAAAATGCTTTGTCAGAAACAAAAAAAAATTTAAAAAACTATTTTGTTACATGTAGCCAGAGTCACCTGATATTTCAGTAACAAACACTCCTGGCCAGTTCTAAGCAAGCTCCCCAGGAAGCTGGGATAATTAGAGGGAATTGAATGAAGGGCTGCTGTGAGTGTCCCTGCACAGCATCAGGTCAGCACCAGGCACAAATTAAAGCCTAGGACTAAAGAGTTCACTATCACTACGCACGAACCAGAAAATCCTTGAGAATCATTTAAATAGTCTCACATTTGATCCAGGTCCATTTTTTTATCCAGGCCCATTACTTATTCCGAAAATAACTGATAAGTGCATTAAGTCTAAATCAACTCAAAAATCAGGAATGTATACTCCATTACCAACACTCTACAATGTTGTAAATCTATTTCTATTTGTTTAATAGAGGCTAGATATCAATACTGAGTAGAATGAGTTGTTTAGTACCAAAAGGAATCTATTCTTTTAAAATGATGAAGGGATTGGTATTTTTTGAAATGGCTTTTCCTAACCGTTTGCCAGTTTAAGGAACTCTCAACCAGTTTAAAACTATTTGACAAGGCAGGCATATAAAACTGGAGCACAAACATTTACGACAAGAAAAAAAGTCTAAGGAGACAAATACTTTTGAGTATTTCAAAGTTATATTCAGCTGTGAAGTAATTTTTAAAAGCACACTTTGTTTTTAACGAGACCTACTCCCCAAAAAACAAAACAAAAAGCTAATAGTCTTTTAGAAAGCTCAGAATCCTCTTTAAGAATTCAATAAATATATTCCAATTAAAAAAATCTACTGTGTGTTGAAAAGTATAAGATACCTGTCCTCAAGGGATTCAAGATCAATATCTTAATATAAAATACTCAAACATATACACTCTGTAATTCCTTTAACATCAACTTCAAGGAAAGGCAGCCAGGCTTATAAAGGATCCTAAAGATTCCACCCTTCAAAGCAGGGCTCCCCCATGGCTGTCCCTGCCTTGCGTACTCCCCAGCTGAAGTTGCCTTCTTCCCCTCAGACAGGAATGCCCTCCTCCATCAACCTCCACCCATTTCAGACCCTATTATTAGCAATTTTGTAGTTGTAATTGTGGTTGTGGGTTTTTTCTGTAAGTAATAAACTGAGAAATACTTTAAAAACGATTAAAAAGAACACATTAGCCAGGTGGGAAGGAAGTATTTATTTAAATTTAAATCCATACTTATTCTGTATATTTCATTTCCTGTCAGATCCGATGTACCTATGATTAAAGATACACTTCAAGTTTCACTTCTACCACTAGGTCTTTCCCAAGGATTTCAGCTTCAAATGAACCTCCTTTAATTTGAACTCTGATACTACTTAGTGCAAATTGTGGCATTTAATCGTATTCTGCCCCACAATGTCATTGTAACTGCTTTACAGATGAATGTCTGCTAGGATTTACACTCTCCCCTCCACCAGATCATAAGGTTCTACAGGGCAGAGACCATGCATTGTACTGCCTTTTTTACAAAAATTTCTCCAACACAGCATTTATGTGCTAAAAGCTCATTAACTGAAAGATGCACGTAAATGGCAATTTATTTAAGAACTTTCATTGTTCAACCACTGTCTTCGAGGTAAAAACCTCACTAACTACATCCAAATTAAGTTTTTTCTAATGTTAGCAATATATAAGGCAACTGAGGGCCATATGGGATAAAAGAAATGAAAAGATATGCACATGAGCAAAGGACGTGAACAGACACTTCAACTAAGAGGACATTTAAGCTTCTAACAAACACATGAAAAAATGCTCGCGATCATTAGCTAATCAGAGAGATGCAAATCTAAACTACAAAGAGATACCACCTCAACCTGGAAAAAACAGCACTAAACAAAGAGAAAAAAAAACAAATGCTGGTGAGGTTGTGGGGAGACTGGAACTCTTAAATAGTGCACGTGGGATTGTAAAATGATACACCCACTGTGGAAAACAGTATGGCATTTCCTCAGTAAGCCAGAAATACAAACAGCTTATGATCCAACAATCCCACTCCTAGGTATATACCCTAGATATCTAAGATCAGCGACATGAATAGACATATGTACACCTATGTTCACTGCAGCATTAAACACAATAGCAAAAAGATAGAAACAACCTAAGTGCCCATCAAGGGAAGAATAAATAAATTGTGATACATACATACAAGGGAATATTATGCAGCTATAAAGAACAATGACAAATCCTCAAAACATAACGTGGATGAGTCTGGTGGACATTATGCTAACTGGAACAAGTCAATCACAAAAGAACAAATATTGTATGGTCTCACATTTATAAAAAGACAAGAACAGGTATACATACAGAAAGCAATGTTCTTTGATGGCTACCAAGCATAGGAGGGAGAATAACTTTCTAAATAATAGACACTGTTTATTTTTGGTGATGGGAAAGGCAATACCCCACATAAGTGAAGTCTGCACAACACGACCAAGGTAAATGGTGACATTAAAAAGTGCACAGGAATGAGCGACAATTTTGGTAAGTGCTATAACATATACAATTTTGGAATAGTAATAACAACCAAAAAATATGTGTGCCATTACTTAGGTAGATATGTACGCATATATGTGAATAGGAAAACACATGAGAGTATATGGGTGGGCGTGTATAGGTGTATCTGTGGGGTTATGTATACATACATGCTTGTGTGTGCTGCATATACATTCATATATATAATAAAACACGTAGGTGGCACAGTTAGGGATATTTCCTAGACATGATCAAACACCTGCAGGATTGGTTTATTGGGTTTGAAGGTTTAGGACCACAGTCTTGCGGGACAACTCACCAACTGGCATAAATAGGTCATAAAGATACTGTCTGTATCTGTATCCTAGTTTGGTGAGTAGTGTCTAGGGTCTTAAAAGTTTGCAAATGGCCACCTAAGATACAACCATTGGTCTCTACTCCTCTGGAGCAAAAAAGAATGAAGGAAACCAAGGACTCAAAGAAGAAACTAGTATACAGGACTAACAGGCCACATGAACCATAGCCTCAACTATCTTGAGACCAGAAGACTAGATGGTGCCAGCTACCATTAATGGCAGTTCTGACCAGAGCCTGGATAGAATGGGATAAAAATGCAGCGTACACCTCAAATTCCTAAAAAAGGCCAGGTTTACTGCACTGATAGAGATTAGAGGATGCCCCAAGTCTATTAACTTCAGATACCCTCTATAAACTTGGAACTGAAGCCACTCCTGGAGGTCACCTTTCAGCTAAATAATAGTTTGACTCATAAAATAAATAATATTGCCCATGAGTACTGTGCTCCTTTAAATAAGCATCTATCTGAGACCAAATGGTCAATATTTAACTCTTAAAGCAAAGATGAGAAGGTAAGGGGGGACAGGGAAGATAGATTAATGGAAACAGAACAACCAGAATGGAAATAATAAGAATACTGACACATTGTGAAGAATGTAGCCAATGTCACTGAACAACAAGTACAGACATTGTTAAATGGGAACCTAATTGCCTGCGCAAACTTTCACCAGAAACGTAATAAAGAAAAAAATACCTACATGTGTTCACATGTCCAAAATTTCCACAACGAACATGCATCAAAAAGGGAAGAGAATTCAAACCATATTTTGACTTATTTATCTATCCGAAAAGAGTGAGCTGTTTAGTGTTGAAAGGAATCTAGCCTTTTAAAACGATGAATTCTAACAATATTTTGACTTTACTTCCAGTCTTTTCTCTAAATACACTTTGTAACCATACTGTTAATATGATTTGGTATCCATTTATTCTTTAAACTAACATTATAAGAGACATTTTCCTACATTATTAAAAAACTCTTTGTAAATATACTGTATATCTAGTTTCTTGTTGTTAGGTGCTGTCAAGTCAATTCAGACTCACAGTGGTCCTATGTACAACAGAATAGAACACTGCCCATTCCTGTAATATCCTCACAATTGTTGCTATGTTTCAGCCCACTGTTGCAGCAACCGTGTGAATCTATCTCATTGAGGGTCTTCCTCTTTTTCACTGACCCTCTACTTTACCAAGCATGATGTCCTTCTCCAGGGACTTGTCCCTCCTGATAACATGCCCAAAGTATGTGAGATGAAGTCTTGCCATCTTCGCTTCTATGGAGCATTCTGGCTGTACTTCTTCCAAGACAGATTTGTTCGTTCTTCTGGCAGTCCATGGTATATTTGATATTCTTCGCCAACGCCATAATTCAAATGCATCTATTCTTCTTTCTTATACACACTCCAGCTTTCACATGCATATGAGGCAGTGAAAAACAGCATGGCTTCAGTCGGGTACACCTTAGTCCTTAAAGTGGCATCTTTGCTTTAAAGAGGTCTTTTGCAGAAGATTTGGCCAATGCAATATGTTGTTTGATTTCCTGACTGCTGATTCCATGGGCGTTGACTGTGGATCCAAGGAAAACGAAATCCCTGACAACTGATCCGTTTCTCATGATGTTGCTCATTGGTCCAGTTGCCAGGATTTTTGTTTTCTTTATGTTGAGGTGTAATCCATACTGAAGGCTGTAGCCTCTGATCTTCATCAGTAAGTGCTTCAAGTCCTCTTCACCTTTCAGCAAGCAAGGTTGTTCATAATTTGCCATGATCCACAGAGTGAAACGCCTCTGCAGACTCAATAAAACACAGGTAAACATCTTTCTGGTATTCTCTGCTTTTAGGCAGGATCCATTTGACATCATCAGTGATATCCCTCATTCCACGTCCTCTTCTAAAGCTTGAATTTCTGGCAGTTCCCTATAGATGTTCTGCTGCAACCGCTTTTGAATTATCTTCAGTAAAATTTTACTTGGGTGTGACATTAATGATATTGTCCCATACTTTTCATGTTCAGTTGGGTCACTTTCTTTGGAATGGTCCCAAATATGGATCTCTTCCAATCGGTTGGCCAGGTAGCTGTTTTCCAAATTTCTTGACATGGACAAGTGAGCACCTTCAGTGCTGCATCCATTTGTTGAAACATCTCAACTGGTATTCTGTCAATTCCTGGAGTCTTGTTTTTCACCAATACCTTTCGTGTAGCTTGGACTTCTTCCTTGAATACCATCGATTCTTGACCATACGCTACCTCTTGAAATGGCTGAACGTCGACCAATTCTTTTTGGTACAGTGACTCTGTGTATTCCATCCATCTTGTTTTGATGCTTCCTGCACCGTTTAATATTTTGCGGCTAGAATTCTTCAAAATTGCTCCTTGAGGCTTGAATCTTTTCTTTAGTTCTTTCAGCCTGAGAAATGCCGAATGTGTTCTTCCCTTTGGTTTTCCATCTCCAGGTCTTTGCACATTTCCATTATAATACTTACTTTGTCTTCTCAAGCTGCCCTTTGGAATCTTCTGTTCAGCTCTCTTACTTCATCATTTCTTCCATTCGCTTTAACTACCTGACATTCAAGAGCAAGTTTCAGAGTCTCTTCTGACATCCACTTTGGTCTTTTCTTTCTTTCCTGTCTTTTTACTTTCTCCATGTATGATGTTCTGGATGTCATCCCACAACTTGTCTGATCTTCAGTCATTCCTCAGTGTGTCAAAACTATTCTTGAAATAGTCTCTTAATTCAGAAATTTGTACCTAATTCAGGAAGTTGTACCTAAGAATCATAAGGGGATCTTGTTAAAATGTAGATTCTAATTCAGTGTATCTAGGGGTAGAAATGCAAATTCACAACAGGGAACTTATTAGAAATGCAAATTCTCAGCAGGGGTTTGAACCAGAAGGAATCCCTTTGAAGCCATGGTGCTAAGTAAAGCAGTCAATCCTCATGATCTTTTCCATTCTCAGAAAACCAAAGGAGGTTTCTGAAGGAGATTATTAGTTTCTTCCTCAAACACTTACAGGGTTGTACTTGAATGGCCTTTTATTCTTTAAATACAGGAAAATTACTTATAAAAGCCTATTATTTTCTAAACACTGAACTAGCAGAATGAAGAGCATGTTCTTCAAATTACAGGAATTGAAGAATCATCTTCCTTGCTGACTTTTTAAAAATAAACTGAAACGTTTGGAGGTACAGGTTAAAAATTGTGTCCGAATTTTAAAACTTTGGATTAATGGAAAACTTCATATTGGTAAATTAGATGCCAAAGCTCAAAAGATAATCCACTTAGTCCCTATCTTTATCAAATAGATTGTATCTTAGTGTTAAAAGTAACCTAGAACCAGATGGTATATTATCATATAACTCAAAGGTCTGAGTGAAAGCATTTAAATACCTTCTAAACTATCACTTTCTAAACTTATACAGACAGAGAACAATAAGGAGGACACACAGCTCTGAAGACGTTATTTCATATCTGGAGATTTTTTTAAAGCCTATCACTCAACAAGATCTGCACTCATGGGCACTATTTCCCATGATTATGAATTGAGTTTTCCTTGTCCTTCAATGTAAGACACTGGGTAGAAAATATGAGGATTACATAATACAGATTAGATGTGCTCATTTCCTGAGAATAACAATGCCTCACACCATCTGGAGAGACTTCAGTATCCACCAAATCTAGCCAAACTCTTTAATAATCATCAACAAACAAAAATTATCTTAAAGACTGAAAACTTAAAGAAAGGAATGACAACTACAATAATCTTGATTTGAAGAACTTGGGGAAAAAAAGTTGTTTCCAACAACCAGATAAAATCCTACTTCTTTTAAAAACAAACAACAACAGAAACAGAAACTATTCTACTTATTTTACAGAAAGTGTTTAAAGACAATGATACAAGTTTCAACAGGCTAGCATTCTGTCCCGTGGTTTGCAGAAAGGCAATGTGACCCTCAGAAAACTAGGAAGGATTTTTTTTTAAAGGCAGTAAATATTACACTCACTTTGATTCCATTTTGTAAAACCATGTGTAGTACCATGAAACATTTAACCATGATTATTTGGGGATTGTATAATTACAAAGACTTTATTTTTCTTCTGTTATAATTTAGATTTTCCAAAGTGATGAAATCAAACATTAGAAATTATGGGGAAAGAATAGGTTTTCGCCAGTTACAAAACTCCTAACCCATTTTCTACAATCCTGTTTTAATAACATAGTCTGTCAGTTCCTCAAAAAGTTAAGTATAGAGTTACCATATGACCCAGCAATTCCAGTCCTAGGTATATACCCAAGAGAAATGAAAACGTATGTTGACACAAAAAATTGTACAAGTATGTGCATAACAGCATTATTCATAATAGCCAAAAAGTAGAAAAAAACCAAATGTCCATGAACTTATGAATGGATAAACAAAATGTGGTATACCCATACAATGGAATATTATTCGGCCATAAAGAGAAATGAAGTTTTGATACATGTTACAACATGGATGAACCTTGAACTCATTATGCTACGAGAAAGAAGCCAGCCACAAAGACCACATATTTCATGACTCCATTTATATGAAATGTCCACAACAGGCAAATCTATATGGACAAAAAATAGATTTGTGGTTGCCTAGGGCTGGGGAGTGGTGACTGCTAGTGGGCACAAGTTTTATTTAATTTTTGGGGGGGACAGAAGAGATGAAGTTATTTGTGGTGATGGCTGCACAACTCTGTGAATATACTAAAAGCCATGAAATTGTACACTTAGGTGAATTATATAGTATATGAATTTAATTCAATAAAGCTGTTATTAAAAAAAAACCATTAAATAAAATGAAAAGACTAGCCAACAGCTGAGAGAAAATATGTACAAAATATTTATCTGGTAAAGGATTTTTAGAATATATAAAAAATGCCTAAACCTCAAAAGTAAAAAGAAAAATCACCTCCTAAAAAATGGGCAAAGGATTTATATAAACACTTCACCAAAGAAGAAAAACAAGTTGTCAATAAGCACATGAAAAGACGCTGAACATCATTAGACTTTAGAGAAATGCAAATTAAACACTAATAAAATACCACTACATGCCCACTGTTGTTGTTGTTAGGTGCCGCCGAGTTGGTTCCTACTCACAGCGACTCTACGTACAACAGAGCGAAACACTGCCTGGTCCTGTGAAATCCTCACAATCGCTAGTATCCTTCAGTCCATTGTTGCAGCCACTGTGTCAATTCATCTTCTTGAGGTTCTTCCTCTTTTTTGCTGACCCTCTACCAAGCATGATGTCCTTCTCCAGGGACTGATCCCTCCTAAATAATATGTCCAAACTATGTGAGATGAAGTCTCACCATTCTCGCTTCTAAGGAGCATTCTGGCTATACTTCTTTCAAGACAGATTCATTCATTCTTTTAGCAGTCCATGGTATATTCAATATTCTTCACCAACACCACAATTCAAAGGCTAATTCTTCTTCAATCCTTATTCATCGGCCAGCTTTCACATGTATATGAGACAACTGAAAATTGAAAATGGGTCAGGTGCACCTCAGTCTTCAAGGTGACATCTTTGCTTTTCAACACTTTAAAAAGGTCTTTTGCAGCAGATGTGCCTAATGCAATGTGTTTTTTGATTTACTGACTGCTGCTTCAATGGGTGTTGATTGTGCATATGAGTTAAATGAAATCCTTGACAACTTCAATCTTTTCTCCATTTATCATGATGTTGCTTACTGGTCCAGTTGTGAGCATTTTTGTTTTCTTTATGGTGAGGTGTAATCTACACTGAAGGCTGTGGTCTTTGATCTTCATCACTAAGTGCTTCAAGTCCTCTTCACTTTCAGCAAGCAAGGTTGTGTCATCTGCATAACACAGGCTGTTAATGAGTCTTCCTCCGATCCTGATGCCATGTTCTTCTTCCCATAATCCCGCTTCTTGGATTATTTGCTCAGCATACAGACTGAATAGGTATGGTGAAAGGATACAACCCTGACAGACACCTTTCCTGACTTTACACCATGCAGTATCCCCTTGTTCTATTCGAATGACATCTATGTACAGGTTCCTCATAAGCACAATTAAGTGTTCTGGGATGTCCGTTCTTCACAATGTTATCTATAATTTGTTATGATCCACACAGTCAAATCTTTGCATAGTCAATAAAACACAGGTAAACATCTTTCTGGTATTCTCCACTTTCAGCCAGGATGATCCATATGATATCCCCTATTCCACATCCTCTTCTGAATCTGGCTTGAATTTCTGGCAGTTCGCTGTCAATGTACCACTGCAGCCACTTTTGAATGATCTTCAGCACAATTTTACTTTCGTATGATATTAATGATATCAGTCGATAACTTCTGCATTTGGTTGGATCACCTTTCTTGGGAATAACCAGTTGGTTGGCCAAGTAGCTGTCTTCCAAATTTCTGGGCACAGTCAAGTGAGCACTTACAGCACTGCATCTGTTTGTTGAAACATCTCAATTGGTATTTCGTCAACTCCTGAAGCCTTGTTTTTTGCCAATGCCTTCAGAGCAGCTTGGACTTCTTCCTTCAAAACCATTGGTTCCTGATCATATGCTACCTCCTGAAACGGCTGAACGTCAACCCATCCTTTTTGGTACAGTGACTCTGTATATTCCTTTCATCGTCTTTTGATGCTTCCTGAGTCACTTAATATTTTCCGCGTAGAATCCTTCAATACTGCAATTCAAGGCTTGAATTTTTTCTTCAGTTCTTTCAGCTTGAGAAATGTCAAGTGTGTACTTCCCTTTTGGTTTTCTAACTCCAGGTATTTATGCATGTCATTATAATAACTTACTTTGTCTTCTCGAGCGGCCCTTTAAAATCTTCTGTTCAGCTCTTTTACTTCATCATTTCTTCCTTTCACTTTAGCTACTATACTTTCAAGAGCAAGTTTCCGAGTCTCTTCTGACATTCATTTTGGTCTTTTCTTTTCTTCTTGTCTCTTTAATGACCTTTTGCTTTATTTATATATGATGTCCTTGATGTCATTCTACAACTCATCTGGTCTTAGGTCATTAATGTTCAACGCATCGATCTATTATTGAGATGTTTTCTTAATTCAGGTGGGATATACTCGAGGTCATACTTTGGCTCTTGTGGACTTGTTCTAATTTTCTTCAGTTTCAACCTGAACTTGCATAGGAGCAATTGATAGTCTGTTCTGCTGTCGGCCCCTGTCCTTGTTTTGACTGTTTATATTGAGCTTTTGTATCCTCTCTTTCCACAGACGTAGTCGACTTGATTCCTGTGTATTCCATCTGGCAAGGTCCACGTGTACAGTCGCCATTTATGTTGATGAAAAAGAGTATTTGCAGTGAAGAAGTCGTTGGTCTTGCAAACTTTATCATGCGTATCTCTGGCATCGTTTCCATCAACAAGGCCATATTTTTCAACTACTGATCTTTCTCCTTTGTTTCCAACTTTTGCATTCCGATCACCAGTAATTATCAATGCATCCTGACTGTATGTTTGATCAATTTCAGACTGCAGAAGCTGGTAAAAATCTTCCATTTCTTCATCTTTGGCCTTAGTGGTTAGTGCGTAAATTTGAATAATAGTCATACTAACTGGTCTTCCTTGTAGATGTATGGATATTAGCCTATTACTGACCTTGCTGTACTTCAGGATAGATCTTGAAATGTTCTTGACGATTAATGCAACGCCATTCCTCTTCAAACTGTCATTCCCAGCATAGTAGATTATATGATCGTCTGATTCAAAATGGCCAATACCAGTCCATTTTGGCTCACTAATGCCTAGGATATCGACATTTATGCATTCCATTTCATTTTTGGTGATTTCCAATTTTCCTAGATTCATACTTCGTACATTCCAGGTTCCAATTATTAATGGATGTTTGCAGCTATTTATTCTCATTTTGAGTCATACCATATCAGCAAACGAAGGTTCCAAAAGCTTGACTCCATCCACATCATTAAGGATGACTCTACTCTGAAGAGGCAGCTCTTCCTCAGTCGTATTTTGAGTGCCTTCCAACCTGACGGGCTCATCTTTAGGCACTATATCAGACAATGTTCCGCTGCTATTCATAAGGTTTTCACTGGCTAATTCTTTTCCGAAGTAGACCACTGGGTCCTTCTTCCTAGTCTGTCTTAGTCTGGAAGCTCAACTGAAACCTGTCCACCACGGGTGACCCTGCTGGTATTTGAATACCGGTGGCATAGCTTCCAGAATCACAGCAACATGCAAGCCCCTATGGTATGACAAACCGACAGATGCATGGGGGACACGCCTACTAGAATGGCTAAAATAAAAAAAGACGGACATTACCAAGTGTTAGCAGGGATGAGACCAAAATCCTCATACACTGCTGGTAGGAATATAAAACGTTCCAGCCACTTTGGAAAACAGGCAGTTGCTTGGAAAGTCAAATACACACTTATCATATAACCCAGCAAATCAACTCCTAGGTATCTTCTTAAGAGAAATGGAAACATATGTCCACTCAAAGATATAGATACAAATGTTCACAGCAGCATTATTCGTAGTAGTCAAAAACTAAAAACAAGTCAAATGTCCATCAACTGATGTACGGATAAACCAAATGTGTTATATTCATTCAATGGATTATATTCAGCAGTAAAAAGGAACAAACTACTGCCAATCAATAGAAAAGGACATTTTGTTTGGTAAAGGATCAACAAAAACAAGAGCAATTCTCAGTGAGATGGACTAACACAATAGTGACAACAATGGATGAAAATACACCAACAATCATGACGATGGTGCAGGACAAGGCAACATTTCATTCTGCCATACATAAGGTCTCCGTCAGTCAGAGCTTACTCAGTGACAACTAACAACAACAAACTGATGCAGCAATATCATGAAGCTCAAAAAACATTACGCTAAGTGAATGCAGCTAGACACAAAAGACCCCATGTTGTAAGTTTCCACTTACTTGAAATTTCTAGAGAATCAATCAATAGCTGACTGGAGCTGGAGGTGGGAACATGGAGTGATTGCAAATGGACATGAGGGATCTTTTTGGGATGATGGAAATGTTCTAAAACTGGATTGCAGTGATAGCTGCACAACTATATACATTTACTAGAACTCATTGAACTGTACACTTAAAATGGGTAAATTTTACGATATGCAAATTATACCTCAGTAAAGCTGGGCAATGCATAAGGAAGACAACAAAGAATTGATGCATTAGCATTATGGTGTTGGTGAAGAATATGAAATACACCATGGACTGCCAGAAGAACAAACAAATCTGTCCTGGAAGAAGCACAGCCAGAATGCTCCTTAGAAGCAAGGATGGCAAGACTTCATCTCACGTACTTTGGACATATTATCAGGAGGGAACAGTCTTGGAGGGCATCATGTTTAGTAAAGTAGACGGTCAGTGAAAAGGAAGAAGACCTTCAATAAGATAGACTGACATAGTGGCTGCAATAATGGGCTGAAACATAGCAATGATTGTGAGGATGGTGCAGGACCAGGCAGTGTTTTGTTCTGTCACTATGAACCGATTCAGAACCGATTCGACAGCACCTAACAACAACAACAACAAAGCCATTAAAAAATAAAAATGAGAAAATTTCACATCAAATTTATTTTAAATCCACTATACTATGAGTTCTGCTATGTGAAACATTCCTGGTACATAGCACAGTGCTATAAGTTAAAAATGCTTGACTAATGACTAATAAAGAGAAAGAATTAACCAGACAAAGAAGATTCTTGAGATAAAAGCCATCTGGGAAGGGCATTGTAACAGTAAAAACAGCATACTGAATGTATGAAGGCCTCAAAGAAACTAGAAGATGGAAAGGGTCTAGAAAACATCAAAAGAGAGGGAACAGTCATCAATGGTGTATGCTACAGACAGGCCAAATAAGATGGGGATTTAAAGCAGCTATCGGATTTGAAAAATTAGGTATAATATCTGGTGACCTTGGGGATGAGATAGAAGCCAGACTTCCCTCTGTTGAAAAACAAATGGAAAGTGAGAACAGAAAGATAGAAACTGGAGACTATTCTTTCAAGTGGCTTAGCTGTAATGCAGGGAATACAAGGATAATTTACTTTACTGTCTCTATAATTGTTAGGAAAGTTCAGTATGCATGCAAGGTATTCAATAAAACTTTTTGATTGCAGATTGGTATAACCTTACAGACAGATCATCTCAGAGAAATGCCTAACAGATATAAGTATGCGTGCCCAGGTTCACCAACCTGACTACAAGAAGCGCCTAAGATGGAATCAATAACATATGGCTATGAAAACAAAAGACAACCTAGAAAGAGATCCTATAAAATCTATATAGATTCGTTGTAATTTCCAGCCTAAGACTGACAAACAATATGAAAGAAAACATTTGTAGAGCATAGTTATAGTTATATTAAAAAATCCGTTGGCCGATTCTGACTCACAGCAACCCTATAGGACAGAGTAGAACTGCCCCATAGGGTTTCCAAGGAGTGGCTGGTGGAGTCGAATGGCTGACCTTTTAGTTAGCAGCCATAGCTCTTAACCACCAAGCCACCAGGGCTCCATTTAGTTATACAGTAAAGCATACACAAATAGTACCAAATAGGTAAAACTGTATGTAACAAAGAGGGATAAAAAGGAAAAGAAAAGAAAACAACAACAAGCAAATATCCATAGCGAGAGTGTGAGCTCAGCTTCAGATGCAATTATTAAGATCATTTTCTACTTACCAAAGACAAATTTATCACAAACGCAGTCTAGATTCTAATGAGGAAGATTGAACAAATACACAGATAACATTTCTGAATACAGATTTCTGAAACAATGGCAGGGTAAAATTCTAAGAATATGATTAAGAAATAATCTCCATTGTACAACAAATTATAAACCCATTTATAAAAAAGAGTTTCCAAACCATCTGAACAGCTAAATGTCAGTTCCAATAAAATAAGGACAGCTACCAGAGGCCATGAAATCTCAAAGCGTTGCTAGAGTTCCATCAGCAACTATGGTTTGTTCAATATTTGCCACTAATTCAGGGTGCTGTACCTAGAAGCTAGTCATCTATATGTTTTTTAATTTTTTTAATTTTATTTGAATTACTCAAGTAATGTATGAATACATTATTTTGGTTAAAAAAAATTTTTTTTTAATAGTACAGATAACAATTATCCCCCACCCTGTGTTAAATGCTCTCTCAATGCCAATTCCCTCCCTAAAAACAACTATTATCAGTTTTGCATGTGTCCTTCCAGACTTACTATTAATTTCCACATGCATATGTACACATAAAAGTGCATTTTTTTTATTTTGTGTTTAAGATTTTCTTGACATATATTGTATCACAGTATTATTCTACAACTTGCTTTTCACCTATATTGCTGCTGAGTTCACAAAAGACATGAAAAATCTTGATTTACGGTCTATGGCTAGTTTCTCTCCAAAGTTTCACATGAATATGAAAAATAGCAGCAAAATCAACCACCCAGATGTTCCCTGTCTCCGGCAGACTCCTGGTACTCTGCAGTTTGCTCCCTTACGTTAAACAGCAATCATCATAAGCAGTTTAAGGAGCTCAGGAAGTTTTTATTAGGACAGTAATTCTCAGTGAGCAAGGAGGTGAACCCTGAAGATACCAAAGGCAACTTGGAGTTTTTTTCTCTCCAAAAATAAATCTCCTTCTTTCTCATCATCTCCAAGAAATGAAAATTCTTCTAAACCACAGGACAAGCTGAATACTCTGAAAGAGCTCCAAAAGCTGATTTTGATTTCTCCCTATTCCAAGCCTAATAAATACCTCAATAGCTAAAGAGCCAAAGTTATTATGCCATTCAGTGAATGCATCTCTGGCGCCATGAAAAGGATCAGCTACCAGGAAGAGAACGAAAGCTGAAAAGTTCCACTTTGGGAGCTTGGTCTAGAGAGCCTACGCAAACTATACTCAGGTACATAGGGCAAGGGTATCAAGACTGAGACAAATGAGGGTATTCAATTCCTTGGAGTTGAAGCACAATGCAAGCTGGAGAAGAAAAGTCAAAAAAGTGTCAGGCGAGAGCAATCTACATGCTAAACGGAAACAGGACCCGCTCCTGTGTCCTGCCTCTTACAAGGAGCCTGATATACTCTGTGAAGCTATGAGCCACACGCGCAGCTCAGCACGTTTACCAGTTTCACAGAAGTACCAGGGCGGAGATTGTAGTCCCTAGGAAGGCTCATTTCACCTCACACAGAGATTTCAGGACAAATTAGTTCTTTAATTTTTAGCAATAGATTTGTGACAGAATGTACCGTAAAGACAGGGGTATAAAGGTTTCCTACCAGACAGCAGCAATGGACAAGAAGAAAAACAAATGCTCTAATAAAGGGCTATTAAGTGCTTGTCTTTTACTTCAAAATCCAACTTTTCTCCAAATCCAAATGTCTGGCTGGCTTAGGAAAAACACTTGGTGCGGCTGTCAGCATTCCTCTTTTGTGTAAAAGGGTAAATAAATGTATTCAAATTAAAAGGAACATCTGGACACAACACAAGGTAGAAGAACCTAACCTTAACAGAGGTGGCAGTTGGCTCTCGGGAGAGAAAGAACTAGAGAAAAAGCTGCCCCACTAAAAGAAAAACTGTATATAATAAATTTTTTTAAATTGATATCCAAGTTATTATTTCCCAAACTGAAAGTAAACAAAACATTTCCCCCAAAAATGTTAGTTCCTAATTCCATTTATATACTACTTGTCTCTGCTTTCCACTGTATTTTCTAATTCAACTATTCTGTTTCACCCACCATATTTTTTTAATATTAACTAAACCCTGAACGCTTCCCTCTCCCTTCCCTGATTCACTCCAACATTCATCACAGGTACTCAGCTAAAGCAGAGTATAAAAACACAAGTCAGTCAGTCTCCTCTCCTCCGGGAGTTGACGTCGACAAAGCCTGAAGCCCAGAGCAGGCACTGGGGCTCCAACAGAGAGCTCCAGGAGATGCGTATAGCTCTGGATCAAGAGACAGAAAAGACAACTCCAACACTTAGAAAAATGTAGAACAGCCCAGGTTTTTAAATTATTATTGTTATTATTTTATTCTTTTGTGCCCCAGCCCACAAGCAATCCTGTGGCAGTGGACACAGTAGCTGAAATGGGAGCCCGTAGGAACCAAAACAGAGAGGGAAGGAGCAGTTTGTTCTGATTGAAGAAACTGCAGTCCCAAGAAGGTGGGGGTGAACCTAAATTGCTTTTTCATCTCTCTCTGTATTCTCAACACTTGGTCATGGACACAGAAGTGTGCAAAAGAGCAAGAGTTCTGAAAATAGAAGGCCCAGGGAACCACAATGAGGAAATACCAGAGAGAAATAGGGAAAGTGACCCAATAAAGTTGTTTATCAACAAATGTCTAGGCTTACCCCTTGGTTGGGCAAGTATGAATATGATCCTAATAAGCATACTAGGGAATTTGAAAACTGAATCAAAAGAAAGACCACTGCACAGGCCCTAGGCCAACTAATTGGTAGCGTACACATGGGACAGATAAAACAGCATTGAAAAGGTTTTGAAAACTAAACCAATAACTATAGCCCACAGAAAATGGACTGGAAGGTGCACTCTGAAGCCAACCCAGTGAACTGCTGTTAAAACAAAACTATCAACATTTTCAAAGGATTTAAACTAAACAGGATTCAGAGTCTTATGAAATAATATTCAAAATATCCAAAATGCAATCCAAAATTACTTGGCACCTCCAGAAGCGGGTAAATCTCTACTCTCAAAGGGAAGGGCAATCAATAGACATCAAGACAAAGATGACAGAACAGTTGACAAAGATTTTAAGCAAGCTATTAAAAACCTACTCTGTCCTATAAGGTTGCTATGAGTCAGAATCAATTCAATGATGATGAGTTAGTTTGGTTGGTTGGTTATTATAAAAATGCTCTAACAAGCAATCGTGAACAATCTTGAAACAAATGGAAATAAGAACATATTAGGAAAAAATAGAACTTGTAAAAAAAAGTGACATGGAAATTTTAGAACTGAAACAAATCCAATAACCAAAATTTAGAAACTTAATATATGGGCTCTATAGAAGAATAAAAGGAACCTGGTGGCACAGTGCATGGCTGCTAACCAAAAGAAAAACAGTGTGGTGCTGAGAAAATATTTGAAGAAATAATAATGGCTGAAAACTCCCCCAAAGTCAGAGAAAAACACAAACCTACAAATTCTAAAGACTCAGTGAACCCCAAATAGGATAAACAAAAAGTGATGACGAGACACATCATAATCAAACTACTGAAAATTAAAGACAAAAAAAAAAAAAAAACAAACATGAAAGCAACCAAAAAAACAACGCGTGGACTATATATAAGAGAAAGTTTACTCAAAGGACTGAGAATGTCACATTACAAGTCATAGAGACTAAAAGGAAGTGACACAATATATATTTTGTGTGTGAATGTGTGTGTTAGGTGAAATTTATAGTGCAAATTAGTTTCTCATTCAAAAATTTATACACAAATTGTTTCATGACACTGGTTGCAATCTCCGGAATGTGTCAGCAATCTCCCACTTTCCCTTTACACCTCAGGTTCCCTGTGTCAATTTGTCCAGGTTTCTTGTCCCTTCCTGCCGTCTCATCTTTGCTTTGGAGTAGGTGTTGCTCACTTGGTCTCTTATACTGGACTGAACTAAGAAGCATGTTCCTCATGTGTGTTATTACTTGTTTTATAGGCCTGTCTAACCTTTGGCTGGAAGTTGGACTTCGTGAGTGGCTTCAGTTCTGAGTTAGCAGGGTGTCTGGGGGCCATAGTCTCAGGCTTCCTCCAGTCTCTGTCAGACAGGTAAGTTTGCTCTTTGTTAATCTGAATTTTGTTCTCCATTCTTCTCCCACTCTGTCCAGGACCCCTATTGTGATCGTGTCAGAGTGGTTGGTGGTGGTAGCCAGGCACCATCTATAGTTCTTCTGGGCTCAGGAAGGTGGAAGCTTTGTTCATGTGATCCATTAGTCCTTGGGACTGATATTTTCCTTGTGTCTTTGGTTTTCAGCACAATATTTTTAAAGTGCTGGAAGGAAAGAACTGTCAACCAATAATTCCTTATCCAGTGAAAACATCCTTCAAGAATGAAGGTTAAAATAAAGACATTCTCAGATGAAGGAAAAGTAAGAGAATTGCCAGCAGATCATCTCTAGAAGAACTGCTAAAGGAACTACTTCATATAGAAGGGAAATGACATTAGAAGGAAATTTGGAATGTCAGGAATGAAACACCACCAGCAGAAACTGTAAATATCTGGATGAATATTATAACTCTTTTCCTCTTAACTTCTTTAAAATATGTTTGACTGTTGAAATAAAAAAAGTGTAACATTGTCTAATGGAATTTTCAATGTATGTAAATATACTAAACCAACCAAGCCCATTGCTGTCGAGTCAATTTCAACTCATAGCGACCCTACAGGACAGAGGAGAACTGCCCCCTAGAGTTTCCAAGGAGCAGCTGGTGGATTCAAACTGCCAACCTTTTGGTTAGCAGGTGAATGCTTAACCACTGCGCCACCAAGAAAACTATAACACAAAGGGGGAGGGTAAAGATGCCCATATGGTGGTAAGGTTTCTATATTCCAACAGAGGTGGTAAAATACAGATTCTAAATAGACTATTAAAAGTTAAGTAGGTATACTGTAATCCATAGAGTAAGCATTTAAAAAACAAAAACCTACACAAGATATAGTCAGAAACACAATAAATAAATTTATAAGGAATACTTTAAAATAGTCAAATAACACAAAGAAGACATGAAAGGGGAAACAGAAAGAAAAACCAGATGGAAAAATATAAAATAATAACATGGTAGCCTTAAATCTAAACAAATCGATAATTACTTTTAAGTGTCTAAAAACAACAATTAAACGAAAGAATGGCAGAATGGTTCAAATAACATGACCTCTCTATATGATGTCTACAAGAAATTCACTTCAAATATAATGATATAGGTAGGTTAAAAGTAAAACAATGGGAAAAATATATCTTGCAAACACTGCAAAAAAAGGGAGGCTTAATGTCTATTTAATATTAGACCAAGCAGACTTGAGAGCAAAGAAAATTATAAGGGATAAAGAAGATTATGTAATGATAGCAGGTATGCGCACCTAACAACAGTGTTTCATAAAGCAAAAACTGAGAGAACTGAAAGGAGGAAAAGGCAAATATCCAATTATTGTTGCAGATTTCAACACTCCTCTCTCAGTAATACGCTTAATTCAGTGAAACCAGTGAAAGCCTGAACTCGACAGGACTGTTTTGTTTTTCCAGGTCTCACAAGTTTTCCTCCATTGACAGGGTGCAGTCTTACGACTTTTCTATCACTCTCTGTTAGTGGAAAACATTTTAGTTTTCCTTCTCTGACAGGTTTCTACCTACCACAGCTTCCGGCTTTTGCAGGTTTTACTGCAGATAGAAAATCAGCACAAATATAGAGGTACTGAACAACACCATCAAACAACTGTATCTAATTGATATTTACAGAATACTCCACACAAAAACAGAGGAAGACAGTATTTTCAATTTCACATGAAACATTCACAAAGATAATCCATATGAAAATCATACAAAGTAAGTCCTCTGACCATAATGGAATTAAACTAGCAATCAAAAACAGAAAGATGACGGAAAAATGTCCAAACACTTGGAAAATAAGCAATTCCAAATAATCCATAAATAAAAGAGGAGGTCTCAAAGAAAATTAAAAAATATTATGCACTGAACAAAAAAGAAAATCCAATGTGTCAAAAATTTTGGGATGCACCCAAAGCAGTGCTTAGAGGAAAAATTATAGCATGAAGTGCTATGAAAAGAAATCTTCCAAACAAATTATCTAAGCTCTTACCTTAAGACATTAAAAAACAATAAAAATAAACCAAAAGCAAATAGAAAAAAGAAAATAATAAAGAGCAGACATCAATGAAATTGAAAAGAGTAAAACAGAAGGAGCCCTGATGGCACAATGGTTAAGCACTTGGCTGACAACTTAAAGGTTGGTGGTTCAAACCCATCCAGTGGCTCCACAGAAGAAAGACCTGGCAATCTGATTCCATAAAGATTTCAGCCCAGGAAATCCTATGAGACAGTTCTACTCTGTAACATGGGGTCACTATGAATCAAAATCAACTCAACAGCATACAATAACAACAAGAAAAAAAAGAGAGAGAGCGAGAGAGAGAAACCAATCAAACCAAGAATGAAAATGCAGAGTAGAATTTCAAATTCACATGGAATTCAGACTTTCTGGAGCCACAGAGGCTGAATGAACCCCTGAAACTACTGCCCTGAGATAATCTTTAAACCTTGAACCAAAAATATTCCCTGAAATCTTCCTAAAACCAAACAATAGTTTGGCGTAACTAGTAAAGAATATCTGCCTTGAGCATTATGCTCTTTTAAGATCTGTCCATATGGGATCAGACTGACAATATCAACTTGAAAGATTAGATGGGAACCTTATGGGGCAGTGAGTTTATGTTAATGGAGAACAACTCAGAAATGGAGGGTGAGAACAGTTATACAACTGGAAGAATATAATCACTGTCATTGAATTGTACATGTAGAAACCATAGACTTGGTGTATGTTTTACTGTGCACATTCTCAACAAAAGTAAAATATAGTTTTAAAAAATCAATCATATCAAAAGCTGGTTCTTCGAACTTACCAATAAAATTGATAAACCTCTAGAGCCTAACAGAAAAAAAAGGCATAAATTATCAATATCAAAAATAAAAGAGGGGTTATCACTACAGACCACACAAACATTAAAAGGATAACAAAGGAATTCTAAGAACATCTCTACATATATAAATTGAACAACTTAGATGAAATGAACCAAGTCATCAAAAATGACAAACAAAACTTGTTCAAGATGACAAAGATAACCTGAATATTCCTAACTATTAGAGAAATTGAATTCATAGTTTAAAATCTTCTAAAAAAAATTTCTATGCCTAGTTCCTATAGGGTCACTATGAGTTGGAATCAACTCAAAAGCAACAGGTTTGGTTTTTTTTGGATGCCTAGTTGGTTTCACTGGAAAATTCTACCAAACATTTAAAGAAGAAATCAAACCAATTCTATACAGTCTCATACAAAAAAGTGGGAAAAGGAATACTTCCCAACGCATTTTATAAGGCCACCATTATCCTGATACTAATAATACTACACAAAGAAAAAACTATAAACCAATATCCTTCATTAACATTGATGCAAAAATCCTCAAAAAAAAAAAATTAGGAAATCTAATCCAGTAATATATGTATTATACAGAGAGACAGTAGAGGTTATTCAGTGATAGTATTCTCTTGCCTTCCATGCAAGAGACCTGCGTTCAGTTCCCAGCCAATGCACCTCACAAGCAGTCACCACCCATCTGTCAGTAAAGGCTTGTATGTTGCTATGATGTTGTACAGGTTTAAGCAGAGCTTCCAGACTAAGACAGACTAGGAAGAAAGATCTGGCAACCTACTTCCAAAAAATCAGCCACTACAGATCACAATAGTCTGATCTGCAACCAATCATGGGGATGGCGCAGGACCAGGTAATGTTTTGTTTCATTGTGCATGGCGTCACCATGAGTCAGAGGCCAATCAATGGCAGCTAACAACAACAATGATGTATTTAAAAAGAATAATACACTACAACCAAGCAGGGTATTTTAATTTATCCTCAGAATGCAGTACTGGTTCAATATTTTAAAAATCATTCTATGTAAAATACCGTATTACACTGGAAAGAAAAACACATGATCATGTATCAACTGATTCAGATGAAGCAGAAAACAAAATTTAACACCCATTCATGATTTAAAAAAAAAAAAAAAACTCTGAAAACTAGAAGTAGACAGGATCTTTCTCAATTTGACAAAGGACATCTACAAAACATCTACAACTAACAGGATATTTAATGCCGAATGAATGAACACTTTTCCAGTAAGATCAGGAATAAGACAAGGATGAGCACTCTCACCACTCCATTTCAGCATCATTCTAGAACTCCTACTCAGAGCAACAAGGAAAGAAAAAGAAATAAAGGTCATGCAGACTGTAATGGAAGAAATAAATTTATCTCTGTTCATAGAGAATATGATTATCTACATTGAAAATCTCAAGGAATCTACCCAAAAACTCTTAGTAAGAGAGTTTGCAAGAAGAGTTTGCAAGATCACAAGATACCAGGCCAACATGCAAACATTAATCATAATTCCACTTCGAGTCATGTTCAACGGGGAACCAAAATTTAAAAGTCAAAAAAAAAATCATTTGAAAAACCTCCAAAAAATTTAAATACTAGGTATAAATTAAACTAAACATGTACAGGATTTACATGCTAAAAATTATCCAATACTGATGAAAGAAATTAAGATGTAAAAAAAATGAAGAGACATACCACAATCATGGACTGGAAGACATAACAGTATAAAAATGTTAATTCTCCCCAAAGGGATCTACAGAATCAATACGATCCCAATCAAAATCCTAGCAAGATTTTTTGTAGATAGAGATAAGCTCATTCTAAAATTTATATGAAAAGGCAAAGGAACTAGAATAGCTAAAACAATTCTAAAAAAAAAAGAGTAAAATTGGGGGGAACCCAATGTTTACACTGACTATGAAGCTATTAATAAAAGGAATGTGAATTGTACAAAGTATGAATCTAGGTAAATTGAATGTTATCAAAAATGAAATGGAACACATAAAGATCGATATCTAGGCATTAGTGAGCTGAAATGGACTGGTATTAGCCATTTTGAATTGGACAATCATATGGTCTCCTATGCCGGGAATGACAAATGGAAAAGAAACGGCATTGCATTCATTGTCAAAAAGAACATTTCAAGATCTATCCTGAAGTACAATGCTGTCAGTGATAGAATAACATCCACGTGCCTACAAGGAAGACCAGTTAATATGACAATTATTCAAATTTAGACACCAACCACTAATGCCAAAGATGAGGAAATTGAAATTTTTACCAACTTCTGCAGCCTGAAAATAGTCAAACATGCAATGACAATTACCGGTAATTGGAATGCAACAGCTGGAAACAAAGAAGAAGGATCAGTAGTTGGAAAATATGGCCTTGGTGATAGAAACAATGCTGGAGATCGCGTGATAAAATTTTCCAAGGCCAACGACGTCTTCATTGCAGATACCTTTTTTCAACAATATAAAAGGCAACTATACGTGTGGACCCCGCCAGACAGAAAACACAGGAATAAAATTAATTACGTCTGTGGAAAGAGACAATGCAGAAGCTCAGTATCAGTCAGAACAAGGCCAGGGGTCGACTGCAGAACAAACCATTAATTGCTTATATGCAAGTTCACATTAAAGCTGAAGAAAATTAAAGCAAGTCCAAGAGAGCCAAAATACAACCTTGAGTATATCCCACTTGAATATAGAGACCACCTCAAGAATAGATTTGATGCACTGAACACTAATAACCAAAGACTAGACAAGTTGTGGAAGGACATCATACACGAAGAAAGCAAAGGTCATTAAAAAGTCAGGAAAGAAAGAAAAGACCAAATGGATGTCAGGAGAGACTCTGAAACTTGCTCTTGAAAGCAGAGTAGCTAAAGTGAACGGAAGAAATGATGAGTAAAAGAACTGAACAGAAGAATACAAAGGGCAGCTCGAGAAGACAAAGTAAAGTATTATAATGAAACGTGCAAAGACCTAGAATTAGAAATCCCAAAAGGAAGAACACGCTCAACATTTCTCAAGCTGAAAGAACTGAAGAAAAAATTCAAGCCTTGAGTTGCAACACTGACAGACTCTATGGGCAAAATATTGAACAACACAAGAAGCATCAAAAGAGGATGGAAGGAATAAACAGAATCACTGTACCAAAAAGAACTGGTTGATGTTTATCCATTTCAGGAGGCAGCATATGATCAAGAACTGATAGTACTGAAGAAAGAAGTCCAATCTGCACTGAAGGGAATGGCGAAAAACAAGGCTCCAGCAACTGACGGAATACCAACTGAGATGTTTCAGCAAACGAATGCAGCACTGGAGACGCTCACTCATCTATGTCAAGAAATTTGGAAGACAGCGACCTGGCCAACTGACTGGAAGAGATCCATATTTGTGCCCATTCCAAAGAAAGGTGATCCAACAGTATGTGGAAATTATCGAACAATATCATTAATATCACACACGAGTGAACTTCTGCTGAACGTCATTCCAAATCGGTTGCAGCAGTGCACTGACAGGGAACTGCCAGAAGTGCAAGGTGGATTCAGAAGAGGACGTGGAACCAGACATATCATTGCTGATGTCAGATGAATCCTGGCTGAAAGCAGAGAATACCAGAAAGATGTCTACCAGTGTTTTATTGACTATGCAAAGGCATTCGACTGAGTGGACCATAATAAATTCTGGATAACATTCAGAAGAATAGAAATTCCAGAACACTTTATTGTGCTCACAAGGAATCTGTACGTAGACCAAGAGGAAGTTGTTCGAACAAAACAACTGGATACCGCAAAGTTTAAAGTCAGGAAAGGTGTGTGTCAGGATTGTATGCTTTCACTATACTTATTCAATTTGTATGCTGAGCAAATAATCCGAGAAGATGGACTATATGAAGAACAGGGCATCAGGATTGGAGGAAGACTCATTAACAACCTGTGATATGCAGATGACACAACCTTGCTTGCTGAAAGTGAAGAGGACTTGAAGCACTTACTACTGGTGAAGGTCAAAGACTACAGCCTTCAGCATGGATTACATCTCAACGTAAAGAAAACAAAAATCCTCACAACTTAACCGATAAGCAACATCATGATAAATGGAGAAGTTTGAAGTTGTCAAGGCTTTCATTTTACCTGGATCACAATCAACGCCCACGGAAGCAGCAGTCAAGAAATCAAACAACGCATTGCATTGGGCGAATCTGTACAAAAGACCTCTTTAAACATGTCACTTTGGGGGGAACTAAGGTATGCCTGACTGAAGTCATGGTATTTTCAATTGCCTTGTATGCATGCGAAAGCTGGACGATGAATCTGAAGGGTGAAGAACTGACACTTTTGAATTATGGTGTTGGCGAAGAATCTTGAATATACCATGGACCACCAGAAGAACTAACAAATCCGTCTTGGAACAATTGCAGCCAAAGTGCCCCTTAAAAGCAAGGATGACATCACCTCACATACTTTGGATGTTATCAGGAGGGATCACTCTCTGGAGAAGGACATCATGCTTGGTAAAGGTGAAGGTCAGCAAAAAAGAAGAAGACCCTCAATGAGATGGTCTGACACAGTGGCTGCAACAATGGGCTCACACGTAACAATTGTAAGGATGATGCGGGACCCAGCAGTGCTTCATTCTGTTGTACACAGTGTCACTATGAGTTGGAACAGACTCGAAGGCACCTAACAACAACAACATTAAACTACAGTAATCAAGATAACGTTGTATTAGCAAAGGGATAGACACAGATATCAATGGAACAGAATAGAGTCCAAAAATAAATCCAGACAGACAGACTTATAAAAGATCTGATTGGTTTCTGACAGAGGTACAAAAGCAATATAGTAGAGAAAGGGCAACTTCTTCAACAAACGGTGTTGGAAAAAAAATTTTTTTTAATCTATATACATACGTACATACCTACACACACACACACACACACACACACACACACGGCTTGAGTAAAACTTAAAACCTTTTATAAAAATTGACTTCAAATGGATAATATATCTAAAAGGTAAAACTATAAAACTTTTATAAGAAAATCTTCATGGCCTGGGGTTATGCAAAGAGTTCTTAGACATTGTACTCCATAGAATAAAAATATACATTGGACTTCATCAAAATGAAAAATGTTTGCTCTCCAAGAGAATAAAAAGACAAGCTACGAATGGAAGAAAATATCTGCAAATCATATATCCAACAAAGGACTTGTATTCAAAATATATGAAGAACTCTTTAAACTCAACAATAGGAAATCAGGAAAAAAAAAAAAAACACACACACAATTTAAAAAAGGACAAAACATGAACAGAGACGTCCCTGAAAAGAATATAAAGATGGAAAATATGTACATGAAAGATGTTCATTAGCAATTAGAAAAACGCAAATTAAAACCACAATGAGATACCACTACACATCTATTAGAATGGTTACAATTTAAGATACTGACAATACAAAGTGCTGAAGAGGATGTAGAACAACTGGAACTCATACATTACTAGTAGGCATATAAAATGCTACATCTACTCTAGAAAAGTTTGGGAGATTCTAATAAAGTTGAACATATACTTACCATATAACCGAGCAGTCCCACTCCTAGTTATTTACCCTGGAGAAATGAAAACTTACATTCACATAAAAATCTGTATACAAATGTTTACAGCAGCTCTATTCATAACTGACAAAAGTGGAAACAACCCAAATGTCCTTCAATGGGTAAATGAATAATCAAACTTTATATCTATACAATCCTATAAAAAACAACAACAAAAAAAAAAATCAAACCCATTGCCGTCAAGTCAATTCCGACTCACAGCGACTCTACCAAACCGAGTAGAAATGCCGCATAGGGTTTCCAAGGAGCAGCTGGTGGGTTTGAACTGCCAACCTTTTTGGTTAGCAGCCGTAGCTCTTAGCCACTGCACAATACTAGTTGGCGATAAATAAGGAAAAAACGACTGATACATGCCACAGTCTGGGTAACTGACAAATGCATACCCTGAGTGAAAGAAGCCATTCTCAAAAAGGTTACACGCTGTGTGGGAAAGACAAAGCTACAGTGATGAAGAACAATGGGTGGCTGTAGGAAGTAGGGGGCGGGGGTGGAACTGTAACTCTAAAGGGATACACAAGGGAGTTTAGGGGTGTGGAAACTGTATCCTGATTGTGGTAGTGGCTACCTGAACCTATACATGGGTTACAGTGCATAGAACTATACACCAAAATAAAAAAGTCAATAATATTGTACGATAATTCTTTTAATTAAATTTTTTAAAAGAGAAAAACACTACTAAACCTGGTGAACCCTATAAACACTGTGGGTCTCTTTTTATTAAAGGGTATATCAGCCCTACCTATCAGAAATTGTCTTGAAATTTCCCACTTCTGTTCTGCCCCAGCACTCTCTTCCCAGCCCCACCCTTCACCTGGCTCACTCTTTTCACCCTTCAGGCTCATGCTTCTATGTTACTTCCTCAATAAAGCCTTCCCTGACGCTCTAGACTGGCTCAGATCTTCCTGTTACACACTCACAAAGCACCCTATAATTTTTCGTGCTGCAAAAGCAATACAATAAAGGCCAGTCTTTTCAACAAATGATGTTGGAACAATTCAACATCTGTATGCAAAAGTAAATAAATCTTGATGAAATCATATGTATCACAATCATATCACGGTACTGGAAACCCCAGGAGGACAGAGACCATATCTGCCAAGCTCAAAAGACATGGGATCTTCACATAGTAGGTAGGCCATCAATACGTGTTAAACGTTGATTACCTGCCACTGCCTGTAAAATACAAGCTAATAAAATACTTAAGAATAGATAAATCTTTTGGAACACTCTAAAACACTATAAGAAACAAAGCATGTTATCTTTGACATGTGGAAACATTTCTTATTGAAAAGAAAAATTACATTTTTTTTAAAACTCTTCACAAAGAGGTTTCTGTAGTTTTAAACTGAACTCTCCTATCAACGTAGAACATCCGAGTTGAGTTTCACCAGCATAGCCCAGGGATTCGTAACACTTAATCAGAATAGTTCACTGAAAGTACTTAGCTGTATTTAATTACAAAGTTTCTTTTATTAAAACAGTTAATAACCATTCTGGGAATGCCATATAGACTTGGAAACTAAACTAATATATGATTAATATAAGGAAGACCTGGAAACAACTAAACACTGAGTTGTTTACAAATTAAGACATTTTCAAATAGTATTTATACGCAATTTTATCTGAACTTAATACTCTCACATACAAAAACAAGTTTCCTGCCCTTAGAAAGCCTACAAACTCTCCCCTGGAGACACCACACCCTAATTCCAACATCTAGACAGTACTTTTCAGTGCATCTATTGAATAAATTAATGACTGAAGATGGCAACAGTGAACTTGTAGCTGCTTTATTCATCTGAGATGAAGTCTGTCTTCCTTAGTAGAAGCTCCAGCTGAGATGAATAAAACAGATCTAAACCCACTATTGACATCTCCTTCACGTTGTTGTTGTATGCTGTCGAGTCAATTCCAACTCATAGAGACCCCATGGGACAAAGTAGAACTGCCCCATGGGGTTTCCTAGACTGTCTTCTTCATGGGAACAGATCGCCAGGTCTTTTCTCCCATGGAGCCGCTGGTCGATTCGAACAGCTGACCTTTTAGTTAGCAGCCAAGCGCTTACCCATTGTGCCACTAAACCTAACCTGTTGTGCTCGAGTTGATCCCAACTCATAGTGATGGTATAGGACAGAGCAGAATTGCCCCACAGGGTTTCCAAGCAGCAGCTGGTGGATTCAAACTGCCAATCTTTTGGTTAGCAGCTGAGCTCTTAATCACTGCATCACCAGGGCTCCACTGCACCACCAGGGCTCCTTAATCTTTAAACAGCCTTTTATCTTCCTGAACGATGCTCAATGAACTTCTCCCTTTGCTACTCTAACTTCGCAGCTACCATTATGGCCACTTAGAAGTAGCAGCAGCAGCCATCAAAGGAAGCTGCCCCAAGTCAGCCAATGCACTGATTACATAGCAAACAAAAAACCACCAAACCCACTGTCATCAAGTCGATTCCAACTCATAGCAACCCTACAGGACAGAGTAGAACTTCCCCATGTTTCCAAGGAGTGGCTGGTGGATTTGAACCGCCGACCTTTTGGTTAGCAGCTGTAGCTCACCATAGCCCTTAACCACTGCACCACCAGGGCTCCGATTATATAGCTAGAGATCTGGAATTAGTAAAACAGTGCCCAGACAAACTAAGCAGTGCTGATTCGCAGATTAGGTCCCAATCTACCTTATAACTAATGACATAAAAGACAAGTTAGATATCAACTGGATAATTTAGATAAACTGATGCTTGATATTGAGCAAAACTACCAATACGTGCTCTGGCATTCTTCTCTAGTCTCTGTAGACTTGACTAAACTTAGCACACACACACACACACACACACACAAAAGATGACATAGTAGTTTATATTTCAAAAGCCCTTTCTGTCCTGAATGTACAGCAATGACAAATAAAACCTAGAAAAGACAACCAAGAAGACAGGCCAGTGGGAAGACATGGTAAATATTTTGTGAACTCAAAACAGAAGAAAATTGCAGAACAACCAACAAGGCTTATACTGTTCCAGATCCGGAGGCAGAAAGTGTCCAATGCAAAGTACCAATAATGAAGAAGTTCTGCCGGAGACTGGCAGGAGAGCGGGGTTACTGCTGAAAGCAGACTGAGGTGGAGCTACCCCATCCCCAACAGGAGTCACTAGCTCCTGGAGAGCTGTGAGTCTAGGGAGACAGAAAACACAACCAGAGTCACAGGGTCCAGTTCTGAAGCAGCTCTGTGATGAGCTCTGTCCTGTGTTCAAACTGTCATCAGAAAACCTCGATATGGATTGGGATATAAAATGCCAGGTGACGGCAACTACAAAACTGCTCATCAGAGAGGCCTGCTGCCGTCGAGTCGATTCTGACACACAGCGACCCTGTAGGACAGAGGAGACCTGCCCCATAGGGTTTCCAAGGAGTGGCTGGCAGATTTGAACTGCCAACCTTTTGGTTAGCAGCCAAACGCTTCATCACTGTGCCACAAAGGCCCCTGATCAGGGAGAAATAGGATTTTTTTGAGAGGGAAGTGGTGTGAGGAGTGGGGGATGAGGTAGATGCCAGGAAAAGAAAGAGAAGGGCAGGAAGGAGGTGGAGAGAGAAGGT
The DNA here is from genome assembly GCA_030035585.1 of Dugong dugon. NCBI lineage: Eukaryota > Metazoa > Chordata > Mammalia > Sirenia > Dugongidae > Dugong > Dugong dugon. Next base: position 15,035,517 of record CM057479.1, read on the forward strand.
GAGAGAGGGAGGGGGGGAAGGGAAGAAAAATTATAAACTTTCACTAAAAAATGAAACTACAGACCAAAATTCCAAAACTCATTAAGCAGTCTAACGCTAAGAAAGACAGTTAAAAACTCAGCAACAGAAACCGTAATTAACTCCAGATAAAACTGTTTTTATCTAACCAACTGACAAAAGACTTTCAGATAACTATGCTGTGTATGCAAAGGTACAAATCGAAGCACATTTTCCATTTTTAAAGAAAAACAATCAGTGATGACACAAAAACAGACAGAAATGAAATAAGAACAGGTGGCTATGGGAGAGCCAACTAAAACATCTCAGTTAACCAATGTCATAAAACAACATGTGTACTTCTGTTTCATGAGAAACTATTTGTTCTGTAAGCCTTCACCTGAAGTACAATAAAATATAAAAATAAATAAATAAATAAATAAAAAGAAGAGAAAAAGAAAAAAAAATCTTGAGGGGGGAAATAGTCACTGAAATTTTTTGAAATGCAATTGACAAGATAATCTCTCAGCTGGACACAAAGAGTACACTGGGGATTTGAAAGATAGCATGATGGAATTCATGTAAAACCCAGCAGAGAAAAAGAGATTTATAAATATGAAAGATCAGTTAAAGACAGGAATGGACAAAATAAAGAGAAGCAATATTTTAAATACATAATTGCTGAGAATTTTCCTTTTGCTGAGAATTTTTTCCTTTCCGTAGATTAAAAGAACTTAGAATGTTTTTATTGAAGTTTAATAGCAAGGTACACAAACAAACACGAATAATATAATTCATACATGAAAATACTACCATAAATCCTTTTTTTCCTGTCCAAACTTAATTTTTTTCCTGACTGCCAAATAAAGGCATAGCCCTTCCGGACTGGAATGATTGGCATACCTTTAACTCCAGGAGGCTTAAACTATCCATCTTTTAAGAAGCTTTGACAGTTTTTGACGATTTAACCTGCTGAGCTCACAGTACCCAAGGTGGGGGTCTTGGTTGTAGTTTTACTTCTCATGCTGCTGACCCCTAATACTGACTCCATAGATAATGAATTTCAGTAACAACCACCTACAGGTTAACACTTTCGAGTACTGCCCATAATACTGCTTTAATTAAGGTAATACATGGTCACAGTTTGGTAGAAAGTTCTGTTAAAGTTGGCAGTACTCACAATAACAAAAAATAAAAAACTGTGTGTGCTCATCCGTGAAGTAACTATATAAATTTGCCTACAGATACCACCCAGTTTGCTCATGGATTTATGCTGCATTTCAATTTATTTCCTAAAAGGCAATGTATTAGTTCCAGTTCCCCAAAATATGTACACGTCTCACATTTCTAACAGATAGTTTAACGGCACATGGTTCTAACCATGCTGGGCACATAGTGGGTCTCCCTGGCACAGAGACCACCCACTAAAGCAAAGGAGACTTCCACCAACACCACCACTACACTCTGATTAGGAAGCATTTTGATGGGGAAAGATTAGTGCTTTGATTTGTCATAGCTTCATGGGTTAAATGTTAACGTCTCTCTAAAATACCAGAATTATTTTTTATCTTAAAAAATAAGATACATAGATTTAATTTTCAAACCCAAATCCATAATGCCGTAAAAAAAAAGCCAGAGTATTCACAACACATATATGCAAGGGCAAAGCAAACAAATTTTCAAACGAATCTGAAATTAAAGGTTTACACTGAAGTGTTAAAAATGAGACACTGTACTTTAAAACACAAATCACACTGTCAGTAGTTGACAACTTTTTGTATTATAATGTTATTTGAGGTTATTTTATTGAAAAACAAAAAAAAATCGTGGCTGAATTTAGTTCAAATACACACTGAATTCAATAATAACTGTATTTTTTTAAATATACAACCTGACAGGCACGATAGCAGATTATAATGAATCAGCATGGGAGCCATTTAATATACTTCTTGATTAACTCATTGCCTGTCCAGTTCTTACATAGACGTGCTTACATGTCATAATCGTCATAATTCCCATCATCCCCACTGCTAACACTCAAGTTCCTTGATTAGTGCACAACTCCCAGACGAGCCATTACTAATGCTAAATAATTCTCTTCAGCCTCCTGCTACTATTCTGCAGGATCTCCAATTAAATATAATGTCCCTGATGGAGCCATTTTAATGTGAACAAATTCCTACCAGGAACCCTACCCTATTCCCATTTTAGCCAAAAATGTAGAGAAAGTAATTTAACCATGTCAAAGATAATCAAAACATTTAGAATTGATACAGTATACTGTTTCTGCAAAATAAGCTTTTCCAAAGACAATAAAAGCAAAAATGAAAAGGAAATGTCTCCACAGCTTAAACACTTTCTTCTCCTGATTAGCTAGTTCTTCACAAAAAGTCTAGTGTTTTAAATTTGCATAGGCAGATACACTGCATTCTTAATTTCAAAGGGTAACTGAAGGCTAACTTTTGAGAGTAAAGTGAGCAATATCAAGTTGTAAAGCAAGCATGCCACTTAAAAACCTCTTAATTACCTAATTACCAGAACTCAAGATCCAAAATTAAGTTAATAAAACCAATTCTTCCTTTCCAATTAAACGCATTATTACAATCACTATTCAGAGGCTTTTCCATGGGACTTAAGGTTGCTGATAAGGAAAATTAATATTAAACAATGCCAATCTGTGTGTGAGAGAGAGAGAGAAAATAAACTAAGAATCCTATAGATTGTTTATCGCAATCTAAATGACTGGAAATTCTTCTGACCTATTTAAGGACCAATTGGGAAACACGGATCATGTCTGCTATCATCTTAAAATATCCATTGCTAATAAAGCTAATTCAAGAAAATGTTCTTTAAATAAACCATCTCTACCACATACATCCTCACAATCATTGCAATGTTTGAGCCCATTGTTGCAGCCACTGTGTCAACCCACCTCGTTGAGAGTCTTCCTCTTTTTTGCTGATCCTCTTCCAAGCATGATGTCCTTCTCCAGGGACTGGTCCGTCCTGATAACATGTCCAAAGTAAGTGGGACAAGTCTCGCCATCCTCCCTTCTAAGGAGCATTCTGGCTGTACTTCTTCCAAGACAAATCTGTTCATTCTTCTGGCAGTCTATGGTATATTCAACATTCTTCACCAATACCATAATTCAAAGGTATGAATTCTTCCTCTGTCTTCCTTATTCATTGTCCTGCTTTCACATGCATATAAGGTGATTCAAAATACCATGGCTTGGGTAAGGCAAACCTCAGCCCCTGATGCTGACCTTTCCTGATTTTAAAACATGCAGTATCCCCCTGTTCTGTTCAAACATCTACCTCTTGGTCTATCTACAGGTTACTCATGAGCACAATTAAGTGTTCTGGAATTCCTATTCTTTGCAATGTTGTCTATAATCTGTTATGATCCACAAAGTCGAACACCTCTGCATAGTCAATAAAACACAGGTAAACATCTTTCTGGTACTCATTGCTTTCAACCATGATCCACCTGACATCAGCAATGATGTCCCTGGTTCCACATTCTCTTCTGAATCCAGCTTGAATTTCTGGCAGTTCCCTGTCGATGTACTGCAGCAAAGGCTTTTGAATTATCTTCAGCAAAATTTTACTAGTGTGTCATATTAATATTGTTTGATAATTTCCACATTCTGTGGGATCATCTTTCTTTGCAATGGGTACAAATATGGATCTCTTTCAGTTGGTTGGCCAGGTAGCTGTCTTTCAAATTTCTTGGCATAGACGAGTGAGTGCTTCCAGTGTTATATCCATTTGCTGAAAAATCTCAATTTGTATTCTGTCAATTCCTGGACCCTTGTTTTTCACCAATGCCTTTGGTGTAGCTTGAACTTCTTCCTTCAATAGCATCAGTTCTTGATCATATGCTACCTCCCCCTGAAATGGCTGAACATCGACCGATTCTTTTTGGTACAGTGATTCTGTGTATTAGAGGCATACACCCCTTGAAGCCACACCTGCAAAAACCAAACCCATTGCCACTGAGTTGATTCCAGCTCACAGCAGCCCTATAGGACAGAGTAGAAACTGCCCCATAGGGTTTCCAAGGAGTGGCTAGTGGATTTGAACTGCTGACCTTTTGATTAGCAGCCAAGCTGCCTCTTAATTCAAAATAATATTTTAATAAGGCCCTCTTTAATAAGTCAAGGAATTCTTCTATATCAGCCATCTGCCTAAAACCTAATGAATTTACTCCACAGATTTGTCTCTTCTTGCACCAGAATGTTATGGGGTAGTTCTCATTATTTCCACTTCACCATGTATTGTTATGTATTTTGATATCTGGTATGCTATTTCCTCTTCAATTTTCCTCAGAATTTTGTAAGCCATTATCTCATGTTTACTCTTTCATCAACTTCCCCTAAAATATTATGTTGTTATATGTATTAGGATTTAATAGAAAAGGTTACATATTAATTTAGGAACAACTAGCATTTACAATATTGAGTTTTCCTATGCAAAAACAGGAAGTCCTCATGAAAATCCTACAAAGTTTATGTTAAATTCATTTCATAAAATATTTTATCTTTTCCATTGCTTCTACAAAGTTCTAACTTGTTAATATATATATACATATGAAAACTGTAACTTTATATATATTTTTTAACCAACAACCATACTGCATTTTCTTACTGTATCTAAATAGTTATTCAGTTGATTGTATAACCGAAAATACAATCATATACTTACCCTTTCCATGTACCATTTTATGTCTTGTCTAATTGTCTTAGCTAGCATTTCCAGGATGCTGTCAAATAATAGTACTAATAGTGAACATATCAGTCTTCATCCTGACTTTTATGGGAATGCCTGTTTTGAGGTTTTAGCATTTTTATTATAGAAAGATTACATTCATCTAATCCTGTTTTACTAAAGGTTATTCATGAAGAAGAAGTCCCTGGGTGGCGCAAACAGTTAAGTGCTAGGCTACTAACTGAAAGGTTGGCAGTTCAACTCTGCCCATAACTGCCTCAGAAGAAAGTCCTGGCAATCTATCTCAAAAAGATCACAGGCATAGAAAACACTATGGGGTCACAGTTCTACTCAGAAGCACATGGGGTCGCCATGAGTCAGCACTGACTCGAGTGCAACTGGTTTGGTTTTTGTTTCATGAAGAAGCCTAAAGATCATCTGAAAGAAATTCAAGTGACATTTAGGCCTTTATCAAGATGATCATATAGTTTTCCTCCACTGACCTATTAGTATATTCAACTAAATTAATACAGTTTCTAATACCGAACCATAATAAAATGCCTGGAGTACAACCTACATGGTTACAGTAGATTATGTAAATAAACTATTGTATCATATTTCCTAATATATGACCTAGAATTATTTTATCAAAATTTTGTAAGTAACAGCCACTTTAATTTTATTATCTGCTTACTATGTATGATCATATTTTTATATCTATGTTATCATTCTGGATTCATAGAGAGAAATAAAAACCTATTTTTCTCTACGTTTTAGAGCAGTTTAAATAGTTTCAGAATTATCTACTTCTTGAAAATTTCGAAGAATTCCTGTGAGGATATCTAGGCCTAGACACTCCACTCCATTCCTTCTATAGAAACTTGGAGTCCCTCAGTTAGTCATTTTTTATTTTATTCAGGCTCTTTCACTCACAGTGTTACAGGCCTATACATAATTACGCTTTAAATGGGCAAAACAAAATACATACTTCACAGGGGAAAAAATTTTTTTGATTGAGCAAAACAAATACTTCACAGGAGAAAAAGAAACCATAAACGACTTCAAAAGCTATTAAAATCCCAATGTAAATAATGTTTAGAACTGAAAAGAGAGTCAACAAGGAAACAGAAGGCTTGAACAACACTATAAACCAACTAGTACTAAAAAACATCTTTAGAAAACTTCACCCATCAAAAGCAAAATACACATTATCCTTGAGTGCACATGGAATATGCTCCAGGGTACACCATATGCTAGGCCATAAAACAAACATCAATAAATTTAGAAGGACAGAAATAACGCCAAGTATATTCAACAACCATAATGGAATGAAACTAAAAATCAGTAACAAAAAGAAATTTGGTAAATTCACAAATACGTGAAAATTAAAGAGCACATCCCTAAATAACCAATGGATCAAAGGGAAATTAGAAAATACTTTGAGACTAATGTAAATTAAGATACAACATACCAAAACATATAGGATGCAGCTAAAGCCATATTTAGAGGGAATCTTATAGCTGTAAATAACTATATTAAAAAAGAAGAAAAATCTCAAATCAACAACCTAGCCTTCTTCCTAAAAATGAGAAAAAGAAAAGCAAACCAAACCCAAAACAAGCCAAAAGAGAAAAACAATAAAGAATACAACAGAAACAAATTAAATAGGAAAAAAAAAAATAGACAAAAGTCAATGAAGCCAAATGTTGGTTCTTTGAAAGATCAATGAAACTGATAAATCTTTTTGCTAGACCAACCAAGAAAAAAACAAAGGCTTAAAATGTTCAAAATCAGGAATGAAACAGGGGACATTACTATCAATCTTACAGAAATAAAGATGATTAAAAGAGAAGGCTGGAAACACTTGTAGAGCAATAAATTACATAACATATGAAATGGATACATTCCTAGAAACTCACAACCTACCAAAACTGACTTAAGAAAGAAACAGAAAATCTAAATAGACTTACAAGGAGTAAAGAGACTTAATTAGTCATCAAAACCTACCCACAGAGAAAAGCCCAGACCCAGATGGCTTCATGGTGAATTTCACCAAACATTTAAAGAATCAGTACTAATCCTTCATAAACTCCTCAAAAATATAGAAGAGGTGGGGAAATACTTCCCAACTCATAATGTAAGGACCGCATTCCTCAGTTACAAAACCAAAGAAATGTCAAGGAAAGGAAACTACGGACCAATATCTCTTACGAACATAGATGCAAAAATCTACAAGAAAATACTACCAAACTGAATCCACCCAAAATAACCAAACCCACTGCTGTTGAGTCGATTCCGACTCATAGCGATCCTATAGGATAGAGTAGAACTGTCCCATAGGGTTTACAAGGAGCAGCTGGTGGATCTGAACTGCTGACCATTTAGTTAGCAGCCAAGCTCTTAACTGCTATGCCACCAGGGCGCTTCACACCCAGTAGGATGGCTATTATAAGACAATAAAAATTAAGAAGTGTTGGTGAGGACATAGGGAAATTGGAACCCTCATGGTAGTGAGATTATAAAATGGTGCAGCTACTATGGAAACACTTTGGCAGTTCCTCAAAACAGTAGACACAGAATTATCACATGACCTAGCAACTCATTCCCAGGTATGTACACAAAAGACTTGATTGTAGTTGTTGTTAGGTGCCATCCAGTCAATTCTGACTTATAGTGACCCTATGCACAATAGAACAAAACACTGCCCAGTTCCATCCTCACAATCCTTGTTACGCCTAAGCCCACTGTTGCAGCCACTATGTCAGACCATCTCATTGAGAGTCCTCCTCTCTTACTGACGCTCTACTTTACCAAGCATGATGTCCTTCTCCAGAGACTGATCCCTCCTGATAACATGTCCATCCTCCCTTGTAAGAAGCATTCTGGTTGTACTTCTTCCAAGACAGATTTGTTCATTCTTTTGACAATCCATGGTATATTCAATATTCTTCGCCAACACAATTCAAAGGCATCAATTCTTCTTTGGTCTTCTCCTTATTCAACGTCCACCTTTCACATGCATATGAGGCAACTGAAGAGACTTGACAGCAAGGACAAAAATAGATCCTTGTATACCAATGTTCACTGCAACACTATTCACAATAGCCAAAGGTGTAAACGACCCAACTGTCTATCAGCAGATGAATGGATAAAAAAAATGTAGTACATCAATACAACTGTATATTATTTAGGCATACGGAAATAAAGTTCTGATACATGCTATGACATGGATGAACCCTGAAAATATTATGCTGAGGGAAATGAGTGAGAAACAAAATGACAAATATGGTATGATCCCACTAATATGAAATATCAACAACAGGCAAATGCATAGAGACCAAAGTTTATTAGTAGTTGCCAGGGAGAAACGGGAAGGTTTTGCTTAAGGGGCACTGAGTTTCTGTTAGGGGTGATAAAAAAATGTGGAAACGAATAGTGGTAATGGTGCACAATATGGTGAATGTGATTAATGTCACTGAATTGTATACGTAAAAATGGTTGAAATGGCAAATGTTTTGTTACATATGTTCCACAATGAAAAATAAACTTTTTTAATGATAGTTGATCCTACTTTTATTATAAATAATTAACAGTATCATCATCAACTGAGGAAGAAGAGAGACAGGGCTGTCCATAGAGCAAAATTTCAAAATTGGCAGTTTTCTTTAGTTTTTTCCAAACTCTCTTTCCCTGACAGTATCTCCACCTACATGTCTATCATTGTTCCATTGCACAGATGCATATGAGATATGCACTAGTTCAACTGAAAGAACACATAAGCATCTTATAATCCTTCTTCTACAATGGGTACATTCCCATAACAAATCACTCTCCATAATCTCCCCAAAGGCTCATAAGTGATTTCTACGGCCTGGAAAATAAAAGGGAATTCATGACTTCCTAAGAGACAAAACTTCCATTTTCCTTTCTTCTGCCCTGACCATTTGCCACTGGAGTACATTATACTATTTGACTCTGGCTTCAGATCACTATATTCCTTGGATGCTGAAGCACTAATCTGATCATTATATATTAATTTTTCCTGGGTAAAGACTGAAGTTCATCAAAGGATGGAAAAAATATATCAAGCAAACAATAACCAAAAAAGAGCAGGAGTGGCGATATAATTCTCTGATAAAATAGGCTTTAAGGCAAAATCCACCACAAAAGATAAGGAAGGACATTATATTATGATTAAAGGGTCAATCCACCAAGAGGACATAACAATAATAAATATATACCCACTCAATCAAAGGGCATCAAAACACATAAAACAAACTCTAACAGAATTTAAAAGAGAAATAGACAGTTCCACAATTATAAGAGGAGACTTCACTACATTACTTTCAGCGAAGGACAGAATAACTAGAAAGAAGTTAAACAAAGATTCAGAAGACATAATTGCCACAATCAATCAACTTGAACTCCCAGACATATACGAGACACTCCACCCAACAGCAGCCAAGTATACATTCTTTTTCAATACACATGGATCATTCTCCAGAATAGACCACAAAGCAAGTCTCCATAAAATTCAAACAACCAAATAACACAAAGTATATTCTCTGATCACAAAGCTATAAAAATTGAAATCAATAAAAGGAGGAGCAAGGAAAAAATAAAGTACATGGAAACTGAATAACATCTTATTTAAAAACTAATGGGTAACAGAAGAAATCAAAGATGAAATTAAAAAATTCCTAGAATCATATGCGAATGAAAACATATCTTTTCAACACCTTTGAGACACAAGCAAAAGCACAGCAAAAGCAGTGCTCAGATGACAATTTATAGCAACAGACACACACATCAGAAAAGAAGAAAGGGCCAAAATTAAAACATTAACACTACAACTTGAACAAACAGAAAGAGAGTGTAAGCGGTAACTTTGGTGAAGGGTAAGACATTACACAATACTGGGGAAGTGAGCACAACCTGACCAAGGCAAGGTCATGAAAGCTTCACAGACACAAATAAACTCCCTGAGGGACTGAATTACTGGGCAGAGGGCTGGGGAAGATGGTCTCGGGGGATATCTAGCTCAAATGGCATAACACAGTTTATAAAGAACATGTTCTACATCCTACTTTGGTGAGTAGTGTCTGGGGTCTTAAAAGCTTGTAAGTGGCCATCTAAGATACTCCACTGGTCCCACCCCATCTAGAGCAAGGAAGAATGAAGAAAACCAAAGACACAAGAGAGAGATTAGTCCAAAGGACTAATGGACCTCAACTACCACAGCCTCCACCAGACTGAGTCCAGCACAACTAGATGGTGCCCAGCTACCACCACCAACTGCTCTGACAGGGATCACAATAGAGGGTCCAGACACAGCTGGAGAAAAATACAAAACAAAATTCAAACTCACAAAAAAAAGACCAGACTTACTGGTCAGATAGAGACTGGAGAAACCTCAAGAGTATGGCCCCTGGACACCCCTTTAACTCAGTAGTGAAATCACTCCTGAGGTTCACCCTACAGCGAAAGATTAGACAGGCCCATAAAACAAACAATAATACACATAGCTCTACCATTTACAAGAGACTAAACAGGCACACCAGCCCAGGGGCAACAATAAGAAGGCAGGAGGGGACAGGAAAGCTGGACGAATGGAAATGGAGAACACAAGGTCAAGAAGGGGAGAGTATTGACATGTCATGGGGTTGGCAACCAGTGTCACAAAACAATATGTTATTAACTGTTTAATTAGAAACTAATTTGCTCTCTAAAACTTCATCTAAAGCATATAAAAATAATGAAGGTTAAAAAAAATAGAGAGCATCAAAAGAAGCCCACAGTCACCAGAAAAAAGGAAATATTAAGGATTAGAGCAGAAATAAATGAAAAAGGGAACAGAAAAACAATACAAAGAATCAACAAGACCAGAAGTTGGTTCTTTGATAGGATTGACAAAATCGACAAACCACCAGCCAAAGTGACAAAAGCAAACCAGGATGGGAAGCAAATAACCTGAACAAGAAATGAGATGGGTTACATTTCAACAGAACAAACTGAAATTAAAAGAATCATAACAGAACACTATGAAAAACTGTACTCCAACAAATTTGAAAACGTAGAGGAAATGGACAAATTTCTAGAAACACACTATCTACTTAAGCTAACACAAACTGATAGAGAAAATCTGAACAGATTTATAACAAAAGAAGAAACTGGTGGTCATAAAAAAAAAAAAAAAACTACCAACAAAAAAAAGTCCTGGCCCAGACAGCTTCATTGAAGAATCCTACCAAACATTCAGAAAAGAGCTCACACCAATAGTACTCAAACTATTTCCGAGTATAGAAAAGGAAGGAATACTCTCAAATTCACTCTATGAAGCCAGTATAACCCTGATACCAAAGCCAGGTAAAGACTACACAAAAACAGAGACTCACAGACCAACATCTTTCATGAATACAGATGCAAAAATTCTTAACAAAATTCTAGTCAATAGAATTCAACAGCATATCAAAAAAATAATACATCATGACCGTGTGGAATTCATACCAGGTATGCAAGGATGGTTCAATATTAGAAAATCAATCAACGTAATCCACCACATAAATAAAACGAAAGAAAAGTATCACATGATCTTCTCAATCAGATGCTGAAAAGGCATTTTATAAAGTTCAACACCTATTCCTTATAAAAAAAACTCTCAGAGAAATAGGAATAGAAGGGAAATTCCTAAACATAACAAAGGGCATTGATACAAAACCCACAGCCAACCTTATTCTTCATGGAGAGAGACTGAAAGTATTCCCCTTGAGAAGGGGAACCAGACAATGATGCCCTTTATCACCATTCTTATTCAACATTGTATTTGAAGTCCTAGCTGGAGCAATAGGCAAGAGAAGGAAATAAAGGGCATACAAATAAGTAAGGAAGAAGTAAAACTATTCCTATACATGGACGATATGATCCTATACATAGAAAATCCCAAGAATTTCACAAGAAAGCTACTGAAACTAACAGAAGGATTCAGGAAAGTAGCAGGACACAGATCAACATACAAAAATCCGCTGGATTTCTATACAACAAAGAGAACTTTGAAAAAGAAATCAGGAAAACAATACCATTTACAATAAAATACTTAGGTAATAAATTTAACCAGGGACAAAGACCTAAACAAAGAAAAGTACAAAACACTAGTACAAGAAACCAAAAGAGACTTACGTAAATGGAAAAACATACCCTGCTCATGGACAGGAAGATTCAACTTGTGAAAAGGTCACTACTACCCCAAGCAATCTACAGATATAATGTAATCCCAATCCAAATTCCAGCAACATTCTTTACCGAGATGGAAAAACTAATCACCAACTTATATGGAAAGGAAAAAGACCCCACATAAGTAAAGCAATATTGAAGAACAAAGTAGAAGGCCTCACATTACCTTATTTCATAACATACTATACAGCCACAGTAGTCAAAACAACCTGGTACTGGTACAACAAGAGACATATACACCAATGGAACAAAATTGGGAACCCAGATGTAAATTCATCCATCTATGGTCAGCTGATCTTCAAAAAAGGCCCAAAGTCCATTAAATGGGGAAAAGACAGTCTTTTTAACAAATGGTGCTGGCAAAACTGGATGTCCATCTGTAAAAAAATGAAACAAGACCCATACCTCACACCATACACAAAAACTGAATCAAAATTTATCAAAGACTTATATATAAAGCCTAAAACTATAAAGATCATGGAGGGAAAAAACGTGGACAATGCTAGAGACCCTAATATATAGCATAGAGTACTAAACATAGCTAGAAATGCATACACAGCACGAGATGAACTAGATAAATGGGACCTCCTAAAAATTAAACACTTATGCTCAACACAAACTGCTCCAAAACAGTCAAAAGAGAAGCTACAGACTGGGGGAAAAAATTTGGATATGACATATCAGACAAGAGACTAATCTTTAAAATTTATAGAAAACTTCAACATCTCAACAATAAAAAGAGGAAGAATCCAACTGAAAAATGGGCAAAGGATATGAACAGACACTTTACCAAAGAGGACATTCAGGTAACTAACACATATGAAGAAATGCTCATGATTATTAGCTATTAGAGAGATGCAAATCAAAACTACAGTGAGATACCATCTCACCCCAACATTACTGGCACTAATCAAAAAAACAGAAAATAACAAATTTTGGCAAGGTTGTAGGAGATTATAACTCTTATACACTGTTGGTGGGAATGTAAAATGGTACAACCACTATGGAAAATGATATGGCACTTCCTCCAAAAGCTAGAAATAGAAATACCATATGATCCAGCAATCCTACTCCTAGGTATGTACCCTAAACAAACAAGAGCCGTGACACAAATAGACATATGTATGCAAACCCATGTTCATTGCAGCATTATTCACAATAGCAAAAAGATCAACAAACTGTGGTACATACCCACAATGGAATACTGTGCAACAATAAAGACTAAGGACAAATTTGCAAAACATCTCACAATAAGAATGAATTTGAAGGACATTATGCTGAGTGAAATAAGTCAATCCTAAAAGGACAAATATTGTGTAAGACCACTACTATAAAGTAACAACAAAAGGTTTACACACAGGACAAAAAAGAAAAAAACATTCGGGACGGGGAGGGAGGGAAAACTACCAATTAGAGGACACAAGTTAATACTGGTGAAGGGAAAGGCAGTACATAATGTGGGGTAAGTCAGTACAACATGACCAAAGCAAGAGAGGACACTGAGAGGAACGTAAGAATAAGGGGCTACTACAGTAACTACTATTGCTTAGACAATCCTGCAGCAATAGTTATTAACAAACAATAATTTATAAAACAACAAATAAGTAGATAGATATACCCAGAGATGTGGTAGGATATAAGGGCACAAACCCACCAGCAAATATTGGTTTGGTGGTGTATATTTCTACATATATGATTGTAAGTGCGGCTCATATAGAGCATACAAGGGGTATAGTCAGAGAAATCTCTTAGAGATACCCAAACAGCTCGCAAGATGAAGTTCCTAGGCTAGAAGACAAAGGACCACAGACTGGGGGGATATTTACGTCAACCGGCACAACACAGTACATAAAAAAAATGTTCTACATCCTACTTTAGTGAGTAGCATCTGGGGTCTTAAAAGCTTGTGAGTGGTCATCTAAGACGGCCTTGCGAGCAGCCATCTAAGATACAACTACTGGTCTCTTCTTATCCGGAGCAAGGAAGAGTGAAGGAGACCAAAGACTCAAGGGAGAAATCAGTCCAAAGGACTAGTGGACCACATGAACCACAGCCTACACAACCCTGAGACCAGAAGAAATAGATGGGCTCAGTACCACTACCAACAGCTCTGACTGGTATCACAACACAGGGTCCTGACAGAGTAGAAGAAAACTGGAGAACAAAAATATCAAATTCACAAAAACGAACAGGCTTGCTAGTCTGACAGAGACTGGAGGAACCCCTTAGATGATGGCCTTAAGACACCCTTCTAATCTGAAAATGAAGGCACTCCTGGAGACCATCTCCCAGCCAAACAAAAGACAAGCACATAAGATAAACAATAACACCCGAGAGGAATGTACTCCTTAGAACAATCAATTATAAGATGAAAAGGCAGGAAAAAGTAGGTACTCAGGATGACAGAAAATAAGGAAACCAGGGCAGGACAGAAAGGGGAGAGTGCTGACTCACTGTGGGGAATGAAACCAAGGTCATAAAACATTTTATGTACAAACCATCGAATGAGAAACTAATTTGCTCTGTAAACTTTCACCTAAGGTACAATTTAAAACAAAAAAAAAGACTGAAGTATAGACCGCTTGTGATCATCAAGGTTGTGTGTCAACTTGGCTGGGCCATGATTCTCAGTGGTTTGGCAGTTATGATGTAGTCTGTCAGTCGTATGATGATGTGATCACCTCCATGATGGGATCTGCTGTGAGTAGCCAATCAGTTGAAAGGGCGTTTCCTTGGGGGTGTGGCCTACATCGAATATAAGGGGATTTTCTGGTATGGCTAGTGGGCTTTTGCTCCCTGCAGGATGCTGTAGCTGGCTCCTGTTCATCTGACCCCCGATTCTTGGGACTTTTGAGCTAGCAGCATCCTTGCCATCTTTGCCTGCTGATCTTGGGATTCATTGGTGTTCACAGCCTGTGAGCAAGAGCCCTGCTGTCTGACCTGCCAATCTTGGGTTCCCCAGCCCTTGAGGCTACATGAATCAGGAGAAGTCTCTATCCTGACCCACGAACTTGAGACGCTCCAGCCTCTACAACCACGTGAGCCGTTTCCTTGATATAAATCTCTATATATAGATATTTGGAGCCCTCGTGGCACAGTGGTTAAGCGTTCAGCTGCTAACCAAAAGGTGGGCAGTTCGAATCCACCAATCGCTCCCTGGAAACCCTACAAGGCAATTCTACTCTGTCCTACAGGATCACTATGAATCGGAATTGACTCAATGGCAATGGTTGGTTTTTTGGTTATATAGATATTTATACACTTTACTGGTTTTGCTTCTCTAGAGAACCCAGCTTAAGACACTGCTCTAGATCAGTCATTCCTGTGCTTCTCAAAGAAAGTGGGAGAACTTTCTCAAGAGAGAACAGAATGTCATATTATTTTAAGACAATCCATTAAAAGCCAACAAGATAACCTGTAAATCTTCCCCAGAAACACCTAAAAATCCTAAATTAAATATAACAAATATCCTTCAAATGAATAGCTTAGCTTAAAGAAATGACAAGCAACTCCCAATGATCAAAAACAAAGAGGAAGCTAAAAACCAGGCTGTACTTACGAGA
Source organism: Dugong dugon (assembly GCA_030035585.1). Classification (NCBI taxonomy): domain Eukaryota; kingdom Metazoa; phylum Chordata; class Mammalia; order Sirenia; family Dugongidae; genus Dugong; species Dugong dugon. The sequence continues at coordinate 15,051,016 of CM057479.1, forward strand.
GCTGATACTGCAGCAAATCCCGGGAAGTGGAGATAGGAATCTCAATAACCTAGAGGACTGCATTTTAACAATCACACGTAGAAAGGAACAAAACCTCGTATAAGTTAGAGATTAGAAGGAAAAATCCCTTGTACAAGGCCAGATTGCTCAAACATTAAATTCTAAGTGAAAGGGGAAAAAAAAGCAACGTAGTTAACAAGGGAGAAGACAAATACTTAACTGTATCTGCTGTGGTTGAAAGTAAGGGGAAAAGTCTCTGGAAATAAGAAACCATGGCCTATTCAACAGGTGGTGTGTGTGTGTGTGTGTGTGTGTGTGTGTGTGTGTGTGTGTGTGTGTGTGTGTGTGTGTGTGTGTGTGTGTGTGTGTGTGTGTGTGTGTGTGTGTGTGTGTGTGTGTGTAATGTTTTGTTTTTTTCCCACTATCCTCATAATTCAGCAACCTTTATGCCAAGGGAGCCCTGGTGATGCAATGGTTAAGAGCTCAGCTGCTAACCAAAAAAAAAAAAGGTCAGCAGTTCGAATCCACCAGTCACTCCTTGGAAACCTTACGGGACAGTTCTACTCTATCCTACAGGGTCACTATGAGTCGGAATCAACTTGAGAGCAATGGGTTTGGTTTGGGTTTTTCTTGCCAGGAAATTAATACAAAAATTAGTCCCAGATCAGTGACAGCCCAGAAAGCCTACTAGAAACAAATGTAATGTCCACCATAGGGGGCCGTATCTGCAACCCAAACCCTGGAAGAATTCAACGATAAAGATACCACATATGCAGTCACAAGCCAAAACTTAAAACATGAAAGGAAATAATACGAGGAAAATACACATCCATGAACTCCAAATAATCTAACAATATGATAGAACCTTAAAATAAGTATGCTAAAAACTCCTAAGACATGAAAAAAGGGATCAAACAAATAAGAAAAAAGACACTATAAAAAAGGCAGATTTGAAAAGGCACAAAAGACCAACAGACCGGAAAGAGGACAACTGCAATCCTCAGAGTAATCACTGAATAGGCATAATATTCTAGATGAATAGTAAACTTAATACTCATCTAAAATGTTAGATGAATGGTTGTTGGAGGACAAAATAGTCATTGAAACATTCAATCCACAAATTACTTAATAAAAGAGAGGAAAAAATAAACCATTATAGTGATCTGGTAAAAACCATCTCAACCAAGTTACTAAACTCATTGTAACCAACAGAACCACCTAACATTATGGACCTCTTAATATGAAAGAGTAAGAAATAAACAATTATCGCTTACAAAGTATTCTTAACAAAAATATTTATCCTGAATCTTTTCATGAAGAAAAAGCCAGAGAAATTCAACTGGCCTGGACTCCTCAGAATGTCGACATGATGAAAATCAAACAAAAAAAGAGAAGGAGCGGGGGAAAAAAGGGAGAAGAGTGGGAGGACTATTTTAGATTAAGAGACCAAGAGGCATAATAACCAAATACAATTCATGAACTTCGATTGGACTGTGGATCAAAGAAAACTATCATAAAAGACATTTGGGGGCAACTGGGGAAATTTGAATATGGTTTGTCTATTAGATGATATTACAGAATAACTGGTAATGTTCTTTGGTTTGGCAAGATATTACAGATATGGAGAAGAATGTCCTTATTCCTGAGATGAATGTTGAATTATTTAGGGATGAAATGTCACAATGTCCATAACTTATTTCAAATTATTTAGCAAAAAAAAAAAAAAAAACACACACACATGCACATATGTAATATATATATGGACAGACATGTAAAGCAAAGCTGTCAAAATGTTAACAATTGGAAAATCTCAGCGAAGAGTATACAGGTATTGTACTACTCTTTCAGTTTTTTATTATGTTAGAATAGACACTTCACAAAAGAACATATACAAATGGCCAATAATATGAAAAAGTACTCAACATCAACATTCATCAAGGAAATTCAAATTACAACCACAATGAGATGACCCATAATAACCACTGGACCAAAACCAAACCCACTGCCGTCAATTCGACTCCATCTCATAGCAATCCTATAGGACAGAGGAGAACTGTCCCATAGGGTTTCCAAGGAGCAGCTGGTGGATTCGAACTGCCAACCTTTTGGTTAGCAGCCAAGCTCTTAACCACTGCACCATCAGGAGCACTGCTGCCATACGAATTGCACTCAATTGCCTACCTCCAGATTTTACACTGGTGAGATACAAAGACGGCAAAGAATGGGACCACTATCTTCTTTAAAACACAGTTATATGGGGTTTTATTAGTCACAATCAAACTTAATCCCAATTAATACATCTCCTTATTCATTTTTTTGAGACTAGTATTGCACTGATATCAAACTCAGACAGGGATAATATAAGAAAATAAAAAGACAGCCCAATCTCACTTATAAACATAGACAAAATATCAGCAGCAATGTAGTAAAAAAAAAAAAAAAAATTCCTAACTACGTTGAGTGTATCCCTAGAATGACAAAATGGTTTAAATTTTGGGAGAAAATAAAATCTATTAATGTAACTCATCAAACTGATAAATTAAAGGAGAAAGACCATTTATAACAAAAACCCTTGGTAACCTAAGGTTAGTAGGAAAATTCCTTAAACAAATAAAGAATTGTACCAAAAACTTACAGAAAGCATCATAATTAAGGATAAAACTTTAAAAGCATTTGCTTTTCTATTTAAAAAAGAATGCATCTATTCAAGATTGTGCTGGGAGCTCCAGCCTACACAGCAAAATATGAAAAATAATGCAAGCAATACGATTTCCAACACGGAGTATACAAGACAAACTTTTAGAGCAAATAAAAACATTCAGCAAAGCTGCTGAATACAGGCGCAACATACAAAAATAAAAATGTCCCACACTGTAATAACAACTTTTCAAAGTAATTTTTAAAAAGACAAAATCTAACCTATGTCATAAAACAATATGTGTACTGTTCAGTGAGAAAGTATTTGTTCTGTAAACATTCATCTAAAGTACAATAAAAAAATTTTTTAAAAAAGACAAAATCTATTTAAAAATAGTAAGATACCTAAGAATCAATTTAGCCAAAAGGCCTGCAAGTTCTTTATGGAGAAAATTACAAAATGTTATTGGATAACAACAACAACAAAAAAGACTTAATTATAAATGAAGAGAGATACTATCTTCCTGGATGAAAAGCCTCGGGAGACAGGCCTGGATATCTGCTTCCAAAGGTCACAGTCTTGAAAACCCTATGGAGCAATTCTACTCTGCACACATGGGGTTGCCCATTCAGAATAAGACTAACATCTAACAACATCTGTAATCTAACATCAACTAACATCTAGCATCTAACAACAGACTTGCACTACTTTCGGTCAGATGTGGCTAAAAGAGAAAGTCTTTAAAATGTAAAACAATCACCGCCTCTCCTCTGGAAAGGTATGAGTGAGAAGGACATAAAACTCAGAGCAACTCTTTTGAAAAGGGTTTTTCTAAAATCTGGGAGGTGACTATCTACATTTAGATCAGAATACAAGCTTAGCAATATAAGCACGGGAAAAATTAGCCAAGCTTTTTGGCTCAATTTGTAGATGTAGATTATTTTATAATATGAACAATGAAATCCAAATATAAATGATTTTGGACTAGCCATGCCAATAGTCACCTCCATGAGAACATAGCAGGAAGAATTAACTAAATTTTGACGTGAAAAAAATAAGTCAAAGGTTACTGTTAGACTTAAAAACAGTCATTATCCACAATTATTCAAATGATTTTCCTCTCAATTTACTCATGAATGAAAACACCTCATGAGCTAATACAGTGAAAATAAATACAAAATGAGAAGTGTAAATTTTAAATCTATTACCACAGTGAAACCGTGAGAGCCAGAACCTGATGCGATTGCCTGGTTTTTCCAGTTTTTGCAAGTTTTCCGTCTTTGACAGGGCGCAGTCTTACCACGTTTCTATCGTACGTTTTAGTGAAAAACATTTGCATTTTCCTTCTCTGACAGGTTTCTGCCTCACACAGGTTCCGGCTCTTGCAGGTTTGACTGTAGCTTCACGGTGACTTTAATAAACCCTTTTTCGTAGAGGCGTTTGCTGTGGATAAATGCCTTCATCTACCAATCCAAAGGTAGATTAATAAAAGTAACAACTTTCTCGTCATGATTTCACAAATACCTTGTGAGGAATATAAATTACTATTGAAACTATCACAGTTAAAACAAATTATTAGTAAAGAAGCCAGAATCGAACCTTCAAAAAAATCAAATAATCAAATGACGTATATACAATTTAATGTAATTGCTATATTTAATTGCTTTTAAGTAAAAGATGAGTGTTTTAAATACCCAAATAAACCAGATAAATAACACTTATTTTCAGGAAATTTTCTCCATTATGTTTCTCTTAAAAAAGAGAAAGAGATGCAATGAGACAAAATGAACAATATACTTCTAGATAAAACAAAATAAGAAATCACAAAAATTAGAAATTCTTTGTACTAAATTGTAGTTGCTGGGTGTCACTGAGTCGATTCTGACTCACAGCGACCCCATGTGACAGAGGAGCACTGCCCCATAGTGTTTTCCTAGGCTGTAATCTTTACAAGAGCAGGTCACCAGGTCTTTTCTCCCACAGAGCCGCTGGCAGGTTTGAACCGCCTACCTTTCGGTTAGCAGCCGAGCACTTAACCATCGTGTCACCAGGGCTCCTTGTATTAAATTAGTATACTACAAAAGCTGACATTACCAAGGGGTCCTGTTATCAAAAGTAGTGTGAAAGAGTGAAAAAAACATAACTTATATTAAAGTACAACTACTTATATTTCATTGCACGAAGTTCCAATGATTTACATTCTTTTCCCACGGGATTTTTTTCTACTTATTCATACTTCATTACTGCTAGAAAATGCCTGCTGTGTTAAAAATGCTAAATAAAATTATATATCATTCACCGCTTTATGCTATACCTTCTTTTGTTCACATACAATTGGCACTAGCCTATCTTGCATTAATCAAACTTTCAGCTGAACACATTAAAGCACGTAGGAAAGTTATAGGATTCCCTCAGTAATACTGCAGTTACGCTGTGAGGTAGACTGCTCTCATAAAATCGCATTGTATAAATATTTAATTAATCTGACTCTAACTTTCTAATGCTTTGCTTAAATCTACTCAGTGACCAGCAATTATGCTGGCAATTCTTTTATTTTATTCTAGGTTTTGCTAGCTTTGGGGAAAAAAAATAGTTAAGACACTTCTAGGAGATACTGTGATGCTCCCACTTTGCTTAGTACAATAGAGAACAATTAAATTGATTTTTTAAATTGAACATACCCTTCTCAGGCCAAAAATAATACAAAAAACCCTACATTTTTCACTTTTTTCTATTTGACCCAAAATTAACTCTTGATTTAAATAAAGCAAAAACATACTTACAGAACTAGCATCAACATCACTGTGTATGGCAACTGTCTTAATGCCCATCTTCTTGCAAGTTTTAATTACCTATTTTAAAATATATTAATGTTATCTATTAACAATGATTCATATTTAAGGAACTTAATAAAATTCATAAAGGAAAATAAGATTAAAATTCTACTTACCCTGCATGCAATTTCTCCTCTATTAGCAACAAGAATTTTATCAAAAGTCTAGAGAGAAAAAACACATTAGTAATTATTGCTCATGTGCACACATGCATGTACACACACATACCACCTGAAAGTTTACTCTCCAGTAAAAGACAAGTATATCAACATTATTTTTATTCACAAAGTATTTACAATTAAAGTCATAAATTACATAAAATGTTACTGATGTTCTAGTCCTATAAAAATGAACTTCAAAACAATATCTTTTTTAATGCCAATTTAGTCATTTATAAAAACTCTGGGACCAGAACACACCAAGTTTTTCCATAATTAACAGTAGACATGATCCTATTAAATACTGCTTCTTGGAGTAGTATTAAAAACTACAAATAATATGTTCGTTTACAACCAGGGAGCTACTGAACTCATCAGTTAAGAGCTGGCCCTATATAGCTAGTTTGTTAAAGCATCAACTGACTAGGTTAATTTATACATAAGTAGACTAAGGGGTCATTTATAAATTCTCTTGTGAAAAGAAAATCCTGAAAGGATATTTCAGAATACAAAAAACTTTACACAAAATTGCTTACCAATTTACTTGACTATTTTCTAAATTTAGGGAAATTATAGATGTCATAAATTGATTAATGTTATGGATTGAATTGTGTCCCCAAAAAATATGTGTTGTAAATCCTAACCTCTATGCCTATGGTTATAATCCCATTTGGGAATGGGTTGTCTATGTTGTGTTAATGAGGCAGGATTAGTGTAGGGTTATCTTGAGTCAATCTCTTTTGAGATATAAAAGAGATTAAAAACAAGCTGAGAGAGAGATGCCAAGCTATATGAAGAGGCTCAAAGAGACAAGGGCCTTCCTCCAAGCCAACAGAGAGAGAAAGCCTTCCCTAGAGCTGGCACCCTAAACTGTGAGAAAATGAATTTATATTTGTTAAAGCTAGCCACTTGTAGTATTTCTGTTGTAGCAGCACTAGATAACTAAGACAGAATTTGGTACCAAGAAATGAGGATGCTACTGTAACAGATACCTAAAATGTGGAAGCGGTTTTGGAATTGGGTAGAGTTTTACAGTGCATAATAGTAAAAGGCGACATTCCCTTGAAGAGACTGTTGGTAGAATTATGGTCCTCAAAGGCTTTCCGATGATGGCTTAGAAGGAAGTGAGGAGAGCCTTAGAGAAAGTCTCTTTAACCTCAGACAATACATACGGCGCCAACAACAGAATATTGCTAGAAATGGAAATGTGGATGATAAATACGCTTCCGGTGAGGCTTTAAAAGAAAATGATAAACGTGTGATTGGACAGTGGAGGAAGGGCGATGCTTTTTATGCAGTGGCAAAGAACTTGTCTGAATTATGTTCACATGTTTGGTGGAAGGCAGAACTTGTAAGTGACGAACTTCGATATCTGGCTAAAGAGATTTCTAAGTAAGATCTTAAAGGGGCCGCGTGGTTTCTCCTTTCCACTTATAGTAAAATGCGAGAGGAAACAGATGGACTTATAAATGAACTGTGTAAAATGAAAACAGAACTTAAAGATTTGGAAAAATCTGTAATGCAAACTAAGGGCATGTGTCCTAGAATGGTCACCAAGGACATGGCTACACAATCTTTTCTTAAAGAGATTAAACCTGTGACTGACGGATCTAACCAACTACCACAGCAGAAACCCATCAGCTTGGACTGAATGGGGACAGAGAAAGAAAAAAAGAAAGAACACTGTCAGCCTCTTGGAATTCTACAAGCATCTCCTTGGGATGATGTGATGGGGTGAATGTGTTTTGCATGTGGCAAGGACATGAATTTTGGTGAGTCAAAGGGTGGAATGTTATGGATTGAATTGTGTCCCCAAAAATATGTGTTGTAAATCCTAACCTCTATGCCTGTGGTTATAATCCCATCTAAGAATGGGCTGTCTTTGTTATATTAATGAGGCAGGATTACTATAGGGTTATCTTGAGTCAATCTCTTTTGAGATATAAAAAGAAATTAAACGAAAGCTACAAGCAGAGATGGGGGAAGAGAGATGTCAAGCCACATGAAAATTGTCCAGGAGCAGAAGTTCAGAAGAGACAAGGACCTTCCTTCCCTAGAGCCGGCACCCTGAATTTAGACTTCTAGCCTCCTAAACTGTGAGAAAATAAATTTCTGTTTGTTAAAGTCATCCACTTATAGTATTTCTGCCATAGCAGCAAGAGATAACTAAGACAATTACCAAGGGAAAGTCTGATATAAGAATAATTTATATACTATCTCTGTTGGGTTAGGACATAACATTAAAGGATACTTTCAATAACTCAGAACAGATATCAGTTGTACATACATTCAGAAGTTCCCAGACCAAACAGGATATACCATTTGAATACACTGTTAAGTATGAATAACCAGCAAATTTTGAAGCAGCTGATGCAGCATAATAGAGAATAGTTCCATTCTGTGCAGGTCTAGAGACTTGGGTTGTTAGTGGCGAAGCTGGGGTTAGAACTTATTTGGCTTTAAACAAAGCAATCCCTATAGGTCTTAATTTCCACGTATATAAACTTACAGTATTCTAATGAGAAACTATTTAATAAGGTTCTCTTCCTACTATAAAATTGTACAGGCTAATCATTTAAAAACAACAACATTTGTAAGTAATTTGTATGCCATGCATAGTAGCACACAATTATTTCTGGGTTAGTGAACTGTTGTAAGTTAAACAGAACTATAGGGGCATGGTGGTTCTGAGGTAGACTTCTCGCCTTCCATGCGGGACACCCAGGTTCGGCACCCAGCCAATTCACCTCATGCGCAGCCACCACACATTGGTCAGTGGAGGTTTGCATGCTACTACGATGCTGGAAATAATACAGCCAGAATGCTCCTTAGAAGCAAGAATGAAGTCTCGCTTAGTTGGACATTTATCTGGAGGGACCAATCCCCAGAAAAGAACATCAATCTTCGTAAAGTAGAAGGTCAGTAAAAAAGAGAAATACAACAAGATGGATTCACACAGTGGCTGCAACAATGGGCTCAAACATAGCAACAATTGTGAGGATGGCACAGGGCCGGGCAACATTTTCTTCTGTTATACATAAGGTCACTATGAGTTGGAACCGACTCGATGGCACCTAACAACATGATGCTGAACAGGTTTAAGCAGAGTTTCAAACTAAGACAGACTAGGAGGAAAAGCCTGGCTATTTTCTTCCAAAAATCAGCCAAAGAAAACCATACGGATCACAACAGCCTGATCCACAACCAATGATGGGAATGGCACAGGACCTGGCAGCATTTCCCTCCCTTGTGTACAGGGACACTATGAGTCAGGGGTGACTCGACAGCAGCTAACAATAACGACAACAAAATGGAACTATGTAAAAAAGTTTTAGTTATATTTCTAAAAGAAAAGCTAATGTTATACATGATCTTAAAGGTACATATACAGAAAGTCACAGAATCTCTATTGGAAAAGGCCTTCAAAGTCTTTATTTAATCTTTATTCCCCCAACTCTGAGGAACAGTGACAAGCCTCTACTTCATAAATCGGTCAATTCCTACTTTGATAGAATCCTGAGCCATCAGAGCCTTGCTCATATGGACACACAAATTATCCTACCACCATCTCAGGTCTGAGGCTATAAAATAATGTGCTTTTTGCACCCAAATGGCCATGGTAAAGCCCTGTGAAACAATAAGCATATACTAAGAAAAAAAATGTATACTTCCTTGAACTGAATTGAAAAATATGGAGTTTTATTAAATGTTAAACAGACTGCATCTGATAAAAGCAGCATAAACATCATTGCTAGAAATTATACATTAAGCAATTGTTATACCAAATAAAACAAATTATGATAACATTATAGGAATTAAGTAGAAATTCCATTCTAATTTCTACTCAAGAAACAATAGTGGTTAAGAGCCAGTCTAGAGCCAAACTGCCTAGGTTAGAATCCTAACACTTACCACTTGTTCTCGTGTGTGTTCTTCCTTGGACAAGCCATCCTTCTTAACCCTCATTTCCTTGTATATAAAATGAGTGTCATAATAGCACCTGCCACAAGAGGCTGTATGAATGATATGAATTAATACACTTAAGATGTTTAGAAAAAAAGCAATATCATGATAAACAGAGAAAATGTTGAAGTTGTCAAGGATTTCATTTTACCTGGATCCACAATCAACTCCCCTGAAAGCAGCAGTCAAGAAATCAAACAACATACTGCACTGGACAAACTGCTGCAAAGGACCTTTTTAAAGTGTTAAAAAGCAAAGATGTTGCTTTGAAGACTAAGGCGCGCCTGACCCAAGCCATTTTCAACTGCCTCATATGCATGCAAAAGCTGGACAATGAATAAGGAAGCAAAGAAGAATAGATGCCTTTGAATTACGGTGTTGGCAAAGAATGTTGACTATATCATGGATTGCACAAAGAAATCTGTCTCGGAAGAAGTACAGCCAGAATGCTCTTTAGAAGCAAGGATGGCGAGACTTCATCTCACATACTTTGGACATGTTAGCAGGAGGTACCAGTTCCTGGAGAAGGACATCATGCTTCGTAAAGTAAAGGGTTAGTGAAAGACAGGAAGACCCTAACGAGATGGACTGACCCAGTGGCTACAAAGATGGGCTCAAGCATAGTAAAGATTGTCAGGATGGACGCAGGACCAGGCATAGTTTTCCTTCTGTTGTATACAGGGTCTCTCTGAGCCAGAACCAATGCAACAGCACCTAACAACAACAACTTGTTTAGAATAGTGCCTAGCTCTAATACATACTCAATAGGTATTAGCTACAGTTATTGTTATTTACCCCTTTGGGCCTAATCTAGAAATGTGTCCCTACTTGTTTCACTAGGAAATTTGTTTAACTATATTTCCTATTTAACTATATTTCTTTTTTAACTAGAAAAGATCTATATCACAACAAATATTTGCACTTGACACATGGCTATCAATATATTACCAATTAGTGCATGAACTCAATAAAACTAATCAATTAATCTTCCATACATAAAATTTTCTGGTAAATCAATAATAAACGTATACATGGTTCAAAATTTAAAAGGTACAAAAGAGAATACACCCTCTCCTCACTTATCGACATGGTGAGGTTCCAAAGATGGGTCATTAAGCTAAATCAGTGTTATGCAAAAATGAAGGATGACTACATCACGTCACAAAATGAAGGATAACCACATCATTACATAGCTGCTGAATTATATCATTACAAAACTGCCAAGTTACATCATTGCATAACTGCCAAAGCACTGGAAATCATGGCCCAGCCAAGATGACGCATAATCTTAACCATCAAACCCAGCATTACATTCACCTCGAAACTCAGCATTCATTACTGCCAGATGTTGGCAGGAACAAAATAGTTGGATAGTAGATTTTCTACTATTGTCTGCTATTTTCTACTATTGTCATAAACGCAAGATGTCGGATAGTAAGACAGTCGGTAAGTGAGGAGAAGGTTTCTATTGCAAAGACACCTCGGTCCCTGCCCCAAAGGCAACTACAGTTACCAGTTTCGCATATAATTTTCCAGATAGACTACACATATGAAAGAATACACACACAAATAAACCAACTTTAAAACGTGTAGAGAATGGCATGAGTAGAGGCAGCTACACCTAAAAGAAGATGGTAGCACTAAAAACTAACAACTATTATTTTTGTGTGGCTCAAGCATAAAGTAGGTATGGGGGAACTGCAGCAAATAAAGCCAGGGTGAAAAAAAAAAAAAGCCAGATTATAAAAATATAAACATGTCACTTAACAACCTGAACTTTAACCTAATGTGGAGAGTCACATACAACACACCCTGAAGATACTCTAAAGGGAAAAAATAGACCTATCATATCAATTATGAAGACAGAGGGGCATCAGGTAACGTAAGACATAATACGCACTCTTGCAGCTGCTGTTCTAAAATTGCGCTAATGAAGTCAACTGGTGTAAAAACACTGGGAGTTTCCTGAGGGGACAAAACAGCTACTCTCAAACAAACCATGGTACATACACACTATGAAATGCTATACAAGAATAAAGAACAATGATGAACCTGTGAAACATCTCATAACATGGATGCATCCGGAGGGCACTACGCTGAGTAAAATGTCGATCACAAAAGGACAAATACTGCATGAGACCACTATTATAAAAACTCAAGAAAAGGTTTACACACAAAAAGAAACAATCTTTGATGGTTAGAGGAAGGGGAGGGGTGGGGAAGGCAAAACACTAACTAGATAGTAGATAAGTGGTAACTTTAGTGAAGGGTAAGACAGTACACAATACCAGGGAAGTCAGCACAACTTGACCAAGGCGAAGTCACAGAAGCTTCACAGACACATCCAAACTCCCTGAGGGACCAAGTTACTGGGCTGAGTGCTGGGGACCATGATCTCGGGAGACATCTACCTTAATCGGCATAACACAGTTTATAAAGAAAATGTGCTACATTCAACTGTGGTGAGTAGCGTCTGGGGTCTTAAAAGCCTATAAGCAGCTATCTAAGATACATCTACTGGTCCCATCCCAGCTGGAGCAAGGAACAGTGAAGAAAACCAAAGACACAAGGGAAAGATTAGTCCAAAGGACTACTGGACCACAAAGACCACAGCCTCCACCAGACTGAGTCCAGCACAACTAGATGGTGCCCAGCTACCACCAACTGCTCTGACAGGGATCACAATAGAGGGTCCCAGACAGGGCTGGAGAAAAATATAGAATAAAATTCTAACTCACACACAAAAAAAAGACCAGACTTACTGACCTGACAGAGACTGGAGAAACCATGATAGTATGGTCCCAGGAGACCCTTTTAGCTCAGTAATGAAGTCACTCCTGAGGTTTACCCTTCAGCCAAAGGTTAGACAGGGCCGTAAAACAAAACGAGCCTAAATGCTCACAACCAGCTCAGGGGCAGGGATGAGAAGGCAGGAGGGGATAGGAAAGCTGGTAATGGGGAATCCAAGGTCGAGAAGGGGAGAGTGTTGACATGTTATGGGATTGGCAACCAACGTCACAAAACAATATGTGTATTAATTGTTTAATGAGAAACTAGTTTGCTCTGTAAACCTTCATCTAAAGTACAATAAAATAAAATGCGAACACACACAAAAAGGAAAATGGTTGTCCAACATGAAGAATGTAATCAATGTCAATAAATCTTACATGTAGGAGGAAGAAAACAGCTACTCTCTGAGGTAGGTCGGTCTGCCTAATACAGTGCGTGGTGGATTTTTTTTTTTGTTATTTTTCTTTTAATCTATTATCTCTCTCTCTCTCCTTTTGTTCCCTTCCCTATGTTTAGATCTTCATATTTGGGGTCTAAAACCATGGAGGCCACAATTCTAACCTGATTTCACCCCATTCCGAGACTAAGAGAAGGGCTTAGCTGGTCCTTTCCACTTATTACTTGTTGAAGGAATGACTGCAGAACTCCACAGGCTCTGGGTCACTCACTGAACACTTCAAGAAAAAGGGATAGCACACTGGTCAAGAACACAAGCACTAGAAGACAGCCCTGAGTTTACATCCAGCTTATCTTACTATCTGTGTGTTTTGAGTCTCAGTTTCCTAATATGACAATTGAGTTGTTAAGAATAATATTAAGCAGCTGACATTTAGGGCACATGTTTTGTATATGCCAGACACTGTGCCAAATCCTTTCTATGCATTAGCTCATTTCATCCTCAGAATAGTCCTCTGAGGCCCAGTTTTAGTTATTAATAGTTCTCATTTTACAAATGAGAAAATTGAGGCTTGGTGAGAACAAATCACTTGCCTCAGTCACAAAGTTAACTAGTGATTTATGGATTGAACTCTGTCCCCCCAAAAATATCTGTTGAAATCCTAACCCCTGTACCTGTAAACATGATGCTGTTTGCAAATAGGGGGTTTTCTTTGTTATATTAATGAGGTCATATCGGTGTAGGGTAGATCCAAAACCTAATCACTTCTGAGTTATAAGAAGAGCAGACAAAGACATGCAGAGACACACACAGGGGGAAAAGGAAGACAGATGAAGGAGACAGATGCATCTACAAGCACAGGAACACCAAGGATTGCTGGCAGCTACTAGACGCTGAAGGAGACAAGGAAGGACATCCCCCTAGAGCCATCCCCTGAAATCAGACTTCTACTCTTCTGAATTGTGAGAAAATAAATTTCTGTTCTTTAAAGGCACCCACTTGCAGTATTTCTGCTACAGCAGCACTTGGTAACTAAGCCTAAATTCACCCAGATACTCATGTCAGAGCACATTTCTGAACCACACTATACTGCCCACACCAAAAAGAAAGCTTCTAGGCATGATGTGACATGACCGAGTATAATGGTCTAAAGCTCTAAACGCTGTATGATTAACGCTACCTGAGATCACATTTGTGATGGTAGGCAGGCCATAGTACTCTACTGGCTCATACTAACCTGAGGCCTCCTGAAACTTGCTGGCCTTTTTCCAAATCAATTACCATTAAGTTAAATCTTCCCTAGTCCCATGAACATACAGTTGACTTGCTAAAACTTAAGTTAAAAAACAGTATTTTTATTAATAACTAAACTTCATCTGTTTAATTCTGACCTGATGTGAGTCACTGATAACAACGTGGCCCATTAGAGGATCGGGTAAGAATCAATTTATTTAACAAGGTGTATTACCAAGGACCAGGCCTACTTGCACTTAAGACAGCAACAACAAACAAACTAATACAATACTTAATGAATGACAACAAGGACAGCAGGAACCCCTAGCAGTAGTAAGGTAAAATTAAATGCAGCCCGGATGTGAAGGGTAAGCCTACCAACTGGGTTTGACCACATACTCGTACTACCAGTAAGTGTAGAAAAGTATCCATTACCAACTAGGGAAGCTACAGTTTCTCCACTATTACATTAGGCAACGGCACAGCAAAAGAGATGACAAAGTTAACAGGCAGCAGATTTGATTACCAAGATATTTACAAGAAAATATGTACCTGCTTAGTTCCAGGAGCCCTGGTGGCGTAGTGGTTAAGAGCTCATCTGCTAACCAAAAGGTCGGCAGTTCAAATCCACTAGCTGCTCCTTGGCAACACTAGGGGGCAGTTCTACTCTGTCCTACAGGGTCACTATTAGTTGGCAACAGGTTTGGGTTTTTTTTTTTTTTAGGGAGTTCCAAGGGAAGTGCTCTCTCTAAACGTCCTAAACCAAGACGGTTATGCACACCTATTCGGTTATTTCTGGTAAATATCAGTAGCCACAAAGTGGTAGGTGATAGCTACTCCAGTAACCTCACTACGCAGTTGTAACAAAAGCCAAGTCTCAGATCAAATTCTGCTAAACATGTAAACATTTATTAACAAACAGACGTAAAGAGTTTTAAAACCTGTTCAGTAAGTTCAGCGGCATCTCAAACTTCCTGTACTTTTACTGTTCCAACAGTCTGCATGGGAGAGTCACCTAAGTCACCTAAGGCAAATGCATCATTGTTCTGATCTGGCTAACCATACTGTCAGACTCAAGCCGTCAAGAATCCTCCAGACCATCACAACAGATGGTTCCAAATCAAAATGGAGAAAAATGTGAATCAGAACTTCAAATTCTCAAAGAATCCAGACTTACTGGACCCATTGAGACGGGAAGAAGACTACTGCCCTGACATACCCTTTAAACCTTGAACCGAAGCTATCCCCTGAAGTCACCTTTTAAAGAAACAGCAGAGTATCTCAAAAAGTAAAGAATGTCGCCCTTGAGTACTGCACTCTTAAAAAGTATCTACATGACTCCAAAAGGACAACAGTTACTCTAAAGAGCATGGACGGGGGGTCGGGAAGGAGGGGCAGCAGCAGTGAGACTAGCTTCATGGGAATGGAACACCTAGAGGGAAAACAGTGAGACTGTGACACAGTCTGAAGAACGTAACCAACGTCACTGAACATTATGTGTAGAGACTGGTGAATGGGAGCCTGTTTTGCTGTGTATACGTTCACCAAAACTATGAAAAACTTTTAAAGAGAGAATCCTCCAGACCAGTGGCTGAATGCAGGACTATTTCCTTTAGGGATCAAGCCTAGATGTTATCTCTTAACAGTAAAGAATGAAAAGACAAAAAACATCGATCACAAAAGGACAAATATTAAATGATCACACTTTTATAAGACAAGAATAGACATATATACAAAGACCAGAGCTCACTGGTGGTTATCAGGGATGGGGGGGAGGGGGAGAAAGGGGGAAGCACTCTCAAAATAGTAGACACTTGTTATTTTTGGTGATGGAAAAGGTAGCATTAAATGTGGGTGAAGTGTACACAGCTTAACCAAGTAAATGATGTCACTAAGAAACGCACAAGAGAAAAGGGCATTTTAGGTAAAGGATATGACAAATATAATTTTGCAACAACAACCAAAAAATATGTGTGTGGTTACACAAATACATACATAGGCATATATGTGTATGGGTATGAATATGTGTGTACATATGTGTGCACAGATAGATGTATCTATAGGCATATGTACATACAGGTATGTGTGTGTATGCATGTATATTCATACATATAATAAACCACGCAGGGACACAGTTAGGGATACTTCTTAGATATAACCAAATACCTCGCAAGATTGATCTTCTGCGTTTGAAGGCTTAGGACTATAGTCTCGTGGGACAACTCAGTTAACTGGCATAATGTAGCTCATGAAGTGTATGTTCTACATCCCAGTGTGGTGAGTTGAGTAGTGTTTGGGGACTTAAAAGCTTGTGAGCAGCCGTCTAAGATACAAATATTGCTCTCTACTCATCAGAACAAAAGAGAAAGAAGAAGATCAAAGACTCAGAGAAGAAAGTAGTCTACACAACTAGTAAGCTACACGAACCACGGCCTCATCTACCCTGAGACGAGAAGAACTAGATGGTACCCAGCTACCAATACCCACCATTCTGGTCAGGGCCACAACAGATAGATCCTGAAAGAATGGGAGAAGAATGTGGAACAAAACCCAAATTTTTGAAAAGTCCGGACTTAACTGAACCAGTTGAGACTAGAGGACCTTCTGAGACTATCACCCTGAAATACGCTTTAAATCTTAAACCAAAACTATCCCTTGAGGTCAACTTTTACAGAAATAAAAGATTGGCTCATAAAATAAAGAGTATCGTATCATCCATGAGTAATGAGTTTCTTTAAGAAAAATCATCTATTGGAGACCAAATGGTCAAAAATTACTCTAAAGCAAAGATGAGAAGGTAAGGGACGAGGGAAAGTAGACTACTGGAAATGGTACAACCAGAATGGAAAGCATGTAATCAATGTCACTGAATTGCACATGTAGAAACTGTTGAATTAGTGTATGTTCTACCATGTATATTCTCAATAACAAAAATAATAATAATGTCACCTGTCTTTTTTTTTTTTTTTAATATGGCTATTAAAAAAAAACCAAACCTGTTGCCACTGAGTGGATTCCAATTCATAGCAACCCTATAGGACTACTGAACTGCCCCCATAGGGTTTCCAAGGAGCGGCTGGTGGATTCAAACCACTGACCTTTCAGTTAGCAGTAGAACACTTTTAACCACTTTGCCACCAGGGTCTCAATATGGCTATTAGAAAATTTAAAATTGCATTTGCCTAACATTTGTCTCTTACATTATAGTTCTACTGAACTGCACTGATCCAGACCCCTTCTTCCTCCAAGGCTTTTGAGCATTTTTGTGTACTTCAGCAGATGACTTCAAAGATATCTAGCGATTTCCTTTTCAAACAGTCATACTGGCTCTACTTTCATGACATTCAACTTAACCAAAACTCTTCTGCTGCCTTGTCATGCCTTCACTGCCACTAAACCATGTTGTATCTCCATTTCTAGTCCCTTTTTCTCTTTTCCAAGGCTCAAACGTTATCATATACTAGGATTTTAATTAGAACTCCCTTGTCCCAAAATTTACAATATGCATACTAAATGAAATATGCATGTAAGTGAAAGAAAAATTCAATAGACTCAATAGTTTAATCCAATAGTTTAATCCAAATCTCCCAACTGTCCAGTCTTTCAGAAAGAATGTTTCATTGGTTACCCTGCTAAAAGCAAAGACAACACGAGTAAATTTATTCAATTTCTGCTTGTTGTTAGATTGTTGTTCTTGTTGTTTTTAGCTGTCATAGAGTCAATTACAACTTTTGATGACCCCATGTGTGCAGAGTAGAACTACTCCTTGGGTTTTTAAAGCTATGACTTCAGAAGCAGATTGCCAGGCCTGTCTGCATTCTGGGTGGGTCTGAAAATTTATTCAATATTTGTTACAGATACAAATACAAAATTAAATAGACTCAAGTTTTGGCCCACAAAGAAAAAAAACAGATTGAACACTTACGAAACCTATGACGCTAGAGCAATAAATGACTACACAGCATTAATAAAATTTAATCTGTTCACTGAACACAGTATGGAGAGAGAAAGTAAAACCATTATGAATTAGCAGTTGAGAGTATTTTTAAATACTTACTTTTTCATTATGATCATATCCCACTGAAGAGAGACTACGGCGTACCATTAAGCACAATCTTGAATAGTGTAGAACATGCTACAACAGAAAAAAAAAGTGAAAATAAATTACAGAAACTTAAATGGACTTTTAAAAATGTTTCTTTAGGTGTAAAAATGGCATGGCGGCAGCATCAGACCTCTTCATCTAACCTCACAAGGGGAAGAAGAATCACGAATCAGCATCAGCAGCCCAAGGCTGATTGCTATGAATTAGAAATCAAACATACCTCCGTCCCCAACCTTTTTACCAATTCTGACACCAGCCATCCATCTCACAGCACTCTCTACTTCTCTGCTAGGTGCGATAATCCGTTGCAACAGCCACACAGAACTCACAGACAATTCTGACGATTACGGGGCTTATCAGACAACAGGTTACAGTTCAGGATCAGAAACAACTCAGGATACAGTTCTTCAGTCAGGACAGCTTCTCGGCCATGCCCACAGGCAGGCCTCTCTCGGTCGTCAGCATCTCGGCCCTCTCGGGCCAGCCCAGTCTCTGCCCTGCTTGGGCAAGTGTTACAAAGCTCTTCAGCTCTACCGATAAGTACCAAGAGGCACTCTACTCCACCAGTAAGCCTCCTGACCGAAGGCACATAGCTCTCTTGCTCCGTGGGTCAATAAGCCTAGCTCTGCCAAGTGCCTGGACGCATCCCACTCTGCCAGCAAGCCTCCTGCCTGAAGGCTCTCAGATTTCTCACTCTGTGGGCTGGGAAATCTACTGGGCCATCTCCTGCCGGTCTCCTGGTTCTACTGCTAACAGTTCTCTGCCACGTTTGCCGCCGCTTCTCGCCGTCTTCTGCCATCTCTGGTATTACAGCTCTCTGTTCCCTGGGTCTAGCAGGTTCTCAGTGCAGAGATCCTGGATCCAAAGGACACGCTTTGCTCCTGGCTCTTCCTTCTTGGTAGTAGTGAAGTACCCCCTGTCCACCTCTGGGATGGTTCATTTTAAGCCTAGCAGGAGGCAAAAGTGACCAATCCCCTCATTAGAGTTCCATATACCTTATTTGCATGTTCCCACCCCCCACAAGGGTGCCATGCACCTTATTTGCATTATTAACAAGCTATCCAATCCCCTTGGTGGGCTATAAGCACTCATTTGCATAGTCCCACCCAATAATTGTGTGGGAGTCACAAATACTACGGCTATAAGGACCATATTAAGTAATTCATTGCACCACATCAGGGTACTTTATTCAGTTTACTTCTAGTTAAAATATTTTACCAATCAATACCTGTAGTCCTACGGAATATGTCATAATTGTGGAAGATAAATCACCACTACAGACAAGTCACCTTGGCACACAAGAGAAATTAAAAGCATCAAAACAATTTCCAAAGAAGTATAACAGTAAGAGTCAACATACCAAGTAAAATTTGAAGAGAGGTCTTTCTGGTCATGCAGACTGATATACTAGGGTCAAAAACGTCACATACCACAGAGAGCTTTATAGAACACAAAACAAGAGTCTCGGCCTTCAAGGAGATTTCACTTTAAAAGTGACCAAAAAGTAACAAAAGGTTTATTTTTATTTGCTGATGTCTTCAACAGGATTTCTCATTTTACCTTTTCTGGTACTAAACTGGTTTGCTGATAAAAATGAAAAAGTAATACTAATAATTGAGTTCATTCCTAACTCATTAGTATAAATTTTTGTGGAGAAAGTATATCTTGAGGCTTTGAAACATTAAGAAAAATCACTAATAAAAATTACAAAAAGAAAAGCCACAGACTGCGAGAAAGTATTTGCAAAACACATAGCAATAAAGGACATATATCTAAAATATACAAACACACAACCAAAACGTTTCCCATTCCCACTGAGTCAATTCCAACTCATAGTGACCCTACAGGACAGAGAAGAACTGCCCCACAGAGTTTCCAAGGAGCGGCTGGTGGATTCAAACTGTCAATTTTTTGGTTAGCACCTGCGCTCTTAACCACAGCACCACCAGGGCTCCATAAAATATACAAAGAACTCTTAAAATTCAACAATAAGAAAACATATGCTACAACATGGATGGAGCTTGAAGACATTATGCTGAGTGAAATAATTCAATCAGAAAAGGGCAAATATTGTATGAGCTCACTTACATAAAAAGACAAGAAAAAGCAAATGTCTAGAGACTAAAGTTTCTTAGTGGTTACCAGGGATGGGGGGGAGGGGGAAATGGGGGTTAAACAGTGATGGAAAAATCATACTGATTAAGATAGGGTTGCAGAGCCGATTATTGTAACCGCTGTTAATAAGTTGTACACCTGTTAAAAGCTGAACTGGCAAGAAAAAGAAAAGAAAGACACGCATTCCCAAGCCATGAAGAGTCACGGGGAATCCATAAGCGCGTATTTCTAAGTGAAAACCAGCCTGAAAAAGCTGCATGATGCCAACTATATGACATCCTGTAAAAGGCAGAGCTACAGAGACAGTGAAAGATCAGTGGCTGATAGGGGCTCGGGGGGAGGGAGCAAGGATGAACAGATGGAGCACAGGGCATCTTTAGGGCAGTGAAAGGATTTTGTATGATACTCTTAACAGCAGACAAATGACGCTACGTATACGTCAAAACCGATAAGACGAGAATACAAACTTTGGACCCTAATGTAAACTATGGACTTTAGTTAATAATAATGTATCAATACTGGTTCATCAATTGCAACAAATGTACCACAGAATGCAAGATGTTAATGGGAAAAACTGCACAGGAGGAGGAGGATATACAGGAACACTGTACTTTCTGCACAGTTTTCTATAAACCTAAAACTGCTCTAAAAAAAAAAAAAAAAAGTCTATTAAAATGAAAAAAAAAATGTAAAGCAAAGGTTCAAGAAAACAACTTATCCAACAGACACTGATAAAGCTAAGCCAAAACACGAAAACAAGGCTGAAACGGATCAGCAAAAGGCAGCAACTACCTGTTGGAAAGTTTTAAGAGAATAACAACTGAAGTAAGAAGGAAAATGCTTTTATATCAACATTTTTAAATTAACTCAGAGATTTAGATAATTATTTTTTAAAATGATCAAGCCCCAAATTACAAAGTATAATCTTTATACCAAAGTGAAGATAATAGGTATGAAAGATATAGTTTAATTTAAAAAGAAAAAAATACTGTCATTGTTCAAAATCTGTACTCTAGTCTTATGGGTTTTGACAAATGCATAACGTCATTTTATTTTACACTATCAAGTAAAAGACAGAAGAACAATGAACTGAGAATGGGGGAAAATTTAACTTTATTATTGTGTCCCTAGTTAAGAGCAAAACTACCTCTCATACATTCCTTCAAGCATCTCTGCGAATTAAAGAATATTATCCCCAATTTTATAAGTGAAAAATTGGCTCTCCAGGTCTTTAATTTTTCAAAGGTCAAAGGACTAGGCTGTAATGATAACAAGATTTAAATATAAATCTGTTAAAACATTCTAAAGTGGGGTTTTTTGTTACTTTGTTTTGTTTTTTCATTTTGAAGTAATAAAAACAGTGACACTTCTCACATTAACACAAAGATATGATTTGGGATTTTAAAAAATGACAATTTACCAAGAGGGTCTCATCACTGTTTATGTGTTCAACTGAAAATTCCATCTTCTATTGCCTTAAGCACAACAGCTATAATTTAGCAACTTTACCCTCTCAGCTAACTTAGTAAAATAAAGGTCAAACTCCTTCCACCAAAAACCATGCATTGTGTTTATAGACTCAGTTAGTGCAGAAACAAACTCTAGGGAGAAAGGAGAAAAGCAAAAGCTACCTGGGAACTTCTCAAAATCATTCCACTGCAAAGTTGCACTAGGATATTTACATAATAAAGTCAATAGTATACACCAGCTTTTTATCAATCTAATAAAATGGAACAAAAAATATTTTATATTTTAAAAAATTCTAAGAATGAAAAGAACAGGATACAAGGAAAAGATTAGTCCAAAGGACTAATGGACCACAGCTACCACGGCCTCCACCAGACTGAGTCCAGTACAGCTAGATAGTGCCCAGCTACCACCAACTGCTCTGACCAGGATCACAATAGAGGGTTCTGGACAGAGCTGGAGAAGGATGTAGAACAAAATTCTAACACACACACACAAAAGACCAGATTTACTGGCCTTAAAGAGACTGGAGAAACCCCTAGAGTATGGCCCCCAGACACCCTTTTAGCTCAGTGGTGAAGTCACTTCTGAGGCTCACCGTTCAGCCGGGGATTGGACAGCCCCATAAAACCAAACAGGACTGATGAGGCACCGCAGTCCAGGGACAAGGACTAGAAGGCGGTAGGGGACAGGAAAGCTGGTGATAGGGAACCCAAGCTTGAGTAAGGACAGTGTTGACATGTAGTGGGGTTGTTAACCTTTGTCATAGGGCAACATGTGTACTAACTGTTTAATGAGAAACTATTTTGTTCTGTAAACCTTCATCTAAAGTGAGAACAGCAGCACCGCTGGAAGAACGTAATTGATGTCACTGACCTGTGCATGCAGAAATTTTTGAAATTGTGTATCTTTGGCTCTGTATATTTTCACCAAAAAAAAAAAAAAAGGTCTAGAAGGGAAAGGGTTGACCTGTCGTGGGGTTGTTAACCAATGTCATAAAACAATATGTGTACTGACTGTTTAATGATAAACTATTTGTTCTGGAAACCTTCACCTGAAGTACAATTAAAAAAAACAAAAAAATTCTCCCTAAGATTTTAAAGCCCATATGGGTCCACTGCAGGAACATATCAGCACAATCTTTTACAAAAGGCAAGACTGATACACATTTCTTTAATCACCAACAAATAAAGGGTATAACTGATTCCTGAGAGCAGAAATCAAATGTTGAGTCAAAAGACCAAACATAATCCAGCCAGACATTTTAGGTACTCTAATTCAGCTTTGTCCCTGGGTGGCACAAACGGTTTGCGCTCATCAACTAACTGAAAGGTTGGCAGTTCAAACCTACCCAGCAGCACCACAGAAGAAAGGCCTGGCGATCTGCTTCCATAAACATTACAGCCAAGAAAACCCTATGAAGCTCAGTTCTCCTCTGTAAGACATAGGGTCACACATAGGGTCGCCGTGAGTCACCATCAACTCAATAATCCCTCTGCTCTCTGCCAAAACAAATGAAAGCTTAAATGACTTTAAAGTCCATTACGAACCTAGGTAGGAAGGCAGACAGACAGGTAGCTGCTGTCAAGTCGACTCCAACTGACAGTAACCTAATGTACCACAGAACAAAATGTTGCCCAGTCCTCATGATCACTGGCACGTGCCAAATCCATCATTGAAGCTGTTGTACCAATCCAGTTTATCAAAGGTCACCCTCGCCCTCTCTAGCCCTCTGCTTTACCAAACATAAGGTCCTCTTCCAGCAAGCAAGTCAGACAATGTTCTGTTGTGATCCGTAAGGTTTTCTTTCACTGGCTAATTCTCAGAAGTAGATCACCAGGCCTTTCTTCCTACTGTCTTAATCTGGAAGCTGCACTGAAACCTGTCCACCAGGGGTGACCCTGCTGGTATTTGAAGTATTAGTGGCATAGCTTCCAGCATCACAGCAACATGCAAGGCACCACAGAACGACAAGCTGATTGTTTTAGGTGGGTTACTAACCTATAACATTATCATCCTAAAAGCAAGAGTTTACTTATGAGCATCTAACACATGCGTAAGAGCTCTGAGGATTTATTTAAGAATATGCAGTTAATTTAGACACACTGAATACATGGCCCAAGAAGACAGTAACACACATCTCACTTATTGCTGACTGCTCTGAGCTTAACAGCAACAAAAAAATGTAGAACTATTTGGTGGAAATAGAGTTAATTCTATAGAACTTGAAAAATTATGCATTAAGTTCCTAGGATAACTTTTGGAATAAAAACCTCAGGACATATGGACTCTATCTCATTAGATGGGCTCATGAAAAACAAACTAAGCTATAGTTGGCCCAACTGAAGAGATAAGTTTCTATCCCAGGAGTATTCTGGAATTTCTGACTAAGTGGCCAAGGTCTACCGAATGTTTACTTAGGCCGGCTGACTCTGAATTTACTTTCATGAAACTAACAGTAACATAAAGCTCGAATTAATAGTGTCTATACCATATATTGCTTACAACTAAATCAAGTCTACCACAGTTCTTAACATCTGGTGAAAATATAGGAGAAAACTGCACTACACCTAATCAATTAAATTGTTTCTTGAAATATTTTTTAAAAACACTTAGTTCTAAAGATATAACAATTTTACAATCATTATCAAAAAAAGATCTGCTGCAAGAAACCTCTTTAAAGTGTTAAAGAGCAAAGATGTCAACAGGAGGACTAAAGCGCACCTGGCCACGCCCTGGTGTTTTCAATCACCTCATATGCATGCGAAAGCTGGACAACGAATAAGAAAGACGGAAGAACAGCTGATGCCCGAGTTATTTACGGTACTGGTGAAGAATACTGAATATACCACGGGCTGCCAGAAGAACGAACAAATCTATCCTGGAAGAAGTGCAGCCAGAATGCTCCTTAGAAGCAAGGATGGTGAGATTTCATCTCACTTTAGACATGTTATCAGGAGGGACCAGTCCCCGGAGAAGGACATCATGCTTGGTAAAGAAGAGGGTCAGCAAAAAAGAGAAAGATCCTCAACGAGATGGACTGACACAGTGGCTGCAACAATGGGCTCAAATACAGCAAGGACTGCGAGGATGGTGCAGAACTGGGCAGTGTTTGGTTCCGTTGCACACAGTGTCACTGTGAGTCGGAACTAACTTAAAAGCACCTAACAATAAATACAACATCAAAAAAGAAAGCATACAAACATATGAATTGGTGATAATGTGGTTCAAAGTTTTAAAAAATATGGATGCCACTGGTTAGCTAGCAACCAGAAGCGGAAATTGTATACTTTCTACAGAAATAGAAAAACCACCATGGAAAAACAAGGGTGTGGGCCATTCCCACAGGGAGTCTGAACTGGTTTGGGCTCAGCCCCATAAAAGTTCTGTTCCTACTTGCTCATGGCGGACCTTCCTGGACTGAGCCCTGGTGGCACAGTGGTTAAGAGCTATGGCGCAATATAGCTGCTAACCAAAAGGTCGGCAGTTAGAATCCACCAGGCGCTCCTTGGAAACCCTATGGGGCAGTTCTACTTTGTTCTATAGGATCGCTATGAGTCGGAATCGACTCTACTGCAATGGGGGAAGATACTTGCTAGCAAAGAGGTCTAGGAAAACTTTAATCAACTCTATAAAGATTATAAAGTTTATCACAACGAGAAAGAAAAAGGTCAGGCTATGCAAAATGACTTCACAATAATACACTGCAACTGGTTCCCTTCTGCAAGAAAAAAGATTTCCCATATTTTCCACACTTAGAAAAGAAATACTTGCAGACAGCAGGGTACATGGGAATTAGCACGACCTTCAGAGTTACAAGGCCTAGGTCAGGCCTTAGCTCCACTGCTTCATAGCTTTGTGACACTGAGCACAACACTTCTCTGGGCCTGTTTCCATCTATAAAGTGTAGGTGATGACACCTCCCCTGTTTTCCTACAGAGTTGTTAAAAGGGTCAAATGAGTCCTTATAAACTTTATAAAGCGCCCAGGTATTACACAATTAGGCAACTGCCCCCTTCTTAGAATTATACCAGAATGATCTGGAGCTACCATGACAGTAGTCATGTGATAATTAAGAGCTCTGGCAAGACTGGAACAAACTCTGACCTGGGTTTGAATCCTGATTCTTTCTTAGGTGCATAGGAAATCTCCTCATATGTAAAATGGGGATAAATAACAATACTTATCTAGGGCATAAGGCATGTTATGAGGATTAAATGAGAATGAGTGAAATGCCTAGCACAGTCTTACACACATTATAGCAATCATACAACTGTTAACCAAAAGTGGAGGGGATGATGGTACAGCTTTTAGACAATCTAGATGCATTCTTCCAGCCACGCAAACAGGGAAACATTCTTTCATAAGTTAAAATGGAACCCACTTTTCACATTCTAGAAGTGGCCTCAAGTGGCTGCCAAGATGATAAACCCACTTGTCAATTATTTCAAAGAAAAATTTAAACATTAGTTCCGCCACAACCAAAACTATGGTCCTCAACATATTCACAGTGACACTGAGATGAATAGTACTAAAACAATACTAACAGGTTAATTCATTACCAGAGGAAGAAACTGATCAAAATTGTAGGGTAATGCCATACTATATTCAATTTTGCAACCACAGTAAAAACAACCAAAAATACGTGTGTGGTTATATGGGTAGTTATGGATGCATTATGTGTATAGAAAGGCATACGTTAGTAAATGCTCATGCATGTATAGGTGTATCTGTAAACATATGTGTATACACATTTGTGTGTACTGCATATAAACCAACAAACAAAAAAACCCATTGCCGTCGAGTCAATTCCGACTCATAGCGACCCTACAGGACAGAACAGAACTACTCCATAGGGTTTCCAAGGAGTGGCTGGTGGATTTGAACTGCTGACCTTCTGGTTAGTGTCCAAGCTCTTAACCCCTGTATACCCACATAAATAACAAACATAGGGGGAACAGTTACAGAGGCTTTCTAGGCATATCTAAACAACTCATGGCATTGGTTTACTAGGTTAGAAGGCTTGGGACCACAGTCTCAGAGGACAACTGAGTCAACTGGCATAACATAGTTCACAAAGATCATGTTCTACATCCTAAATTGGTGAGTAGCATCTGGAGTCTTAAAAGCGTGCAAGCAGCTATCTAAGATACAACTATTGGTCTCTACTCATATGGAGCCAAAAAGAACAAAGGAACTCAAAGGCTCAAAGAATAAACTAGTCCATGGGACTAGCAGCCCACATGAACCACAGCCTCCTCTAAACTGAGACCAGAAGAACTAGATGGTGCCCAGCTACCACTACCAACAGTTCTGACCAGAGACACAAAAGAAGGCCCCGGATAGAATGGGAGAAAAATGTAGAACAAACTCAAATTCCTAAAAAAGGCCAGACCTACTAGACCGATAGAGGCTAGAGGAACCCCCAAGACTATCACCCTTAAATAACCTTGAACTTGGATTTGAAGCTAGTTCTGTAGGTCACCTTTCAGCCAAATAATAGATTGGCTTATAAAATAGGTAATATTACCCATTAGTAACGTGCTTCCTTAAATAATCACCTATATGAGACCAAACAGTCAACACTTACCCAAAAGCAAAGATGAGAAGGCAAGGAGGGGAAAAGAAGCTAGATCAATGGAAACAACAAATAGAATGGAAATAATAAGAATGCTGACACATTGTAAAAACTGTAACCAATGCCATGGAACAATGTGTATGAAAACTATTAAATGGAAACCTAATTTGCTGTATAAACTTTTACTGAAAACACAATAAAATATTATTATTAAAAAAAAGAATACTCAAGGAAAGTAACACACATACACCCCATCTCATAAAGATAACACTAATACGTTATCGAATGAAGTCAGAAATACAACGGCAACAAAATAAAGAATCGTAATATTATGCAACAACAACAACAAAAAATTGTGGGGCATTGGAGCCATAATATGGTCTTACTAAAGTAAAAGTAAACATCAGTTAATAATTAAACTCATGAATGTCCAGGCTAAGGCCCTCTCTCCCATGTGGCATGATATGGAGTTGGAAGCATCAATCGATTACTTATTTCAGCATTTAAACAGATCCACACTGACCTTCTGAGGAAATGTCCTCTGTTAAGGTACTAGTGTTGTCAGGCTTTTTAATTGAAGCATAGCTTTTCTTTCAAACTGACATTGAATACTTAGTCTTCGGGACCTCACTATCCATCCCAATCTTGAGCTGTCTGCCAAAAACTTCTGATAAAAGCTAACGCCTAATATTTGAGAGAAACAGTCAAAAGGACACATCCATTACTCAAATCTCAAGATTCTCTGGGTTCTGCCTCCATACTAAGCTACCGCACCAGGAAGGAAGCTTTCCACATCATCTGTAACACGTCCTCATCCCACCAGGCTCTGGACCCACCAATCCTCACACCATACCTGCAGCAGATGTTGCTGATGCCCATCCAGATCCTCTTTACAGAGCAGCACACCATCCCCCAGCTGCTGTCCTGCCTACCAGTGGCTCACACTTGCTCCCAGTCTGGAAATTTTTTCTCAACCATTCGGCTGACAGACAACCAATGACTGACTAACACAGGGTTCAAAACGCAGAGCCCTTCGCCTCAAGGTGTGACCATTTCAGTAGCTACTAGTTGCATGCAGCTACTGAGCATGTGAAATGCACCTAGTCCAAATTCAGATGTGCTATAAGTGTAAAACACACACCAGATTTTAAAGAGTTGCTGTAGCAAAAACTAACATATTTCATTAGCAATTTTTACATTTATTTTATGTTGAAATGACAATATTTTAAATGTACTGGTTTAAATGAAATACATTATTGAAATTAATTTCATCTCTTTTTCCCTTTTTTATTGTATTAGGAAATTTTTAATGACATTTGTGGCTTGCATTATATTTCTACTGGACAAACTTAACTGTGCATCACAACCACCTAGAGAGCTCGTTAAAACACAGACAGCTGGGCTCCACCCATAGATTTGCCGACTCTGGATTTCTAACAAGCTCCCATGTGGTGCTGTTGCTTCTGGTTGGGGTACCACACTTTGCAAACCTCTAGTGCTTCCCTCTGGGATGAAACTGAAGGCAGTCTCCAGGTAGGGCCCCCTCCTTGCTTAGCTTTGTGCCTCTGCCCTACCCTGCTTTCTTCACTCCTTCTCCTAAGCACACTAATCCCTTATCAGGCTCCACTTCCAGGGAATCCAACCACCTCACCTTCACAGAACTGTTTTATACAACTATAACTTTCACAAAGTGCCAGATTAATACCAACCAAGTACATGGGAAATAGCTCTGCTTTTATTTTTTTGGAGATCTGGCGGCTCAGTGGTTAAGAGCTCAGCTGCTAACCGAAAGGTCAGAAGTTTGAATCCATCAGAGGCTCTTGGAAACCCTATGGGGCAGGTTCCACTCTGTCCTATAGGGTTGCTATGAGTTGGAATTGACTCAACGGCAACAGGTTTTTTGGTTTTTGTTTTTGTTTTTTAACTACTAACAAAGATGTTACGTACTGGACTGCTAGTTGCCCGTATATAATGTATTCTACACATTCAAGGCTAGGTCAAGGTTTGCTTACCCTGATGAACTATCCTGAAGATCAAAGATAGTTTTTGTGCCCAAAAGGTATAAACTTGCACTTTCTCCTTTTTACTACTAGGTGTGTTACTGTGGTACAATAAAGGCTTTGAAATCAGACCTGCATTTGAATCCTGAATCTACCACTTGATTGCTGCGTGCCCTTGGGCAAGTTACTTAACTTCTCTATGCCTCAGCTATAAAATGGGCATCATTTGAAGGTGGTTTAAAGATTAAATAACATATGTGAATACAGCTTTCATCCTCCTTCATCATTCTGAGTAATCACAGAATCATCTATCCTTCTGAGAGGGTGGTTTCAGACCTTTTAGACACCACCACCCAAAAACAACAAATATCAATCCCCCTTCTGGATTTTATGATTTCAGTCAAAACAGTTATTTTAACTGTTGTCTGAATTTTTTTTCCCAAGACTCAGCCTTCTCTATCTTTAAGACTGTAGGACACCCGGGAGTTTAGGCTTATGAGTCATTCTTTTCTATTGAGACATAATTCACATATCATAAAATTCACTCCTTCAAATATACAATTCAGTGGTTTTTTTGTATATTCACAAGGTTGTGCACAACAATCACCACTATCTAATTCCAGAACGTTTCCATCACCCCAAAAAGCAATATATTACCCATTACCAGTTGCTCCCCATTCTGCCTTTCCACTCTGGAAGACAATCTGACAGTTTCTTACAAAGCTAAACACAGGTTTACTGTACAATCCAGCAATCACTTGCCTAGGTTATTTACCCAAATGAGATAAAAACATATGGCAACATAAAAACCTGCACACAAATGTTCGCAGCAGCTCTATTCATAATTGCCAAATACTGGAAGCAACCAAGATGTTCTTCAATAGATGAAGGGATAAACAGACTGTGGTGCATCCATACAATGGAGTACTAGCCAGCAATAAAAAGAAATAAGCTATCAAACCATGAAAAGTCATGGAGAAACCTTAAGTGCATACTGCTAAGTGAAAGAAGCCAGTCTGAATAGGCTACATACTGTATGAGTCCAGTATACGACATCTGGGAGAGGCAAAAGTATAAAGACAGTGAAAGGATCAGAGGTTGCCAGGAGTTCAGGGGGAGGGAGACGGGATTAATAAATGGAACCCAGGGCATTTTCAGGGCAGTGAAACTATTCTGTATGATAGTGTAATGGTAGACAAAGGGCATGATGCATTTGTCAAAACCCATAGGTCTGTACAACACAAAGAGTGAACTCTAATGTAAACTATGGACTTTAGTTACTAATAATAATGTATCAATTCTGATTGCGCGATTTTAGTTATTAATAATGTATCAATACTGATGGAGCAACTGTAACAAATACCACAGGAATGCAAGATGTTAGTAATAGGAGAAACAGTGTACGGGGAAGAGGTGATATATGAGAACTCACTGTACTTTCTGCACAATTCTTCTATAAAACTGCTCTAAAAAATAAAATCTACTTCTAAATGCCAATAAAACCAAAAACCAAACCCGCTGCCATCAAGTCAATTCCGACTCATAGCAACCCTACAGCACAGAGTAGAACTACCCCATAGGGTTTCCAAGGAGTGGCTGGTAGATTCGAACTGCTGACCTTCTGGTAAGTGTTTGAGCTCTTAACCAATGTATACCCACATAAATAACGAACCACATGGGGGCACAGTCACAGAGGCTTTCTAGACCTATGTAAACAACTCACGGCATTGGTTTACTATGTTAGAAGGCTTGGGACCATAACCTCAGGGGACAACTGAGTCAACTGGCATAACATAACTGCCAACCTTTTTGTTAGCAGCCAAGGTCTTAACCACTGCACCACCTAGGCATTTAAAGTAAACTATTATTTTAAATCATACACTTTTAAAAAGTATATTTTTCTTTCTATTATTGTAGACTATCTTCAAAACAAAGGCAATACTTCTGCGTATGACACTTTATTACACTAGTGAAATTATTCTCATTAAAGACACCAAAGATCTTCTTATCAAATTCATTCTTCCACCTTTTTTTTTTTACTCCTTGACCTCTCTTTACCCAGGACACAGTGAGTGACAATGTTTTAATTTCTTTGGTCTCTCACTGCTTACCACAGTGTCTGGTACTTAGTAGATGCTCCATAAACATTGTTTGAATGGATAGCTAGATCTCTGGACAAATGCAAGAATGCTAACTACTTCTTGAAAGTTCTTCCATTCATTTGGTAACACTACACTATATTAGCTCCTCTCCAGCCTTTCCTCTAAATCCTACTGTCTCTTCTTCCTCCATCCTATTCCTAATTTAGGGTTAAAAGATTATTTATCCAATTAAATATTAACTCATCTACTATATCCTTCAGAGTTCACATAATACTCCAACTTTATCTCTTATCACTGACCCAAAAACAAGCCATTGATCTCCTCTGCCTCCCAACACCTCAGCATGACTCATCTAATTCCAGATATCTAAAATGAAGTACTGTTTCTCCCAAAAAACACATCTTCCTTCCCAAATTTCCTTTTTCATTCCTGTTCTCCTACTTAGGTAGATTTAAAAAAAAAGAACTGAAATCATCTTAAACAACTGCTTCAGTCTCCTGATGAAAAATGTTCCCATCTTTCCCCCTTATTTAGAAAAGGGCTGTAGCAGTTTTTACAGATCACTCCTCTGTTCTAAAGCTCTTAAAAGAATGAAATCCAAAAAGCAGATGCATAAATACACAGATTTCTACCCAGATTACACCAGAAACTGCAACTGGTTTCTCCAAGAAGCTTAGATTTTTTTTCCCAAATGATTTGTCAGAAATTTATTAGCATGTTGGAAAGGTTTACCTCTAGACAATTTTAAAACATTCAAGTATGCTTTTTTTCCATGTTGACTGAATAGGAAAGAAAAACACGAATTTCAAGGAACATAAAAGATAAGCAAGGAGCCCTAGTGACTAAAACAGTTAGGCACAGTTAAGTACTCAACTGCTAAAGCTGGTGGATCAAATCCATCCAGCGGCTCCATGGGAGAAAGACCTGGTGATCTGCTCCTGTGAAGATTACAGCCAAGAAAACCCTATAATGCAGTTCTGCATGCATGTCACATGCAGTCAGTATGAGTCAAAATCGACCTCACAGCACCAAACAACAACAACAAAAGGTAAGCATTCAAACGAGGGAATGCACCATACAATGAGACCATCACTCATGTAAGAGACAATGTGTGATTGGAAAAGCAAGGCTTTGAAATCAGATTACCCAAGGTTCAAATTCTACCTTAGCCAACTGTGTCCTTTAGCAAGTTACTTAACTGCTCTGAGCTTTGTTTCCACCTCTGTAAAACTCTGCTGTTGTTTTTTTTTTTTTTAACCTAGTTGTTACATGGATAAGAGATGATGTATGAAAAGCATATGAAACTAGTAAGAATTCAATAACTTATAGCAATTATCATAAAACCAATATCCTAGACCCACTAAAAAAAAATGTAGACAGAAGAAAAAACTAGGTATTTAAACCACATGTGTCGAAAAAACCAATGACACAAAACAAATAAGCAAGCACTAAAAAGTGAACTCTACACATACCCTAAAATTAAACAACAGCATTAATTGGCTAAAAGAATAGTTAGAATTCTCTAGAGTCTAGAGTTAGGTGTATGCCTTCCAACCATCTAAGAAGTTTGCGGGGGCAGAGGGAGGGTTCACCTTCCCTGTTGCCACTGAGTCGATTCCGACTCATAGCAACCCTACAGGACAGACACAGTAGAACTGCCCCATAGGGTTTCCAAGGAGCAGCTGGTGGATTTGAACTGCCGACCTTTCGGTTAGCAGCTGCAGCTCACGTAGCACTTAACTACTACGCCACCAGGGCTCTGGAGGAGGGTAGGAGAGGTTAAAATCTTCAAAAGGTTCTACTTCAAACCTAGACTCAGTGGAGCACATTTCAAATTCACAGAAGGAAACACTAAGACAAGTAAAGAAGTAGCTGAAGTTCCCCTTAAGCTATTGTGAACTTCAGAGATTCTTCCCACCTCAAGGAGGAATTCTTGGCTGGTACAAACATAACTCCACTCCAATCACTACAGTCACACATTCAGCACCTACTTCATAAACACTGTGCCAAGAACACAGAAATAGACAAGATACAGTCTCTGCCAACACAATTAAAAGGAAAAAAAAAAAAAAACCCTGATGAAAAACATCAAAGCTTATATATTATAAAGTAAAAACCAGTTGCCAACCAGTCAATTCCAACTTACAGTGACCTCATGTGTGGCAGAGTAGAACTCTGCTCCACAGGGTTTTCAATGACTGATTTTTCAGAAGCTCCTTTCTCTGAGGTGCCTCTGGGTGGACTCGAATGGCCAACCTTTTGGTTAGCTGCGTTGTTTGCACCAATATGTAAACAAAGTCTTAATACAAGAAGCCCCTTACCAGCAGCAAGTTAGTCAGGGAGAGAAACAGGGCAGCTAGTGGCTGTCATGTTTATAGCAAAAATAAGTGACATATGACAAATGTGAGACAAAGACTATAAAAAGCACGTCTGAACTCAGAACCCTTTAATTTAAAGACATTAAGCAGAGGACCAACAGCCTAACACATCTCAATAGTCCCCAAACATATCACTATATTCTAATAGTGAATGATCCTGAGTCATCAAGGATAAATTATGTTCAAAATACTCTATTCAAAATGATAAATATGCTTCCAACAAAATAATTACAACACTAAAAGTAATAATAATAACAACAGCAGCAATAATTAAAAGCAGCTGTAATACCTGCTGGGCTAGGCAATGAACTGTTACTTTATTTCTCACAAGTATTTCCCACTGTTGTAATCCAAGCAACTAGCAGGTCTCCTACATCCTTTCTTAGCTCCTCCAATCTAAAATATATCAGTCATCCCTCCCACCTCCAACATCAATGGCTTCCCACTGCTCTTAAAGACCAAACCCCATACCAGAGCTACAATGACCCACGTGGTCCGACTCCTGCCTACCTCTCCAGCACCAGAGCCTCACAGACTTCTCAGTTCTTCTAACTTGCCATTCCCTCGGGCCACAGGACCTCTGCACATGCTGTTATCTCACATATAATACTCCCGTCTTCTCTCTGTGCCTAGAAAATGCCCACTGGACCATCAAAATTTATCTCAATTTTCACTTCCAAAGGAAAGCATTCCCTTACCTAAGGCACTATAGTATAACAATTAAGAGCACAGGTTCTGGAGTCCTAAATCCTAGCTCTGACACATACTAGCTCCGTAGCTTTTAGCAAGTCACAGTACCACCTTGTGCTTCAATTTCCTCATCTGTAAATGGGGGTTATAATAATGGTACCTCATATGGCTGTAGCAAGGATGGTGAGACTTCATCTCACATATTTTGGACACGTTATCAGGAGAGACCAGTCCCTGGAGAAGGACACTATGCTTGGTGAAGCAGACAGCGAAAAAGAGGAAGACCCTCAACAAGATGGACTGACCCAGTGGCTGCAACAATGAGCTCAGGCATAACAACAATTGTGAGGATGGCGCAGGACCAGGCAATGTTTCATTCTTTTGTTACATAGGCTCGCTATGACTCTGAATTGACTTGATGGCACCTAACAACAACACATGGCTGTTGTGAAGATGGAATAAATTAACTCAGGCAAAGCATCAAAACAGTATTTGGAACAAAGTGTGCAAAATCTTCCTGATTTGGTCAAGTTCCTCTATTTTATCTTCTTAAGCACCAGGACCTCTCCCCTAACAGCATTTTACACTTATTTGTGTGGGGTTTTTTTAAAATCACCTCTTTCCCTACTAGACTAAAATTTCTAAGAAAGCAGAAACCATATTCATTCCCTAGAGCTGAAACATAGGAGGTATTCAACAAAGATCTGTGGAAAAAAATAGCTGAAAGGCACAAACTGAGGCCCAAAGAAGTAACCTGTCCAGCATCACACAAACCCTCATCTGTGTGACTCCAAAGCCCAGGCCTTTCCACTACACTAGGCTGCCTCCTGGGTAAATGCAAGAGAGTTTTGCAACCTCCACTGATAAATAGCCTAGCCAATAAGGTAGGAAACACAAAAGAACAGTGAGAATGGGCATTCTGAAAGTGGCACTAAGCAAATACTGCTGCCAGCTAACTTCCATTTCCATGATCAGCTCCAGCTCTATCAATACTCACCTGAACCTCAGTTTCCCTCTCTTTCAAGAGTAGGACTGGCTGTAGCAACACTAAAGTATCTTCCAACTCTAAAGTTCAACAACAGTAAGTCATGTGCCAATTTTTTAAAAGGACTCTTTAAAAAGGAAGTTTAACAAGTAGACTGAAGCAATTGACAGATGAGTTTTGACCTTCATTGTAAATAATTTATTCAAGTGACTTAACACACTCTTTTATATATAATCTATCCCCAAAAATTACAAGAGACTCCACGTTGAAGAGAAAAAGTGGTAAAAAAAAAAAAAACCACACGCAAACACTCCAGCATTGAAATCAAGGCTGCCACTATGAAACGCTAGGCCATAAAGAGCATTGGTGAAATGTGTTTAGAACCAGTTCAAAAACCAGGCTAAACACTCCACAGAAAAGAAAAGCAAATTCAAGGGATGTATTTAGTATGCAGTACACTGTGATGTAACACAATTAAAACAGGCTTTCAACTCAAACGTAAAAGTTATTAGAAAAACTCACATCAAGGTAATATTTTAAAAGATAAACTCACAACTCTAATTTTACTCCAGCTGCTGTTTACATTATCCCTTCAAAGAAGCAGGAAAGGGCTCAACAAAAATGGAAACTACAAGAACACTTACAATCACCCTGGAAAGCTTAAGACAAGGCCATTAGCCCAAAACACAAGAAATGGAACACGAGAAATACAAGTTCATCACTGCCAGATTGCCATCAGCCGCTCCCAAGTATGCAAAAAGCACAGCGCTGCCTGCCTCCTTTGGCCCCTTCACCCTCCATTAGCCAAAGGAGTCACAGCGGCAGTCAACTCCGAGGAGTGAGAACGGGAGTGAGGGGCGGCACAGCACAACGCGGAAGCCGGGTCGGGCCGCGGGGCCGTGCGGGGAGGGACGTGAGGGTCGCGCGGCGCCAGCCTGGCCAGAGGCTCGCACCAGAACCTACTGGGAAGGCGGAGCGTGGGTGAGCCCCGGACAGTGGCCGCCTAGAGGCGGGGCTGGAAGCCAAGTGAAGCCCAGGCCCGCCATGGCTCCTGTCGTCCCTCACCTTCAGCGTCCACAGCGCAGCGTTGCGCATCAGCAGCTGCGGCGGCCGCCGACCACGCCGTCCGGTCGCGACCAACGACACAGCCCCTACCCAGAGTCCCGCCATCGTCGCCCCTGCCTACAGCCC
This sequence comes from Dugong dugon, assembly GCA_030035585.1. Classification (NCBI taxonomy): domain Eukaryota; kingdom Metazoa; phylum Chordata; class Mammalia; order Sirenia; family Dugongidae; genus Dugong; species Dugong dugon. The sequence goes on from CM057479.1 coordinate 15,087,640, forward strand.
TCTGCCTGACCTCTCACCCCGCCGAAGTGGGCCGAGAAGGGGAGTGCCTGAGCTTCGACCAATCACGAGCCGGAGTTCCTCAGCCCCGCCCCTGCCGCGGGGAGACCGGCGAGGGAGGGATAACAGACCGAACCCTCCCACACCGGAGCCCGGTGCCTGGCCGGCGCCGGCAGGGACCCAGAGGGAGGCGGGGAAAGGAGAGGGAGGCCACCTGCCCGATACAGCCCCCATCCTGAGAAAGGCTAGGAAGAAACGCCTGAGTTCTTGCGAGAGTTTATGAGTTTGATTTTTTATTTGGGATAAACCCCTTACTGTGCCAGCGTCCACTTAGCAACCAACATGCAGCCTTGCGAATTAATTAAGTCACCTTCACCCCATAACTCCCCCCTCACCCCATAGCCAACCTAGAATCTGAGTGTCCGAAGTTCCAGATATTTGCCCAAACTCAGAATCGACTCGACGACAATGGGTTTGGGTTTTTTTTGTTTTTGTTTTTGTTTTTTAATGCTCCGATATATTTGAAAGTGTAAATTCCAAAGCACCACACCCAGGTAAGGTTTTGGACAAGTGTAATACCAGTAAAAGCTCTAGGTCTAGAACCTGAGATCTGAGTTCACATCCTACCTCTGTCACTTAACTATTTGCATGTCGGGGGCATTAGCCAAAACTAGAATCAGTTTCTGTTGCTTGCAAGCAGGAACACTTCTTAGTACAATAGATCTTGTACTAGATGCCTCAGATTTTGTCTAATTTTTACAAAAATCTTAATGACATACATTATTCTTATTTTGAGAAACAAAATCTATAGAGATGTAAAGTCACTCAGCTAATAAATGGCGAAACTAGCATTTGAACCCAGGTCTGGCTGTCTTCAGGGACTCAGGTTTTGTTTTGTTTGACTATGGGAAATTTAAAACCTACACCAAAGACAGAAAGTAGTATCATAAACACTCATGTGCCCATCACATGGCTTCAACAAATCAACTTTTTGTCAGTCTTGTTTCATTTGTTTCCCCTTTTGTATTTTTTGCTGAAATATCTTAAAGCAAATCTCAGACATCAGATCATCTCGCCTAGAAATACTTCAGTATCAGGGGCTCTGCTCTTCACTATTTTCCCTCTCCTACAGAGTCACCTTGAGGAAGCTACAGAGCTAGGAAAGACTTAAGCGTATAAATGTGTGGGGTGATGGACCACTTTTGTGTGGCCTTTCTAGCCATGGTCTGGTAACTTTCACCCAAGGGACTGGGCCGGACTGTGTGATAGGGTGATTGTGGCCCACCAAGGGGATTGGTCAGTTTTGCCATCCTGCTGGGCTTGAAATGAGCAACATGAGAGGTGGAAAGAGAAGAGGCCACCGCCACCAAGGAAGGAGAGACCCGCAGGAGACGCCGCAGTGGGCTTCCCAGCCCACAGAGCAAGAAAGCTGAGTGCCTTTAGGCAGAGACTGAGGCCCAGTTAGAGGTGTGCCTACGAGCACAGCTGGAAAGAGGCTGTCCTGATTGAATAATTGTATCCTCTAGTATTCCTGAGCCTGAATTCTAACCTGTTACTTCCCTAATAAACCCTATAATCATGAGTGTGTTCTGTGAGTTCTGTGTTGCCATTCCAATGAATTATCAAACCCAGCAGAGAAGTAGAGAGTGCCGTGGGAGGGATGGCTGGCGTCAGAATTGGTAAAGAAGGTGGAGAGAGGGGGCATGTCTGACCTCTGCCCAGAGGAATCGGCCTTGGGCTGTTGATCTTGGTTCTCCTTCCCCTTCATGAAGTTAGAGGAGGTCAGACACTGCCACCAAGCCGTTTTTATGGCATGGTAAATGCCAAACAGCTGTAATGACATCTCTGGAAATTCAGATTTTTATCCCCTAAATTCCTAATCTCTCATGTTGGTGTCCATAATCCCTTTACTAAAAAGGAAATGGACATTTGCTAGGTATGTGTCAGGATCTGTGCTTGATAATTTCACACTCAAGAGTTTATTTGATCCTTGCAAGAATTATGCACACACACTCCCTTGCGAGATGATTATTGTTGTCCTCATTTCCTCATTTTTCAGATGAGGAAACGGAGACTCAGAGTGGCCACAGCTGAGCCAGGATACGAAGCCAGATTGTCTGCCTTCATGTGTTGTCATTTTCCCGCTCATTCTACCATGTTGCTTTTAGGAAAGAAAAAAAAAAGACAATCTGGGACTAAAAGAGTAAATATCAAATCTTCTAATAATTAATCTGAAACTAGACAGAGAAGAAATTAGCTACAAAGTTAACAAAAAATAAAATTTCTCCCAAGGTCAAGTCTAGGTTGACCAATCATCCCAGGGTTAGAAATGAAAGTCCTATATACTGGGAAACCCCTCAGTGACAGGCAACACACCTCAACCGTAAAAATAAACAAACAAACAAGCAGGCTGTTCTTTCCTTTTTTCTTTTTTTTTAGGGCTTACTACTTTCTTCCTGGGTCAAGGATTCTTAAGACCACCCCTACTTTTGGAAATTTGCTAGAGGACTCATGAGACTCAGCATATAGTTGTACTCAATCACAATTTATTACAGCAATGTAGTAAGGATGCACAGCAGGATAACAAAGGACAAAGAGACAGGGTCTGGAGAAATCTATGTGCAGGCTTCCTTCCCACACTGTCCCTCGCCCATGAGGAGTCACGCAGAACACACTCTTCCCCCAGCGACAAAAACCCATATGTTTCTGCCCAGGGAAGGCCACCGGAGATTCAGTGCTCAAGGTTTTTATTGGGGGGGGGTCCTAGTGGCACCGAGGTTAAGAGCTATGGCGAGCTACAGCTGCTAACCAAAAAGGTCGGCAATTGGAGTCCATCAGCCATTCCTTGGAAACCCTATGGGGCAGTTCCGCTCTGTTTTGTAGGGTCGCTATGAGTCAGAATTGACTTGACTGCAATGGATTTGCTTTGGTTTTGGTGGTGAAGGCACCCTCTGCCTAGTACATATCAAAATTCCAGACTGCAGAAGGAAAGCAGATGTTTAGCATAAACCATATTGTTTCCACATCCTAGGCACAGTGAGCTACCTTTATCAGTTAATAAGCCATGGGACCACTCCCAAGATCCAAGTTACCCGACACCAGTTAAGGGCCAGCTTTGCAAGCAGGCCCATCTAGAAACAGCTACCTCGGACCTGCTATATTAACTCTTTTCTGCAGACTTACCAATGATCTCCCCAGCTCTGCTTCATTGCTCCCACCTCCTGAATAAAGATCACTGAGATACCCAACTGCTAAGCACTAAGACTGGTACAATAATTTTCTACAAATTATTTTGTTTCTGTTGTTGTTAGGTGCCATGGAGTCAATTCCAACTCATAGTGACCCTATGTAAAACAGAACGAAACACTGCCTAGTCCTGCACCATCCTCATAATCATTCTTATGCTTGAGCCCATTGTTGCAGCCACTGTGTCAATCCATCTCATTGAGGGTCTTCCTCTTTTTCACTGACCCTCTACTTTGCCAAGCATGATGTCCTTCTCCAGGTTTCTAGACATCAATATTCTTGTTAATCAAGGACCATCATAGTATACTGTTGATTTAAATCAAAAGGCCCTGGAGGCTTGTCAATGTGATGGTTGTGTGTCACCTTGGCTGGGCCATGATTTTCAGTGGTTTGGCAGTTATGATGTAGTTTGGCAGTTACATGATGATGTAATTAGGCAATTATGTAATTACATAATCAACTCCATGATGAGATCTTCTATGAGCAGCCAATCAGTTGAAAGGGAGTTTCCTTGGTGGGTATGGCCTACCTCCAGTATATAAATGGATGTTCCAGCAAGGCTCTCGCTCTGGATCCTGCATCTGGCTCATCATCTGACCTCTGGTTCTTGGGACTTAAGCTAGCAGCTTACCTGCCGATCTTGGGATTCATTGGCCTCCACAGCCTGTGAGCCAGCAGCCTGCAATCTGACCTGCCAATCTTCGGTTCTTCAACCCCTGTAGCTACGTGAGTCATCAGAAACCTCCAGCCTGATGCCTGACCCACGGACTTGGGACTTCCCAGCCTCTACAACTGTGTGAGCCATTTCCTTGAGATAAATCTCTCTCTCTCTCTCTGTATATATATATATATGTGTGTGTGTGTGTGTGTGTGTGTGTGTGTGTGTGTTGTGTGTGTGTTTGTGTCTCTGTGTGTGTGTCTGCATGTGTATACATATATATGTATATGCTTCACTGATTTTTTTTCTCTAGAGAACCCAACCTAAGACAGTCAATACAACTACTGTTCATAACATATTTCTCCCAGGGTAATCACTGATTATATCTTTGTAAATAATAATCAACACAAGGCCCATCCTCAAAATGCAAAGATAATTCACATCCCTGCTTTCCCAACTTCCCTATCTCTGACATCAGTCACCCACATGACGTTTTCTCCCTCTTTTACTCTAATCACCCAGAGTTAGGTCTTCACAAATGACTGCCTACACAGCCTCTTCTGTCCACCAGACAACCAAAGCTGGTTCCTCCCAAGTTAGGATTCTATCTTTCTATCTACTGCAAAACAGGCAGGCGCCAGGCCCTGCTGCCTCTCACTGCACTCAGTGGTTTGATAATTTGCTAGAATAACTCACAAAACTCACAGAGACTACCTGTAAAACTGGCATGACATCAGACCTCCTCTAACTTCAGGGGGAGAGAGGAAAATCAACATCAGCATCAGCCCAAAGCTTATTCCTATGAGGCGGAGGTCAAACATACCTCTACTCTCTAAGCTTTTACCAGTTGTGACACCAGTCATCCCTCCCATGGCATGCTTTACTTCTCTGCTGGGTTTGATAATTCATTGCAAAGGCCACGCAGAACTCAAGGACCATATTCACAAACAGGGAGGTTATTAGAGAAATAACAGATTGCAATTCAGGATCAGGATCAAATTGGAAGTAACAGGAATGACTCAGGATACCGTTCTTCAATCAGGACAGCTTATTCTCAGCCATGCCTGCAGGCCTGTCTCTCAGCCTCAGCCCTTGGCACTGCTCACACAAGAGTTACAAAACTTTTTAGCTCTGCCTATAAGTGCCTAGAGACACCCCACTCTTCGAGGAAGCCTCCTGCTCAAAGGCACTCAGCTCTCTCGCTTCATGGGTCAGTGTCATGGATTGAATTGTGTGCCCCAAAAATATCTGTTAACTTGGCTGGGTCAGGATTCCCGGTATTGTATGATTGTACCATTTTGTAAATCTGATATGATCTCCGTATGTGTTGTAAACTCCATCACTATGATGTAATAAGATGGATTAGCAGCAGTTATACTAACAAGGTCTACAAGATTAGATAGTGTCTTAAGCCAATCTCTTTTGAGATATAAAAGAGAGAAGTGAGCAGAGACACATGGGAACCTCATACCACCAAGAAAGCAGTTCTGGGAGCAGAGCACATCCTTTGGACCCGAGGTTCCTGCGCTAAGATGCTCCCAGACCAAGGAAAGATTGATGACATGGACCTTCCTCCAGAGCCAAGAGGGAAAGCGTTCCCCTGGAGCTGACACCCTGAATTTGGAGTTGTAGCCTACTGAACTGTGAGAGAATAAACTTTGCTTTGTTAAAGCCATTCACTTGTGGTATTTCTGTTATAGCAGCACTAGATGACTAAGACAGTCAGCAAGCCTAGCCTGCCAGTCCCATGCTGCTTTCGTCTCGTGCCATCTTCAGTGTTACAGCGCTCTGTCTTCTAGGTCTAGGAGGTTCTCATCACAGGGACCCCAAAGGACACACGCTACTCCTGGCTCTTCCTCTTGATGGTAACGCGGTCCCTCCTCAGTCTCTGGGACTGGCTCTTTTAAAGCTTAGCAGGATGGCAAAACTGACTAAACCCCTATAAGGGTTCCATGCACCTAATTTGCATAGTCTCACCCCACAAGTGTTCTTTGCACCTTATTTGCATTAGAAAACTGTCCAATTGCCTTGGTGGGCCATAAGCACCTTATTTGTGTAGTCCCACCCAATCATTTTGTGGGAGTTACACAACCATGACTAGAAAGGCCATATAATAGTAATTCACTAAACTACACTACCTATACTTACAATTACCCATTTATTATAACCAGAAAGGATTCAATCAAAGAGATACATCAGACAAGATCTGGGAGAGGTCATACCACCTGACTTCCATTGTCCCCAGGGACTTGCCATGCTCACCTGTGTATGGATGTTCTCAGCACTTCAGAAAGCCATAAAAAGAAGCTCCAAAGTCCAAGGTCCCTTAGTGACTGGAACCTCAATGAATATGCATGGTTGGGGCCTTAATGCATAATTATGATCCATCCAATCAAGAAATACACAAGACTGTATCATGCCCCCTCCCTTCCTGAAGTTAATTCACCAGGTGTGGGGCCTGTGTAGCCCCTACTTGCCTAGCTAATTTAGAAAGGCAAGGAGCACCTTAATCACTGAGGCTATTTTCAGAAACCAGATACAAAAGGCCAAATCTAGTTCTTTGTGCCACAATATCCCTTTTAATTAATTGTGTGTTATATTTCAAAAGAAGATCACACACTTCTCCTTTCCGACTTTTCTGATTAACAGTATATTATGCAAAAGGTCAACAATTACTCTAACACAAAGATAAAGAGACAGGGAAACTAGAGTACTCTAAATGGAACAACTAGAATGCAATTAAAGAGAATGTTGACATATTGTGAAAAATGTAACTAATGTCATGGAACAATTTGTATAGAAATTTTCAAATGGAAACTAATTTTCTATGTAAACTTCCACCAAAAACACAATAAAATATAATTTAAAAAATATATTAGGTAACAAAACAAACAATAACAAAAATCAAGTATATAGGCATATATGTACACAGGTACATGCAGATGTGTACATATGTGTGCACAGAAAGAAGTATCTATATGTACGTGTACGTACAGATTGTGTGTACTGTACATGCATATATATTCATAGAGGACACAGTTACAGATAATTCTGAGACATAATCAAACACCTAGGAAGATTGGTTCTCTGGATTTGATGTTTTAGGCTAGGTTATCCACAGAAACAAAACCAGTAAAGCATATAAATATATATAGAGAGAGATTTCTATCAAGGAAATGACTCATATGGTTGCAGAGGCTGGAATGTCCCAAGTCCATGGGTCAGGCTGAAGGCTTCTGATTCACATAGCCACAGGGGCTGGTGAACTCAAGATGTGCAGGTCAGACAGCAAGGGCTTTTGCTGACAGGCTGCAAAGACTGATGAATCCCAAAATTGGCAGGCAAGATGTCAGGTAAGCTGCTAGTCCAAGTCCCAAGAACTGGAGATCAGACGAACAGAAGCCAGCTGCAGGATCCAAAGTGAGCAAAAGCCCACAAGCCTTGCCAGAAAATCTGCTTATATTCAATGCAGGCCACACCCCCAGGGAAACTCCCTTTCAACTGATTGGCTACTCACAGCAGATCCCATCATGAAGGTGATCATATTATATCAAATCTTATCATGGAAGTGATTGCATCATCATCCAAAAAAAAAAACCCCAAACCCATTGCCATTGAGTTGATTCTGACTCATAGTGACCCTAAAGGATGGAGTAGAACTGCCCCATATAGTTTCCTAGGAGCGCCTGGTGGATTTGAACTGCCAACATTTTGGTTAGCAGCTTTCGCTCTTAACCACTATGCCATAAGGGTTTCCTCACATCATCATATGACTGCCAAACTATGTCATAACTTCCAAACCACTGAGAATCATGGCCCAGCCAAGTTGACACACAACCATAACAATCACAGTCCACCCCTTGTCAACTTGGCACCTGTACACATCTCCTTAAACCATACATAATCTCTGAATAAAGACAATTATAAAATCACACCTGCATCTAACATGATACAACGAACTCACGTACAACCAAATATGCACTAGCCCTGTTTACATCTTGTATTTTGTAAGTGAAGAAAACAAAAATATTTGATGCACACATATAAGGCACAAACACTCAACAATTACAGTCCTCATTTCTGCAACTGGTCACATGGTCATAACTGGTATTTAGAACTACCTTTTTCCACCACCCATTCCGTATTACCTTTGCCCTCAGCAATCCTAAGGGTCTGCACTGTCATTCACCAATATGGGCCTACCAAAGACTCCAAACAGCATCTCTGTCTGCCACTGACACTTCAAACACCATTGGATCAGCCAGATCAAGTGACAGAGCCACTTGCACAGCAACCTGAACCTGTTGAGAGCCTTCTCTTGTTCTGAACCCCACTCAAAACTAGAAGCTCAAGATCTTTTTTTCCATGGCACAAAAAGTATCCTTTTTTTCTGAAGGCACCCTAATGAGACTAAGAAAAGTGTACTACTGACAGAACGTGTCTGCAGCTATCCACTGATTGCAGAGACATGTTTAAACACATTTTGTTTGGAATAAAACTGTGCACGCATGAACTGGAATCCTAGTAGCAATATTTTTTGACTTACTCTCACATATGCTATGCAAAATGTTAGTCAGTTCTGTGTTCCAAAGTTACTTTAAATATTTTCCCTGTGTGATTAGGTTTAACATTCAATTCAGTTAATTGGTTTCCGTCCCTATTTCATTTTAGGGTTTGATTTTTTTCTTCTTATTTGACTTTTTTTCTAAATTTTGTTATTGTTGAGAATATACACAGAAAAACATACACCAATTAAACAGTTTCTACATGTACAATTTAGTGACATTGATTATATTCTTCAAGTTGCACAACCATTCTCACTCTCCTTTTCTTAGACATTACTCTCTGATTAACATAAACTAATTGCCCCTTAAGGTTCCTATCTAATCTTTTGAGTTGCTGTTGTCAATTTGATCCCATACAGATAGTTCTTAAAAGAGCATAATGTTCAAGGCAGACCTTTTTTACTAGTTAAGCTAAACTATTGTTTGGTTTTAAGATGACTTTAGGAGATGTTTTTGGTTTAAGGTTTTGGGGGAGCAGTCTCCACTTAGGTGACCCACCTCCTGACTCTACTGTAGGGAACCTTCCATAGGAGTATCTATCAGTCCAGCAGCCCTCAGTCACTGGTTGGGGAGGGGTAGTCACACTCCGAACAGACCCCCAGGGATGTCTGCCTTGTTGTTATCAGAGCCTGCCCCGTAATATGTTGGCTGTGGGTATAGCCTCCCCTCCAGATGCCTGCTTCCTAGCACACAGAAGCCTCAGTCAGCAGTCACCAACACTGACTGTAAGGGGAAGCAGACAGACCAAACTGATCCCCAGGGAGGTCTTTCCTCTTGGTTTCAGAAGCCTGAGCTATGGGGTGCACAGGAAGCCAGGTAGACTTCTGACCATGGGAGCAGGTTCTTGTGTAGGGGCCTTCTGTAGCAGTTTTCAACAGCCTGGCAACCAACAATTACTAGTTGGAGAAGGATCTGGTCAGATCCCTGTGGAGGTCTGCCTTGTTATACCCCTGGTAGATTGTTGGCTGTGAGTGCAGCTTCCACTCAAGACTCCTGCTTCCTAACACACAGCAGTGTCAACAGTCCTCAGCACCAACTGGAAGTAGGGGAAGACTAACCCTAACTGACCCCCAGGGAGGTTTGTCCTGTTTATTTCAAAGGCTAGAGTTATAAGGTGTGCAGGGAGGCAGTTAGAGTACTGACTATGGGAGCAGACTCCACTGCTGGGCCCTTCTGTAGCAATTCACAGCAGACCTGCAGGTGACAGTGTCCAGGTGGGGAAGGGGCTGTCATGCTCCAAACAGACCTCCAGGGAGGTCTGCCTTGTTGCTATCAGAGCCCTCCCTGTAGTATGTTGGCTGTGGGTGTAGCCTCCACTAAAGATGCCTGCGTTTTAGCACACAGCAGCTTCAATACCAACCAAAAGGTGGAGCAGACAGACCTGAACTGACTCCCTCATAGGTCTGTCCTGTTGGTTTCAGAGGCCTTAGCTATGACGTAAGCAGGGAGGTAGGTAGAGTGTTGACTATGGGAGCTGACTCCACTGCACAGGCCTTCTCTAGCAATTCACAGTAGGCTTGCAAGCAACAGTGTCTGGATGGGGAGGTGCTGGCACAATCCAAACAGGCCCCCAGGGAGGTTTGCCTTGTTGATTTTAGGGCAGAAATTTGGGGTCTTCTCTCTATGTACAGGTAGGGGCTTTGGTGGTTAGGGAGGCAGGCTCTTTTAGTGGGGCCACTACCCCAGTTCACAGCCCCTGGTGGCCCACGTGGCTGGGGGAGGGACAGAGACAGTGGGAGAAGTGATTTTCCTACCATATGCAACTCAGTTTTTATTGATTCTTGCCTGTCTGCAGTTCCTCCACTGCTTTCCTCTGCTCCCCGATTCAGAGTTCTCCAAAGCCGAGGACCATTTCCTTCTATTTCTTGTATTTGTGGGAGAGAGTCAGAACGATGGTTTGTTTATGCTGCCACCTTCCCAAAAATCTTTATTTTTTGAATATGTAAATAACAGACATGATTCAAAACTCAAAGCTATACACCTTCTCCTCACTTATCAACTATCTCATTACCCGATATTTCACATTTATGACAATAGTAAAAAATCTACTATCCAACTATTTTGTGCATTAACGAGGTGGCAGGCATGGCGGCAAAAGCTGCGGAGTCCCTTCCCTCAAGGAGAGTCTCTGGGCAGCCTCCAGGAAGCTAGGCCTCACTGCCCTCTGCCCTCCACTCCCTCTTGCCAGCAGGAGCGCTGCATCCAGCTGCCACACAGGGCCAGCCCCTCCATGGCCACGGCCTCTGGGCAGACGCACAGGCAGCACCGAGCCAGCCACTGCGCCCAGATGCCTTGCAGCCCAAAACTGCTACGGAGTGAGAGGGAGGAAAGAAAGAGTCCTTGCAGAGGGTGTTTGGAAGAAATGCATGTGAGATTAACAACATCCCGAAGTGAGCTGACCTGGGCCTGAAGCCTCCGCCTCAGGGGGTTGGATGCACAGCCAGGTTACCAGCTCCCTTTCTCCTCAGAGGAAAAAAGAGCTTTATTAGGTAGGACCAGTAACAACCTTGTGTTAATAATGTCCAGTCATCTCTCGGTCAGTACCATCATCTCAGCCTCTTCTAGAGATCTTGAGTTACCACAGGTCGGCTAAAATAAAGGGCCTCCCTCTTCCAGAAGGTTTCCCATGCTTTAAACCTTTCCTGTTACCCTATTCCCTCTTAACATGTGTCAGAATATCCACACAATTGAGTACTATGCACCTGTAAAAAGCAATGAGAAATATCTCTATATAAAACTATGGTGTGATTGCCAGTATATTGTTGAGAAAAAAAAAGAAAGGTACAGAAAAGTGTGTACAGTTTGCTATCATTTATCTAAGAAAGGAGGAATATAGCTATAGACATATATATTTGCTTACATTAAACACAATGGAAATTATAAAATTAAAAAGAAATGGTTATTGTCATTGCTTAAGGACACTGAATTTCTGTTAATGGTGGTAGAGTAATTTGGAAAAGAACAGTGGTAACAGTTGCACAACATGATGAATATAATCAATGTCACCCCCTCACTCCTGGTAACCACCAATGAGCGCTGGTCTCCGTATATGCATCTATTCTTGTCTTCTTAATAAAGTGTAATCATACAATATTTGCCTTTTGACTTATTTCACTTAGCATAATGTCCTCCAGATTCAACCACACTATAAAATGTTTCAAGGACACATTGTTATTCTTTATGGCTGCATAATATTCCATTGTATGTATGTACCACATTTTGTTTATCTATTCATCCATTGTTGGGCACTTAAGGTTGTTTCCATCTTTTTGCTATTGTGAATAACACTGCAATGAACACAGGTGTGCATAGATCCCTAGGGTATATACTTAGGAGTGGGATTGCTGGATTATAAGTATTTCTACTTCTAGCTTTTTAATGAAGCACCATACCATTTTCCATAGTGGTTTATCATTTAACGATTCCACCAGCAGTGGATAAATGTTCCTATCTCCCCACATCCTCTCCAGTATTGGTTGTTTTCTGTTTTATTAGTGTCATTTTTGTAGGGGTGAGATGGTATCTCACTGCAGTTTTGATTTGCCTCTCTCTAATGGCTAATTATCGCTAGCATTTTTTCATGTGTGTATTAGCCGCTTGAATGTTCTCTTTGGTGTAGTGTCTGTCCGTGTATTTTATCTTAAAACAAACAAAGAAACAAAAACATTCCGCCTATCCCTGTTTACTGAAAAGGTCAGAGCAATGACCCATCCAGTAGCAAATAAATATGCCTACCAGTAGCCTCTAAATGCCATTTTTCACTGAAAGATACTAGCCTTGGACAAAAGGCCAATTCCAAGTCAGAGCAGGACATGCTCAAGAAGAGCCTCAAATAACTCCAGATCAGAAATGGTATTTAGATATAGGGGCCGGGTGATTGGGGAGACTATTAATGTGACCTCCTGGTGACAGAGTAGAATAGTCCTCAGATCCACACAAATTCAGGCTCTGGCTCTTCTGTTGATATCCACTGATAACACCAGTGTCACTTAAAATTACAGTCCCCCATGTCTTAGCTCAGCCATGATACAGTGGGCCTATCTGGCTGACCCAGCCTCTCCCTTTTGCCTCTGCTGGGATAGGAACCCTATGATCACTGCTATATTCTCCAGTCCATCTCTGTTCTCTGAACACTTAATTCAGTGGTCACACTGAAGGAGAATCAAGGAAGTCTCAGAAATGCAAAAAAGATCCTCTCTAATCATGTTTCCTATCCATTTAACTATGCTAAGGCAGCCAGGTTGTCTCAGAGTCACCCTGCATAGCAGTCTCCTCTAAAATTCCCACTGAAATGCCTCAAGAAGTACAAAGACCATGAAGGCCTACCGTTATGTAAATAATAATACAGCAGTTTGACTTATTATATTTGACTAACTTATTAGTTTGACTAACTAGTGTATCTATACATATCATACAACATATGTAATGCTGTTGTTCAAAGCATTGAGGGAACAATTTTGTAATTCTCCAATTCTCCAACACTCTGCCTTGTCCTGTTGCAAAAGAAGATACACATACCATACTCACTTGCCCAAACAATGTAAAAGCTGGATGAGACATGAAAATGGGCCACTTTCTGACTCAATACAGTCTTCTGTTTAATACAGAAATAAATTCCATTGCATGTCACTCCTTGACTCATTATCTCAAGTCCCATACTCAACACACAAATAACATCTGATTCCTTTTTTTCTGCTAAATACAGCACCTACACCAGACAGCAAGTCTCAGGAGCAGAAAGTGTCTTATTTATCTCTTCAGCTCCCATGTCTCACACATAATCTGGTCCATTTAGCTCTTCAAAATCACCTCTTCCCTTTTCCACCACCCCAGACCAGTTTTGAGAGGATTAAGGTTAAAGCCAAGGAGGTCTAGCTGGCTAGTTCTTCTTTTGTGTGCATTAGATGAAAGTTTACAGAGCAAATTAGTTTCCCATTTGATAGTTTGTACATAAAGGGTTCCATGGCGTTGGTTTCATTCTCCACAATGTGTCAGCATGCTCCCCATTTCCACCATAGTTTCCCTGTTTCCTTTCATCCGATTTTCTACCCCTTTCTGCCTTCTCATCTTTGCTTTTGGGCAAAAGCTGCCCTTTTGATCTCATATAATTGATTGTTCTAAGGAACATGTTTCTCTCTAGTGTTGTTTATTTTATGGGCCGGTCTATGGTTTGGTTGAAAGGTGGACTCCAGGAATGGCTTCAGTTCCAGGTCAGAAGCATGTCTTAGGCCCATAGTGTCAGGGGTTCCTCCAGTCTCTATCAGACCTTTAAGCCTGGTCCGTTTTGTGAATTTGATTTTTTGTTCTACAATTTTTCTCCTGATCTGTCCGGGACCCTCTGTTGTGATCCCAGAGTAGTCAAACTTTCCTTTTTTTTTTTAATACTTATTTTATGCTAAACATAGCAGTAGATTCTTTTATTTAATAGCTTATTTTATTTAATCCTCACAAGAACTCTATGAAGTGAGTATTTTTCACACTTTACATATCAGTAAAGAAATGCCTCCAAACAACCAAACCCATTGCTGTCTAGTCGATGCCAACTCATAGCGACCCTGTAGGACAGAGTAAAACTGCCCCATAGGGTTTCCAAGGCTGTAATATTTAAAGAAGCAGACTGCCACATCTTTCTGACGTGGAGTGTCTTTTGGGTTTGAACCACTGATCTTCTGGTTAGCAGCCAAGCGCTTAACCACTGCGCCCTAGGCCTCTCCGCAGACTTACTAGGGGTGCAATAATGAACAAAAGGTTGAGAAACAATGTTTAGAGGATTGTGCTTAGGCACTGGAGTTGCTTTTGCCCATAAGGAGAGCCAGAAGTGCCTGGAAGTTTTAAATTCTCCTCCCCAAGGATGGGGCACATCGAGTAGCTAAAACAAACGGAAGAAATGATTAAGTAAAAGAGCTAAACAGAAGATTTCAAAGGGCAGCTCCAGAAGACAAAATAAAGTATTATAATGATATGTGTAAAGACGTGGAGTTAGAAAACCAAAAGGGAAGAAAACGCTCGGCATTCCTCAAGCTGAAAGAACTGAAGAAAAAATTCAAGCCTTGAGTTGCAATATTGAAGGATTCTACGGGGAAAATATTAAATGACACAGGAAGCATCAAAAGATGGAAGGAATACACAGAGTCACTATGCTTAAAAGAACTGGGCGATGTTCAACCATTTCAGGAGGTAGCATATGATCAGGAACCAATGGTACTGAAGGAAGAGGTCCAAGCTGCACTGAAGACAATGGCAAAAAACAAGGTTCCGGGCATTGACGGAATACTAATTGAGATGTTTCAACAAACCTATGCAGTGCTAGAAGTGTTCGCTCATCTATGCCAAGAAATTTGGAAGACGGCTACCTGGCCAACTGACTGGAAGATATCTATATGTATGCCTATTCCCAAGAAAGGTGATCCAATTATCCAAATTATTGAACAATATCGCTGATACCACATGCAAGCAAAATTTTGCTGAAGATTATTCAAAAGCAGCTGCAACAGTATATCGACAAGGAACCACCAGAAATTCAAGCTGGATTCAGACGAGAACTCGGAACCAGGGATATCACTGCTGATATTTTATTGACTATGCAAAGGCATTTGACTGTGTGGATCATAACAAATTATGGATAACATTGCGAAGAATGGGGATTCCAGAATACTTAATTGTGCTCATGAGGAACCTATACATACATCAAGAGGCAGCTGTTCAAACAAAACAAGGGGATACTGCATGGTTTAAAGTCAGGAAATGTGTGTGTCAGGGTTGTTTTCTTTCACCATACTTATTCAATCTGTATGCTGAGCAAAATTCCGAGAAGCTGGACTATATGAAGAAGAATGGGGCATCAGGATTGGAGGAAGACTCATTAACAACCTGCATTATACAGATGACACAACTTGCTTGCTGAAAATGAAGAGGACTTGAAGCACTTACTGATGAAGATCTAAGACCACAGCCTTCAGTCTGGATTACACCTCAACATAAAGAAAACAAAAATCCTCACAACTGGACCAATAAGCAACATCATGATAAATGGAGAAAAGACTGAAGTTGTCAAGGACTTCATTTTACTTGGATCCACAATCAACACTCATGGAAGCAACAGTCAAGAAAGCAAAGGACGCACTGCACTGGGTAAATCTGAAAAAGACCTCTTTAAAGCGTTAAAAAGCAAAGATGTCACTTTGAGGACTAAGGTGTGCCTGACCCAAAACATGGTGTTTTCAATTGCCTCATATGCATGTGAAAGCTGGACAATGAATAAGGAAGATGGAGGAAGAACTGACACCTTCGAATTATGGTGTTGGCAAAGAATACTGAATATACCACGGACTGCCAAAAGAACGAACAAATTTGTCTCGGAAGAAGTACAGCCAGAATGCTCCTTAGAAGCAAGGATGGCGATACTACATCTCACATACTCTGGACATGATATAAGGAGGGATCAGTCCTTGGAGAAGGACATTATGCTTGGTAAAGCTGAGGTTCAGCGAAAAAGAGGAAAACACCCTCAACAAGATGGACTGACAGTGGCTTCAAAAACAGGCTCACACAGCAGCCATCTAAGATACTCCACTGGTCTCATCCCTTCAGGAGCAAGGGAAAATGAAGAGAACAGGATACAAGGAAAAGATTAGTCCAAAGGACTAATGGACCACAGCTACCAAGGCCTCCACCAGACTGAGTCCAGTACAGCTAGATGGTGCCCAGCTACCACCACTGAGTGCTTTGATCAGGATCACAACAGAGGGTTCTGGACAGAGCTGGAGAAGGGTGTAGAACAAAATTCTAACTCACAAAAAAAAGACCAGATTTACTGGCCTAAAGGAGACTGGAGAAACCCCGAGAATATGGCCCCCAGACACCGTTTTAGCTCAGTGGTGAAGTCATTTCCGAGGTTCACCGTTCAGCTGGGGAGTGGACAGCCCCATAAAACCAAACAGGACTAATGAGGCACCGCAGTCCAGGGACAAGGGCCAGAAGGCAGAAGGGGACAGGAAAGCTGGTGATAGGGAACCTAAGGTTGAGTAAGGATAGTGTTGATGCGTTATGAGGTTGTTAACCATTGTCATAGGGCAACATGTGTACTGTTAAATGGGAAACTATTTTGTTCTGTAAGCCTTCTTCTAAAGTAAGGATAGCAGCACAATTGGAAGAGCGTAGTCGATGTCACTGAACTGTGTATGTAGAAATTTTTGAAATGGTGTATCTTTGGCTATGTATATTTTCACAAAAAAAAAAAAAAAGGTCGAGAAGGGAGAGGGTTGACATCGTGTGGGGTTGTTACCCAATGTCATAAAACAATATGTGTACTACTGTTTCATGAGAAACTATTTGTTCTGTAAGCTTTCACCTGAAGTACAATTTAAAAAAAAAAAAATGGGCTCACGCATAACAATGATTGTGGGGATGGTGCAGGACTGGGCAGTGTTTCCTTCTGTTGTACACAGGGTTGCTATGAGTCAGAATAGACTCAACAGCACCTAACAAGGATGGGCACAGCCAATGACTGACAATTTGGAATACAAAAGCTCAGTTCCTTTGCCTCAGGTTGAGTGGCAATTGATGTTCCAGAGCATTCCAGAGAAGAGGCTGAGTGGTCTTCACCTAAATTATATCCTTCCTGGACTTCTTCCCCCTCTCCCACTCCCTTAATGGCTTATCCAAGGAACACATTCTTAATTACTTATTGCATTAAATCCTTGGCTCAGGGTCTATTTCTGGGAGAATTCAACCTAAAACAAATTGCTTGAAGGCATTAGAAAGCAATAAACACAGGCAGGACTTAAGGTTTATGAACAATTAGAGAAGGAAGGCACATGAGAATCAAGATGATACACTGGTATTTTCTGGTCAGCCAGAAAAAAATGTACAATTTGTCATTCACAATATCTAGCATCCAAAGAAAACTGGTAAAAACAGAACCAAGTGATCTGAAATATAAGAAAAAAATAGATGATATAAAAAGACCCATAGATAAATATTATCAGACAGGGACTTTGAAAGACCTGCATTTATATCCAACAGAAGAAAAGATGTAGAATTTCACCAAAGACCAAGAATCAATCTATCTACTGATCTATCTATATTTTTAAATCGTGGTAAAATATAAACAACATAAATGTGTCATTTTAACAATTTTCCAGTGTACAATCCAGTGGCATTAATCACACTCACAATGTTGTGCAACCAGCACCACTATTTCTTAAAAGTTTTCATCACCCCAAACAGAAACTCGGTACTCACTGAGCAATAACTCTCCATCCCACACTCCCTCAGCCCATGGTAACCGCTAATCTACTTCTTGACTCTATGCATTTGTCTATTTCTAGATAATTCATATAAATGGGATCATACAATATTTGTCCCTTTTTGTCTGGTGTATTGCACTTAGCATAATGTTTTCAAGGAGCATCCATGATATACTATGTATTAGAACTTTATCCCTTTTTATGGCGGAATAATATTTCACTGTTCATATACATCACATTCGTTCATCTGTTGATGGACACTTGGACTATTTCCACCTTTGGGCTACTGTGAATAATGTTGCAGTCAACATTTGTGTAGAAAATCTGTTTGAGTCCCTGCTTTCATGTGTTTTGAATGTATATCCAGGAGTGAAATTGCTGGGTCATATAATAATTCTATGCTAAACTTTTGTGTGTGTGTGTATGAAAATATATATAACAAAACATACACCAATTCAACAATTTCTACATGTACAATTTAGTAACATTGGTTACATTCTTCAAGTTGTGCCACCTTTCTCAATGTCCTTTTCCAAATCATTTCACCACCATTAACTTACTGCTCCCTTATGCTATACTTTTTAAGGAACAGCCAAACTGTTTTCCATAGCAGCTGAACCATTTTTCATTCCCACCTGCAATGTGTAAGGGTTCCAATTTCTCCACATCCTTACCAACACTTGTTATATTCCTTTTTTTTTTTTTAATAGACATTCTAGTGAGCATGAAGTGGTATCTCATTGTGGTTTTAATTTGCATTTCTCTAATGACTAAGGACATTGAGCATCTTTTCAAACGCTTATTGTACATTTGCATATCTTCTACAGAGAAATGTCTATTCACTTTTCCTTTTTTAATCAGGTTGTTTGTCTTTTTGTTGTTGAGTGACAGAATATATAAGGGAGTTCTTTATATATTCTGGATATTAAACCTTTATCAGATATATGATTTCCAAATATTTTCTCCCATTCTCTAGGTTGTCTTTTCACTTACTTGATAATGTTCTTTGACACACAAAAGATTTTATTTTCATGAAGTCTAATTTATTTTTTCTTTTATTGCTCTTGATTTTGGTGTTGTATCTAAGGGTCTATTGTCAAATACATGGTCATAAAGATTTAACCCATGTTTCCTTCTTAGAATTTTATGGTTTTAGCTCTTATATTTAGGTTATTGATTCATTTTGAGTTAATCTTCACATACAGTATGACACAGGGATTTATTCTTCTGTATGTAAAAATCCAGTTGTCCCAGCACAATTTGTTGAAGAGACTATTCTTTCCCCATTGAACAGACTTCGCATTTTTGTCAAAAATCAATTGGCCATAGATGTATGGGTTTATTTCTGGATTCTCAATTCAGTTTCATTGGTTTATATGTTTTTCTTTATACCATTACCACACTGTTGTGATTACTGTAGCTTTGTACTAAGTTTTGAGATCAGGAAGTGCAAGTCTTCCCAGTTTGTTCTTCCTTTTCAAGATTGTTTTCACTATTCAGGGTCCTTTGCAATTCCATATGAATTTAAAGGTAGGCTTTTTCATTTCCGAAAAAAAAAAGGCTATTGGAAAGAATCTATATGTTTTCTAAAAGGCAAATGAAAATTTGATAACAAAGAGTGATTATACCTGAAATTAATAATTCAATTGATGTATGTAATATCAGACTAGATCCAACAGAACAGGAATTATTAAATTAGAATGCATGTCAGTAGAAAATATCCAAATTGAAGCACAGAGAGTAAAAAAAAGATGGAAAAGAGCATAAGGGACATATGGAAAATGATGAAAAGTTTTAACTTGCAGGCAGTTGGAATTGAAGTAGCAGAGGAGAAAAAAATGGCACAAAAACAGTACGTAAAGAAGTAACAGACAAAATTTTTCCAAAACCGATGGAAGGTGTTAAACCACATATTAAAGATGTTGTACAGATCTCAAATAAGATAAATGCAGAGAAAACTAAACCTAGGTGTATCACAGTCAAACTGTAGAAAACCAAATATAAAGAGAAAAATCTTAAAAACAGAAAGATAAAAATGACATATTACTGCCCTGAAATACCCTTTAAACTTGGAAATGAAACCACTCCTGAAGCTGGTACCAGCACTGAATAGGAATAATTAGGGGTTATTGACTAATAGCTGGAGAATCAGCATGGGCTACCTTGAGAGATAAAAACCTCTGGAGGGAGCCAACATGAAGCTATAGCCAGAAGCACCATGCCGTCCCTCTGCAGCAAAGATCTGAAAAACTAAGTAAAACAGATACAAACATCAATCCTACAAACCCAAGTACCAAATAAAGGAATAAAGAACTTGATCAAGCACTGAATGGAATTGAAATTAGGACATTTCCAGAGAAACAGAAATTAAGGGAATACGTAAAAACCACACCAACCTTGCAAGAATTATTAAAGGAAGTCCTTCAGTTAGAGAACCAACAACATCAGACAACCACCTGAGTCTAACACATAAGACAGCATCAGCCAGATACCAACCTAGATAATGAACTCTTAAGGATAAAATTAAACTAAAAAATTTACAACAGGGAACCAGAGATGACAATCTGTAAATGACAATGACAGTACAATAAAAGAAGGAATGAACAGTGTAGATACAGAACTTTCAAATGGAGAGGAAGTCAAGACTTTATCAAGTAATAAAAGACTGGTTTAAACTTAGGAAGATGGGGTAAATTTCAAGGTAACCACAAAGAAAGTTAACAAACCTACTCATCAAAACAAAGAAGAAAAACATAAAGTCTCAGTAAACACAAAATCTACAAAAACAAGACGGAAAAAAAAATATACAAACAAAAGGAATTCAACAGAGAAGAATAAGAGGAACAAAGAAAACGTCAGCACCACAAAAAAGGCATGACAAAATGACAGCTAAAAACTCACATCTATCAATACTCACACTGAACATAAATGGCTTAAATGCATAATAAAGAGACAGAGAGTGACAGAATGGATAAAAAACAGGACCCATCATTATGCTGTCTACAAGAGACACACCTTAGAAACAAAGGCATAAATTTATTAAAAATCAAAGGGTGGAGAAAAATATATCAAGCAAACAGCTACCAAAAAAGAGCAGGAGTGACAATACTAATCTCAGATAAAATAGACTTTAAAACAAAATCCACCATAATAGAGAGCATTATATAATGATTAAACAGACAATCCATCACAAAGACATAACCATAATAAACATCTACACACCAATGACAGGGCTCCAAAATACAAAAAACAAACTCTAACGGCACTGAAAAGAGAAATCGAAGTACCGTAATAATAGCAGGAGACTTCAACACACCTGTCTTGGTAAAGGACAGAATATGTAGAAAGAAACTCAACAAAGACACAGAAGATCTAAAGGCCACAATCAACCAACCTGACCTCACAGACATATATCGAACACTTCACCAAACAGCAGCAAAGCACACTTTCTTTCCAATGCATACGGAGCATTCTCCATAATAGATCATATCAAAGCAACCCTAAACAAAATAAAAAACCTTGAGATAATACAAAGTATCTTCTCTGATCACAATGCCACAAAAGTAGAAATTAATAACAAGAAGAGCAAGGGAAAAAAATCAAATGCATGGACATTGAATAACACCTTGCTTAAAAACCACTGGGTAACAGAATAAATCAAAGATGGAATCAAAAAATTCCTAGAATCAAATGAGAATGAAAACACGTCATACCAAAACCTCTGAGACACATCAAAGACAGTGCTCAGATGTCAATTTATAGTAATAGATGCACACATCAAAAAACAAGAAAGGGACAAAATCAAAACATTAGCTACACAATTCAAACAAACAGAAAGAGAAGAGCAAAAGAAGCACACAGCCACCAGAAGAAAGGAAATAATAAAGATCAGAGCAGAAATAAATGAAATAGAGAATAGAAAAACAATAGAAAGAATCAACGAAACCAAAAGTTGGTTCTTTGAAAGGATTAACAAAATCAACAAACCATTGGCCAAACTGACAAAAGAAAAACAGGAGAGAACACAAAGAACACAAGTAAGAAATGAAATGGGGGAATATTACAACAGATCCAACTGAAATAAAAAGGATCATAACAGAGTACTATGAAAATCTATACTCCAACAAATTGGAAAACCTAGAGGAAATGGACAAATTTCTAGAAACACACGGCCGACCCCAACTAACACAAACTGAAGTTGAAAATCTGAACAGACCCGTAACAAGAAAAGAGATTGAAAAGGTAATTTAAAAAATTCCCAACAAAAAAAATCCCTGGCCCAGATGGCTTCACTGGAGAATTCTACCAAACATTCAGAGAAAAGCTTACACCAGTACTATTCAAACTATTTCAAAACATAGAAATGGAAGGGATACTTCCAAATTCATTCTATGAAGCCAGCATACCCCTGATACAAAAACCAGGCAAAGACACAACAACAAAAAAAAAAAAAAAATTACAGACCACTATCTCTCATGAATATAGATTCAAAAATTCTCATCAAAATTCTAGCCAACAGAATGCAGCATCATATCAAAAAAATAATACACCACAACCAAGTGTTATTCATACCAGGTATACAAGGATATCTCAAAATTAAAAAAATCAATCAATGAAATCCACCACATAAATAAAAGAATCACATGATCATCTCAATCAACACAGAAAAGGTATTCAACAAAATCCAACACCCATTCCTGATAAAAACTATTGATAAAATAGGTATAGAAGGGAAATTCTTCAACATAAGAAAGGGCATATATACAAAACCAACAACTAGTATCATTCTTAATGAAGAGAGGCTGAAAACATTCCTCTTGAGAGCAAGAACAAGACAAGGATGCCCTTTATCACCACACCTATTTAACATTGCGCTCTGTCATGGATTGAATTATGTCCCCCAAAAAATGTGTGTATCAATTTGGCCGGGTCATGATTCCTGGTATTCTGTGGTTTTCCTATAAATTGCAAATCCTGCCTCTATGATGTAAATGAGGGAGGATGGGCGGCAGTTGTGTTAGTAAGGCAGGACTCACCCTACAAGATTGGATTGTACCCTGAGGCAATGTCTTGAGATATAAAAGACAGAAGTGAGCAGTGAGACAGGGGGACCTCATACCATCAAGAAAGCAGTGCGGGGAGCAGAGTGCGTCCTTTGGACCGGGGTCCCTGCACCGAGAAGCTCCTGGTCCAGGGGAACACTGAAGAGAAGGCTGCCAACAGAGAGAAAAAGCCTTCCCCTGGAGCCGACGCCCTGAATTTGGACTTTTAGCCTACTTTACTGTAAGGAAATAAACTTCCTTCTGTTAAAACCATCCACTTGTGGTATTTCTGTTATAGCAGCACTATATGACTAAGACAAGTTCTGAGTTAAAAGGGTATCTGGGGTGCCATTCTCTCACGGTTTCTCCATTCCTGGCAGACCAGTGAGTCTGAGTTTTTTTGGGGGGAAGAAGTTAGAATTTTATTCTACATTTTTCTCAAGCTCTGTCTGGGACCCTTTATTGTGATACCTGTCAGAGCAGCAGTCAGTGGTGATAGCCTGGCAACATCTAGTTGTACTGTACTCTGTCTGGTGGAGGCTGTGGTAGTTGTGGTCCATTAGCCCTTTGGACTAATCTTTCCCTTGTGTCTTTGCTTTTCTTTGTTCTCCCTTGCTCCAGATGGGGTGAGACCAGTGGAGTAGCTTAGATGGCTGCTCACAAGCTTTTAAGACCCCAGACACTACTCAGCAATGTAGCATGTACAACTTTTTCTTTATAAACTATGTTATACCAATTGAGCTAGATGTTCTCTGAGCCCATGGTCTCCACAGCCCTCAGCCCAGTTACTTAGTCTCTCGGGGAGTTTCCATGAGTCTATGGAGCTTCCGTGACCTTGCCACGGACAAGTTGTGCTGGCTTCCCCAGTCTTGTGTACTGTCCTACCCTTCACCAAAGTTACCAATTATTTATTGTCTATTTAGTGTTTTTCCCTCCCACACCCCTATCAAAGATACTTTCTTTTTGTGTGTAAACCTTTTTGTAGTAGTCGTCTTATACAATATTCGTCCTTTTGAGAAGGAATTATTTCACTCAGCATAATGCCCTCTAGATTCATCCATGTTGTGAGATGCTTTGCAGATTCATCATTTGTTCTTTATAATTGCATAGTATTTCATTATGTATTTCATTAGTTGTTTTATCCATTCATCTGTTGATGGGTGCCCAGGTTGTTTTCACCTTTTTGCTATTGTGAACAGTGCTGCAATGAACACAGGTGTGCATATGTCTAGTTGTGTCACAGCTCTTATTTCTCTAGCATACATTCCTAAGAATGGGATTGCTGAATCATATGATATTTCTATTTCTAACATTTTAAGAAGGTGTCATATCATTTACCAAAATGGTTGTACCATTTTGCATTCCCATCAGCAGTGCATAAGAGTTCCAATCTCCCCGCAGCCTCTCCAACATCTGTTAGTTTCTATTTTTTTGATTCATGCCAGCAATGTCAGGGTGAGATGGTATCTCATTGTGGTTTTGGTTTGCATTTCTCTAATAACTAGCGATTGCAAGCATTTCCTCATGTATCTGTCAGCCACCTAAATGTCTTCTTTGGTGAAGTGTCTGTTCATATCCTTTGCCTATTTTTTAATTGGATTATTTGTCTTTTTGTTGTAGAGGTGTTGGATTTTCCTGTAGATTTTAGAGATTAAATATTTGTCAGGTATCTCATAGCCAAATTTTTTTTCTCAGTCTGTAGGTTCTCTTTTTACTCTTTTGGTGAAGTCTTTTGATGAGCATAAGTGTTTAATTTTTAGAAGATCCCAGTTATCTGGCTTATCTTCTGATGTTTGTGTATTGTTAGCTATGGTTTGTATGCTGTTAATTCTGGGTATTAGGGGCTCCAGCGTTGACCCTATTGTTTCTTCTATGATCTTATAGTTTTTGGTTTTATGTTTAGGTCTTTGATCCATTTTGACTTAGTTTCTGTGGATGGTGTGAGGTATGAGTCCTGTTTCATTTTTGTGCAGATGGACATCCAGATTTGCCAGCAATGTTTGTTGAAAAGAATGTCTTTTCCCCATTTGATAGACTTTGGGCCTTTGTTGAAGATCGGGTGACCATAGGTGGATGGATTTACATCTGGGTTCTCAATTCTATTCCACTGGTCAGTGTGTCTGTCGTTGTACCAGTACCAGGCTGTTTTGACTATCGTAGCTGTATAGCAGGTTCTCAAGTCAGGTAGTATCAGTCCTCCTACTTTATTCTTCTTCTTCGGTAGTGCTTTACTTATCCGAGGCTTCTTCCCTTTCCATATAAAGTTAGTGATTAGTTTTTCCATCTCATTAAAGAATGCTGCTGGTATTTGGGTCAGGATTGCACTGTGTTTGTAGATTGCTTTGGATAGAATTGACATTTTCACAATGTTGAGTCTACCTATGCATGAGCATGGTATTTTTTCCATTTATGTAGGTCTCTTAGTTTCTTGCAGTAATGTTTGCAGTTTTCTTTGTATAGGTCTTTTATCTCCCTGGTTGGATTTATTCCTAAGTATTTCATTTTCTTAGGGGCTATTATAAAAGGTGTTGTTTTCTTTTTGTAGTTCTCTTTATTGGTGTATAGGAATCCAACGGATTTTTGTATGTTTATCTTGTATTCTGCTACTCTGCTCAATCTTTTTATTAATTCCAGTATTTTTCTCATGGAGTCTTTTGGATTTTCTTTGTATAGTATATCATCCACAAATAGGAACAGGTAAGAAAAAAACTCCCAACAAAAAAAAAGTCCTGGCCCAGATGGCTTCACTGGAGAATTCCACTAAACATTCAGAGAAGAGCTTACATCAGTACTATTCAAACTATTTCAAAACATAGAAATGGAAAGGATACTTTCAAATTCATTCTATGAAGCCAGCATAACCCGATACAAAACTAGGCAAAGACACCATAAAAAAATAAAATTACAGACCAGTATCTCTCATGAATATAGATTCAAAAATTCTCAACAAAATTCTAGTCAACAGAATTCAACATCATATTAAAAAAAAAAAAAAAAAAAAAAGATCAAGTGGGATTCATACCAGGAATGCAAGGATAGTTTAATTTTGGAAAATCAATCAATGTAATCCATCACATACATAAAACAAAAGAATCACATGATCATCTCAATCGAAGCAGAAAAGGCACTTGATAAAGTCCAACATCCATTCCTGATAAAAACACTCCATAAAATAGGAATACAAGGCTAATTCCTCAACATAATAGCAGGTATCTACACAAAATCCAACAGCCAAGATCATTCGTAACAGAGAAAGGCTGAAAACATTCCCCCTGAGAACAGGAACAAGACAAGGATGCCCTTAATCACCACTCCTATATAACACTGTCCTGGAAGTGCTAGCTAGAGCAATAAGGCAAAAAAGAAATAAAGACAATCCAAATTGATAAGGAAGAAGTAGAACTATCCCTATTTGCAGATAATATGATTCTATACATACAGAACCCAAAAGACTCCACAAGAAAACTACTGAAACTAATAAAAAGATAGAGCAGAGTAGCAGGATACAAAATAAACATACAAAATATTAGTTGGATTACTGTACACCAATAAAGATAACTATGAAAAGGATATCAGGAAAGCAATACCATTAATAATCGTTGCTGTTGTGTGCTGTCAAGTCGATTCTGACTCACAAGGATCCTATAGGACAGAGTAGAACTCCCTCACAGAGTTTCCCAGGATCAGCTGGTGGATTCAAACTGCTGAACTTTTGGTTAGCAGCCGAGCTCTTAACCACTGTGCCACCAAGGCTCCACCATTTATAACGGCCCCTGAAAAAATAAAATACTTAGGAATAAATCTACTTAGGGATGTAAAAGACCTATGCAAAGAAAACTACAAAACACTACTGCAAGAAACCAAGAGAGACCTACATAAATGGAAAACATACCATGCTCATGCATAGGTAGACTCAACATTGTGAAAATGTCAATTCTATCCAAAGCAATCTACAAACACAATGCAATCCCGATCCAAATACCAGCAGGATTCTTTAACGAGATGGAAAAACTAATCATTAACTTTATATGGAAAGGAAAAAGTCCCGCATAAGTAAAGCACTATTGAAGAAGGAGAAGAAAGTAGGAGGACTTGTACTACCTCACCTCAGAATCTACCATACAGCTACGATAGTCAAAACAGCCTGGTACTGGTACAACGACAGACACACTGACCAGTGGAATAGAATTGAGAACCCAGATCACCTGATCTTCGACAAAGGCCCAAAGTCTATCAAATGGGGAAAAGACATTCTTTTCAACAAACATTGCTGGCAAATCTGGATGTCCATCTGCACAAAAATGAAACAGGACTCATACCTCACACCATCCACAAAAACTAAGTCAAAATGGATCAAAGACCTAAATACAAAACCAAAAACTATAAAGATCATAGAAGAAAAAATAGGGTCAACGCTAGAGGCCCTAATACCCGGAATTAACAGGATACAAACCATAACTAACAATACACAAACATCAGAAGATAAGCTAGATAACCCGGATCTAAAAATTAAATACTTATGCTCATCAAAAGATTTTATCAAAAGAGTAAAAAGCGAGCCTCTAGACTGGGAAAAAAATTTGGGCTATACCAAATCTGAGAAAACTAATCTCTAAAATCTACAGGAAAATCCAACACCCCTACAACAAAAAGACAAACAACCCAATTAAAAAATAGGCAAAGGATATGAACAGACAATTCACCAAAGAACACACTCAGGCAGCTAACAGATACATGAGGAAATGTTCGCAATTACTAGTTGTTAGAGAAATGCAAACCAAAACCACAATGAGATACCATCTCACCCTGACATTGCTGGCATGAATCAAAAAAACAGAAACTAACAAATGCTGGAGAGGCTACAGGGAGACTGGAACTCTTATGCACTGCTGATGGGAATGCAAAATGGTACAACCATTTTGGAAAATGATATGGCACCTTCTTATAAAGTTAGAAATAGAAATACCATATGATTCAGCAATCCCATTCCTAGGAATGTATGCTAGAGAAATAAGAGCTGTGACACAACTAGACATATGCACACCTGTGTTCATTGCAGCACTGTTCACAATAGCAAAAGGATGGAAACAACCTAGGTGCCCATCAACAGATGAATGGATAAACAAACTATGGTACATATACACAATGGAGTATTATGCAATGAAAAAGAACAATGATGAATCTGGGAAGCATCTCATAACATGGATGAAACTGGAGGACACTATGGTGAGTGAAATAAGTCAATCACAAAAGGACACATATTGTATGAGACCTCTATTGTAAAAACCCATTAAAAAGTTTACACACAAAAAGTAACAATCTTTGCTGGTTACGAGGGATGGGAGGGTTGGGGGGGGAAATACTCAATAGGCAATAGATAAGTGGTATCTTTGGTGAAGGGTGAGACAGTACACAATACTGGGGAAACCAGCACAACTTGTACAAGGACAGGTCATGGAAGCTCCCTAGACACATCCAAACTCCCTGAGGGACTGAATTGCTGGGCGGAGGGCTGTGGGGACCATGGTCTTGGGGAATATCTAGCTCAACTGGCATAACACGGTTTATAAAGACAATGTTCTACATCTTATCTTGGTGAGTAGCGTCTGGAGTCTTAAAAGCCTGTAAGCAGCCATCTAAGATACTCCGCTGGTCTCACCCCCTCGGGAGCAAGGGAGAATGAAGAGAACAGGATACAAGGAAAAGATCAGTCAAAAGGACTAATGGATCACAGCTACCAAGG
Organism: Dugong dugon; assembly: GCA_030035585.1. Lineage (NCBI taxonomy): Eukaryota > Metazoa > Chordata > Mammalia > Sirenia > Dugongidae > Dugong > Dugong dugon. The sequence continues at coordinate 15,116,139 of CM057479.1, forward strand.
CATCACCAGACTGAGTCCAGTACAGCTAGACGGTGCCCGGTTACCACCACTGACTACTCTGACTGGGATCACAACAGAGGGTTCTGGATAGAGCTGGAGAAGGATGTAGAACAAACTTCTAACACACAAAAAACAGACCAGACCTACTGGCCTGAAAGAGACCGGAGGAACTCCGAGAGTATGGCCCCCAGACACCCTTTTAGCTCAGTGGTGAAGTCACTTCTGAGGTTTACTGTTCAGCCAGGGATTGGACAGCCCCATAAAACAAAATGGACTACTGAGGCACAGCAGCCCAGGGACAAGGACTAGAAGGTGGTAGGGGACAGGAAAGCTGGTGATAGGGAACTCAAGGTTGAGTAAGGACAGTGTTGACATGTAGTGGGTTTGTTAACCATTGTCATAGGGCTACATGTGTACTAACTGTTTAATGAGAAACTATTTTGTTCTGTAAACCTTCATCTAAAGTGAGAATAGCAGCACAACTGGAAGAACGTAATCGATGTCACTGAACTATGCATGTAGAAATTTTTGAAATGGCGTATCCTTGGCTCTGTATAATTTCACCAAAAAAAAAAAAAGGTCGAGAAGGGAGAGGGTTGACATATCATGGGGTTGTTAACCAATGTCATAAAACAATATGGGTACTGACTGTTTAATGAGAAACTATTTGTTCTGTAAACCTTCACCTGAAGTACGATAAAAAAAAAAAAGAAAGAAAGAAATAAAAATACCATGATTCAGCAATGCCACTCCTGGGAATATATGCTAGAGAAGTAAGAGCTGCAACACAAATAGACATATGCACACCTGTGTTCATTGCAGCACCGTTCACAATAGCAAAAGGATGGAAACAACCTAGGTGCCCATCGATAGATGAATGGATAAGCCAACTACGGTACCTACACACAATGGAATACTATGCGCAACAATGAAGAATAATGATGAATCTGCAAAGCATCTCACAGCGTGGATGAATCTGGAGGGCATTATGCTGAATGAAATAAGTCTATCACAGAAGGACAAAAGTGTATGAGACCACTATTATAAAACCTCATGAAAAGATTTATATGCAAAAAGAAACAATCGTTGACTGAGGGAGGGAGGGGTGGGGAAGGAAAAACACTAAACAGACAATAAACAAGTGGTAACTTTGGTGAATGGTAAGACAGTACACAAGACTGGGGAAACCAGCACAACTTGTCACAGCAAGGTCATGGAAGCTCCATAGACACATCCCGATTCCCTGAGTGACTAAATAACTGGGCTGAGGGCTGTGGAGACCATGGGCTCAGAGAACATCTAGCTCAATTGGTATAACATAGCTTATAAAGAAAATGTTGTGCATGCTACATTGCTGAGTAGTGTCTGGGGTCTTAAAAGCTTGTGAGCAGCCATCTAAGCTACTCCACTGGTCTCACCCCATCTGGAGCAAGGGAGAACAAAGAAAAGCAAAGACACAAGGGAAAGATTAGTCCAAAGGGCTAATGGACCACAACTACCACAGCCTCCACCAGACGGAGTACAGTACAACTAGATGTTGCCGGGCTATCACCACTGACTGCTGCTCTGACAGGTATCACAATAAAGGGTCCCAGACAGAGCTTGAGAAAAATGTAGGATGAAATTCTGACTTCTTCCCCGCAAAAAAACTCAGACTCACTGGTCTGACAGGAATGGAGAAACTGCGAGAGTATGGCACCCCGGATACCCTTTTAACTCAGAACTTGTCTTAGTCATCTAGTGCTGCTGTAACAGAAATATCACAAGTCAATGGCTTTAAAAACAGAAGTTTATTCTCTCACATGCTAGTAGGCTAGAAGTTCAAATTCAGGGCATCAGTTCCAGGGGAAGACTTTCTCTGTCGGCTCTGGAGGAAAGTCCTTCTCATCAATCATCCCCTGGACTAGGAGCTTCTCTGTGCAGGAACCCCGGGTCCAAAGGGCGAGCTCTGCTCCTGGTGCTGCTTTCTTGGTGGTATGCATTTCCCCCTGTCTGTCTGCTTGCTTCTGTCTCTTATATTTCAAAAGAGATTGGCTCAAGACACAATCTAATCTTGTACATTGAGTCCTGCCTCATTAACATAACAGCCACCTATCCCACCTCATTAACATCATAGAGGAAAATCACATCAGATGACAAAATGGTGGACAATCATACAATACTGGGAATCATGGCCTAGCCAAACTGATACACGTATTTTTGGGGGACACAATTCAATCCATGACAGTACTGAAGTTACTCCTGAAGAAAACCCTTCAGCCAAAGATTAGATTGGCCTATAAAACAAACAATAATACACATAGCTCAACCACATATAGGAGACTAATAGGCATACCAGCCCAAATGCAAAGATGAGAAGGCAGGAAATGACAGGGAACCTGGAAAAATGGAAATGGGAAAGTCAAGCTTAAGCAGGGGAGCATGTTGACACATCATGGGGTTTGCAGCCAATGTCACAAAACAATATGTGCATTAATTGTTTAATGAGAAATTCATTTGCTCTGTAAACCTTCATCTAAAGGACAATAAAAAATTATTTGAAAAATAAAAATAGATCAAAGACCTAAATATAATAGTTAAATGATAAAACTCTTAGAAGACAGTTATAGGCATAAATCTTTATGACACTGGATTAACCAATGGTTTCTTAGATATGGCACTTAAAGCATAAGTGACAAATAAAAAAAAAAAGATAACTTGTACTTCAGCAAAATTAATACCCCACGTGTCAGTCAGTTTGTCATACTGTGGGAGCTTGCATGTTGCTGTGATGCTGGTAGCTATGCCACCGGTATTCAAATACCAGCAGGGTCACCCATGGTGTACAAGTTTCAATGGACCTTCCACACTAAGACAGAATAGAAAGAAGGACCTTGCAGTCTACTTCTGAAGAAAAACCAGCCACTAAAAACCTTATGAATAGCAGCGGAACACTGTCTGATATAGTGCCGGAAGATGAGCCCCTCAGGATGTAAGGCTCTCCAAAGGTGACCAGGGAAGAGGTGCCTCCTCAAAATAGAGCTGACCTTAATGATGTGAATGGAATCAAACTTCTGCAACTTTCATTTGCTTATGTGGCATGATACAAAATGAGAAGAAACAGCTACAAATATCCATTAATAATCTGGTCGTGGAATGTACATTTCTGTGAATCTAGGAAAATTGGAAATCGTCAAAAATGAAATGGAACGCATAAACATTGATATCCTAGGCATTAGTAAGCTGAAATGGACTGGTATTGTCCATTTTGAATCGAACAATCATATGGTCTACTATGCCAGAAATGACAAATTGATGAGGAACGAGTTGAGTTCATCCTCAAAATTAATATTTCAAGATCTATCCTGATGTACAAGGCTGTCAGTGATAGGATAATATCAATACACCTACAAGTATGACAAGTTAAGACAACCACTATTCAAATTTATGCACCAACCACTAAGGTCAAAGATGAAGAAATTTAAGATTTTTACCAACTTCTGTAGTCTGAAATTGATCAAACATGCAATCAAAATGCATTGATAATTACTGGTGATTGGAATGCAAAAGATGGAAACAAAGAAAAAGCACTGGTAGTTGGCAAATATGCCCTTGGTGATAGAAATGATGCTGGAGATTGCATGATAGAATTTACAAGACTAACGACGACTTCTTTGCAAACACCTTTTTTCAACAACATAAATGGCCACTATACATGTGGATCTTGCCAGATGGAATACACAGGAATCCAATCGACTACACCTGTGGAAAGAGACAATGGAAAAAGCTCAATATCATCAGTCAGAACAAGGCCAGGGGCTGGCTGTGGAACAGACCGTCAATTGATCATATGCAAGTTCAACTTGAAACTGAAGAAAATTAGAACAAGTCCACCAGAGCCAAAGTACAACCTTGAGTATATCTGACCTGAATTTAGAGACCATCTCACAAATAGGTTTGACACACTGAACACTAATGACCGAAGACCAGATGAGTTCTGGAATGACATCAAGCATATCATACATGAAAAAAGTGAGAGGTCATTAAAAAGACAGGAAAGAAAGAAAAGACCAAAATAGACGTCAGAAGAGACTCTGAAAGTTGCTCTTGAACGTAGAGTAGTTAAAGAGGAAGGAAAAAATAATGAAGTAAAAGAGCTGAACAGAATATTTCAAACGACAGCTCCAGAAGACAAAGTATTATAATGCAATGTGCAAAGACTTGGAGTTAGAAAGCCAAAATGGAAGAACACGCTCAGCATCTCTCAAGCTGAAAGAACTGAAGAAAAAAACTCAAGCCTCGAGCTGCAATATTAAAGGATCCTACAGGGAAAATACTAAAAGAGACAGGAAGCATCAAAAGAAGATGAAAGGAATACACAGAGTCACTGTGCCAAAAAGAAGTGGTCGACAATCAACCATTTCAGGAAGTAGCATATGAAGAAGAACAAATGGTACTGAAGGAAAGTCCAAGTTGCACTGAAGACACTGGTGAAAAATAAGGCTCCAGGAATTGACAGGATACCAACTGAGATGTTTCAACAAACCAAGGCAGTGCTGGAAGCGCTCACTTGTCTATGCCACGAAATTTGGAAGATAGCTACCTGGCCAACCGACTGGAAGAGATCCATATTTGTACCCATTCCAAAGAAAGGTGATCCGACAGAATGTGAACATTATTGAACAATACCATTAATATCACACACAAGTAAAATTTTGCTGAAGATCACTCAAAAGCGGTTGCAGCAGTATATGGACAGGAAACTTCCAGAAACTCAAGCTGGATTCAGAAGAGGACATGGAACCAGGGACATCATTGCTGATGTCAGATGGATCCTGGCTGAAAGCAGAGAATACCAGAAAGATGTTGTAATGATTAAGATTGTGTGTAAGCTTGGCTGGGCCATGATTCTCAGTGTTTATATGTGATCACTCCCATGATTGAGTATGCTGTGAGTAGCCAATCAGATGAAAGGGAGTTTCCTTGGGGGTGTGTCCTGCATCTGAATATAAGCAGACTGGCTTTTTGCTCACTCTGGATCCTGTGGCTGCCTCCTGTTATCTCACCTCTGGTTCCTGGGACTTGAGCTGTCACCTTATCTTCTGAACTTGGAATTCGTCAATCTTCACTGTCTCTGAGTGGAGCCCTGCTCACTGATCTGCTGATCTTGGGTTCACCAGCCCCTGCAGCTATGTGACTCAGGAGAAACCTTGCAGTCTTGCCTGCTGATCTTGGAATTCATTGACCTTCAGAGCCTGTCAGTGGGAGCCCTGCTCTCCGACCTGCTGATCTTGGGCTCGCCAGCTTCTGCAGCTGCGTGAATTGGGAGAGGCCTCTACCCTGATTCACACACTTGGGATGTTCTAACCTCTACAATCACGTGAGCTGTTTCCTTGATATAAATCTCTCTATATATATTTATATGCTTTAGTGGTTTTGCTTCTCTAGAGAACCCAGCCTAAGACAGATGTTTACCTGTGTCTTATTGACTATGCAACGGCATTTGATGGCATGGATCATAACAAGTTATGGATAACATTGCGAAGAATGGGAATTCCAGAACAGTTAATTGTGCTCATGAGGAAACTGTTAAGTAGATAAAGATGCAGTTTATCGAACAGAACAAGGGGATACTGTGTGGTTTAAAGTCAGGAAAGGTGTGCGTCAGGGTTGTGTCCTTTCAACATACTTATTCAGTCTGAGTGCTGAGCAAATAATCCCCAAAGCTGGACTATATGAAGAAGAATGGGACATCAGGATTGGAGGAAGACTCATTAACAACTTGCGATATACAGTCGACGCAACCTTGCTTGTTGAAAGTGAAGAGATCTTGAAGCACTTACTGACGAAGATCAAAGACCACAGCCTTCAGTATGGATTACACTTCAACATAAAGAAAACAAAAAACCTCACTACTGACCAGCAAGCAACATCATGATAAACAGAGAGAAGACTGAAGTTATCAAGGATTTCATTTTACTTGGATCCACAATCAACACCCATGGAAGTAGCAGTCAAGAAATCAAAAGACTTTTTTGCAATGGGTTTGCTGCCAGAAGACAAGTACTGGTGAAAACTATCACAAAGTCTAAGCCAAAATGGAAAAGGAAAAGACCCATATCAACATCGTCGTCACTGGACATGTAGATTCAGGCAAGTCCACCACTACTGGTCACCTGATCTACAAATGTGGGATCAACAAACGAAGCATTGAAAAATTTGAGAAGGAAGCTGCTGAGAAGGGAAAGGGCTCCTTCAAGTATGCCTGGGTCTTGGATAAATGGAAAGCTGAATGTGAGGGAGGCATCATAACTGATTTTCCCCATGGAAATTTGAGACCAACAAGTATTATATGACCATCACTGATGCCCCAGGACACAGAGACTCCATCAAAAACATGATTATAGGAACATCACAAGCTGACTGTTCTGTCCTGATTGTTGTTGCTGGTGTTGGTGAATCTGAAGCTGGTATCTCCAACAATGGGCAGATCTGTGAGCATGCCCTTCTGGCTTACACACTGGGTGTGAAACAACTAATTGTTGGTGTTAACAAAATGGATTCCACTGAGCCACCCTACAGCCAGAACAGTTTAAATCATTAAGGAAGTCAGCACCTACATTAAGAAAATTGGCTACAACCCTGACACAGTAGTATTTGTGTCAATTTCTGGTTTGAATAGTGACAACATGCTGGAGCCAAGTGCTAACATGCCTTGGTTCAAGGGATGGAAAGTCACACATAAAGACAGCAATGTCAGTGGAACCACACTGCTTGAAGCTGTGGATTGCATCCTACCACCAACTTGTCCAACTGACAAGCCCCTGTGTCTGCCTTTCTAGGATGTCTACAAAATTGGTGGTATTGGCACTGTCCCTGTGGGCAGAGTGGAGATTAGTGTCCTCAAGACTGGCATGGTGGTCACCTTTGCTCCAGTCAACGTCACCAATGAAGTAAAGTCTGTTGAAATGCACCATGAAGCTTTGAGCAAAGCTCTGCCTGGGGACAAGGTAGGCTTCAATGTCAAGAATGTCTCTGTCAAAGATGTTCGTTGTGGCAATGTGGCTGGTGGCAGTAAAAATGGAAGCAGCTGGTTTCACTGCTCAGGTGATCAACCTGAACCACTCAGGCCAAATCAGTGCTGGCTACCCACCTGTGCTGGATTGTCACACAGCTCACATTGCTTGCAAGTTTGCTGAGCTCAAAGAGAAGACTGATCACTGTTCTGGTAAGAAGCTAGAAGATGGCCTCAAATTCTTGCAGTCTGGTGTTGCTGCCATCATTGACATGGTTCCTGGCAAGCCCATGTGTGTTGAGAGCTTCTCTGACTATTATTCCTCTGGGTCATTTTGCTGTTCATGATATGAGACAGAAAGTTCCTATCAGTGTCATCAAGGCAGTGGACAAAAAGGCTGCTGGAGCTGGCAAGGTCACCAATTCTGCTCAGAAAGCTCAGAAGGCTAAATGAATGTTACCTGTAATATCTGCCACCCCAGACTTAATCAGTGGCAGAAGAACAGTCTCAGAACTGTTTGTCTCAATTGGTCATTTAAGTTTAATAGTAAAAGACTGGTTAATGATAACAATGCATCGTAAAACCCACAGAAGGAAAGAATGTTTTGTGGATCATTTGCATCTTTTTGTGTGTGGCAGTTTTAAGTTATTAGTTTTTAAAATCAGTACTTTTTAAATGGGAACAACTTGACCAAAAATCTGTCACAGAATTGTGAGACCCATTAAAACAAAGTTTAATGAGGGGGGGAAAAAAAAAAAGAAATCAAAAGACACACTACATTGGGCAAATCTGCTGCAAAAGACCTCTTTAAAGTGTTAAAAAGCAGAGATGTCACTTTAAGGACTAAGGTGTGCCTGACCCAAGCATGGTGTTTCCAATCACCTCATATGCATGTGAAAGCTGGACAATGAATAAGGAAGACTGAAGAAGAACTGATGCATTTCAATTAAGGTGTTGGCGAGGAGAATATCAAATATACCATGGACTGCCAGAAGAACAAACTAATCTGTCTTGGAAGAAGTACAGCCAGAATGCTCCTAAGAAGCAAGGATGGAGAAACTTCCTCTCACATACTTTGGACAGGTTATCAGGAGGGACCAGGCCCTGAAGAAGGACAACATGCTTGGTAAAGTAGACCATCTGCGAAAAAGAGGAATATCATCAACGAGATGGATTGACACAGTGGCTGCAACAATGAGCTCAAGCATAACAATGATTGTGAGGATGGTGCAGAACTGGGCAGTGTTTCATTCTGTTGTACATAGGGTCGCTATGAGCTGGAACCGACTCGACGGCACCTAAAAATAACAACAAATAACTTTTGTGCTTCAAAGTACACTACCAAGAAAGTGAAAAGAGAACCCCACAAAATAAGGAAAAATATTTGTAGATTATATATCTGATAAGGATCTAGTATCCAGAATGTATTAAGAACTCTTACAACTCAACAATTAAAAAAGAAATAACCCAATTTTTAAAATGGGCTAAAGGGCATAAACCAGCTTTAAAAATGGGCAAAATGTTTAAACAGATATTTCTCCAAAGAAGATATACAAATGGCCAATAAGCACATGAAAAATTGTTCAACATTATTAGCCATGAGAAAAAAGCAAATAACTCAAAATCTCAATGAGATACAACTTCACAGTCACTTGTTGTTTTTAGGTGCTATTGAGTGGATTTTGAATCATAGCCACCCTATGTGACAGAGTAGAACTGCCCCTATAGTTTTCTTGCTGTAATCTTTTTTGTTTTTTTTTTTCTATTATACTTTAGATGAACATTTACAGAACAAACTAGCTTCTCATTAAACAGTTAGTACATACATTGTTTTATGAGATTGGTTAACAACCCCATGACATTTCAGTACTCTCCCTTCTCGATCTTGGGTTCCCTATTACCAGCTTTCTTGTCCCCTCCTGCCTTTGAGTCCTTGCCCCTGGGCTGCTGTGCCCCTTTAGTCTCATTTTGTCCTATGAGTCTGTCTAATCTTTGGCTAAAAGGTGAACCTTTGGAGTGACTTCATTACTGAGCTAAAAGGGTGTCCAGGAGCCATACCCTCAGGGTTTCTCCAGTCTCTGTCAGGCCAGTAAGTCTGGTCTTTTTTTGAGTTAGAATTTTGTTCTACATTTTTCTCCTGCTCTGTTTGGGGCCCTCTATTGTGATCCTGTCAGTCTTGCTGTAATCTTTATAGAAGCAGATCACAGGTCTTTCTCATATGAAGCCACTGGGTGAGTGTGAAAGCCAACTTTTCGGTTAGCAGCCAAATGCTTAACCATTTATGCCACCATGGCTCCATTCACACCCACTCTGGGGGCTACAGACCCTCCCCTTACTTATCGACATGGTCAGGTTCCAAAGACCAGGTTGTAATTGGAAAATCAGTGTTATACAAAAATGGAGGATGACCATATCAGATCACACAATAGAGGATGACTACATCATTACATAATGGCCATACTGTATCATTATATAACTGCCTGATTACATCATTACATAGCTGACAAATTACACCATCATATAACTGCCAAACCACTGAGAATCATGGCCCAGCCAAGTTGACACATAACCTTAAACATCACAGCCAGCTTTGCTCTCATCTAATCCATCAGCTGATGAATGGATAAATAAAATGTGGTATATCCATACAATGGAATATTATTTGGCAATAAAAAAAATGTTTCCTTAGAAACTCCTTAAACAGAGTCTGAGTCTAGCAGTTCTCTTCAGCTGTAGACCACTATGGAGCCCTACTGATGTGGTGGTAAGGCGTGGGGTGAGGGAAAGTGTTCTATAATCCTATGATTAGGTCTCAATCTTTTAGTGAGTCTGTGACCCTGGGCCATGACTTCGTAAGTGCTTCTCAGGTTCCCCCACACATCCCCAAATCACCCCTCCCACCCCCACCCCACCTTAGGTGAGTCAGAAAGGCTTGACTTAGGTCATTTAGGCTATAGTAAGACCTAAGTTGCTCAGGCTCTAGTAAAATCGTTTCCCTTTAGGGCAGTCCTTTGTAATGGAGAAAAGAGTTCTCTGGGTATATTTCAAATTTTACTTTTCCCCTTGCCCTGACAGAAGCATGAGAAGATTTTTCTCAGATATTCACTCTGAGAACCTGGTAGGGGTCCTAGAGGTAAATTCACGAAATTGTGGGGGGCCCCTCAAGATTAGGCCCTCCAGAGATTTTAACTCTCAAGCTAGCCTCCAGCAATTCATCAGTTAGTTTAATTGTTCCCAGCAGTACTGCCTCCAGTGACAGTCTACTTGGCTTTTTCTCTCAGTAAGCTGTGGTTCTTGGTATCCACCTCTCCAGTTTAGGGGGCAGCGGTCTGCCCTGTGAACTCAATTCTCTGATTGATGTAAGAATTATTGGTTTTCAGTTTGTTCAGCTTTTTACTTTTTGTAAGGATGAGATTGACAACTTCCAGGTTCTTTATATGTCAGACTTTAACATAGAAGTCCTGAATTCAGTTTCTTAAGAAATGTTTGATCCTATAAAATAACAAGGGCTTCAAACTTAATTTAATGTTAGAGCTTATCCTCTCCCACAGGTGGAGTCTGCAGGGGGGTTAATCCCTTCCAATGGCAAAGGAGAGTGTGTTCTTCATTCCCTTTTTAACTTTCTGCCCTTCCTCACTGGAATTTTTCTAGCCTGTTTCTAACACATTCAGCCTCCCTCCCCCAGAGGAAGAGAAAAACATTCTTATTTGATCATGATAGTGTCATGCTTTCCAGGCCTTGCAGATATTTAGAGATGACTTCCATTTGGGTGGCCCTTCATGGTTTCTTGAGGGGCAGTAGTGGTTCAGTGGTAGAATTCTCACCTGCCATGCAGGAAACACAGGTTCAATTCCTGGCCAATGTACCTTATGCGCAGCCACCACCTGTCTATCGGGGGAGGCTTGCATGCTGCTATGATGCTGAACAGGTTTCAGCAGTGCTTCCAGACTAGACAGACTAGGAAGAAAAGCCTGGCAATCTACTTGCGAATTTGGCCAATAAAATAGTTTGAAAATAAGCCAATGAAAACCATAAAGATCACAATGGTGAGATCCACAACTGATCATAATGAGTTATGCCCATAGGGATACCACAGGCCTGGGCAGTGTTTCTTTCTGTTGTGCATGGGGTCGCCATGAGTCAGTGTAGAACTCAATGATAGCTAACAACATGGTTTCTTAAGAGATACCCCCCAGAAATCATTGTTGGACTATCACCTGTAGTTCCCTTGACCTTAACGATGTTGTCTATTCCAGCAGTACCTTATTCACTCCTCAACCCCTAGTAGTTCAATGGGCCTCTGCCAGCTTCTCCTCTGCTAGGCCTGTTCACCCTTTAGGTGGCCTTTGGATCAAAGTATATAATGACACCTTGCAGATTCTCTTTCACAATTGGTCCATGGGAAACACGCATGCATTCAGTGTCTAACAAACTTTGGAAGAACAGGCTGATTCCAATCTACTAGTGATTCTCCTTTGCTCCATCTCCAAGCAGCAAGCCAGCACTCTTACTCTCTAGATTTCCTGAAAAGGAATTAGACATCATTCAACTATGACCTGCTAAATTCAAGGAAGAAATATCAAGCTTTTCAAGTGGTCTCTTTGAAGCCTCTCTTTCTTGACTTGAGGGGGAAATCACATTCTCTCTATTGAGGGGGAAGCAGGATTCAAAGTCGACTAACAGTTCTCTCCAAAGAAAATGTTTAAAAATTCCTTTTTCTTACAGTGGAGAAATTGCACAAAATCTTAACCAAATTACCATAATTAACATTACCAATGAGAGGCAGTAGATGTGATACTCTGAGAAAAATATATCATTTATGTAGTATTTTGACTATGGACTCATTACATGAATATAATCATAAGAAAACATTAGAAAAACTAATAACGAGAATTGGTCTCTTAAAAAAAAGCTCCATTTGGCAGCAATTATGGGTGATGGAAAGAGCCCTGGTGCTGCAGTGGTTAAAGTGCTCAGCTGCTAACCAAAAGGTCGGTGGTTTGAACTCACCAGTTGCTCCACAGGAGTAAGATGTGGCAGTCTGCTTAGACAAGGATTTCAGCCTTGGAAACCCTATGGGGCAGTTCTACTCTGTCCTATAGGGTCACTATGAGTTGGAATTGACTCAACAGCAGCAGATTTGGTTGGTATAGGTGTTGGTTGTACAACACGATTAATGTAATTCATTATGGTACACCTGAAAAACGTTGAATTGGCAAATGTTGTGTTAAATATATTTTCACAATGATAAAAGAGCCAGTATTCTTCAAAAAGAATATTGTCATAGAAGTGTCATGAAAGACAAAGAAAAGCTCAGAAACTGTTCCAGATGAGAGAGACTAATGAAACATCACAACTGAATGTGATATGTATACTGGCAGCCTCTAGTGGAGGAAGAAACAAATGCTATAAAGGAGGTTATCAGGTCAGTTGACAAACTGAAATATGAATGGCAGATTTTTTTAAAATATTATTTCAACGTTAAATTTCCTGAAGCCAATTGTTGCACTGCGGTTATATAACAGAATGTCCCTTTTCTAAAGAAATATACAATGAAATATCTAGAGACAAAGGGGCATGATACATGTGCTTATTCATATGGTTCTGAAAAAAATGACACACATATATATAGACAGAAAGAGTGCTAATGATAAAGCAAATGACATAGTGTGATACCAATAGGTGATCTGGATAAAAAGTAAGTGGATGTTTTCTGTACTATTCTTGCAATTTTTCTGTAGGTTTGAAATTATCTCCAAATAATAAAAAGGTTTTAATTTAATTAAAAAAAAAAAAAAAGCAGAAGGGTAAATCTGCTCTCTCTTACATCTCCAAGAACAGGATTCGCTTGTATCCTTGACGAAGATAAGGGGACCAAGAGTCATATATCCAATTTTTAACAAGTCTTCTTCTTTAACCATTTTAATGTGATAAAAAACCAAACAAACCAGTGCAGTAATAAAAGAATGTATATTATGGACACACATTTTGAAAATCAGTAACATGAACTCCCATGTATTCAGGATGTAGCTTATAAAACAGAATATTGTCAATATTTGAGAAACTACCTCCACCCCGCCATGCCTTTTCCAAACCATGCCCCCATCATTCCAACCCAGATAATAACTATCCTAAATTTTGTGATAATTGTTTCAATCCTTTTCTTTATGGTTTTAACACATTTGTAGAGCTTAACAATGTATAATTTAAATGTGCCTGCTTTGCATTTTGTACAAATATAACAACACAATATTTACTTTCCTACAACTTGCTTTTTTTGCTCAATAGTACATTTTTTGAGATTCATTCATATTAATGAGTACAGCAGGAGCCCTGGTGGCACAATGGTTAAGAGCTTCGCTGCTAGCCAAAAGGCGAGTGGTTCAAACCCACTCAGGGGCTCTGCGAGAGAAAAGACCTGGCAATCTGCTCCCATAAAGATTACAGCCTAGAAAACCCTATGGGGCAGTTCTATTCTGTCCTCTATGCTATGACTCGGAATTGACTCAATGGCACGCAATAACAGTGAGTACAGCTAAGGTTCATTAATTTTCATTGCTATAAAATAGATCAATATATGATTATACTACAATTTATCCAGCTTACTATTGATGAACATCTGTGTTGCTTCTAAGTTTCTGCCATTATTAAACAATGTTGCTATTTATATTCTTGTAATTGTCTCTTGATGAATTTGTGCATGAACGCTAAGGTACACTTATAGGAGTAGAATTGCTGGGTCATAAAGTATGCATGTTTTCAACTTTACTAGATAATGCCAAAATTTTTTTGAAAGTGATTGTAGCAATTTATATTCCCACTAGCTGTGAATGCAGGCGCATTGGTTAAAGCACTCGGCTGCTAATCAAAAGACTGGCAGTTCGAAAACCCCATCAGCTGCTCCGTGGGAGAAAGATGTCGCAGTCTGCTTCCATAAAGATTTATGGTCTTGGAGACCCTATGGGGCAGTTCTATTCTGTCCTATAGTGTTGCTATGAGTCAGAATTAACTCAACAGCAGTGGGTTTATGGTTTAACTGTGTACAAGAAATTACTTTGCTCCATAACTGTTATCAACATGTGGTAGTATTCATCTTCTAAATTTCTGCCATTCTAGTAAGTATGAATGGTATCTTATTATGGTTTAATTTGCATTTCCCTCATTACTAGTAAGCTTGACCTCTTTGAATATACTTGTGGGTTGTTTGTATTTCCTTTTCTGAAATGCCTGTAAATGTTTTTTACTCTTTTTTTGTTGGTTTTTTTCTTATCCATCTGCAAGATTTCTTTACGTATTCTAGATATTACCTTATTTTACACAAATGATCACTTCTACCTTTGTTTGCCAACCATTCCCCCCCCCAAGTATTTCCATAAGCACTCTATGCTAATTTTTTTTACAACAAGTTATTTGCATAAAAATACAGTAATTCTTTGTCAGACACGTGTTGCAATTATATTGTCCCAATTAGATGTCTTTTTTATTTTTTTATTTTTTTTTTTATATTTTATTGTACTTCAGGTGAAGGCTTACAGAACAAATAGTTTCTCATGAAACAGTCGTACACATGTTGTTTTAGGACATTGGTTAACAACCCCACAACACATCAACCTTCTAACTTCTCAACTTTTTTTTTTTTGGTGAAAATACACATAGCCAAAGATACACCGTTTCAAAAATTTCTACACACACAGTTCACTGACATTGACTACTCTCTTCCAATTGTGCTGTTATTCTCACTTAAGATGAAGGCTTACAGAAAAATAGTTTCTCATTTAACAGTTACTACAAATGTTGCCCTATGACAATGGTTAACAATCTCACAACACATCAACAATATCCTTACTCAATCTTGGGTTCCCCATCACCAGCTTCCTTGTCCCCTTCTGCCTTCTGGCCCTTGTCACTGAACTCCTGTACCTCGTTAGTCTCATTTGGTTTTACGGGGTTATCCACTCCCAGGCTAAACAGTGAACCTCGGAGGTAACTTCACCACTGAGCTAAAAGGGTGTCTGGGGACCATATTCTCGAGGTTTCTCCAGTCTCCTTTAGGCCAGTAAATCTGGTCTTTTTTTTTTTTTTTTTTTTGTGAGTTAGAATTATGCTCTACATCCTTCTCCAGCTCTGTCCAGAACCCTCTGTTGTGATCCTGGTCAGAGCAGTCAGTGGTGGTAACCGGGCACCATCTAGCTGTACTGGACTCAGTCTGGTGGAGGCCTTGGTAGCTGTGGACAATTAGTCCTTTGGACTAATCTTTTCCTTGTATCCTGTTCTCTTCATTCTCCCTTGTTCCCAAAAGGATGAGAACGGTGGAGTATCTTAGATGGCCACTCACAGGCTTTTAAGACCCCAGACACTACTCACCAAGGTAGAACGCAGACCACTGTCTTTATAAGTAGTGTCATGCCAATTGAGACCATGGTCCCCGAGACCATGGTCCCCACAGCCCTCTGCCCAGCAACTCAGTCCCTCGGGGAGTTTGGATGTGTCTATGGGGCTTCCACGACCTTTCCTTGTACAGGTTGTGCAAGTTTCCCCTGTATTGTGTACTGTCTCACCCTTCACCCAAGATACCACTTATCTATTGCCTATTTAGTAATGCCCCCCGCCACCCCTCCCATCCCTGGTGACCAACAAAGATTGTTACATTTTGCGTGTGAACTTTTTCATGGGTTTTTACAGTAGAGGTCTCATACAATATTTGTCCTTTTGTGATTGACTTATTTCACTCAGCATAATGTCCTCCAGTTTCATCCATGTTATGAGATGGTTCACAGATTCATTGTTGTTCTTTCTCGTTGCACAGTACTCCATTGTGTGTATGTACCATAGTTTGTTTATCCATTCATCTGTTGATGGGCACCTACGTTGTTTCCATCTTTTGGCTATTGTGAGCAATGCTGCCATGAACATAGGTGTGCATATGTCTATTCGAGTGACAACTCTTATTTCTCTAGGATATATTCCTAGGAGTGGGATTGCTGGATCGAATGGTATGTCTATTTCTAGCTTTCTAAGGAACCGCCATATCATTTTCCAAAATGGTTGTATCATTTTGCATTCCCACCAGCAGTGCATAGGAGTTCCCATCTCCCCGCAGCCCCTCCAACATTTGTTATTTCCAGTGTTTTTGAATCGTGCCAGTAATGCCGGGGTGAGATGGTATCTCATTGTGGTTTTAATTTGCATTTCTCTAATGGCTAGTGATCGCGAGCATTTCCTCACGTGTCTGTTGGCCATTTGAATGTCTTCTTTGGTGAAGTGTCTGTTCATTTCCTTTGCCCATTTTTTGATAGGATTATTTGTCTTTTTGTTGTAGAGGTGCTGGATTTTCTTGTAGATTATGGAGATTAGACCTTTGTCTGACTTGTACTGTCCAAAAATTTTTTCCCACTCTGTAGGTTCTCTTTTGACTCTTTTGGGGAAGTCTTTT
Source organism: Dugong dugon (assembly GCA_030035585.1). Classification (NCBI taxonomy): domain Eukaryota; kingdom Metazoa; phylum Chordata; class Mammalia; order Sirenia; family Dugongidae; genus Dugong; species Dugong dugon. The sequence continues at coordinate 15,132,566 of CM057479.1, forward strand.
GAAGAGCATAGGTGTTTGATCATTAGAAGATCCCAGTTATCTAGCTTATCTGTTGGGTTTTGAGTGTTGATGGTTATGGTTTGTATCCTGTTAATGCCATGTATTAAGGCTTGAAGTGTTGGTCCTATTTTTTCTTCTATGACTTTATAGTTTTAGGCTTTATATTCAGGTCTTTGATCCATTTTGAAGTAGTTTTTGTATACGGTGTGAGGTATGGGTCCTGTTTCATTTTTTTGCAAATGAATATCCAGTTTTGCCAGCACCATTTGTTAAAAAGTCTGTCTTTTCCCCATTTGATGGACTTTGGGCCCTTGTCGAAGATCAGGTGACCATAGGTGGATGGATTTACATCTGGGTTCTCAATTCTGTTCCATTGGTCAGTGTATCTGTCATTGTACCAGTACCAGGCTGTTTTGACTACTGTAGCTGTATAGTGGGTTCTGAAGTCAGGTAGTGTGAGTCCCCCAACTTTCTTCTTCTTCAGTAGTGCTTTACTTATTCGGGGCTTCTTCCCTTTCCATATAAATTAATGATTAGTTTTTCCATCTCTTTGAAGTATGTTGCTGGTATTTGGATCGGGATTGCATTGTATTTGTAAATTGCTTTGGGTAGAATTGCCATTTTCACAATGTTGAGTCTGCCTATCCATGAACATGGTATGTTTTTCCATTTATGTAGATCCCTTTGGGTTTCATGCAGTAGTGTTTTATAGTTTTCTTTGTATAGGTCTTTTATATCCCTGGTCAGATTTATTCCTAAGCATTTTCTCTTTTTAGGGGCTATTGAAAATGGTATTGATTTCCTGATTTCCCTTTCATCGTTCTCCTTACTGGTGTATAGGAATCCAACTGATTTTTGAATGTTTATCTTGTATCCTGCTACTCTGCTGAAACTTTCTATTAGTTCCAGTAGATTTCTCGTGGAGTCTTTAGGGTTTTCTATGTATAGTATCATATCATTTGCAAACAGGGAGAGTTTACCTTCTTCATTACTAATTTGGATATCCTTTATTTCTTTTTCTTGCCTTACTACTCTAGCTAGAACTTCCAGCACACTGTTAAATAGGAGTGGTGATAAAGGGCATCCTTGTCTTGTTCCTGTTTTCAAGGGGAATGTTTTCAGCCTCTCTCCATTAAGAATGATGTTGGCCGTTGGTTTTGCATAGATGCCCTTTATTATGTTGAGAAATTTCCCTTCTATACCTATTTTATTGAGAGCTTTTATCAGGAATGGGTGTTGGCCTTTGTCAAATGTCTTTTCTGCGTCAATTGAGATGATCATGTGATTCTTTTCTTTCTTTTTATTTATGTAGTGTATTACGTTGATTGATTTTCTAATGTTAAACCATCCTTGCATACCTGGTATGAATCCTACTTGGTCGTGGTGTATTATTTTTTTGATATGATGCTGAATTCTATTGGCTAGAATTTTGTTCAGAATTTTAGCATCTATGTTCATGAGAGATATTGGTCTGTAATTTTCCTTTTGTGATGTCTTTTCCTGGTTTTGGTATCAGCATTATGCTGGCTTCATAGAATGAATTTGGAAGTGTTGCTTCCTCTTCTATGCTCTGAAATAGCTTGAGTAGAACTGGTACAAGTTCTTCTGTAAATGTTTGTAGAATTCTCCAGTGAAGCCATCTGGGCAAGGGCTTTTTTTGGTTGGGAGTTTTTTTTATTACCTTTTCAATTTCTTCTCTTGTTATGGGTCTGTTCAGATTTTCAACATCACTTTGTTGTAGTTTGGGTAGGCCGTGTGTTTCTAGAAATTCATCCATTTCCTCTAGGTTTTCAAATTTGTTGGCGTATAGTTTTTCATAATATTTTGTTATAATCCTTTTTATTTCAGTTGGGTCTGTTGTAATGTCCCCCATTTCATTTCTTATTTGGGTTATTTGTGTCCTCTCCTGTTTCTCTTTTATCAGTCTGGCCAGTGGTTTGTCGATTTTGTTGATGCTTTCAAAAAACCAACTTTTGCTTTTGTTGATTCTATTGTTTTTCTGTTCTCTATTTCATTTACTTCTGCTCTGATCTTTACTATTTCCTTTCTTCCGGTGGTTGTGGGCTTTTTTTGCTCTTCTCTTTCTATTTGTTTGAGTTCTGTAGTCAATGTTTTGATTTTCTCCCTTTTTCTTTTTTGATATGTGCATCTATTGCTATAAATTGTCCTCTGAGGACTGCCTTTGCTGTGTCCCAAAGGTTTTGGTATGATGTGTTTTCATTCTCATTTGATTCTCGGAATTTTTTGATTCCATCTCTGATTTCTTCTATTACCCACTGATGTGTAAGCAGGGTATTATTCAGTTTCCATGTAGTTAATTTTCTTTCCTTGCTCTTTCTAGTGTTAATTTCTACCTTGATGGCATTGTGGTCAGAGAAGATACTGTGAATTATCTCAACGTTTTGGATCTTGTTGAGGATTGCTCTGTGGCCTAATATGTGGTCTATTCTGGAGAACGTTCCTTGTGCATTGGAAAAGAATGTGTACTTTGCAGCAGTTGGATGGATTGTTCTATATATGTCTATGAGGTCCAGTTGGCTGATTGTGCCCTTTAGGTCTTCTGTATCTTTGCTGAGTTTCTTCTTAGTTGTTCTGTCCTTTACTGAGAGTGGTGTGTTGAAGTCTCCTACTATTATTGTGTAACTGTCAATTTCTCTTTTCAGTGTTGTTAATGTATTTTGGAGCCCTGTCATTGGGTGCGTAGATGTTTATTATGGTTATGTCTTCAAGTTGGATCGTCCCCTTAATCATTATATAGTGTCCTTCTTTGTCTTTTATGGTAGATTTTGTTTTAAAGTCTATTTTATCTGAGATTAGAATTGCCACTCCTGCTCTTTTTTGGTAGTTGTTAGCTTGATATATTTTTTTCCAACTTTTGATTTTTAATAAATTCACATCTTTGTTTCTAAGGTGTGTCTCTTGTAGACAGCATATTGATGGATCCTGTTTTCTTATCCATTCTGTCACTCTCCACCTCTTTATGGGTGCATTGAGTCCATTTACATTCAGTGTAATTATTGACAGATGTGAGTTTGTTGCTGTCATTTTGTAGTGCTTTTTTTTTGAGCTGCTGAAGTTTTCTTTGTTCTTCTTACTCTCTTGTGCTGAGTTACTTTTGTTTGTGGATTTTGTGTTCATTTCTTTTGTTTTAGTAGGTTTTGTTTTTGCTGAGACTTTATGTTTTTCGTCTTTATGAGTTGGTTTGTTAACTTTCTCTGTGGTTACCATGAATTTTACCCTTATCTTTCTAAGTTTGAAGCAGTCTACCCTTACTTGGTATCGCCTTGCCTTCCTCTCCATTAGAAGGTTCTATACCTATGCCATTTATTCCCTCTTTCATTGTTTTGATGTTGTTGTCATCCATCAATTGACTGCTCTGATTCCCTATTGTATTTCTTTTGGTTTTGGATAGTCCTTGAGAGGTCATTTCCTAGATTGGTATCTGGCTCGTACGATCCTGCGTCCTAGGTCCTACCTGAAGGCTGAAGCTGTTTGTCCTCAGACTGAAGAACTCCCTTTAATAATTCTTGTAAGTTTGGTTTGACTTTTACATATTCCCTTAGTTTCTGTTTATCTGGAAATGACCTGATTTCACTATCAAATTTCAACGGGAGTTTTGCAGGATATATTATTCTTGGCTGACAATCTTTTTCTTTCAAGATTTTATATGTCATCCCACTGCCTTCTTGCCTGCATGGTTTCTGCTGAATAATCTGAGCTTAGTCTTATTGTTTCTCCTCTGTACGTGACTTCTTGTTTTTCATGTGCTGCTCTCAGGATTCTGTTTGTCTTTGGTTTTGGCGAGTGTGAATATGATATGCCTTGGTGATTTTCTTTTGGGGTCTCTTCTATATGGGGTTCGTTGAGCTTCTTGGATGGGCAGCTTTTCATCTTCATGATATTGGGGAAGTTTTCTGTCAGCAGTTCCTCAATGATCCTCTCTGTGTTTTCTGTTTTCTCCCCCTGTTCTGGAATGCCAATCACTTGTAGATTTTTGCTTTTGATTGTGTCCCACATAACTCTCAGGGTCTCTTCATTTTTCTTTGTTCTTTTTTCTGAGTTTTCCTGAAACAGAGTTGTATCCAAGTGTTTGTCTTCAGTTCCACTGATCCTGTCTTCCACGGTTTCAAATCTGCTTCTCAGCCCTTCTATGACATCATCCATTTCTGAAATCTTGTTGTTTATCTTTTGGATTTCTAATTGTTGTTTTGTATACTTTCTAGTTGTGAATTTATTTTGGCATTTTGTTCCTGCATAATCTTCCTGAATTCTTCCAATTTTTTGTCTGTATTTTCCATGAATTTGTCTATTTTTTCCTCATGTTTGTCAGCATTTTGCCTCAGTTCTTGGAAAATTCCGAGTATTAGTGATTTGAATTCCCTATCAGGTACTTCTAGTGCATTTTCTTCCAGAGGAGAGTCATCTGGTGTTTTAATTTGGATGCCTACTGGAGCCATCCTGTCCTGTTTTTGTAAATGTTTGGATATTGTTTGCTGTTTTGGGGGCATTCAGTAGATATTTCTCTCGTTTATTGATTGTAGATTTGTTTGTTTCGTCCCTTTTTAAAAAAAAAATTTTGAGTATGTCTCAGCAGACGGACTGCGTGCCCCTTGTTGTTCGCTTGTCTGTGCGCTCAATACTTTTCACCTCCTTCTCCAACTGGCCAGTTCAGTCACTCAGATGTGGTACAGCAGGGCAGGTGTAGCTGAAGAGGAGCCACTGGGACGGGTTGTTTGTGGCACTCACCACAGCCACCAGGGCGGTCGGTAATCAGTGCTGATCAGGTTCCAATAGGCTGTGCCTGCACAGCTTGGTGATGTGATGTCAAGTGCATGGTGCAGGTAGGCAGGATGCAGTGGGGAGATGGTTATGTGTGAAGCTAAGCTGGATATGGGAGAGAGGAGAGAGGAACAGGAGCCAAAAAACATACAAACAAACAAAAAAGAATGCTAGGGGAGCTTGCCATTGGAATGGAGAGATGAGAGACTATGAAATGGAGAAAAACAGAAGGGGGAAGAGGAAGAAAAGAAAAGAATGAACAAATAAAAATCAGAAAGGTTAAAGAACCACAAAGTTCCCAGGGATCCCACCGATGCAGCTATGAGGTCTGGGGAAGTCGCTCTCAGGTTTCACAGCACAGCCTGGCCAGAAGGCGCAGAGGCATACAACGCCTGGTATTCAGGGATCAGAAAGAGAAGGAAGAGATAGAGAGACGAGAAATTGAGCAACGAAGAAAGACAAAAGGGAAAAAGAGGGAAAAGAAAACAAAACAAATAAAAAAAAAACCCAATGAAAAAAGAAATGCGTTCAGGGATCCCTCTGCACGTCTGTGGAAGCCTAAGGGGAGTCTCCCTGGCTCACAGCTCCGCCTGGCCAGAAAGGGCTCCCAACTCAAGAAAAGGAAAAGAAAACAGACAAACAATTCAAAATGAACAAAGGAACAAAAGCCCCTGGATCCCACCAGCGCGGTAGCCCAGACCAGCAAGCAGCTGCACACTCGAATGGAGCCCCGCAGGAAAGAGCAAAGATGGCGCTCGGAGCCAGGCACTCGAGCGAAAGAAGGGGGAGGCGGCGAGAGGCAAGCAAGAAATCCAAAGAAGCAGAAAGAAAAAAAAAAGCACCACCAGCAGCCAACAAATGGCACCCAGAGAGCCACCCGCTTGGGTGTGTAGAATCCAAGCAGCCGGTGACTCCCGGTCAAGAGACCGCGGCCACGGGAAGCAGAGGAGCCCAAGTGGGGGCAAAGAGGGGTGGGGGGTGGGAAAGCGCACCCCGCAAATTAACGGCTGTTTTGTCTCCCACTGGACGCTCGGTGAGGCTGCTTTCTCTTACCCCCGTTTGCTGGTCTCCAATAGCAGTCCAAGATGGTGGATCCGCGCTGTGTTAGCTGGTAAGGGACCTCTGCATGAATCTCTCCTTGCTCTCCGTTCTCTTTCAGTATTCTCACTCCATTTGGTGCTCAGCTGAGTTCTTTATCTCTTCATTTGATGTTCTAGGGTTTCAGGATTGTTGATTCTCTGTTTCGCTTAGTTTTTCGGATCTTTGCTATGGAGGGACGGCGTGGTGCTTCTGCCTAGAGCACCATCTTGCCGGACTCCTCTAGATGTCTTTTTTAAATAGAACTTTTTCATTTTGATGGTGCAGTGATTCAGCATTTGGCTGCTAATGGAAAGGTCAGTGGTTCGAACCCACCAGCTGCTCTGCAGGAGAAAGATGTGGCAGTCTGCTTCTGTAAAGATTTACAGCCCTGGAAACCCTATGGGGCAGTTATACTCTGTCCTATAGGGTGGCTATGAGTTGGAATTGACTCTACAGCAATGGTTTTTGCCTTTTTCCCATCTAAAAGGAATGCTATCAATATTTCGCAATTAAGTATATTTGTTTTTATTTTTTATTTTTGTATATGTCCTTTATCAGGTTATGGAAGTTCCTCTGATGTGCTTAGAGTGTTCTTTTTTCTCCCCCCTCCCATATCTACTGATGACCATGTGATTTTTACCCTTTATCCTCCTAATCTGGGAAATTATATATATTAATTCTAATAAAATTGATTTTTGAATATTCAACTAACCTTGCACTGCTAGGATGAATCCAACTTGGCATAATGTATTTCTCATTTTTATTCATCGCTAGATTCAGTTTCCTTAGATTTTCATTAGGATATTTGCATCTATGTTTATGAATGAGATGAGCCTATAAAACTTTTCTTGTACTGTTCTTCTTAGCTTTTAGTGTTACTCTGTATGAACCTCTTTTTCAAAAAGAATAATGGAAACTTCAAAAACAAAGAAAAGTTAATGAGACTAACAGTAGACAGGACCCCAGATATTAGAATAATAATTCTCAGTGACTTCTCATCACCCCTGTTTATTACACTTTCCTACTTACAGAGAATAAATATAAAAGAACAAGAATATACACTATGTCACATTTTTTTCTTCAATTTTTCATACTTTGTAGAAACTGGGCAAATATATGAAATAATGTAAATAATGTACAACAGAAGTCAATTCTTAAATTCTAACTCCACTGAGCGGCTGGTGGGTTCAACTCATAGACCTTTCAGTTAGCAGTTGAGAGCTTTAACCACTACACCACCAGGGCTCCTTTAACATCTACTAATAAGGAATGAAAATTATACTTTGGAAATAAATCATTTTTCACTGAATTCTTTAGGAGTTTTTCCTTAATGCCATCCCATGCCAACAGTTGTTATGTTATTCAAGTTAGAAAGATATGTTGGTGAAAAAAACAGGAAAAAATAATTCCAACAACTACTGATAGGGGGAGATAAAATAAAGACACAGACTATGTATTTTGGTACTTCCTATAAAAGTGTAACTATCATTGCTAAATTTATTCATGTGCTAGTTCTCTAGTACAGAAGAGAAAAGTTAGACTTGCATGGGTTTACATTTGTTAAGTGCAAACAAAATTGTTGACTCAGTCCTCAATATGGAAAAGCAATGTCCTTGTCTCAAGAGTTCAAACCCTAAAATGAACAAACACTGTACAAGTTATCTAACAAAATTTGTAGGAAAATAAGTTAATTATGCTCTAATCTTCTAAGAATAGGCATTTCAACCCAACATAAATATATAAAAACTTTACCTCTTATTATATTGGAGACTCCGGGATATTATTTTCTGAGATTGCTATTTAAAAAGTTATGAAAGCAAAAAAAAAAAAAGTTATGAAAGCAATGCTAAATATCTGAGTTAATACTATACAGTGTAGTTATTTAGGCATTGGTTCTCATACTCTGGGTCCTTCCACATGTCACATGGCTACATGATATTCCCAAATCATGAATTTTGCTGTTTGATCTCTGATTCAGTTTGAAGATATTTCAGGGCTCCAGAAGCTAGGCAGTTCTCTGAATACACTAAGTATACATATGAAGCAGCTCAAATACACAAGTGCTTCCATCAACAATCACTTCAAAGGTCATTAATAACTTACAGGTGCGAGAGTGGAAATGCCCTCTGCACTCCTCTGCCCCTTCTTGAACTCTGGTTTCTCTCTCTGGGCCATTTCTGTAACAGTGAATTCTTGGTATTTCTCTTTCTCCATTTTCTATTCCCTGCTTCTGGGGCTCTTAAAGAATCTTCTAGGAAAACACAAAAGCACACAAAAATGCTTCAACGTGTTAATTTTGTTCTTTCTTCATCTTTATGTTACTTATGAGTTTATTGAGAGTAGAAGGAAAGTAATTTAAATCCTTCTCAAGAGAATATCTATAAAAGAAACAGAAATATAGGACAGGTGGTAGTAAAAATCTACCTGGTTTGGAACATGCAAACATTCTGATGTAGTCTAACATCTGCTTGGTTTCCACCACTGCTGAACATGACTCTACTTTAGTAACATCTCCTAAACAGTCAGTGAACTGTGTGGGAGAGAGAAGCTTAATTCAACATCTAGATTAAGGTTTCTCAGCAGCAGAATTATTGACATTCTGGGGCAGAGAATTCTCTACTCTGGGGGTTGTCCTGTGTATTGTAGGATGTTTAGGAGCATCCCTGGCCTCTACCCACCAGATGCTAGTACTATTCCCTCCCCATTTGTGACAACCAAAAATGTCTCCAGATATTGCCATATGTCCCTGAGGGTCAAAATCACCCAGGATTGGGAACCGCTGATACAGACTGAGGTGTCTTCGGATCTTGAGCTATGAATATGAATCAACTTTGTGTTTAACCACTGGATGAAGGAATATTTTCATAGCACTGAAGTATTGTTCAATAGATTACCTGTAATAACTACACAGGGGAAAATGTACCATTATGGTGTAGAGAACTGGCAGTCACCACCTTAACCAGGTGACTAAATGTAGCATCACTAATAATGCAAACTGACATTATATATTTAGCCTGAGTCTAATCAAGTCTCTACATTATCATCCTCTTTACAGAAATGAGAAGAGATAGAATAAGTTAAATGACATCCTGAGGAAACAATCAGACAAGCACAGAATGTGAGACATACTTTAAGAAGTGGTCCATCCCTAGAACATAATGTGGCCTATAACATTTACCACACCCTGATTTCCATTGGAACTTTCCTAACCTGTGAACCATCCCCTCAGAGCTCTCTACTGAGTATTCCATTAAACTGATAATCTAAACTTTAGATTCTAAAGCATATTAAATTATGAATGGATGATTACTTTGTAGCGTTTTTGTGGTGCTGATGTTTTTTGTTCCTCTTACTCTCCTGTGCTGAATTCGTTTTGTTTGTGGATTTTTTTTTTTCATTTCTTTTGTTTTTGTAGGTTTTTTTTTTACTGAGACTTTATGTTTTCCTCTTTATTTTTATCAGTAGCTTTGTTAATTTTCTTTGTGGTTACCTTGAAATTTACCCTTATCTTTCTAAAGTTTGAAGCAGTCTATTATTGCTCGGTATCGCCTTGCCTTCCTCTCTATTAGAAGGTTCTATACCCACACCATTTATTCCCTCTTTTATTGTTCTGATGTTGTTGTCATTTACAGATTAACTGCTCTGATTGCCTGTTGTATTTCTTTTGGTTCTGGACAGTCCTTGAGAGTTCATTTCCTAGATTGGTATCTGGCTGTTACAATCCTGCATCTTAGATTCAGCCTGTTATTTGAAGTTGTTTGTTCTCAGATTGAAGGACTCCCTTTAATAATTCTTGTAAATTTGGTTTGGTTTTTACATATTCTGTTAATTTTTGTTTATCTGGAAATGTCCCAATTTCACCATCATATTTGAACAAGAGTTTTGCAGGATATATTATTCTTGGCTGGCAACCTTTTTCTTTCAAGGTTTTATATATGTCATCTCATTGCCTTCTTGCCTGCATGGTTTCAGCCTAATGATCTGGGCTTAGTCTTATTGTTTCTCCTCTATATGTGACTTTTTGTTTTTCTCAAGCTGTTCTCAGGATTCTTTGTTTGTCTTTGGTTTGGGCAAGTGTGATTATGATATGTCTTGGTGATTTTCTTTTGGGGTCTATCCTATATGGGGTTCATTGAGTTTCTTGGATGGTCAGCTTTTCATCTTTCATGATATTGGGGAAGTTTTCTGTCAGCAGTTCTTCAATGATCCTCCCTCAGTTTTCTGTTTTCTCCCCGTTCTGGAACTCTGATCACTCGAAAATTTTTGCTTTTGATTGTATCCCACATAATTCTCAGGGTCTCTTAATTTTTCCTCGTTCTTTTTCTGAATTTTCCTCAAACAGAGTTGTATCCGAGTGTTTGTCTTCAATTTCACTGATCCTGTCTTCCACTGTTTCAAATCGCTCCTCAGCCCTTCTATGACACTGTCCATTTATGAAATTGTGTTATCTTTTGGATTTATAGTTGTTGTTTTTGTATGATTTCTAGTTGTGAATTTATTTTGTCATTTTGCTCCTGCATTATTTTCCTGAATTCCTTTGTATTTTTCATGAATTTGTCTATTTTTTTCCTCATTTTTGTCTGCATTTTGCTTCAACTCTTGGATAATTCTGAGTATTAGAAATTTGAATTCCCTATCAGGTAGTTCTAGTGCCTTTTCTTCTACTGGAAAGTCATCTGGTGTTTTATTTTGGATGCCTACTGGAACCATCCTGTCTTGTTTTTGTAAATGTTTTGATATTGTCTGCTGTCTTTGGGGCATTCAGTAGTTAATTTCCTCATTTATTGTAGATTTGTTTGTTCATCCTGCTTTTTTGTTTTATTTGGCTTTGTCTGAGCAGGTGGGCTGTGTGTTCTTTGTTGTTTGCTTGTCTTTGGGCATGATACTTTTCGCCTTCTTTTCCAACTGGTAGGGTCAGTCGCTCAGATATGGCATAGCAGGGCAGGTCTAGCTGAAGAGGAGTTGCTGGGATGGGTTGTTTGTGGCACTTACTACGGCCACCAGGGCAAGCCGGTAATCAGTGCAGGGCAGGTTCCAGTAGGCCGTGCCTGGGCTGCGTAGTGATGTGATGTTCAGTGCATGGTGCAGGTAGGCAGGATGGAGGGGGGAGATTGTGATGTGTGGAGCTAAGATGGGTAGGGGAGAGAGGAGACAGAGGAGAGAGGAACAGGAGCCAAAAACATACAAACAAAAAAGAGTACTAGGGGCACTTGCCGTTGGAGTGGAGAGATGAGAGACTATGAAATGAAGAAAAACAAAAAGGAGAAGAAGAAAAAAAGAAAAGAAAAAATGAATAAACAAAAATTAGGCAAAAAAAGAAAAGCAAAGCTCTCAGGGATCCCACCAGTGTGGCTACACGGTCTGGGGAAGTTGTTCCCAGGTGCTGAAGTACAGCCTGGCTAGAAGGTGTAGAGGTGTCACTCAGGGCCAGGTATTCAGGGGACAGGAAGAGACGGAAGGTATAGAGATTAGAAACTGAGTAATGAAGACAGAAAGGGAAAACAAATTAAAAAAGAAAAAGAACAAAAACCACCCCCCCAAAAAAAGAAGAAAAAAACAACATGAAAAAAGAAATGCCCTCAGGGATTCCTATGCATGTCTGTGCAAACTGAGGGGGCAGGTCTCAAGCTGCACAGTAATGCACAGCTAGAATGGGCTCCCAATTCAAGAAAAGGAAAAACAAACAAACAAACAAAAAGCCCCAGGATCCCACCAGGGTGGCAGCATGGACCAGGAAGCAGTTTCACATTTGAGAGGAGGTTCACAGCCTTTCAGGAAGAAGATGGCACACGGAACCAGATATTTGAGAGAAAGGAGGCGGAGGTGGTGAGAGATAAGGATGAAATCAAAAGAAGTGGAAAAAAGCAACACCAGCAGCCAACAAATGGCACTCAGGGAGTCAGCCAGTGTGGGTGGCTGGAATCCAAGCAGCCGGTGCTTCCTGGCCAAGAGACTGTGGATGGTGGGAAAGCGTATATCGCTGGTTACCAGTTGCTCTGTCTCCTGCTGGAAGCTCCATGAAGCTGCTTTCTCATACCTCCTGTTCGCTGGTATCTGATAGGAGTCCAAGATGGCGGATCCGTGCTGCATTAGCTGATAGGGGACCTCTGCATGTATCTCTCTCTGCTCTCTGTTCTCTGTCAGTTTCTTATTCCATTTGTGCTTGGCTGAGTTCTTTAACTCTTCATTTGATGCTTAGGGTTTCAGGATTGCTATTTTCTCTGTTTGGCTTAGTTTTTCAGATCTTTGCTGTGGAGGGACAGCGTGGTCTCTCTGCCTAGAGCACCATGTTGCCCAGAAGTCTGAAAGGATGATTATCAAGTCAAAGACTCAAATTAGAAACTTCAGGCACTGTGGTGGTAAGTCAGTGGATCAGAATTCCCTTCAAATTAAGCCTTATAAAAGGCTGTCTGTTTATAAGGTCTTATTTTTAATATGCAATATATTTTTCATAATCCAAAAATCAAAATAATATAAAAAAGTACAGCAAACTTACTAGGCTTTTTCACCTTTTAGAGATAACCATTTTTATTCATTTTGTTGTTTGTTCTTCCAGTATTCCTTTATGCAACACAAGCAAAATTTATTTTCCCCATTATGCAAAACATAGCATACTATATAAAGTACACAGCTCCTTCATCATTACACCCTAGAGATCTCTCTATGTATCAGTACATAGAGATCTTCCTCATTCTCTTTTATAGTTGCATAATATTCTATTTTGTGGATGTACCTTTTTTTTTTTTTAACCAGTCCCTATTGCTGGATGCTTGCACTATTTTCAATCTTTGACTATTAGAAACTATGACACTATGATATCCTTGCATGTGCAGATAGATCCGTAAACAGATTCCTAGAAGTGAAATGCTAGATCAAAGGGTGTGCATCATTTTGCAATCCCACAAACAATAGATGAGGGTTCCAATTTCTCTGCATCCTTGTCCATACTTATTTTCTGTAACAGCCATCCTAGTGAAGGGGAAGTGATACCTCATTATCCCTTTCAAGGCCTTTCTTTGGAAAAGAGGTAGTCCGATTTTAATGTGTTTAGCCTGATGGCAGGAGCCTTTTAAAATTCCTGAAACTCAAAAATCCTGAGTGGGAGCCTCATTTTTGTGTAGACTGAGCATTGCCTTAAGTGATGCCTCCCAGGTGTGTGAATTCTCTAAGCGTTTGACAGGTTTGCCTGTATTTCTGTGAAATAAGCCTCCTAACTATGTTTCCTGGTTATTACGTTCTCATGAGAATGTACTTAATGTGAACATAAGCTATTGACAGTCTTCATTCAGCCACAGCGGCCATTTTCTCCTTTACGCCATTCATTGTTTCCACATATTACTGGCTCCCTTCTTTTCTAGCTTCTGAACAATACCTAATTCCTTTCCAATAAGGAATAATGCATTGCAGTGGTACTTTTCAAGAGACTGGATCTCTTGTAAGTTATTCTTACCCTGCATTCAATCTTAGGGCCCAGTCATTGCTTCCACGTGTAGCAGGTGGAAATGTATCGCTGTGAGCAGTTCTGCAGTATTCCAGGACAGTTGTTTCTGCTTCTTAGCTGTTAGTACTGCCTTTGTTATAAGGAATACATAGTAGTGGTAATTTTCCTGAGATTCAAATTCCTTTGTTTTATTTATGTTTGCCTCTAAGTACTGCTTTTGCAGTAATGAAGAATACACTGTAGTGGTAATTTTTCTCAGATAAAAAAATCCCTCGGCTTTATTTACTTGGGCTATAAGTACTGCTTTTGCAGTAAGGAAGAATGCATTGTACCATGTTTTGAAAACTTTCATGAAAAATAATAAAAAGGCTAAGGAGACTAGAATAAAATGTATGTGCAGTCATTGCCAGGTGCCTTCATGTTTTGCAAATTTTCAAGAAATAAAATTGAAAAAACAAAGCATTTTATCAATGACTCATGCCAGCAGGATTAATATAGTCCAGGGGTCGCTGGGACATATGTGATCCCAGAATATGGGTATCAAAATCCACAACTCGTAACAAAAATTCTGAATTGGTCCTTTAATCAGCATGCCTTCATTAGTGAAAACACATAGTATAAACAAAAAATTTAAAGGAGAAAATAACTGCGTCTTGAAACGGTTATGATTTTTATTTGCATTTCCCTAATGACTAATGATGTTGAGCATCTTTTCATGTGTTTGTTGGCCATTTCATATCTTCTTGGGTGAAACGTCTACTCAAGTTCTTTGCCCATTTTTTTATTGGGTCGTTTTGTGTTTTTTTGTTGACTTGTAGTAGTTCTTTTTATGTTCTGGATATTAAACTATTATCAGATATATCGGTTTAATATGTTCCCCAAATATATTGTCTCATTCTGTAGGCTGTCTCTTCATTTTTTAATAAAGTCCTTTGATGCACAAAAGTTTTTAACCTTGATGAAGTTCAATTTATGTATTTTGTCCTTTGTTGCTCATGCTTTTGGTGTCGTAGCTAAGACTCCACTGTCGAAAACTAGGTCCCAAAGCATTACCCCATGTATTTTACTAAGAGTTTAATGGTTTTAGTTCTTACATTTAGACCATTGTTTCATTTTGAGTTAATTTTCATATAGGGTGTGAGGTTTGGGTTCAGCTTCACTCTTTTGCATGTGAAAACCCAGTTATCTCAACACCATTTACTGAAGAGACAATGCTTTCCTCACTGAATTGATTTAGCACCCTTGTCTAAAACCAACTGGCCACAGATGTAGGGGTTTACTTCTGGACTCCCAATTCTATTCCATTGGTCTGTGTGTCTTATTATACCAGTACCAGACTACTTTGATTAGCTTCACTGAATATTTTGAAATTGGGAAGTGTGATTCCTCCTACTTTGTTCTTTTTATTCATGATTGCTTTGGCTATTCTGGGGCTCTTATGATTCCATACAAATTTGAGGATTGCTTTTCTATTTCTTCAAAGAAGGCTATTGGTCATATAGTTGTTCTATTTTTAATTTTTTGAGGAACTGTCATAGTTTTCTATGACTGTATCATTTTGCATTTTCATCAGATAAGGATTCTAATTTCGCCACATCCTGGCCAACATTTGTTATTTTCTGTTTGATTTTTTTTTTTAACCTTAGCCATCCTAGTGGGAGTGAGGTGGTACCACATTGTAGTTGTGATTTGCATCTCTCTGATTGCTATGGAGGCCTGGTGGTGCAGTGGTTAAGAGCTTAGCAGTTAACCAAATGGTTGGCAGTTTGAATCCACCAGTTGCTCTCTGGAAACCCTATGGGGCAGTTCTATTGTCCTACAGGGTTGCTATGAGTCAGAATTGACTCGACGGCAGTGGGTACGGGTTGATTGCTATAGATGTTGAGCATCTTTTCATGTGATTGGTGGCCATTTAAATATCCATGTTGGTGAAATGTCTACCCAACGCCTTTGTCCATTTTTTGATTGAGTCGTCTTTTCATTGTTAAGCTGTGTAAGTCTATATATATTTTGGATATTAAATCTTTATCAGATATATTGTTCCTGAAGATTTTTTTCCCAATCTGTAGGTTTCTTTTTACACTTTTCATAATTGGTATAACATAGTTCATAAAAATAATGTTCTACAACCTAGTTTGGTGAGAGCATTCTGGGGTCTTAAAAGCTTTCGAGCGTCCATCTAAGATACAACTACTAGTCTCGCCCATATGGAGCAAAGGAGAGTGAAAGTAACCAAAGACACAAGGAAGCAATTAGTCCACAGGACTAACGGCCCACATAAACCACAGCCTCCTCTAGCCTGAGACCAGAAGAACCAGTTGGTGTCTGGCTACCACTACTGGCTACTCTGAACAGGGACACAATAGAAGGTCCCAGTTAGAACAGGAGAAAAATGTAGAACAAAACTCAAATTCATAAAAACAGCCAGACTTACTGGACTGATAGAGACTGGAGGAACCCCTGAGACTACTGCCTTAAGACACCCTTTTAACCTGAAACTGAAGCCACTCCCAGAGGTTACCTTTCAGCCAAATAATAGATTGGCCTATAAAATAAACAATAACACCCATGAAGAATGTGCTCTTTAGAACAATCAGCTATACAGACACCAAACGGGCAACAACTGCCCAAAAGCAAAAATGAGAAGGCAAGGAGAGGCAGGGTAACTGGAAGGATGGAAAGAGGGAAAACAGAGTGGTAATGGAGAGAGTGCTGACACGATGTGGGATAGCAACCAACATCACAGAACAATTTGTGTATAAAATGTTGAATGGGAAACTAATTTGTTATGTAAACTTTCACCTAAAACATAATAAAATGTTAAAAAAAGAAGTCTGTTGATGAACAAAAGTATTTAATTTTTATGAGTTCCCAATTATCTATCTTGTCTTCTGCTGCTCATGCATTCATTGTTCTGTTTGATAATCATTTTTAAAAAATCAGATACCATACCTTCACCCCTATATTTTCTTCCAACAACTTTATGGTTTTAGATTTAACATTTAGGTCCTTGATCCATTTTGAATTAGTTTTTGCGTATGGTGTGACGTATGGATCTTGCTTCATTTTTCTGAATGTGGAAATCCAATTCTGCCAGCACCATTTCTTAAACAGACAGTTCCTTCCCCACTGAATGGACATACCATCCTCGTCAAAAATCAGTTGACCACATATATACGGATTTATTTCTGGGTTCTCAATTCTATTCCATTGATTTATGTGTCTATTATTACACCAGTAACAGACTGTTTTGATTATGGTAGCTTTACTGTATGTTTTGAAAGTGGTTAAGTGTGATTCCTCCTACTTTCTCATTTATTTTCCAAGATTGCTTTGGCTATTCTGGGGCCTTTATGAAATGTCCTTCCATTTATTTAGGTCTTCTTTAGTTTCTTTCCGCAATGTTATAGTTTTCAGCATACAAGTCTTTCATCTCCCTGGTTAAATTTATTCTATGGATTTTATTCTTTTATGTGATACTGTAAATTACATTGTTTCCTTAATTTCCTGTTCATATTGTTCACTGCTGGTGTACAAAACACATCTCGTTTTTGTGGATTGATCTTGGACCCTACAAATGTGCTTCATTTATTAGCTCTAGAAGTTTTCTTGTGGATTCTTTGAGGTTTTTTATATATAGGATCATATCATCAGTAGAGGTAGCTTTACATCTTTCTTTCCAACCTGGATGCCTTTCATTTCTTTTTCTTGCCTAACTGCTCTGCCTAGAATTTCCGGTACAATGTTGAATAGCGGTGGTGAATGCAGGCATTTTTTTTCTTGTTCCCAATCTTAGAAGGAAAGCTTTCAGTCTTTCACAACTGAGTATGACATTAGCTCTGGCTTTTTTCATAAATGCCATTTATCATATTGAGGAATTTCCCTCCTGTTCCTGGTTTCCTGGGTGTTTTTAACATGAAAGGGTGTTGGATATTATCAAATACCTTTTCTGCATTACTTAAGATGATTATGTGGTTTTGCCCCACTCCGTTCTATTACTGTGGTGTATTACATTGATTGGTTTTTGCACGTTGAACCCGTTCCTGGGATCAATCCTATTAGATATTGTTGTACAATCTTTTTAACATGCTGTTGGATTCAGTTTGTTAATATTTTGCTGAGGATTTTTGCATCTATATTCATAAGGGATATTGGTTTGTAATTCTTTTCTTGTGGAGTCTTTATCTGGCTTTCGTATCAGGGTAATACAGTCCTCACAGAATGAGCTAGGAAGTGTTCACTCCTATTTCTTGGAAAGTTTGAGAAAAACTGGCATTAATTCTTTTTTAAATGTTTGGTAGAATTTATCAGTGGAGCCATCTGTTCTGGACATTACATTGTTAGGAGGTTTTTGGTAACTGATTCAGTCTGTTCACTTGTTATAGATCTACTGAGATTTGTGATTTCTTCTTAAGTCAGTTTTGGTAATTTGGGTGTTTTTAATATCCATATCTGTAGGTCATCTGATTTGTTGGTGTACAGCTGTTCGTGGTGTTCTTACAATTATTATTTCCTCAGAGTCAGTAGTAATGACCCAACTGTTATTTTTGATTTTAATTATTTGCATCTTTTCCCTTTTTTGCTTTGTCAATCTACTTAAATGAGCGATTTTATTGCTCTTTTTGAAGAATTAAATTTTATTTTATTCTATTATTTTTATATTTTCTACTTCAATTTTCTGTGCTCTAATGCTTATTACTTACTTCCTTCTGGTAGTTTAGGGCTTACTTTGCTCTTCTTTTTCTAGTTCCTCAAGGCATAACATTAGGTTGTTGATTTGAGATCTTTCCTCATTATTAGTGAAGGTATTTACAGCTATAAATTTCCCTCTGAGCACTGTCTTCACTGCATTCCATAGGTTTTTTTTATTGTGCTTTAAGTGAAAGTTTCCAGTTCAAGTTAGTTTCTCATACAAAAATTATACACACATTGTTATGTGACCCTAGTCGCTCTCCCTATACTGTGACAGCACACTCCTCCTTTCCACCCCAGTATTCAACCAGCTCCTGTCCCTTTTTGCCTTCTCATCTTACCTCCAGACAGGAACTGCCCATTTAGTCTCATGTATCTACTTAAGCTAAGAAGCACTCTCTTCACAAGTATCATTTTATGTCTTATAGTCCAGTCTAATCTATGTTTGAAGAGTTGGTTTTGGGAATGGTTTCAGTTCTGGGCTAACAAGAGAGTCCAGGGGCTATGTCTTCTGGGGTCCCTCCAGTCTCAGTCAGACCATTAAGTCTGGTCTTTTTACTAGAATCTGAGTTCTGCACCACACTTTTCTCCCGCTCTGTCAGGCACTATCTGTTGTATTCCCTGTCAGGGCGGTCATTGGTGGTAGCCGGGCACCATCTAATTCTTCTGGCCTCAGGCTGATGAAGCGTCTGGTTTATGTGGCCCTTTATGTCTCTTGGGCTAATATTTTCCTTGTGTCTTTGGTGTTCTTCATTGTCCTTTGCTCCAGGTGGGTTGGGAACAATTGATGCATCTTACATGGCCACTCGCTAGCTTTTAAGACTCCAGATGCCACTCACCAAAATGGGTGCATCCCATATTTGACTCTGTTTTCTAATTTCCCTTATGATTTCTTCGACTCGCTCATTTTTTAAGACTGTGTTAATTACGTGAATTTTCCAGTTTTCTTTCTGCTACAGATTTCTAGCTTTATTGCATTGTGATTGAAGAAGATACTTTGAATGATTTCAGTCTTTTTAAATTTATTGAGACTTGTTTTGTGGCCGATCATATGGTTTATCCTGGAGAATGAACCATGTGCATTGAAGAAAAATGTATATTCTACTGTTACTGGATGGAGCGTTCTCCATGTCTGTTATAGTGTAGTTCAAATTCATTTCCTTGAGGATTTTCTTTCTAGATGTTCCATTCATTAACAAAGGTTGTGTATTGAAGTCTCCAATCTGTCTGCTTCTCCCTGCAATTCTGGACATGTTTGCTGCATATATTTTGGGGTTCTGTTGTTGGGTGCATATGTTTGTAACTGTTAGATCTTCTGAATGAACTGACCCTTTTAACAAATATAATGTCCTTTTTCCCTTATAACAGTTTTTTACTTAAATCTATTTTGTCTGATATAACTACCTCCAACTCTCTTTTGGTTACTATTTGCATGGACTATTTTTCTCCACTCTTTCACTTTCAACCTATTTGTTTCTTTGGATATAAAGTGAGTCTCTTGTGAACAGCTTATAGCTGGATTGTATTTTTTTATCCATTCTGCCAATCTATGCTTTTTGAATGAAGAATTTAATCCATTTACATTTAAAGTAATTACTGATTTAAAAAAGGGCTTAATTCTGTCATTTTTTCTATATCTAATACCTTTTTTTGTCCCTCATTTCCTCAATTACTGCCTTATTTTGTGTTTTGTTGACTTTTTTGTAGTGATATGTTTTGATTCCCCAATCTCATGTATATATTTTGTGTTTACCATGGAGATTACATTTAACATCCTAAATTTATAACCATGTAGTTTGAGTTGATAACAATTTCAATAGCATAAGAAAACTCTTCTCCTATACAACTCTGTCACCTCCCCAATTCATTGTCTCAAATTATACCTTTATATATTATGCCCCTAATAACAGATTTATAATTACATACATACATGTGAATTTTAAATCACATAGGATATAAAAATTGGAGTTACAAACCAAAAATAATATAATAGTGATTTTTATATTTGCCTATGTAATTGCCTTTATGGGAGATATGGTTTTGAGTTACTGTCAAGTGCCATTCATTTCAACCTGAAGGACTCCCTTTAGCATTTCTTGTAGGACAGGTATACCCATTGCCATCGAGTCAATTCCAACTCATACAAACCCTACACGACAAAGGAGAACTGTCCCATAGTGTTTCCAAGGTTGTAATCTTTACAGAAGCAGACTGCTACATCTTTCTCCCATTGAGTGACTGGTGGGTTTGAACTACCAACCCTTCAGTTAGCAGCCAAGCACTTTAACCACTATACCACCATGGCTCCTTAGGGCAGGGATAATGGTAACAAACTCCCTCAGCCTTTGTTTATCTGTGCATGCCTTAATTTAGGCCTTATTTTTGAATAACTGTTTTGCCAGATATAGAATTTTGTGAGTTCAAGGTTTTTTATCACTTTAAACATATCATCCCACTGCCTTCTGGTCTCCATGATGTCCGACTGTCTTAGTCATCTAGTGCTGCTATAACAGAGTTACAAGGGGACGGCTCTAACAATCTCACAATCTAGTAAGCTCGGAGTCCAAATTCAGGGCATCAGCTCCAGGGGAAGGCTTTCTCTCTCTGTCAGCTCTGGAGGAAGGTCCTTCTCATCAGTCTTCCCCTGGACTAGGAGCTTCTCCACGCAGGAACCCCACGTCCAAAGGATATGCTCTGCTCCCAGCACTGCTTTCTTGGTGCTATGAGGTCCCCCTGTCTCTCTGCTCCCTTCTCTCTTTTGTATCTCAAAAGAGATTGGCTCACACACAATCCAATCTTGTACATTAAGTCCTGCCTCATTAACATAACTGCCACCTATCCCACTATAGAGCATAGTTCTACTCTGACGCACATGGGGTCACTATGAGTCAGAAATAATCAACTCAGTGACAGCTTCTTTTATTTTTTAAAAATATTTTTGTTTTTAAATCTTTGAAGTGTTCAGAAAATTACATGTCATAAAACAATAGGGTGGAAACTGGTGATGATTTAAAACAATAAAAGGTGGAACAATCTGCCTCCTAAAGATTTTTTAAAGATGTCTTGGTATTCAAAATAAATAAAAGCTTAATTCTTCAAAAAAAAAAAAAAAAAAAAAAGGATCATCTTTGGCTTTTGACAGTTTGATTATAATTTGTCATGGTGTGGATCTCTTTGAGTTTATCCTATTAGGGGCTCACTGATCGCTTGGATGTGTAAATCCACGTCTTTTTATCAGATTTGTGAAGTTTTTAGCCATTCTTCAAATATCCTTTTTACCTCTTTCCTCTCCTTCTGGGTCTCCCATAACATGTATGTTGGTCCACTTGATGGTGTCCCAGAAGTTCCTTAGGCTCTGTTCACTTTTCTTTATTCTTTTTCTTTCTGCTCCTCAGACTTAATAATTCCAGTTGTCCTAGCTTCAAGCTTGCTGTTTCATTCTTCTGCCTGTTCCAATCTATTGTTGTACCCCTCTAGTTAATTTTTCAACTATTGTATTTTTCAGCATCAGAATTTCTATTTGGTTCCTCCTTATAATTTCTATCTTTATTGATATTCTCATTTTATTCATACATTTTTCTGACTTCTTTAGTTCTTTGTCCATGTCTTCCTTTAGCTCTTTAAGTACATTTAAGACAATTGTTTTAAAGTCTTTTGTCATCAATGTCTAGGCTTCCTCAGAGACAGTTTCTGTCATTTTATTTTGTTCATTTGAAATAGGTCATCCTTTTCCATTGCCTTATATGCTTTCTAACTCTTTATTGAAAACAAGACATTTGGATATTATAATTTGGTAACTCTGGAAATCAGATTCTCCACCTTCCTTGGGTTTTTTTTTTTTTTTTTAATTGTCAAAGGCTGTAGTAGTGTATCGATTTTGTAACTTTTCCAAACTATTTTTGCAAAGACTGTATTCTTGATGGGTGTGATTAGCTCTGTTCAGCTGATGTTCTGAAAGAGATTTCCTTGAATGCCAGGAGTTTTAAAAAATGCATAAAAACAGAAAAATGCACCTCTCACAGTCTTTGAAGATTGGTCCTGTGGTGGGGCACACCTTCAACACTTAACAAGGCACAGAATGAGTGTAGAGATCAGCCCAAGGTGAAAGATTAGGATTTTTATGGTTTTTTCTGAGTGTCTGTCTTGCACAGAGCGTGGGCATGACTTTCTAAACACCCCCATATACTTGGGTACTTTTGAATGCTCTAAAAAAAAAAATTCTCTGCACTAGTCCTCACGCAGTCTAGTCTATGTCTAAATTGCACACTTTTGCCCTAGGAAGCTACAGGATGATAGTTTGCCTCACAGAGTATTAGAACAATGCCTGCCACTTTTCTATCCTGAGTGAGTTCTGAGATGTGTAACAGAAATGAGTGCTCTGCATCAGTCCTTTAGGTAGCCGTCCAATAAGTAATAGACAAACTCAATAATTTGTAAGATCTGCTCTGTTCCCTCCAGAACAGGAACCAGCGTCCCATATTAGGAACACAGCCTGCTAACATTTTTAGACTGACACCAAGTCAGGAAGAGAATGTGGGATGGGCAAATAAAAAAAGCCACAAAGCTTTCCAAAAATTTTTAAGTTGCCTTTTTCTTGATTTACTATTCAACTGATTGCTGAAAACCTTTATTTTCCAGGGTTCTGACAAAGTTGGTTCCAACAGTTTCTTCTTGTTTTTGATGTTTCTGTTGGGGGATGGGAATGTGTAACTTTTTATTCTGCCATTTTACTAACCACTCTCTCTGTTGTTTTAACTTGCATTTCCTTGATTACTACCGAGTATAAGCATCAATGACCACTCAAGTCTCCTCTTCTTTGAAATGACTATTCAATCATTTTTTCTATTTAGTTCATTCTTTACTTGTAGAAATGTGCGTATATCCTTGACACCAATATGCCTTACAAATAATTTTTCCCAGCCTTTAGTCTGAGTACAAGCAGTCCCCAGATTATGAACATCCGACTTATGTATGACCCATAGTTACAAACCAACCTCTGTAAATCCTATTATATTAAAAATTCAAGGTACATATAACAGTTTGTAATCAAAAACAGGTACTACTTTGAGACGTGCATCAACACATTATTATTATTGTATTATTATATTATTTTAACGTATCTGGAAGTGTTTTTTTTTTGCATAGTAAGGTACGCGACATACTTTATATAAGACAAACAATTGACTAACTGATATTAGATATGAATCATACCTAACTGTTCTGACTTACGTACAAATTTGACTTAAAGACAGACTAAGGAACAGAACTCATTCGTAATCCAGGGATGCCTGTACTCAAATTTTTGATGGTGTCTTTTATTATGAAGAAATTTTCAATTTAAATGTAGTAACTGTGGAGGTATCTTGTTGTCCACCAATCTCCAGTCTCCCCTTCTTCTATAATAATAGAGCAGTATCTAGATATATGGCTGCTCAGCTAAGCTATTTATTTTCCAGCCACCCTTATAGCTTAATGACTAACTTGCCACCAATGGAATGTACCTAGAAATAATGTGTGCTGCTTCTACATATAGGTCTTAAGACAATGGACATGCTACTAGACAAAAACATAAGTACATATATGATAAACAACTATAGTTAAATGTTAGCAACAGACTGTAGGTGGTGGCGCATATGGGTATTCCCTATAAAAAAATTTTCACTTTCACTGTATGATATTTTTCATAACAAAATGTTGGAAAAATGTGAAGGAAAAAAAGATATTGGGCGTGTATTCAATCACTTTCTTTTCACCTTCCTTCACACTGGCTCATTAAATGTTAAAGCTAGAGAAACCTTTTAATCTACATGCTGAAGATAACAGAGTTACCCTGCTATTCTGGGTCAGCAGGATATCTTCATGGAGCAAAGCCCAACAACCTACCCTGAACTATTACATGAGAGGAAAAAAAACCTTCTGTCTTATTAGTCATTGAATTTTGGATATCTTTTTCTACAGTTGTTGTTGTTGTTAGGTGCCGTCAAGTTGGTTCTGACGCATAGCAACCCTATGTACAACAGAACAAAACACTGCCTGGTCCTACGCCATCCTCACAGTCATTATGTTTGACCCCATTGTTGCAGCCACTGTGTCAATCCATCTCGTCAAGGATTTTCCTCTTTTTCACTGACTCTCTACCTTGCCAACCATGGTGTCCTTCTCCAGGAACTAGTCCCTCCTGATAACATGTCCAAAGTACATAAGACGAAGTCTCACCATCCTCACTTCCAAGGAGCACTCTGGCTGTACTTCTTCCAAGGGAGACTTGTTCATTCTTCTGGCAGACCATGGTATATTCAATATTCTTCATCAACACCATAATTCAAACACATCAATTCTTCTTTAGTCTTCCTTATTCATCATCCAGCTTTTGCATGTATATGAAGCAAATATGGCTTGGGTCAGGCACACCTTACTCCTCAAAGAGACATCTTTGCTCATCAACACTTTAAAGAGGTCTTTTACAGCAGATTGGCCCAACGCAATGCATCTTTTGATTTCTTGACTGCTGCTTCCATGTGTGTTGATTGTGGATCCAAGTAAAATGAAATCCTTGACAACTTCAATATTTTTTCCATTTATCATTACGTTGCTTATTGGTCCAGTTGTGAGGATTTTTGTTTTCTTTATGTTAAGGTGTAATTCGTACTGAAGGCTATAGTCTTTGATCTACATCAGTAAGTGTTTCAAGTCACCTTCACTTTCAGCAAGGAAGGTTGTGTCATCTGCATATCGAAGGTTGTTAATCAGTCTTTCTCCAATCCTAATGCCACATTCCTCTTCATATAGTCCAGCTTCTCAGATTATTTCCTCAGCATACAGATTGAATAAGTATGGTGAAAGATTACAACCCTGATGCACACCTTTCCTGACTTATAACCACAAGTATCCCCTTGCTCTGTCTGAACAACTGCCTCTTGGTCTATGTATAGGTTATGAATGAGCACAATTAAGTGTTCTGGAATTCCCATTCTTCACAATCTTATCCATAATTTGTTATGATCCACACAGTCAAGTGCCTTTGCATAGTCAACAAAGCACAGGAAAACATGTTTCTGGTATTCTCTGCTTTCAGCCAAGATACATCCGACATCAGCAACGATATCCTTCATTCCATGTACTCTTCTGAATCTGGCTTGAATGTCTGGCACTTTCTTGTCAATGTACTGCTGCAACCATTTTTGAATGATCTTCAGCAAAATTCTACTTGCATAGGGTATTAATGATATTGTTTGACAATTTCTGCACTCTGTGGGATCATCTTTTTTTAGAATAGGCCTAAATATGGATCTCTTCCAGTTGGCTGGCCAGGTAGCTGTCTTCTAAATTTCTTGTCATAGACAAGTGAGCACTTCCAGCACGACATCCATTTGTTGAAACATCTCAACTGGTATTCCATCAATTCCTGGAGCCTTGTTTTTTGCCAATGCCTTCAGTGCAGCTTGGACCTCTTTCTTCAGTACCTTCAGTACCATCAGTTCCTGACTGTATGGTACCTCCTGAAACGGGTGAACGTCGACCAATTCTTTTTGGTACTGACTCTGTATATTCCTTCTGTCTTCTTTTGATGCTTCCTGTATTGTTTAATATTTTCCTCGTAGAATCCTTTAATATTGCAACTCAAGGCTTGAATTTTACTTCACTTCTTTCAGCTTGAGAAGTGCCGAGCATGTTCTTCCTTTTTGGTTTTCTAATTCCAGGCCACTGCACATCATTGTAATACTTTACTTTGTTTTCTGGACCCACCCTTTAAAATCTTCTGTTCAGCTCTTTTACTTCATCATTTCTTCCTTTAGCTTTAGCTACTGGACGTTCAAGAGCAAGTTTCAGAGTCTCTTCTGACATCCATTTTGGTCGTTTCTTTCTTTCCTGTCTTTTTAATGAGCTCTTGATTTTCTTCAAGTATGATGTCTTTGATGTCATTCCACAACTCAACTAGTCTTTGATCACTGGTGTTCAATGCATCAAATCTATTTTTGAGATGGTCTCTAAATTCAGGTGGGATATACTTAAGGTTGTACTATGGCTCTCGTGGACTTGTTCTTATTCTCTTCAACTTCAACTTGAACTTACATATGAGCAATTGATGATCTGTTCCACAGTTGGCCCCTGGACTTGTTCTTACTGATGACATTAAGCTTTTCCATCGTCTCTTTCCACAGATGTAGCTGACTTGATTCCTGTGTATTCCATCGGCAAGGTCCACGTGTGTAGTCACTGTTCATGTTGTTGAAAAAAGGAATTTGCAATGAAGAAGTTGTTAGTGCTTCAAAATTTTTTTCTTCCCCAGTCTGTCCTCTCATCATGGGGTTCAAATTTCACAAATATTGATCCGTAGGCCACTGCAGCTCTGTTCAGTTTTTTTTCCCAGTCTTTTTGCTCCTTGAGTTTCAGTCTAAGTATTTTTTCTTTCCTTGTCTTCAGGTTCACTGACATTAGCTTCTTCTGTGTCAAATCTGCTGTTAAGTCCATCCGGTATAATTTTCCCTCCAGGTACTGTATTTTTCAGTTATTAAATTTCTATTTGCTTTTTTATACTTTCCATTTCTCTACCTAGATTCCCTATGTGTGCATTCATTAGGTCCTTCTTTTCCTTTTATTCTTGTACATTTATAATAATTGTATGCAGTCCTTGCCTGGTTATTCCAACACCTCTGTCAACTCTCCGACTGTTTCTATTGACTATTTCCCCTAGTTATAGGCCTCACTTTCCTGCTTCTTTGCCTGTATAACGAATTTTTTAACTTATACTGAACATTGCATATGCTACATTTCATTTTTGAGAGTTTGGACTTGATTATCATTCTTCAAAAACAGTTACTGTTCTATCAGGCAGTTGATTTAATGGCATATCAACGTAATCATTTTAAGGTTTGTTTTTAAATTTTGTGTGGGTGGGTCTAGAGGAGGCTTTAGTCTAGATCTAGAGTAGCCCTACTCCTGAGCTATTGATTGTTCAGTGAGGTCTCTCCCATCTAACTGGTCAAAAGCTCAACATCTCCCAGCAGTGTGACCTCTGGAATCTCCATTCAGCTCATTACTGTAGCTGTTCCCTGCCAGATACTACAGAGTCCCTCCCTGTGCATACACAGATTAGTATTTACCAAAGATATAAGGGAACCTTCTGCAGATTTTTGATGCTACTTATCTGTGCAACTCCCTCTCTGATACCCTGCCCCAACAATTCCAGTGCTCAACAGCCAAGAAATCTAATCCTCATTTCTTCATGAAGACTACTATGTTCTACTTGAGCTCCATCTCCCTATACTGTGGACCAGGAAGTGCCTACAAGCATAAAAGTCAGGGAAATTAGGAGGCTCAACCTGTATATTTGCCTTTTCTAACAAACACTGCCTGTTATCCAATGTGCGAAAATGGTTATTTTATATATTTTTGTCTACTTTCATAGAATTTCGTACCCGTTATTCCACTTTGGCCAGAAACACGATTATTGGAAGGTTTTTTAATAATAGATTAATTTCTTAAATATTTAACTATTCATATTTTCTATATCTTTCAGTTTTGGTAATTGTGTTCCCACCATGTTTTAAACCCCTTAGGTTAGTCATTATTATTATTTTATATAGACAATAATTGTTTTAATATTCCCACATGTTGATAATCAACTTGTTTGCTCGCCATTTCTTCTTGCGGTCTATACCTTACTTCTGGGTTTAACAGACTTCTTCCTCCTGTACCTACTATGTTTCTTGTAATAATTATCAAAGGCCTGTGAGTGGTGAATTCCCACCTTCTTCTCTGAAATGCCTTCTGTTAGCCCTCACTTTTGAATAACAGTTTGAAAATATTATTCCTTTGTTTTCAGACCTCTCTTATTCGTGTTGAAGAGTATACTGCTAGCCTAAATGTTTCTTTGCATATAATCTTGTTGCTTTCTACACTTTCTGATGTTATCTTGTCTGTCTTTGAACACCCGGTAACAACTTACTGGTATTTCTTTTAAGGCACCTGCGGTGCAGTCGATTACTTGAGTCGCAATTGACTTGACGGCAACAGATTTTTAGCCATGTATGGTCTTGTAACTCCCACACAATGACTGGGTGAGACTTATTGCTCACATGTAAATTCAAGTTCAAACTGAAGAAAACTAGAACAAGTTGACAAAAGCCAAAGTATGACCTTGAGTATATCCCACCTGAATTTAGAGACCATCTCAAGAATAGATTTGGTGCGTTCATCACTAATCACCAAAGACCAGACGAGTTTTGGAATGACCTCAAGGACATCACACACAAAGAAAGCAAGAGGTCATTAAAAACACAGGAAAGAAAGAAAAGACCAAAATGGATGTCACAAGAGACTCTGAAACTTGCTCTTGAATGTCAACTAGCGAAAGCAAAAGAAAGAAATGATGAATTAAAAGAGCTGAACAGAAGATTTCAAAGGGTGGCTCCAGAAGACAAAGTAAAGTATTACAATGACATGCGCAAAGACCTGGAGATGGAAACCAAAAAGGAAGCACACACTCTACATTTCTCAAACTGAAAGAACTGAAGAAAAACTTCAAGTCTCGAGTTGCAATACTGAAGGATTCTATGGGGAAAATATTAAATGACTCAGAAAGCATCAAAAGAAGATAGAAGGAATACACAGAGTTACTATGCCAAAAAGAATTGGTCAACATTCAACCATTTCAGGAGGTACCATTTGAGCAGGAGCCAATGGTACTGAAGGAAGAAGTCCAAGCTGCACTGAAGGCACTGGCGAAAAACAAGGCTCCAGGAATTGACGGAATACCAACTGAGGTGTTTCAACAAACCGAAGCAGCACTGGACGTGCTCACTCGTCCATGCCATGAAATTTGGATAACGCTACCTGGCCATCTGACTGGAAGAGATTTCTATTTATGCCTATTCCCAAGAAAGGTAATCCCACCTAACGCGGAAATTATCGAACATCATCAATATCACACACAACTAAAATTTTGCTGAAGATCATTCAAAAGCAGCTGCAGCAATATATCAACAGGGAACTGCCAGAAATTCAAGCTAGATTCAGAATAGGACGCGGAACCAGGGATATCATTGCTGATGTCAGATGGATCTTGGCTGAGAGCAGAGAATACCAGAAAGATGTTTACCTGTGTTTTACTGACTATTTAAAGGCATTCAACTGTGTGGATCCTAACAAATTATGGATAACATTGTGAAGAATGGGAATTCCAGAACACTTAATTGTGCTAATGAGAAGCCTGTAAATAGATCAAGGGGCAGTCGTTCAAAGAGAACAGGAAGATACTGCTTGGTTTAAAGTCAGGAAAGATGTGCATCAGAGTTGTATCCTTTCACCATACCTATTCAATCTGTACGCTGAGCAAATAATCCCAGAAGTTGGACTTTATGAAGAAGAATGCAGCATCAGGATTGGAGGAAGACTCATTAACCTGTGTCATGCAGATGACACAACCTTCCTTGCTGAAAGTGAGAAAGACTTGAAACACTTACTGATGAAGATCAAAGACCACAGCCTTCAGTATCTATTACACCTTAACATAAAGATAACAAAAATCCTCACAACTGGACCAATAAGCAACATTATGATAAATGGGAAAAAGACTGAAGTTGTTAAGGATTTCATTTCACTTGGATCCACGATCAACATCCATGGAAGCAGCAGTCAAGAAATCAAAAGATGCATTGCACTGGGCCAATCTGCTATAAAAGACCTCTTTGAAGTGTTGAAAAGCAAAGATGTCACCTTGAAGACTAAGGTGCACCTGATCCAAGCCATGGTGTTTTCAATTGCCTCCTATGCATGTGAAAGCTAGACGATGAATAAAGAAGACTGAAGAAGAAATGATGCCTTTGAATTGTGTTGGTGAAGACTTTTGAATATATCATGGCCTGCTAAAAGAACAAACGAATCTATTTTGGAAGAAGTACAACCAGAATGCTCCTTAGAAGCAAGGATGACGAGACTACATCTCACATACTTTGGACATGTTGTCAGGAAGGATCAGTCCCTGGAGAAGGACATCATGCTTGGTAAAGAAGAGGGTCAGTGAAAAAGAGGAAGACCCTCAATGAGATGGACTGACACAGTGGCTGCAACAATGGGCTTACGCATAACAATCGTGAGGACGGTGCAGGACTGGGCAGTGTTTCATTCTGTTGTACACAGGTTTGCTGTAAGTCGAAACTGACTCAGTGGCACCTAACAACAACAACATGCAAATAAGGTGCCTATGGCCCACCAAGGGGATTGGATGGCTTGCTAATAATGCAAATAAGGTGCATGGCACACTTGTGAAGATGCAAATAAGGTGTATGGAAACCTAACGAGGGGATAGGTCAGTTTTGCCATTCAATAGGCTTAAAAAGAGAGCCAATTCCAAAGGCAAGAGAGAAGAGATGACACTACCACCAAGAAGGAAGAGCCAGGAGTGGAATGAGTCCTTTGGACCCAGGGTCGCTGAGCTGAGAACCATCTAGGCCCATGAAGAGAAAGAGAGATGTAACACTGGAAACGGCAAGAAGCAGCAGCAAGTGCAGCAGAGAAGCAGCAACAAGTGTGGCAGAGAAACAGCAGCAGCAGAACCAGGAGACTAGCACAAGACAGTGCGGTGGGCTGCCCAGCCCATGGAGTGAGGTGGCTACAGTGGGCATGCCAACCTACAGAGCAAGAGAGCTGAGTACCTTCAAGTAGGAGGCTTGCTGGCAGGGTGGGGTACCTCTGGGTACTTATTGGCAGTTGTAAAGATCTATGTAACACTTGCCCAGGCAGGGCAGAGTCCAGGCCAAAGGGCCAATAGGCGGACAGCCAAGAGAGAGGTCTGCCTATAGGCATGGCCAAGAAGCTGTCCTGAATGAAGAACTGTATCTTGAGTCATTCCTGATCCTCAATTGTAACCTGTTACTTCCCCAATAAACCCCATAACTGTGAGTATAGTCTATGAGTTCTGTGTGGTCACTGCAACAAATTATTGGGCCTAGCAGAGAAGTAGAGAGTGCTGTGGGAGGGACAGCTGCTGTCAGAATTGGTAAAAAGTATGGATGGAGGCAGTATGTGACCTACTCTTCATAGGATAATGGTTCTCCCCACTCATGAAGTTAGAGGAGGTCTGATGCCCCCACCACACAATTCTTACCACACCTATTACACTCGTCTTTATATTTAGTCATTTTTAATGCTTGTTTTAGCCCTATCAATAGAAAATCAGCTTCCAAACACTGTTACAATCTTTTCCTATAAACAGTCACCATGTCCTTTTACGGAAAGGAGACTGGCACATAAAGAAAAAGACCAAAACGTCCTATCTGAGTTTAGCAGCAAAAAGACTTGTCTCAAGAGTGTCTAGATATGTCAATTTGCTGGCAACTGACTAATGTTCAAGAACAAATAACAAATCAGTAAATTAAGCATATATTGACTATTCTGTTCACAATTTATTGTTTTACTTTCAGCAGATGATTGGCATTCTTATTAGGGACAGTATACACATCAAAAAGGTATTTTTTAAAACTCAGGGAAGTACTCATCTGCCAATTTGGAAGTTTATCTGTGTTGTACAGACATGTGTCTGAGTGAATGTATTGAGAAAAGGAATAGTCCAACTATTCCTCAATGATACAGTCTAAGCTGTTTCCATCAATGGAGTTCATACATACCTGAGACATTCCGAAAAGGTAGGAAGACAACCACTTGAAATCTATTTACATGAGAGACTGAAGGGTCTCCTGGGAGTAGGCTTATTATCCTAAGCAAAGAAAAAAATCAGGTAGCTTGATTTTTTTCACACAGCACCTGTGCCCCTGGTAAAACTCTATCCAAATATTTCTAGTGTGCTTAAGAGATGTCTTAATGTATTTAAGACAAAGCCTTGGTGCTCAGAAGAGACAAATAATTTTGAATGTACCACAGTGCCTGACAATAGGAATTATCTTTAGCTCAGACAACCTTGGATTCAAATAAAAATAAAAATAAAAATTCAAAAAAAAAATAAAAATAACCTTGTCAAAAAACAATTTGTGCATACATTTTTAAATGAGAAACTAATTTGCGCTGTAAAGTTTCACCTAAAGCACAATAAAATTTAAA
This sequence comes from Dugong dugon, assembly GCA_030035585.1. NCBI lineage: Eukaryota > Metazoa > Chordata > Mammalia > Sirenia > Dugongidae > Dugong > Dugong dugon. Next base: position 15,164,616 of record CM057479.1, read on the forward strand.
AAGAAAATAAATACATAAAAATACCTGTTTATACCAAAACCACTAACAGAGTATATTATAGACCATTTTGGAACCCTCTGATGAAATACATCCCAGATAATCAACAATGAACATTATAGAGCTTTGGCATCTCCATATTACCAGCTGTATCTGGAAAAGCAGCAACAATGCTCAGAGGAGATGATCAACAGAAGGGACAACATCCTTTGTGCAATACTGGAATAATTTTTAAAAAAAGAAGAACGAGCAACATCCAGCAGAAGTATCAATAGTGCATGCATATGAATCAACCGTGAGACATGGCAAAACCTACAGAAGAAGGTAAATAGTTAGAAAAGAAAATAAAAATGTAATATACTACCTGGTAATCTGCCAGACTTGTTATTGAAAAATACTTTAAGACATCTCTTGAGCACAAAAGAAATATTTTGATAGAGTTTTACCAGGGGCAGGGGTGCTATGCGAAGACATGGGGCAAGAACATCAGCAATACGTACAGCAGAAAGCTGAGGGCTAATGTAACAATACGGTGAAGGCATGAGAGAGAGGCATCAAAACCTCAAATTAAGAATGTTGGGGGACTACTATTTAGAAAAGTGAATTTGTAACCCATTCCTCAAATTTCCATTGTAGTGAATTTTTGTTAACCTACTACACTGAAGATAATTACACTCACTATGAATATGTTTTCAAATTAAGATACTTCTGAAAACATTTTATTATTTTAATAACTGAAAATTGCTACATTTCCTCTAGTCTAGACATTTTTAAAATAGCTACAAATAGAATACCCACAGAAATCCTTCTCTGAATGACAACCGATACGAAAAATACCATCCAAGGAATTAAACAGTATGGGGGGTAAACTCTAAAGTTTAATCTAATTTCCACAAAATATAGGTCATTTTACTGTAAAATACTTTGTATTTACCTTCCTGAGAAGTGCTCAAGAAGGTTAAGGCACCATCTTTTTTTTTTTTTTAGTTTTTCTAGTTAAGAGAATGAATACAAAAAATGAAAGTTCGCTAGCCTGAATTCCAAATCAAAGCCCAGACAGCATTTCTCCTACTGTCTTTTTTGCCAGAAGCAGCACTAACACTCATTCTAACAAGCTGGAAGAGAGAGGAGGGGATGAACATAGCAATATCACAGCAACAGAAACTGTGAGGGAGAAAGTGCCGAAGGGAAAAATGGGGAAAGGAGGGGATGTTGTACAGAAAAGTTTAAGCAGATAATTCAACTCCAAAACACTGACTAGAGTATTAACTCTATACTACACAGACTCTGCAAACCATTTGGGAGCCCTTGTGGCACAATGCTTGAGAGTTTAGCTGTTAACTCAAAGGTTGGCAGTTGGAATCCACCAGCTGCTCCTTGGTAACTTTATAGGGCAGTTCTACTCTGCCCTATAGGGTCACTATGAGAAGGAATCAACTCCCTGGCAATGGGTTTTTTGCAGACCGTTTTAATGTCTTTCATGAACTGGACAAAGGCTCCTACCAGACATTTCTAGGTAGGGATGAGTACAGACTCAAAGTAGGTGAGTAAGAAAAGAAAAGGTCTCCATGAGGTGCTGCGTAATATTTGGGCAGCTTCCTTACTACAATTCAACAGCCAAAAATAACCCGAAAGTGAAATGTAGCTATGCCAAGTACTTCAGGTATCAGTTAAACATCCCCCTCTTCTTCATGAATTTGTATTATTTATAAGACATTTGACACATGTTTAAACACTTACATAGCTTCTCTGTCTCAGGAAATATGGCTTGTTCAGCTGAAAGGAAAAAAAAGCATGTAATGAGGGAGTTAACAAGGGCTTATATTTTTTTACAACATTCTTTAAAAACTGAAAAACCTCTTTAAACACCAGGAACAGCTTAAATAATTCACTCTGGGCCTGAGGGTTCCGTATGGGTATTTCCATCTCAGCTCCCTTCCAGGCCGCCTTCTTCCCGGGTTTCATCCGCGAAGGTGGGCCCGACGGGCGGCCAGGCCTGCCACGTGTAGGTTCGAGGCCTCCTGCCCACCCATCCTAGGGCTTCCGGGGTCCACGGCAGCCCGCGGCTGTGTGGGGGCGTCACAGGGTTCAGGGAAGCCAGGGCCGCGAGCCCAAAGTGGCGGGCTAGGCCAGACACCCAGGACGGCCGCTGAGGCAGTTCGCGCCGTTTAACCCATGAGCGCGAAGGCGTCGGGATCGGGCGGAAGAGGAAACCAGTCGGCGCTGAGCAGCAGCCCACGGCGCCGCCGTCGAGGCCTGGAGGAAGCAGCTCCCCGGCCTTTGGTTCCGGGCCTAGACGGCTGCTTGGGAAGTGGCAATGGCCGAGGCGCTGTTTTTTCGGCCCCACCTTGGGGACTTGTACGACCGCTGGAAATAATCCGGGAGAGGTCCGAGTCCACTGTCCTTAGCCCACTGCCCCTTCCCTTCCCTGCACCGGCGCATCGGCGGAGAAAGGGCCCGCGTAGAGGCCCTGGGGGCGGCCTGGTAGCCGGCTTCGCGGACTTCTGCCTTTCGATGCGGTTGTTTTGCGGGAAGGAGGGTGACATGAGTTGCGTTCTCTCAGGCCTGTCACAACTCTCGAGGCCGCCGAAGCCAGGCTCCCTGCCCGTGAACCCGACTCGCCCCCGCCGGGCCGGGGTCGGGAAAAGGGGCGTGAAACGCACCCGCCGGGCTAGGCCGGCTCCTCACGGAGGTCCCGCGGCCCCGCCGGCGGCAGACGGCAGAGGCGGAGGCAAGCACCTGTCCCCGCCCAACTTGCCCAGAGGCCGCCGCCGTCGGGCCGCCGCGGAGGTCCCGGCTCCCTCCCGGGCGCTTTGCATGGTCGCAGGCAGGCGAAACCCGCAACCTCGCGGCCCTCGAGTCTCCCCTGCCAGCAGGTGACCCAGGGACCCCGCTGAGACCGGCTCCCCGGAGCAGGGCGAGTTAGACGCTCCCAAGGAGGGAGCCTCAATGAAGAAACTCCTCCTGCTTCGCTTCCAGAGTTGAAAGCCCGGAAGCCGTCGGTTCTCCAAAGAGGAGCTGTTGGGCGCGGGCAAGCGAGCAGCTGCTGGAAATAATTTTCCTCTCACACGCAGCCTCGCGCCCAGGGGCGCGCGAGCGCACGGACTTCCACACTTGCCTTCTCTGGCTGCCCAACCTTAGTATGCTGCGCATGCAGTTTTCAACAACTTGCTTGACACATTAACAAAGACATTTAAATGTCAGGACGCAGACTTCACTTTTTAACCTGCTGAGAGGGGCTGCTTTCAAAGCTTCCCCACCATGAATAAACTGACAAAAAATATGGGGTGCAGTTATCAATTAACACCTTATCCTCAAAGCAACGTGCGTTAATCAGGTTTCTAAGGCAATAGCCATCTCTGTCTTTTCCTATTCACCCAAATAATGTCCCAAGAAGGAACCCCTTTACACAAGAGAAAGCTGGGGAAGGGGGGCGCGGGAGAAATGAATTATACCCATTGCTAGTAAAAATCATCTTAAATCAATAGAGCACCACTTGAACTTGAGTTTCCATTGTTTCACTGAATCATCAATGTTTTTAATTAAACAGAGCTCTACCCTTTCTGTTAAAACATTACATAAAAGGGTTAGGTTTCTACTTTTGTTGAGGCAGCTGGCGTTTGTTGGCTGTTGTGTTTGAGCAACAGACTGTTCAATAGAAGCGAGAAATAGCTCAACGCGCTCTTAATAGACCTGTTTCAACAATGTACCTTGAAAAGGAATACATTGTGTTATTGTGTTAGTTTGCTACAAACCTATTAAAAGTAAAATAGCATCCATCAGGTCTAACAAAACGCATTTGTATTATACGTACTTATCTGCTTCAAATACACTTCTTGGCACAATGTCTAGAATTCAACTAGATCATCACGAGCTGGAGAGAAGAACACATACAGTTTGGTAATGATACACGGGCTAAAAATAATGATAAAGGAAAGTCTAAGCAGACAGTAATTGCTATTTTTTATCGTGAGAAATACCGGCAACCCACTTCAACTGAAGGGTGGATTCCTACGAAAAAACAACACTTTAATATTTGTGACGTGGGAATTTTGATTCAAACCCCAAGTTTGGAACGAATCTGATATACTTTAGATAGCAGTTTGTTTCAGAAAAGGATTCATGGCACAAGCGATATATTTTTAAAGCAGAATTAAACAGCGCAAAGAGCCGTTTCTTTAGGGACTTGTGTGAAACAAACAAATCGAAAGCAAGGGTTCCAGCCAAGGGGTTGGGAAGCAGCTCTGTCTAGCAATAAGAAAGGAAGTGCTTCTTGAAAGTGCTCTCCTCAAAATGATTTTGTATTTTAAATTGCATTGCATTTTAAACACAAAAGGAAACTTGAAGCGAAGAAACTGGCAACATTCCCTCTACAGGACAGGTTGCCCCTTAGACCACAAACTTTGAAAAAAAAACAGCAGCAAATGATGAGGGTAATTTAGTTCCAAGATCCACTTAGCAGAAAAGACATCCAAAGTAGCACTTGTCAAAGGGAGGCATCTTTTGCTTCATCACAAGGCACTTGGTTTCCAACCTTACAGTACTCAATATTTGACTTTCAAGAACACAAATGTTGGAGGCACTAGAGAAATAGTAGATTGTCTATGAGTGAATTCAATTGTCCAAAAAAGAAAACTTACATAAATTACAATAGCACCATATGCAAGATATCTATGTTTACAAATAGGTGGGGCAGTTTTTTAACCAAATGAAGTCAATTGCTTTTTATATTTCTGAATTAATAAATTATCACATAAAGACTTATTTTTAAAGGTCTCCCTGAAACTTTAAATAATAGTTTTGCCATATTATAAAATAGCTGTGTTCGAGTTTTCTAGAAGGTATTTGAAGTCAGATAGCTGCTGTCAGATAGCTGCCTTCTTCAGTTGGAACATTTTTGCTTCCCAAGAAGCAGGGTGTGTGTGTGCGTGTGTGTGCGTGTGTGTGTGTGCATGTGTGTGCGTGTGTGCGTGCTGGGAGGTGGTTAACACGTGTTTGATTTATACGTTAAGACTTTTCGCTGACAATGTCTCCCATCTAGTCCAAATCTATTTTTTTAATTAATTCACTTGGATTTAAGAAATTGAAATGAAGTAATAAACCTAAAATTGCATATTGTGAAATTAGTTCCTCAAATTTATAAGACTGATGGCAAAGTGACATTATCAAGGTGAGACTTTTTAATGTATCTATTAATCTACCAAAGACGAAAGGAAGTTCACAATAAATTAGTTTGGTCAGGACATGCAATGTTCTTACTGAGGCTTTTCAAAGTCTTTGATTTTCATTTAGGACTTTTACAAATGTTGATGTATCAGAAATTAATCTGAGTGGAAATTTTTCAATTTATTTTAATGTAAAGAAATTGTACAAGTAAACAAAGAATCACCAAACGGATCATTTCAAAGCCCAGCAGAGAAAGAAATGTAGTTTAGAAGAAGCCTGTAATCTAATTCCTTATTTTGTTCATGTATTAAAAAGTCTTGAGTCTCTACTCTTGCAAAGAATTTTCAATAACATATGCGGGCTAAACATTTTTATTCATTTCTTTAAAGCAAAAAAAATCCAAATAGAATGTGCTATAATTCGTCTCCCCTTAAAAGAACAGGAAAAAAGAGGATGATATATAGATTATTTTCTACATGGCTCTCAATTTTCTCTAAAAAGGAACTTATGGTTTGTTAGTTCATTATCATTAATATCTGGAAAAGTTTTAACCAATCAAATCATAAAAAACTTCACTGTCATTGATCCTAAGCAGCATTTAATTTGAAAGTTTCTTTAAAGTACATTTTCAAAGCATCAAGCCTCTTTCTGGTCTCTAGGTCTGCCTTTGCTAAGTAAAAGATGATCATTTTGGATTTCCTGTGGACTTCTTTCACTTTTTAGCTCAGAAGTAAAGGAAGTAACAGAGCTTAATACTTTAAAAACATTTCTGCCGTTCGCGATGGTTTTAATGCCACTCTCGGGTGGTGTATCTGAAAACGGGTGGCCGAGTCCGCTGCCCACAGCGCCAGACGTTTGGCCAGCTCCACCCCGGGGCACAGTCGTCAGAGAGAAAAGATTCAGCTTCCAAACTTGATTAAAAACAGCCCAAGAGTTTTTCCACTGTTGAAGAACTGTGTGGCTTGAGAAGCTGAGTAAATTGCCTCAAAAAAGAGATGGCTGAGGTCTATGCCCCTTCCACGTGGGAACAGAGGGAAGTTCGAAAAATGCAATCGAATAGTGACTACAAAAGAGCTGCTTATCTACCAAAAACCACGGCTCACATCCACTTTACAAGATTTAGGTGCGAAGAAGGAAAACCAGTGATTCTACTCTGTAACTTTTCACCTCAATTTGAAGGGAAAAAAGGAAATATGCACACACCAAAGACCCACTGAGATACTTGGGAAATGGTTAGCTTGTTTCTGAGTTATTGGGAAACCTTTTGCTCTCCATTTGGCAATACTTCAAAATGTCCTTTTTTCCCCTAAAGTTACATTCTGGAAGGTGTAATTAAAAGAAAAAGAATAAGATGAAAAAAAATGAAGACTGTGTAGGTTGGTGATATAGGGCAATCTTTCTGCTTTGTTTTTGCTGGTATTTTTTGCGGTAAAAACTAAAGGCATTGAGACAGAAATCCAAATATGAAGAGAAGTAAGAGGTTTCCTGATGTGTTTCAGTAATAAAGTGAAAACTGTGCCTGTGTGTTCTCCTTCAATTCAAAATTTTATTCCAGAAAGTGCTGCAATTTGTCACTTTTTTCGTGTGGGCACAGAAGGAGGAAAATATGATACATTTGGGGACTTTTCAGTAGGGCTGTGTTTAGTTTTAATTTTCCTGTATTTTAAAATAAACACTTTGACCAAAGCATGTTTGATCTTTGCAAGAAGGAAGTATACATTGTGAAGGAATGTGCAGCAGTTGGGTATGAAAATGGGGTTGTGACTCACAGCTGCAGGCAGAAAAAAAAAAAAAAAGGCGTCGTGCTGTCAGCCAGAGGTGTTCAGTCTAATAATTCAAGCTGTAAACTGTATCCCCCAAAATTACCTACATAATAAATCATTGTGTGAAGAAAAAAATTGGGGCTGAAAAGTGTAAGTGAAACAGTGTCCCCAGGAGATTTCACCACTACGACCTATTGGTAATGATAATGAAATATGGGCTTATTTTGTCCAAAACTTGAGGATCAAAATTATACTGGAAATTATTCTAGCATGGTTGATTTTTTTTTTTTTTTGCCTTGGTTTTCAACACATCGCTACACAATCTGTGGAAGAAATGGGCTTACATTTTTTTCTTCTTGCCTGATCACACAGCTGAAACCGCTTTATGGAATTTACAGTCAATTTATAGAGTTTCAAAATAAAACTCAATACATGAATGGCTTTATTTTAAGAAAAAGTTATAGATAAGTTATCAAATGTATATTAAGAATGGAGGCAGAAAATTTTCTGAAAATTCCTTTAGGTTCCTGTCTCACATTTCAGTATTGCTTACAGGTACAAAAAAAAAAAAAAACCCTAAATTGATGTGAGCTGGTGAATTCGCTTGCCTGAGAACTCACTGCTAGGTTGAAACACTTAGACACTGCGGTTGGCAAAGCCAGTGCCAAATGCTGGAGATTTGAGAAACTGGAACGTTTGGGGGTGGAATACACCCGTTTAGGGTAGAAAGGAGCTCATTTCAGGGAGAAAAGATGCAATTGTCAAGAGGAAATTTAAAGGCCAAGGACTCACGAAGTCTTTGAAACCATGAGGGTGAGGAAGTCAAGACGCCGACTCGCCAAAGCCACTTTGAAACCGTTTATTATACAAGCTCCTCTACATTTCCAGAATGAGTGAACAGAAGAAACGCCACTCTGGGAACTAGGGCTATGGGTTCTCGCGCTCACAAGGGCGCTGCGACAGGAGAAAGTCAGGTTGACATGGGTTTCTTTCTCCTGGGCTTTTTAAAATGAAAATATAAGGAGGAAGGCCGGGAGAGAAGGATAGGAAAAGAAGCTAGAAAAGCCTGACCCCAGCGAAGTGTCCAATAAAGATTAACTGGAAAAAGGAAGTCCACAGCAATTAAAACAGCTACCCTGGCTCATTAGTATTCATGACTGAACGTCCAGCTTTTCTGTTTATCTTTCTCCCAGGATCAATATCGAAGCAGCGTGGGCCTGGGAGGAGCCCAAGTCGGGCCCTGCATGCGCCTGACCTTTCGCGCCCTCCCTACAGGTCCGAGCATCTTCAGAACCGCCGGGCCAGCGCCGCCCGCGCCGGCTCTCATTAAATCCACCATTCAATCGCCGGTGGGGAAGGGGAGGGGAGGGCAGGCCAGGGAGCCAGAGTGGGCAGCGGGCTCGCATACCCAACCGACTCCTAAGAGTTTCGGGAAACCACACTTGGCCACATCAACCACGGTGGGCCCAGTGGGCCAAGAGAAAGAGAAAAAGAACCAGTGCGGTCTTCAGCGAGAGGCTCCAGTGCAGCTGCTGGCCAGGTCCTCACTGGGCGCCTCCTGGTTCCAGACCAGAAGTTTAGCGGGTTTTTGGTTTTTTTTTTTCGGGGAGGGGGGGCAAACAAAAGAGCTTTCCCCCCACCCTAGAATCCCACTGCCACCCTCAGCTCGGCGTAGTCAGGAGCCTCCCCAGGCCTCCGCTGGCCTCGGAGGAGCGGCCCAGTCGCTGAGCGTTAACTATACGATGATTATCGTTGACATTATTAACATTATTATTATTTCTACCCCCCACCTTCTCCAGCGGCGCTGCGCTTCGTTCCACTCCCCAAGGCCACCGGGCTTGGCCTCAGGGACCGAGAAAATCCGGCTCCGGGAGGTTAGGAGAGGAAGAGGCTGAGACAAGGGTTGGGGAGGCGGGTAGTCAACCCTCAGTCCTGGTTTAACTGAGGGGCGAAGGGCGCGCGTACACACACACACACACACACACACACACACACACACACAGAGCGGGTGGAGGGCACAAGCTGGGCAGCCCGGCCCATCACAATCTCTGGTATGTGCGCCTGGGAGACCCCAACTGCGGGTACCCCCACCCAGCCTAGTCTTTCGGGAGTGCGGCCCAGGCCTTGGACCTTCAAATGCCAAGGTGGACCTAGAGCGCAGGGCGGGCTTGGTCCGCCCTCCAGGGAAGGCTCGGGGGAGGTGAGCTGGGAACGAGCTTAGAGGGGAAGCGGGCATTTCTTTTCGGGTCCTCCCGCCTCCCCCTGCCCCATCTCCGTGGGTCCTTCCCCCCCAAGCAAGCCTGTGGCTGGGGGATGCGGAAGCCACCTGAAGCATGTGTGAGTGTATGTGTGAGTGTGTTGGGGTGTAGTGTGCGTGTGTGCGTGTGTGTGTGTGTGTGTGTGTACGCCCTCGCGCACGCGAATGAAGGGGCGCCCCCAACTCCAACCTCGCTGCTGCCCTGAACCTAATCCCAAACGGCGGGGCGGGCGGGATGCGGGGCGAGGGCAGGATGCCGAGCAAGAGAAGGCGAATCGAGGGTGTGACTCTTCACCTCTTCAAAAACCCGTCGGCCTTTGAGAACAAAACAGAAAAGTGGGAGAGCGACGAGGTGGCCCCAGCACTAAGGGCTCCGGGGCTGGGCCCTGGAGGGGCGGGAGTTGAGAAGGGGAGGGCCCTGGCCCCGCGGTCCCCGCCCGGGACCAGGGCTACTGCTGCACAGGGGCGGAGTGGGGCGTGGACGCTCTGGCCCCAGTCGCTCCACAGCCTTGACCGTGAACTCGAACCCTCAGGCTAGCCTGGTTATGGTTTACAGAAGGTCTCATTTGTAACACCCTGTTCAAACGGCCACCGATGACTTTTCGTTCCCTAATCGCTGCCCGGTGGGTGCCTTTCCGGACGGGCCTGTGTCTTTATTTTCGACCACTTGATCTAGTCTGGAAGGCTCTATATTCTTCCCTAAAATAAAAACCCAGCAACAGTCTGCTTGGGGCGGGGTCGAGGGTGGTGGATGGAGGACAGGGAGACTTTTCTCCGGGCCCTGTTCTGAGCTGCCAGTTAAAAATAGAAACCGTTCATCCCGGTCTGCTGGGGCCAAGGAGCTCCACTTTTTCTGCAGAATCCGAGCGATATCAGACTGTAATCAGTCAATCCACAAGAATTTATTGAACGCCTACTTTGGATCGCTTTCCGGGGTACGTCTCCATTTAAGTAAAAACACATCCGAGGGCTCAACCAAGTCTTGGCGGGGTGTTATTTCGAGACCTTTATTTCTTAGCTCTCGTTCGCAGGCCTAGCGCTGCCCTTTGCGTTGTTTCGGTGGCATGATGTGGGGGAGGGTAAGGCTGGGGTTCTCGGGTACCTGGTGTGTCCCTGTGTGTGCCCGCCTGCTACTGGCGCGCGCAACAGAGGCCGCCCGGGACACACCTCTGTGTGCTGGCCAGGGCGACCCGTCATCTTGACAGTTGGAGCCCTCCTGGCCAAGCCAGGGATGCGGGAGAACATCGCAGAGCCCTGGGAAACCCGAGCCTCCAGACCAGCGTGTCATCTGCTCTTGATCTCAGAGTTTGGTGCGGAAAATAAGACCACTGGAGACTGAAAACATCCGTCTGAAAAACAGACAAAAGGGGCTAAAGGATAGGGAGGAGAAGGAAGAGAGAAGGTTCCGGAAGAAAGGAAGGGGTCCGGGCCGCGTGGGGCTGGGTGTGCTGGGCCTGGGACCTGCCTCCTTGACTCTCGTCCGCCGGGGCTCGGCCGTAGCAGCCTCCGTTGCCTGCGCCCATAGCAGAATAGAGGAGACCCCTCCTCCCCGCCCGGGACTTCAGGGGACTAAACTGAACCAAGCGAAGCTGCTATCAGTGCCTGTTATCACTGTGGACATTAATAATGCAGTGCGGATCGCAATAATTAATAATAATAATGATGGCTCTCCCGAGGGGCTCCAGCTGCCTCGGGATAAAGTGAATTTCGCGAGGGGGGTGTTTATTCGGTGGTGGATGGTGAGCGGTGGGAAGGGAACGGGCTTGGACGCACTGAGGTTCAAGTTGACTGCGGCGGCTGGCAGAAAGCGTCCTCCGGCCGCCTCAGTCGGGCCTCCCAGGCCGCAGCGAACCACAGCGCAGCTCTGGGTCCCTGAGGGAGGCGAAGACGGCCTTCACTCTCGTGGCTCAGGAGTTAAAACAAGGGCAGGTTAGAATTAAGCTCCGTTTAGGCAGGGGGTGGGGGGACGCCTGCATCCCCACCCCCAGGGCCAGGAGCCTCACAGCCGCACAGAGGGCTCTCGGGCTTTGAGTCCCAGCGCGCAGCCTACGTTGAATAATTCTGACGCTTTTAATATTCTTACACTTTTGCCATCTCCCTCATTCTGTCCCTGGGTTTCAAAGAGCCGAAGAAAAAGGCCATAGGGAAACTGGGCTGCAATGTCTGGTCCGTGGCTCGTTTGGACGAAGCTGTGGGACGCGATGGTCGGGGGAAATGGGAGCCATTTTGCGGGAAAGCTGTTCCCAACCGCCCGGAACATCTCAGGGTGGACTAGAAAAACGCTCCTAGGCTGTGATCTTCTGCCCACGCCGAGCTCCCTCCCATTTTAACTTCTGGGTTAATAAGAGCCCCCAGACCTAACGGGAGTTGCCCGACATTCAGAGCTGGAAAAATGTTGGAACCAAGCCATGGTTGCTGGTGGCTGTGAGACCATCGTCCCTCTCCTTGCTCTTTTCTTTTTTTTCGCCAAATGAGAAGACAAGCCCCAAGGCCTTGAGCTGACGCTAAAGTTGCTCCCCCCCCATTCCTTCCTTCTTCATTTGGGAGGTGTCTCAAAGTCAACAATTTCCACCAAAAAAAATTTAAATCATTTGCAATGGACCACTTTATTTTTGCACAGTAGGTTATGACGATTTAATCTGATTCCTTCCCCGCCACCCCTCCATGGAGCTGGAGGGGTTTTTGGAGAATCCTAAATAATTTTCATCACAGCTTATTATGTATTCAACGAACTCTCCCAAGGATCAGTAACATATGCCAATTATTTTAATCATTTCACTTAATATTATTAGGGGTTATAAATTTGCTTTTAATAGGGAGTTGATTGCTTCAAAAGTTTGGGCTTGGGCAGCTAGCAGGGCAAGCCCCGTATGTCACCCCCAGGGTCACACACACAGGCACACACATGCACACAGACAGACAGACAGACAGACACACACATGCACACAGACAGACAGACAGACACACACACACACACACACACACACACACACACACACACACACACACACACACACACACACACACACACGAATGTTTCTCTCCTCATTGAACAAGTAGGGTAGCCTCGCGAAGGTCAGGCCCTCCACCCACAGGAGAGGCCCTCGGGCTTGGCCTGCCAGGCCCTGCAGCTCAGTCCAGAGGCGGAAGGGGACGGGAAAGGAGCAGCGGTTGCCGCTGCAGCCACCGTGCTGCTGGTCTGGCCGAGTGCTCCGCGATTCTATGAAAGTGTTGCTGCTACCGCCTCTGGGAGCTATAGGACATCCAGAGAGATGATGTCTTTACTTAAAATGAACACTTTCCCACCTCTTCCCTTTGGCTGTTAAAATTATTTCTGCCTTCTTCCTCAGAGCATCTTCGGTTTGAAAACTCTGATAAACTCCTGTGGAGGATGCAGATAAGGCTGTAAAACTCAGAAAAGCCGGGTCGGTGCTCCACCTGACTCACTCTCACCTGGCAATTTTATTAGTCTTTGTATCTAGTTCAATTCTATTTTACCGAAATCTTGAAAAGCCTGTCTCTGGTTTGGGGCCAACAGTCTGTTGCTTTCCTATCCATTTTCCTCTCAAAAGAAAATTAAAATGTGATCAATTTATCACCTTCTCTTGAATATCCTATGTATTGGTGCACAGCAGCAGTGCAGATAAGGATTTCTAAAGCAAGCTCTCTACTTAAAATTTCAAGAGAACTTTTCCTAGAAACAGGCACTTAAACTTTAAATAATCTTTGGGCCAAGTTCAAAAACAAAGCCCTCAGCTCAGTTTTAAGCTTGCAATTAAAAATAACTGTACCTCGGCTTTTCAGAGGGAGGGAGAGGAAAGGGGGCAGGGAATGGGGAAAACAAAGAATAAGGAAATGTTTAGTGCTCTTAAATCCAGTCCAAATAGCTGAAAGAAAGAAAGGCATTCCCTCAGATAATGGAGCCATTAGGAACTGGGAAGGTTCCTGCCACCATTCCTCAGAGCCTTTCCAAAAATGTAATTCATTCTCAGCGACTAAACAAAGAATGTAGAAAATAATTCTGAGACTTTCTGCCAAAGGGGCAGTTTGGCTTCGTTTCTGAAAATACATACACCTTCCTTCCCAGAATGTGTGGTGGGGCCTCCCATTCACTCAGGCAGGATGATCCATCCATACCCCTCAGCTGCCTTTTCCCTATTTTTCTTTAATAACGTTGCTAGGAAAAAAAAAGATGTTCATGCAGTTTCAACACGTTTTATTATATTTCTGTATGCATTACTCTCAAACATATCACAAGAAATGATCAAACCACTTAAAACCTTCAAATAAAAAATCTGAAAGTTTATGCCCACAATTGTACATATTTATAGTTAAGAAACATTCTTTATAAATATTGTTTCCTCTGTAGCAAGTTAATACCATAATTTAATTACAAATGGATAAATATGGTAACGGGTATTTACAGAAGGAAGGGTGTTATTACGGAAAAAAGCTAATGGCACCACGTTTATCCCCCCCCCCCCCACTTTCATACAGGAACTAACAAATTGAACTTGCAAAAGCACTAAAACGTCACATGTAAACCCAGCTAACAGAAAAATACATTCACAAGCGTTGGTGGCGGTGGTGTGTATGTGTGTGCTGCGGATTGGTGTGTTGAAGGAACAGAAGGGAGACTTTGGCACGGTTCATTTTTTCCAGTCTATAGTTGCATGAAGTTTACAATCAAGTTGCCTCATAAAAAGGAACACAATATTCAATACCACAATACAAAATATGCCGTTTCCTTCCACAATACTTAAAAAGAAACCAGCTGAACTAAAAAGAGAAAAGAAAAAGTCCATCACTTGGGGAAGGAGAGGGAAGGCAGGGAGGAACACAGTCTGGAGTTTTACAAACGGACAAACTTCTATACACCAAGAATCCATTAAAACCACCTCAGAGAAGGAAGGAGGAGTCTGCTATGTACACAGTTTGTCAGAAGACTGGGAAGAGGGTGGGAAGGAAAGTGGGCATGGAGGGGAACGGGAAGGTTTGGTTCAATATTTTTGTGTTTTTTTAATTTTCATTTCTTATTTTATAGTTTTCGTTTCAGAGATTCCAGAGTCTATTTTTGCTTTTCATGCCTAGATTTTTTTTTTTAAAAAAAACTTTTAAAAATCCTTCTGCTAGTAAAATCATTTTCATTATCATAAAAATCAGATTGGTAATTATAACAACACGGTCTCAAGTTCCCCTTGGCGCTGGCCACCGGGAGGACCGCTTCACCAGGGTGGGGGACAGGGAGAGGAGAGAGGCCCCGGCCCCTCACACGTACCATTCATTGAAGTTGGAGGAGAGGCCGCTGTGGCCTCCGGCTGTCCCGCTGCCCCCGCCGGAGCTGCCGCCGCCCCCGCCACCAGCCCCGCCGCCGCCCCCTCCGCTGCCGCCGCCGGAGCCGCCGCCCGCGCCGCCGCTGCCTGAGCCTCCGCTCCGGTGCACCGCCGACACCGCGGCCGCCGCTGCGGCCGCCGCCGCCGCCGCCGCCGGGGACAGGTTGGAGCTGCTCTGGGGCTCGGCGCTGGGGGACACCAGCCCCGGGGGCGTGGACGACTCGTAGCCGGAGCTGGCGGCCGGGGAGGACTCCGAGCCCTGCGGGGAGGACTCATGGACCTGCGAGAGAAAAGCCGGGAGGGGAGACCAGAGGGGACTGGGTGTGAGTGCAGCTGCTGTGGGGCCCGGCCCCCAAGGACAAGCGGCCCCCCCCCCCAAGATGCCCCCCGCGCCCGGGCCCCGGGGGACCTTCGCTCTTCCAGGCTGGCTGCGGGGGTCCGGGCAGCTGGGAAGCCGCCTCGCCCTCCTCCCGGCTGCCCCGGTGGTACCTTCATGTGCTTCCGAAGCGAGCTGGGGTGCGTGTAGGACTTGTCACACATCTTGCAGAGATAGGGCTTATCGGAGGTGTGGACGTGCATGTGCTTCTTCCTGTCGCTGCTGTTGGCGAAGCGCCGGTCGCAGCCCTCGAACTCACACTGGAACGGCTTCTCCCCTGTGGAAGGCAAACACCGGCGCTGGCTGCAGACACCCACAGCCCTCGGAACCTCCATTCAGGCTGTGAGGGAGAAGGATTCCGGGAGGGGGGAAGGGAAGAGAGCTGGGGCCCTTAAACAGGTGGGATCCCCTTCCGTGGCAAACCCAAGATAAAATTAACCACGCTCCCACCTGACAGTCCTCTTCGTTTATTCTATAACATTTAAGTTTATTCCAGACTGACGCCCCATTTCCTCAAATTTCTAACGAATTTGGGGGCAACACCCAGCCTGCCTGCCTGCCTGCCTGCCTTTCAATAGGGTTTCTGGGATTCACAGCTTCTAACGTTGGTCTCGCCATGGAGAAGCTGTTATTATGACAAAATATTTGGGGCATTATCAAAATCACACAGGCTGCTGGGCTACTGTCGGTTTCTCTTTGAGGCCAGTAGGCAATTACATTTGGAGTTGCTGTGTGTTGTTTGGGGACCGGGTTGTGGATAGTGACTGTGCCAGTTATTTTTCATCCAAAATTCTGCAAATTGGATTAACTACAATATTAGCCTCACCTCCAGTCTTTTAAAAATAAATTGGATAAAACGTAAGTATTAAGGAAAAGGCAGTATATCTAGCGATTGCCGAGAAGCACGGCCGGCGTGTGGGGGTTAGCAAAGCTTAAAAAAATCTCCCTGTTTAATTTTCTGGCGGTCCTCGTATCCCGTTGCCAGAATTCCAAACGCTTGGAGTCATTTAGAGGTGTGAGAACTCAAACATCCTTCCACTTGGAAAGGGGACTATTTAACGATAGATTCCATTAGCACCTAAATTGTTTTTTTTAAAAGACATCCGCTCAGACACAGGACTCGAAAGCGAGCATTTCATGCAAATAAATTTCTCAAATTTTAAACCTTGTTAAAAGCTTGTCTCGCACCTCGACTCCCTCCCTTCCCGGAAGAGAACAATAGGCCGCTGGCTCATCCCCACTTTGGAGTAAATATTGACGCGGGAAGTTGCTAAAACATTTGGCTTTCTTTTAGGAAATCGTCTGGCACGATATTGGCTGGGACCTGGTCATAGATGAATAATCTATGAGGCAGGAGGCACGTTCTTTTGCGGCTCTCGGTTCTCACGCGATTCCCCGGCGGGGCTGCATTGCCCCGGGCTCTCGCTGACCCGGTTGTGGGTCGAAGTTTGGAATCTCAACCCTCTGGTGCCCATTAGAGAATTTCACAAACTGCTGCGAAACCACCGTAAAGACCAGCGATCCACGCCAAGACAGGCTTTAAAAACACTTTAAAAATGAGAAATGTTTTACAGCTTCAGACTCATTTAATGGAAAACAGTTCCAGGAAGGGCGTTTGGACCTCAAGTAAAAGAAGTGGGAAAACATAGAGCACTCCAACACAGACACACACCCGGAGCAGAAAAGCACATTCAGACAAGCTGGCAAAGTCCTCTCTAGGCTAGATTCCCGGGCACCGAGGGAGGGACCAGTTTTATTTTGTGCATTCTATTTAGAACGGAAACTATTAACGAGGGCTGAGCAAACGAAGCGATTCCATTACCCAAAACGTACATTTGATGTTTCACTGATCATTTAAAACTCAATTTCCGCGAATGGGAAAACCCAGCCCAGTAATAGTCTTTCATCCTCCAACAAAAATAAGCTGCTGGCTCTCTCGCACACACAAAAACATTTCCCATTCCAGGGCCGGGGTTGGCGGCCCGCTCATTTCTCCTAGCAAACCAACCACAGCCTCTCTCCCCTCTGCGCCCCGTTTCTGTTGTGGCCCACGGTTACCTGTGTGGGTCCTTTTGTGGATCTTGAGGTTCTCCGAGCGCGCGAAGACCTTGCCGCAGCCCGGGAAGGGGCAGGGGAAAGGCTTCTCGCCTGTGTGCACGCGGATGTGGTTGACCAGTTTGTATTTGGCCTTGAAGGGCTTGCCCTCGCGTGGACACTCCTCCCAGAAGCAGACGTGGTTGCTCTGCTCCGGGCCGCCGACGTGCTCCACGGAGACGTGGGTCACCAGCTCGTGCATGGTGCTGAAAGTTTTGTTACAGCTCTTCTTGGGGTTGCTCAGTTGCTCGGGGTCGATCCACTTGCAGATGAGCTCCTGCTTGATGCACTGCTGCCGCATGTAGCGGAAAAAGGCACCGGGGTGGTGGTGATGGTGGTGGTGGTGGGCCGCGGCCGCTGCCATGTTCATACCCATGTTCATATTCATAGGGCCGTACTGGTTGTGGAGCTGCGCCGCCGAGTAGGGGTCGGTCCGCGGGCTGGCCACCTGGCGGTACTGCTCCGAGCGCCCGAACACCTCGCCGGGCAGCCCGAGGCGCATCTGCCCGTTGAGCACATTCTGCGAGCCGTGCGGCCCATGCTGCTCGGGGAGGCCAGGGAAGAGGAGGTGGCCCTGCGCGTCCGAGTGCGCGTGGTGCAGGCCGCCGGCTCCCGGTCCGAACAGCCCGTGCTGCCCGCCGCCTGGCGCAGAGTCCCCGAAGCCGCGACTGCGGAACAGGAAATCCCGGGTGGAGTTGAAGGGCGGCCCAGAGTAGGAGCCGACGTGCGCGGCATGGGGCCCGAGCGCGGCGGCCGCAGCGGCCGCGGCAGCGGAGCCAGGGTAGGCGCCAGGGCCCTGCGACGTGAATGCAGAGCTCTGACCCGGGGACAGTTCGTGCGCGCCTGGGTTGAGCTTGAAAGCGCCCATGTGCGCGGCCGCCGAGTCTACGAAGCCGTTCTGCGCCGCTGCTAGGCTCAGCTCACGGTCCTGCATCTCCGCGGCCGCTGCCGCAGCAGCAGCAGCTGAATGATGATGGTGGCGCGCGAAGCTGCCCACCCCGATGGCCGGGAATTGCGGCCCCGCGTCCAGGAGCATGGCCAGCGCGCCCGCCCGCCCCGCCGGCCCCGGCGAGCCCTGCACCTCCGAGCCGCCCGGGTTCCCGCTCTGCGCGCTGTGCGTCCGGCGGCCGCCTGGCTCTGGGCGCAGGCGGCAGTGGTGGCGGCTTCAGCCCTGGGAGCCGCGGTCCTGCGCCCGCCGACTCTGCTGCTGCAGCCTGGATCTGCCTCTGGCGGCCAGGCGCGGACAAGCCACGGAGAGGAAGAGGAGGAGGAGAAGGAGGAGGCGCAGAGGAGGAGGTGGAGGAGGAGAAGAGTCCAAAGCCAGGCGGAGAACCAAAGTGTATTAAAGGAGCTGCGGCGGGGGCGGGCGGGCAGGCAGGGCAGGGGAGTGCGGGCGGGAGGAGGGAGCAGGAGGGAGGTGTGGGGAGCAGAGCTGAGCGGAGAGGGGGGACGCCGGGGGGCGAGCGCAGCGCCGGGGCTGCGCCGCGACCCCCACCCCTGCGCGCACTAACACACTCACTCGCTCACACACCCGGCGGACCAGGGGGTCCGGCGACGTAAATCTGCACCCGGAAAAAAAAATCACAGCAGCGGAGAAGCCAGGGAGTCAGGGCGCGGCGGCGGTGCAAAGGCAAGGAACGCGGGCGATGCGAGGACGCAGGCGAGATCTGCGCTCGGCGCCCTGGCCCGGCTGTCCCGCGGCTCCACCTGACCGTGGCCGGGGCGCCGGGGCAGCGGGCGGAGGCCGGGCGCCCTCCCCGCTGCGCGCTGCGCGGCCGCTCCCTCCCCCTAGACCCCGCTCCCGCCGCCCCGCGCGCGGCGGTTATTGTTCCGCGCTACGGTCGCGCAGTTTATCCCTCGTCGTCCTCGGCGCTTGGCATTGGCTGCGCCTCGCGTAGTAAACTTGCAGTGGCCACGAATTCCCCCAGATGAAGGAAGCAGCCGCGCCGCTCCCTCTTTCTTTAAGTTGTGCCAGAGGAGGAGGCGGGGGAGGAGGGGGGAGGAGGGGGCTGTGGGAGGAGAGAAGGCAAGCAGGGGGAGGGGAGGGGGGAGGCTGGACTGAAAAACAATAACAACAATAAAAAAGTGATCTCTCCCTCGCTCCCTCCTCTCCCGGGTCGGCCCTCGGCGCCGGGCTGGGATCGGGTGGCCGCACCCGCGAGGACGGCGCCGAGCTCGCGGCCTGAGCAAATGTGAGGAGGCCAAAGCGGCTTTTCCCCGCTTCTGGATGTCACCCCCTCCTCCGCCTCTGTTTATTTCGGTGGGCGCCGCCGCCGCCGCCGCCGCTTTTTATTTTTTTGTCTCCACCTTTTCCCCTCCCTTCCCCCCTCCTCCCCTCGTCCTGCTGGCCTCCCCCCGCTCCCCCTCCGGCTCGCGGCCGGGCCGCCTGGTCACTCCGCCCCTTTTACAGCGGCTCCCGCCCCGCCCGCCCTCCCGGAGCCGCCATTGGTCGCCTGGGTGCCGTCAATCCGGTGCCCCCGCCCCGCGCCGGGTCCGGCCCTCTTCCCCCGCGCCCCCGGCGCTCTCCGTCCGCCCAGCCGCGGGCTAGCGTGGCGGTCGACCTGGCTAGCTAGCCTCCTGCGTCTTGCCGCGCGCCTGGTGCTGTTGCTCCTGGTCCTGGCCGGCCGCGGAGCTCTCAAGAGTTGGCGGCTGCTGCTGCGCGGGCCCCGGCCGTGGGGTCACAGCGCCCTCGGCTGTGCCCGGACCAGGAGGGGGACGGCACCACGCGCTCGCGTCCTTCCACAGACGCCGCTGTCTCCGCAGGGACCCGAGCCGCTCCCGGCGGGCACCTAAAATCCCGACAACGACAGGCCCGGACAGCCGCGGATGCTTGATCGGGCCGCCCGGCGGGAGACACCGAGTGCGGGGCCACTGCAGGCCCCGGGCCCCGCCGGGACACGCCGAGGGGAGCGGCCCGGGGCCCCCTTCTCTTGACCGGTGTCACGCTCCCTACACCCTTCCCCCCCGTAAACTTGCTCTGTGTTATTGAAAACACAGGTGCGGGACAGTGGGCATAGATGAAACCAAACATCCCCCTTCCTGTCACTCACTGGACACTCATCCAGGCGCCATTCCTCGGGAGGTGGACCCCACCGCCCCTCCGCGCGCGCTCGGCTCTCCGCGCGGCTCGCGTCCTGCTCCTATTCCAGCAGTAAACACTGGGCAGCGGCCCCACGAGGCAGGAGGTTGTTTGGAAGTGGTATAAAAGACAGTGTCACCCTCGGGGTGGCTGCCCAGAAGCCGAGGCCGCAGGCACCGTGGGGTGGCAAGTGTGGGGACGCCCGCGGCGTGCGGCCAAGGGAGGCTCAGATTGGAGTTTGGCTGCAGGTCTGGCTCAGGGCCTCAGGAGAGGAAAACGCCAGGCTCGTGTAGGGTTTAAACCTTCTCAGAAGGTACTCATCACTACTTTTCCGAGAGCAGCGAGCGCCTCCCCGGGCCGTGGTGGGGCCGCGAAGCTGCTGCCCGCGCCGCGACCGCCCAAGTCAGGTCAGCCCCGCAGCCCTGCGGCTCCGGCCGCCCCGGGTGTCCCAGGCTGGCGAACGTGGGCATTTCCTGTCCCGCGGCGCAAAGCTCGAGCTCCGAGGTAACCCGGGGGCGAAAGGGCCAGCCTGGAGGCGGCAGAGGTGTGAAGGGACGGTCTGAGGCCCGTTTCTTTCTTCGCCTGGCTAGTGTGGAGAACTGCTTTTATTTATAAACCTCAAGGAGTTGAAATAAAATTTAAGTAATGTAAAATAATCAACATGCATTTCAAATTTTCCTGTTGAAATGAAATCAACAAAAACGCGGGAAGACTCCTCTCTGTCACTATTGATGGCAGAACCTGAGACTCTTCTGCCGGCACAGGCCGCCGCTGTTGGTTTAGGCGGATCTTTGCAGGTCGGAGCTGGCCGAAGCCTCCAACACAGGGGGCCTTGCGCCCTCCGGCTGTTGCCCCCACTCCTACGCATTGGGCGGGGTGGGTGGGGGGAGCAAGAAGGAGGGAGGCCACGGGCTCTTTTCGGAAAGCACAGGGGTTTGCCTGGAAGCTGGAGAGGAAATTTACCTCTTTTCCACACGCCTGCATAAAGGGAGGGGGGAGAGCAGATGCCAGACTGGCCCCCTAGACAGAGAGGGATCTGAGAGAGAAGAGAAAATCTTCCGGCAGAAAGCCTGCCTTGCTATGTTGAATCAATCAAAAACGGTCCAACACACCGCGTTTTACTCGTGATTACTTAATTTATCAGTTCATTAATTTATACATATTGGAAGGGGGCGAGAGGAGAATAATTGGAAGGGCTTCCTCCAAAAATATTTCCAAAAGAAAATATTTTCTTAGAGATTGATCGTGATAATAGCAGTTCTGCACATCCAAAGACCTCGCTCCCTTCCTTCTGGCAAACCATCTGACTTCCTCAAGTTTTCTTTCTTTCTCACTTGCTCTCTTGCCCCCTCCCCACTCTTCCCTCCCTCTCCTCTAAGACCCATTCTCGCCTTTCGCTTTGATTCCTCCTTTTCTGTGCCCGCGCTTGGGATGGCGCTGCTGGGCGCTAGCTCGCGCCCGATTCGGAGAGCTGCGCGCCGCCGGGTGGTGGGGACGCGTTAATTCCCGCCGGAGACGCTGAGGGCTGGGCCCTCCCGGCTATTCTTTCCCGGCTCCAGTTCTCCTCTCTCTGCAGGACACAGAGGAGCTGAGCCAAGTTCAAAGTCACGTCGCCGTTCCCTCTCAGAAGTGCTATATTTCTCTACAAACCGCAAAACCCCTTTCCCTCACAACACAGTTGTTTTTTTTTTTTAAAGGAAGGAAAGGAAAGAGCAAGGGGGAAAAACTAGAAAGGCTTTTCAGAGTTATAGTTATTGCCTCATAATAGACTCGAGTTCCTTCATGAAGAAAATTAAAAAAAAAGAAAGAAAGAAAAGGCCAAGCTGCGTTACAGACGGTGTGAGTGAATTCAGTTTTTCAACAGGTTTCTGGAAGGGCCGATCTGAGGCGGTGTCTCCATCGGGCAAACACGCCCCCTCTTTGTAAGTTTTCCAAAAATTGTTCTTTGGAAATCTCAGGGAGCTTGCTTTGGGGCTGGGCCGGAACCTGGGGTGGGGGGGCGGGGGCGGGCTGATGAGGGTGGGTCGCCGTCTTTGCCATGATTGGGATGGATCTGCGTGGCGGGCGCACGGGCAGACTAGTGGGTGTTCATTTCTGGGCAAGTGGAGAGAATGACAGGGCGATTGAAGATTCTGGTTGTCTTCCAGAAATAGAAAATCCCACCAAACACCCGTGCATTCATCAGTTGAACGCCTCGTTGCAGTTTGTGGACGTCTGTGAAGAGTGGACTGAGTTCTTTTGTAGTATGTGTATTTTGTCTACATATACACAAATACAGTGTATATACACATACGACATACTGTCTCATATTGCAGGCCGGGGGGGTGGGGGGAGAAAAACTGGAACAAAACCGACCTTTAAATTGGAAAGCAGAAACTCTTGGTTGCCTACCATTCAAACTTAATTTTCTTCTAAAGGCAAGGGACGGAAATGGGAGTGAGGGAAGCTGGGGAAAGAGATAGGAGAAACAAATGTGCAATTAAAAAAAAGAAAGAAAGGATTTCACGGGATTCCAGCACCATCGTCTGTATCACAGACTCATAAATTCAACAAGATCATCAACAGGATATTAAGTTGCAGGTCACGTTTGATTCAGCCATCTCAGCCACTCCTGGGCTGGATGACCCCTGACCCATGATAGACCACATGTGTGGTGGGGGAGCCCCCTCTGTAAAACCCACCTAAAACAAAAGTTCCCTGAAGTCAGGGCTTTAGGGAAGCGTAATGTAAAAGAAGGGGAAATCGGAAATCGTGAAAATCTCAGTCAAAGTTGTAACTTTTAAATACCATTTTTAAGAAGGAGGAGATTGAGTGGAGGTGGGGAGGTGTCATAGGATAGATAAGTCAGGCCCTCTCTAGTCAGCTAAAAGGACTTCTCTTCTTCCTACACTTAAAATTAAATGTTCTGTAACTGGGCTTATAAAAAGTCTCTATATAAAATATGTGCTCACCAGCAATTTAGTGATAGGGATGGAAACATTTGTGTATTTGCCAAAAGGGACTCAGAAAAAAAGACGACGAAGACAACCAGTTGCCCTCGCATTTACTACTGCATTGGTGATTGTGGTTGTGGTTTTGCAAAAGGAAGAGCACTAATTCTCCTCACTTTGCTGTCTCTTTCCTGATGAGAGTGTTTCTACCACTGCAAAAACAAAAGTAAAACTGGAGGCATTAGCTTACACTAATGTGTTTAATTATTCTGAGTATCATTATCCTTTGTGCTCTTAGGCGAACTACATCCAGGGAGGTTGAATACCGGTGACAGGCGAGCAGCTTTCCAGTAAACTGCAGTATTATTGCAATACACTTTGTAATACAATTTATGCTGTCATTCATAAATAACAATGCCATATGTCAACCATATTGATTACACAAGTAAATCCATCAACGTGTCACTATTTGATTTATCCCAACAGCTTCTTCAAATATTGAAGTATAGGTATTGGAAGGGATGTGGGAGTGTGTGTGTGTGTGGGGGGGGGGTGACTCCCTACAAATCTGAGATTTTTTTTTAACTGCACAACCTCTATTCCCTCGTTATTACCCCATTAAAAAAAAAAAAATCCTAAAGAATAGGGAATGAAAGGGAGGAGAAGCGCATCTTGGGGCCAATAGAAATAAATATTGGGTGGTTATATGAGCCGGGAACATGTAAGGGGAGTTTGGTGGTTCTTGTTTTCATGTTCTGAGCATATTTTAAAGCATAACAGTGATGAGGGTCCCATGAAATTACCAGTCATAATGGTCAGTGTAGTTCAGGGGCCTTTCTCCAACAATCCCCAATTTCTAAAGGTAAAAAATGAGTGATAAACAAATGGGAGTATTTGATGGCAGGCTCATTTTACTCAACTTATTCCTTAGTGGGGAAGTAGAGACAATGATAATTTTTCAACAGGCTGTCGACCACTAGGGTGGAAGTGGACATGGGATGAGTCCAATTCTTTACTATCTAACAACAACAACTGTCCACAATCCAATGTCTCTGTCGTGACCACCCGGCCTCCATCTTCTGCTCTCTTATTTGTATTAAGTCCATGTCCGTGTGGAAGGGATCATGAACTTCAGCAAGAAGCGCATTTTTGGTTACTCTTGGCCCCACACGTAACGGTGGAGCCTGAGGATTCAGTGCGAGCTCAAAAGAACCGGGAAGAGAGGCGACCCTCGAGGAGGAGCTCAGAGGGCTGCGAGCTGTGGGGCGCTTGGGAGCACCCAAGGCCCGTGGACCCGGCCGCAGCCTGCCGGCAGGTCAGATTGCCACTGGTGTAGGCGGGAGGGCGGAGAATCTGGTCCCCGCCAAGTGCTAGCAGGGGCAGACCGCGGCGGGGAGAGGCAGCCCAGACGGCCCCGGACCTCAGATGCTTGGACGCCTGGCGAGCCTAATTTGAACGGGCTTTTGGATCTTAGAACCCAGTCCCCACCACTTCCGGCCATGACAAAGCTCGACTAAAATGCAGCGTTGCGGACCCCTTTGCCCACCTCGCCCCGGCTTTAGAGAGGTCTGAGTTGACCGCCACCGCCTTCCCAATGTCTGCTAGCAGTACCCCACTCCTTCTCAAGCACCCATTGGCCCTCTTGAGCTGGGCTTTAATGGTCCTTCGGTCCCTCCGGTAACTTAGGGCGCCCCATTCGTCCTTGAACCTGCCTACCTGGCAGCGCAAAGGGCACCCAGCTCTTCTGTACCGAGGCCGCCCTCGGGGAACCACGCGGGACGGGCGAGTCATAAAGCAACTGCAGGGGCTATAAAAGGCAGCCCGTTGTGTCCCCCAGTTCCTTTCTTTTCCACCCCACCATTCCAGGGCTTCCCCCTCCCCCCGCCTGCAGAAACAATCAAAGGCTCAAAAGCCAGGAAATATCCAATTCACTTCCCTTAGAGTTTATTAATTGCCCACACCCATCGCAAGGGAACTTGGCTGTGTTCAGTGATGAACGGAGGGCACCGGGGACCCTTGGAGCCTCAGTCCCCCCCTCTGCTCAGCGGGGAGCCGTTAGCGCCGGCCCCGCATCCCCAGAAACCGAGCCCTGTGGCCTCCAGGCAGCTAAGGGCGGCGTAACTGCCGGGTTCGGGCCAGCTCGGCGCTTACGGTTCCTCTCACTTCCCCAGCCGCCTTGAGTCTTTGTTTGAGGCTGGAAGGAGGTTAGGGTTCGGGTGCAATCGAGAGATCTGGAAGTCGAACCACCAAGAGCCCCTCTTGACCCCACAAAGGGTATTTCCACGCCTTATACTGTTGCTGCGCCTCCCACAAGCACCTCCCCTGCGAAAGCACAGACGGGGGCATAAATTTTGGCGATGGGCTCTGAGCGCCAGCACCACGGTCAGAATATGGGGCTAAATCCACAGAAAGAGAACTGGTACTAACGATCTCTAGAGCCTCTGTTTTTACTACTATTAGTATTCTTTTCTTCTACGCCCTGGAAATTGTTGGTGTTTATTTAGGAAGTGTGACACAGTTATTGGTTCTTAGAAACTGGGGATGTTAAGGGGTTTGATTTGACTCTCAAACAGCTTGAAAAAGAAACAGCGCACCTGGGGTCAGGCGGGTCATCACAATAACAAAAAGCGCGTCTACAAAATAAAAAGCTCTTTTATAAAGAAAGGCAATCCCGGAAATCCATGGCGAGCCTTCCTGATGACCATCTAGCTAGGCCCATTCTCAGGTTTAATTGGCATGCAGTTTATTGGCGCCTTATTGGTGTTGATTGCAATTTTGCTCCCAGTCCTTTCTTTTAAGAATTAGCATCTCAAGTCGACTTACTTGAGTCAATTATCTTTTTAGGGTCTGGGTTTGGTCATAAATTTGCAAATATTCACTAAACTCACTTTGTAAACATACATTTTCCCAGTCCTACCCAAATCTCTATTATTTCCTAAGGAAGTCTTTTCTTTCTAAAAAGGTTTCTATAAAAAAAAATTGATCAGGGAGCTATATTTGAATTAAGACATATTAAATCGATGACAGATACATATCACGCTGTGTTTAACAAGAGTTGTACAAGGAGGCGGGTTCCAGATTCAGCATGGCTCTGCTGCACCATTATTCACATTTTTACAGCCTTTCCTTCATGCCTTCACCCATTAAACCATTAAACTCCAGCAATTCGGTAAAACAAAGCAGTTATAATTTTGAGGAAAAGCTATTTTGAAGGGGGTGGAGGTACCTATTTAATAAAAATACTAAACTGTCCACATTAAAGGCTGGATTGTGTTGATTTTCTTCTTTCTTTATTCATTCTTGATTTTTACTTATAACCTGCAGGATTAAATGCAAAGCTGCCGTTATGCAAGTATTGGTACACATTGCCAAGAAATTCAAATAAAGGAAACACATTTCAGATGTTGTGAGGAATGAAGACAGCGGTGACAATTCCACATAAACCATCCTTCATAAAGCATCCGTAGAGATGGCACAGTCTTCACTCAACTTTTGCCTGACTGGCCTGAGATGTTATGTCTTTGAAACAAAAATTGTGAAAGGACTTGTTTTCTCCAAATGTAACTGTGGCTTTTGTCACTGCTGTTTATTAAAAATTGTTGTTGTGTTGCCACTCCTGATGTTCCGGTTTCTCCATATTTGAACTTCAATTGAAGCTTAAAGAAAAAGCCCGTTTGAAATTTGATTGTAGGACTTTCTTTGTTTGCTTGTCAGTTTTATAAGAGAAATGATGTTCCCAAGGATCCCAGAGAAGCTCCCTGTTAAACATTGTTCACATCAATGTAAATGGTGCTATCGAATCAACTCTTTTGAAAATATTTCTTACTACTTCCCAGGACCATCTCCCAGATGATGGCTTTGTGCAGTCTATTTTTACTTGGACAGCAAGCAAATTAAGTTGGTAACATGTTTTACTGTATCCCGAAAGAAGACAAACAAAAAACCTAGAATCTAGTCATTATCACTTTAAAAAGAAAAAAAACGTTATGGAGGGCAGCAAAAGGTTAAAAGGAAAAAAAATTCCTTACTTTAATTTGTGAGCATTTTGGAACTTCATAAAATTTTAAAAATACTTTCTTTTTAAAAACTGAAGTGACAAATTTGGACAGTAAAAACCCTAAATTTTTCGGGGGGGGGGCGGTTTGACACATTTGTCCACCCTCCAAAAATGACACAGGGATCTATTTCCATTTGAAAAAAAAAAACTGATATAATAGCAAACCATTTGAACAAGATGGGACTAGAGGAAAAAGAAAAATCCTGTTTTTATGATTTTCAAGTATGGTTTGCTCTTCAGGTAGACTGGTATATTAGAAAAGGATAAGAAGATAAAAGATTATTCCATTAGCAAATTACTAGCGAATATATTTTTTATTTTAAAATAATTATTTTATTGGATCAATTCTAATTTGTGGTCATCTCAAAAAAATAAAATAAAATAAAATAACCTGAGGCATTAATGTGGAGTGTGTTTTGAACCAAAAGGAGAAATTCTGCTTGAAAGACATTGCTTATTTAGCTGATTCTGTCTGGAGAGTTGCTGTTTGCCCTGTCCTGCCACTGTATCTCGGAAAGGCAAAAGTCAGAATTGCTGCCCGATGCCCCGCCCTTTCCCCCCACGGCAGATCTAATTGAAAGTGGCAGATCAGGAACCGATGAGCAGTGAGATTACACTTCTAGCCAATTCCTTTGAACCGTGTTGAAAAGGGTTCCATGAGCTAAAAAGTGGAGGTAAAATGGGAAAGATTTATTTTGACTTCACCTGGTGTTTTGTGGAGCCAAATCACTCAAGTTGCTTTACAACCAATAGGATCTTAATATGCTTCGTCATTATGTCTTCTGTCTGTCGCCCTACGTGAGCGCTGGGCAGATTGGTCTCCTTCCCAAATAAGTAGTTTCTAGTATTAACACAGTGGCCGCAACGATGGGCTTAAACATTGTTACGATTGTGCCGATGGCGCAAGAGAATGGCGCAGGACCGGGCAGCGTTCCGTTCTGTTGTGCACTCGGTCGCTATGAGTAGGTACCGATTCCAAGACACCTAATAGCAACAGCATCACCACTACAGGTATGACGACTGCGTGCATCTGTTCACCATCTTCCCACGGAGGGCAGCCCATGGTTCTTCCAGGGCAGAAGAGGGTGGAAAGTGTTTGGGTGCTGGAAGAGACACAGTGAGCAGTGAAGCCGAGGGTTTCGAAATTGAGGGACCCCCTCCTCGCCCTTTGGCCCTCAAGGGTCCCCAGCTTCTAACTGCCCCGCGTCCTCTGGCCGCGTGCCGGCGCACGCTCTCCACGACGCGCGTCATGGGAGCGCGGGTCTCTCGTGCGCACGCCCAGCTCAAACTTTCTGCAAGTGCAACTTGGGCATCCCGGGGAGGCGGGGACGCGGGGCTCTGGGGGGAGGAGGGAGCGCGAAGCGAAAGCGAAGGCCGCCTGAGCACGGGGGCGATCTCCCGCTGGGCCGAGGGCCTGAAAGGGAGCCAATCCGGCAGCCGCGGCTGCTGCCAATCACTCTGCTCCCTCCAATCCCACCCGTGCCATTTCCAAAATCTCGGTCCCACTGTGCAGCTCAAATGTGGTGTTCGCTCTGCCAATTGCTGGAGGACAGAGTGGGAACAGGAATAAGCAGAGTTAGGAAGCCAGGACAAAGTAAGTTAAAGAGCGCTTAATATATACATGTTTTTGAAAGCGGACATAGGGAAAAAAGTCCCCCCAGCGAGGGTCTATCGGCCTGATTATGTAGTTCTGATGGAGCCCCCTTTGAGCAAGAGGAACCTGCCAGAGCTGAGATTAGCGGATTTGGCAACGGCTAAGGCCCAGACGCTTCAGAATATGACAGGCTTCCCGGCGCTGGGGAGCCCGCCCGCCCACTCCCAACACCGCGGCACCGCCGCGCACCTCCACCCGCGGGACCTGGGCACTGACCCCGGCGTGGCTATCTCTCCGCTCCGACCCGAGCACATGGCCCAGGCGAGCGCGCTCAGCCTCAGCCCTCCCTCCCAGGCGCTCCTGGCGCAGTCCGAGGCCCCCGCGGTCGCCTCCAGCTCTGCAGCCACGGTCGCACACACCGGCGCAAGCACCTACCCCGACAGCGGGGGCAGCAGCTGCGCGCAGCCCTCTCCGCCCCCGCCCCCAGCCCCTCCTCTTCCTCCCTCCCCTTCTCCCCCTCCTCTTGCCCTCTCGGACTACACCACCACCAACAGTGGTGGCGGCGGCAGCAGCGGCAAAGGCCACAGCAGGGACTTCGTCCTCCGGAGAGACCTTTCCGCCACGGCCCCCGCGGCGGCCATGCACGGGGCCCCGCTCGGAGGGGAGCAGCGGTCCGGCACCGACTCCCCCCAGCACCCGGCCCCGCCTCCCCACTCCGCCGGCATGTTCATCTCTGCCAGCGGCACCTACGCGGGCCCGGACGGCGGAGGCGGCGGGGGCCCAGCGCTCTTCCCTGCGCTGCACGACACTCCTGGGGCCCCTGGCGGCCACCCGCACCCGCTCAACGGCCAGATGCGCCTCGGGCTGGCGGCGGCAGCTGCAGCCGCGGCGGCCGAGCTGTACGGCCGCGCGGAGCCGCCCTTCGCGCCACGCTCAGGGGACGCGCACTACGGCGCTGTGGCGGCTGCCGCCGCCGCCGCAGCCCTGCACGGTTACGGAACCGTGAACTTAAACCTGAACCTGGCGGCGGCGGCGGCGGCAGCCGCAGCAGCGGCCGGGCCCGGACCCCACCTGCAACACCACGCGCCGCCCCCGGCGCCGCCGCCGCCGCCGCCTCCCGCGCAGCACCCGCACCAGCACCACCCCCACCTCCCAGGGGCGGCCGGGGCCTTCCTGCGCTACATGCGGCAGCCAATCAAGCAGGAGCTCATCTGCAAGTGGATCGACCCCGACGAGCTGGCCGGGCCGCCACAGCCACCGCCCCCGGCCGGCGGCGCCAAGCCCTGCTCCAAAACTTTCGGCACCATGCACGAGCTGGTGAACCACGTCACGGTGGAGCACGTGGGCGGCCCGGAACAGAGCAGCCACGTCTGCTTCTGGGAGGACTGTCCGCGCGAAGGCAAGCCCTTCAAGGCCAAATACAAGCTCATCAACCACATCCGCGTACACACCGGCGAGAAGCCTTTCCCCTGCCCCTTCCCGGGCTGCGGCAAGGTCTTCGCGCGCTCGGAGAACCTCAAGATCCACAAGCGCACTCATACAGGTGGGTGTCTGTCCCCGTCCACGCCGCTGCCACAGCTTCCTGCGCTGCCGCCGCTTCCTGCGCCGCCACAGCTTCCGCCGCTGCTTCTCTTACTCCTCTTGCTCGCCTTTAATTTTTCCCTCCTTCTGCTGCTTCTCTTCGCATATGTATAACCCGGACATGTGACTTCTTTTTTTTCTCTCCCCCTTCTTTTTTCTATGAATAAGTAATTCGATAGCACACACAGGCCCCGCGCTGGGTTCCCCCACGGCGGAGTCTCCAGCGCGTCCGCAGCCCCTCCGCCGGGACCGGCAACGCGCTCCAGCCGCCTCCGCAGCCGCCCGGGAGCAGAAGCAGCAGCAGGAGCAGGAAGGTGCCCAGGACTGTCGGCAGCCCCCTTCCGTCCAGCCCCAGGAACTCGGGAGCACGGCAGGGAAGGGGGGGCACCTGGGCCGGAGCCGCCCTGACGGAGCCCCCATCCCCTAGGCCGCAGACCCCACGCGGTCGCCGCGATCCTGAGAGCGGTCGTGGGAGGGGTGCGTGGGGGATTTGCTGCCTGTATTGGGGCCACCAGGCCGCGTTCAGTCTCGCCCCTCCTGGAGGGGAGGGGTTTCCGTCTTTCTGGGTCAGGGTGCGAAAGTCGAGGAGAGGAGCGTGCACTAGGAGACCCTACACACACACACACACACACACACACACACACACACACACACACACACACACACACACACACACACACACACACACACACACACCATCCTGCACATTTTCACACGCACATACCAAACAACTTCACATACCTACGGTCCCTCATACTCCCCCGCCTCCCATTCACGGGACGCCCATATGCCTTCACACGTTTACCTTTCATGTATACTCACACACCTCCTCATTTACACACCCTCATTCATACTTACACTCCCTGACACACACACACACCGTCACACAGTGCCCTCTTACGCATTTTATCACACATGCCCTAGAAAATGCTTGAATGAGTTGGTGTCTGACTTTAAATAAGATTTTAGTTGAGGAAGAACGAGGAGGACGCACGGCCGCCGGCGCGGTCGGTGGAGTCAACCCTGCCCTGGATCTTGGGAAGCCCTAGGCGCCGTGGGAATCTTTCCCATCTTCCCGAAAGCCTTGCCTCTGGTGGGTGTCACGGCCCCGGGTGAGGGAGGATGCGGCGTGGGGGTGGGATCCAGCCTGTTCGTGGCGGTCCCCCTTTGAACCGGATGAGCGCGTTGGATGGAAGCGCTGCTGAGCGCTGGCGCAATCGGAGTTTATAGGGACAGACAATATTATCCCTCCGAGGACACTTAAGTAACTGGAGTTTACGTTCAGTAATTACTTGGCTGATTTATCGGCACTGCCGCGACGAGAGGAGGCAGCCACTGGGCACGGGCCTCAACGCCAGGCCAGCGGCGTTGATTTGCAGGAAGAGCCGGGTCGGGGCGTAGCCAAGGCTGGAACCGCGGGCCTTGCTCCTATAGGCCCACACTTGACAGCAATCTCTTTCCAGACGGGGCTGATGATGGGCTGGGAGCACGGTTTTCAAGGAGCCTCGTTTTTTCTAACCGGGATCGGTCTGCCTTAATGATTTTTCTGAAAAGAAACTTCCCGCGAGGCCCCAGTAAAAATCCCCTGACCTGCTAAGGCAGCTGTTTGCCCCTGCGCCCAGCATGTACCCACGGCCAGTGAGCATGGGGGAGCCGGCGGGGCGCGGGTGGTGAAGGCTTCCCCAACCCCGTTCCAAAACCGAAACCGAAAAGCGGTGCCGGCGGCCTCAGGCTCGTTCTGCCTTTCCAGGCCTCGGAAGGGAAGTGAATCTCCTCCGGCTGCCGGGAGCTGAGAGCAGTTTCCGCTCCCGTAAAACCGGGAAGTGGACATTTATGGCGTGGAAGCTAAGCCGGCGTCCAAGGCTTCCGGCACCTGCCCGGCGTGGCCTCGGCCGGGCCCCACCCCCCGCGTCGGCCCGGCGTGGGGGCGGGAGACCCTGGCCACCCTCCCCGGAGCAGCATGCTCAGCCCGGCGCTGAGGGCACCCACGTGAGCTTGGTTGCTGGCTTCACTTCGTGGCGGCCGTTGCATTTCCTGTCCCCTCTCCGTGGACCCCGTTGGTGAAGAATGCCGGAGCCTTCAGGCCTTTCACGTTCAAGCTCTGAAACTTGGTGCCTGTTGTTTTTTGGCGGTTTTTGGGCCGCTTAGCCATTGGGCATTGTATCCAGAGAGGACCTATCCTAGGACTTCCATGTCACTCTCCCCACCATACCGCTTTCCTTTTGGGGGGTATCAGGGATCCCGGAGCAGACTGATCTAAAAGAATAATCCCTGAGCCACTCCTGAAGGCCTATTTCCTGATCCACGTGCCTAAACCAGTTCTACTGATAACTTTCCTCTGCACCAAATTCAAGTTCTCTCAGAACTGGTAGGATCTGGGAGTTAACCTACAAATGAAGTCCCTAACTTTCTGACGGGCACCACATCTCTAAAACTCTAAATACACGGTTAAATTCTGACGTGACCCCCTGTCAGAGTCTGAATTGTAAACACTGGGGCCTTGCGGCCTTTCTAGTTGGGTAGAATTCGCTCACTGCCCCTTAGGCCCTCTGCATAACATGGGTAATTCTATTACCCTTTTTTTTTTTCTTCCGCTTTTTTCCTCTTTATCCCTAATTTTCTACCTTTTCTTTACTCCCCATTGCTCGCTCTCCTGGGTCTAACTGCTTCCCTTTATCACGTGCAGTGGAAGGGCCAGTAATGTTCAAAGGATTTATGTTTCACGATCCAGGATATGTAGGTTGTACAGAAATATGAGAATTCTAAAAAACAATACTGCACCTGTGCATTTTGTGAATAAGAAAAATGACTTAAGTCTTCACGAAGAAGGCTGATTATCATGTTTTTTTGTTTTTTTTTTAAAGAATGTTGTGTTAAATTAGTATTATCTCCAACTTAAAGTGGCATACAGAAATCAGGAAAAATAATGATATTTTGATAAAAGTGAATTTGTTGCATCATATCCAGAGAGAATTTTTAAAGGCTGTGATCGCCATTGGGATTGCTGGGTTTTTTCTCTACTCACAGCTGAGTGTAGGAGGTATATTTGAATAACGTCTAATTTCTTTTGTAAACAAAATTTCCAGGGAAAGTAAAGTATGTTCTAGGCATCTGAATACCGTCAATGTGCTTACATGTTGGGGTACTGAAGCAATTGTTATTGGTGAAATGTTAAACAAAAAAACTACTGAACATTTGTGCAAAGAATAAGAAAATTCACCATGGAATTTATGTACCCTAAGCTGAGTCTTTATAATAGAGTTTTGTTTTTTAACAAATAAATTATCCAAAATGAAGAAAAGGGCCATACCTAGTGTGGCACCAGAGTAGCTTCTGAAATGTGGACAAAGTCAACTTTATTTTTTAAATCATCTAAACATAAAAGGAAAATCATTATTTTACAATAATATGTGTCACTTGTGCAATCATGGACTCAAATACATAAAGCTTATAGACAGTAAGTTGAGAGAAAAAATTCGGTTATTCTGTTACCTGCTGTCTTCCTTATTTGCTTTTTAACAGCAAGGGGTAGTGTGGCTGAATTTCTCTAGTTATAGAATAAGTTTACTTCTGGCATCAGGTAAATGGTAGGCTTTGGCTTGTAGTCTTAACTTGCTAAGGTCCTGGTCCGCTATGCTCTTAATTGCACAGTAAGTTGTGAAGGAAGCTGGTAGAACAGAGAGGCCAATAACCTATTCTCTGCCCAGCTAGGCTTGTAAAATCTAGCGGTGGGATTGTGTGTTTTACAGTTGCCTTTATTTCTGAAGAGAAAAGGATTGTTTTATTTCATTTCCTTCCTCAACTCCACAGCCTCCCCTCCTGCCCCCTTCCATCAGTGAAATCCTGGGGAACATTCTAAAACAAAATGCCATAGTTCCCTTATAGTTTTACTGCACCCCCAATTTACTTTTACTTTAGTGTATATGTTTATTTTTCTTTTCTTTTTCCTTATATTCTTTCCCCTAGCTGTGACTTTGGAGGTATCATTTTATCAGTGTTTATCTCAGTAGAGGTGTTTATATGGGACCCTAGGGGAGTTGGGGTGGTTATGTGGGTCCTAGGTGTGTCTCAGTGTTACATCCTGGACCTTGCTCCAGCTGTTCTGAGCCTGACCCCAGTGGTAACCTGCAGGAGCTGACAGTTATACTCTCCAAGCCCAGAGCTGCCACTGTCCAAGAAGTGCCCCTAGGCCAATGGACACCAGGCCCATCCCTGAATTAGCCCTTCCCCATTTCATCCTGTGACATAGGAATTAGGATCGGAGTTGAGAAAAGGCGTCTTAAGATTTCTCTGTCAAATGAGAGTTTTCTGGAAAGCAATTGTTAACGTTTTCTGTGTTCTTTTTTTTTCAGGGGAAAAGCCTTTTAAATGTGAATTTGATGGCTGCGACAGGAAGTTTGCCAACAGTAGTGATCGAAAGAAACATTCCCACGTCCACACCAGTGACAAACCCTACTACTGCAAGATTAGAGGCTGTGACAAATCCTACACTCACCCGAGCTCTCTGAGGAAGCACATGAAAATTCACTGCAAGTCTCCACCACCTTCTCCAGGAACCCTTGGTTACTCTTCAGTGGGGACTCCAGTGGGCGCCCCCTTGTCCCCTATGCTGGAACCAACCAGGAGTCGCTCCAGCACTCTGTCCCCTCAGGTCACCAACCTCAATGAGTGGTATGTTTGCCAGGCCAGTGGGGCCCCCAGCCACCTTCACGCACCTTCCAGCAACGGAACCACCTCTGAGTCTGAAGATGAGGAAATTTATGGGAACTCTGAAGTTGTGCGGACTATACATTAAGAATTTATTAATGATAATAAGTAACATAATAAGTGGGAGTCCTTAGACTATATCCTGACCTAAGACAATGCTGAGCCTGTGACAGACCCATGACTCAGACTTGCCACCAGGTCTAATTAGCCCTATTTATTCAGTATGAAACCCTATGGTGTTTGTACATTTAATTAATTTAATTAAGATATTTGGACTTTTTTTTTCCTCCCTTAAAAAACAAACAACCCAACCAAGCTGGACTTGTCGTACAGTGCAGGGGGACAGAGCTGGGGGCAAATTGTGCCAAGGAAAATGATTGGAGAGATTCGTTAATCAAGATACACACTGCCAATGAAATATGTGTTTTTTTAAAAGAAGGAGAGAAAGAATTAAGTCGGTTTCACACAGCAACAAGGCCCTCTGCATTTCCTGGAGTGCCTCTCGAATGCCTTTGACACCATAATATGGGCTGCTTTTGAGCTTCCTCGTTTGGGCCCTAATTCTGCAAAGGCCTCTTGATCGTAAACCACACGCTTGCTGCATTGCCAACAGCTCTTGGACCGTACCTGTGGTCCAAAAATATTTGTAAAAACCCTTTAAGTTC
Source organism: Dugong dugon (assembly GCA_030035585.1). NCBI lineage: Eukaryota > Metazoa > Chordata > Mammalia > Sirenia > Dugongidae > Dugong > Dugong dugon. The sequence goes on from CM057479.1 coordinate 15,200,215, forward strand.
CAGTATTTGTCATTTTTAATTGCCACTCTTTTATCTCTGCTTTCACCTTAACATGGTATTTTTATACAGGATTATTTCTTCCGTACCCTGCTTTATGATTTAAAAAAAAAAAAAAGATACAGCAACCTTAATATATCTCCATATATTTATTGTGCTACTGTGACTGTTCCAGCAAAAGTGGAGAAGAAAAAAGCTGCTGCAATAGGATCAACTGTGAAACTGATGTTTTATAAAATAGAAGAAATTCAAGTGCTTCCTTTTCTTGCTATGGCTTTTTTTTTCTTCTCCTTTTTTAAATCAATCTGAAATCTGAGATGCTGCCTCTCTATTGTGTCCAAACTTCTTGTGTAATAAAGATTATGTTTTAGATCTTAAGTTCTTCAGGATGCCAAAATTAATAGTCAAGTCTGAGGAGGTGTGATGTTGGCTCATGCCTTTTTTTTTGGAAAGCTGTTTTTAAATCAGGCCAACCCCTCTTTTATACTGTTGTATCAACCTTTTAAAAGTTTTTATTGTTTAATGCCTGAAACTCCATTTTAATGCAGTTTTCCACCTGAGCGCTAAGCACACCAAGCTATTCCATTTGAAAATGACAATGTGTGAAGTGTATGATTTACATTACAAGAGGGGAGGGAATTGCTATCCATATTAAAATTTTTTAAAAGGTTTATAGTTACCACCAAACACTGATGAATGTGTGACCTTTGCCACAGCCGTCAAGCTGTGAGAAGAAAGGTCAAGGACCTAGGACAATAACTCTTAGTCAATTTATTTTCGGTTGGTACAACACATCTCGTGTGCAAAATGTAGCCCATCATAAACATCGTACAAATATTCTAAAGAGCACTAATTTATCCTTAGACACCCTGAAGACACCCCCTCCCCAGGGTTGGTGGAAATTTGTTTCGTGTGCCGAGTGGTTGATGGAGTCTTGTCATTGTTAATAACTTGTATGTGGACACTATTATTTGTACAGTTGGATTAATTTATTTTCCAGGCGTCACCTTTTTTTTTTTTCCTGGAACAGTTCAGAGCACACCAAAGAATTATATTATACATTTTGGTGAAAGATTTGTCATATATGATCCATGGTTTATTAAAAAAAAAATAGAAAAAATAGAAAAAAATATATTTCTAAGCTTACTTGAATGAACAACGTAAAATGTGAAAACCAAGACTTCCTGCATGTCTTTTTTGCATATTGTGTTGATGAGATTATGTATAGTTTATAGATATATTACTAGTACAGTGCATGGTGCTGTCACTTTGGGGAAAGCCTTTAAATGTTGTCTTCAGATTGTTACCATGAGTACAAAACATGCAGACCCTCTTTTATAAAGAAGACCATAAAACTTGAATATAAAATAATTCTACATTTTAAAAGTGTATTTGATTTTCATGTTACTCACTTTCAAAGCCCTTTCAAACAGACAAAATAAGAAGGTATGAACTTCGAGGGGGGGATAATTTATGTGTTGTAAACTTATTAGAACAAAATATTCCTGATTTATAATGAGTTGTTTTATTTATACCACTTTTTCAATGGTAGTTTGCACTATACTTTATTATGCTACACGTTTATTTATTACGAAACAAAGGAATATGTATTTTATGTATTTTGCCATGCTTAGGTTGACTCTGCCACAGATTTATTGGTTCCTGATACACCTAAAATAAAAACTTAAAATGTGTACCTCCAGTAGAAAGAAAGCAAGAATGATTATGAAGTAATAATTTAATAAAGGTATTCTTCCTAAGTATTGCTTATGTTTTACGTAATGGCACGTCTCTGCCATTTTCTTAGAAACAGAACAGGTTGATGCAGTACACATTTAGATTCTCTTCCTTCGGTCTTCTGATTTCGTAGATTCTCCCCAAGCAATAAAATATTTTTACAGCTTGGTTTAATTTATGATTTAATCTGGAAAGTGCAATATATGTATGAAGACTAATCCCTGCAGGGATTGCAATACACTAGCATAGATCTTAGGAGTTGCCTGCACTCATTTGTTAAGTAGCAAAGTTAAAATCAATATCCTTAATGACCCTAAATCAGTGAAAAGCTGAAAAGTGAATTTTGGCATTGCTTTATAGCGCGTAGCCTCTAAGCAAAGGAAAAACGGAGGGTGGTGAGAGGCTCCCAGACAGAAGGTGAAGGCCAAATCGTTCAGGGGCTGAGATGGTTATTGAGTTAAACGTATCCTAAATAAAGTTGAGTAGTGGCCATCAGGTGACTCATATCAGGTAATGAGGGGATAAAATGATTTTATTGTGGTTTATTTGGGGAGTTGAGTGGATATAAGCAACAGCTCAATTTTGGGGCAGGTGTTAAGGAGAAATTAAGTTCATGACAACAAAAAATATTCAAGTGGCTCAAACTAGTGTGTTTGGCTCTCCCCGTTAACGAAGCTAAACATTTGCTCGTTTTGATCTTAGCTGATACAACTAATAAAAGGCAAAGGGTTAAACAATGGGAAGTGATGTCAACAAGAGTTTCTCCAAAAGGTTATAGTGGTTTTTAAAAGGTTTGTTAAATGTAGTAAAGGTGAAACAGGTTGCAAAGAGCTGTTTTAAGCAAGATGACAATAACCAGCACACGAAGGAGAAAAAACACTCAGAAATGAGGGCCCCAATCAATGGGAAAACTTATAGCTCTCTAATGAAGTTTCTTGTGAAAAGAAGGGTAACACAAAGCCACCAAGACATGAATCATTCATGGGAAATATAAAAGATAAAAGATATCTGACAATGAGCAGAACCTTGTATAGAGTGTATAAAACAAGTTTCCCCTTCTTATTTTCTGCTTTGGAACGCACAATCTCCCACTCCCCGCGTTCTCTGTCCAGTCTATAGAGTTAAAATTGACCACTGCTCGTCCTGCTCCACTTCAAAGTAATTTAGTCCAGAACGGAAGGCTTGGCGCTCGGACAATCTTCATGGTGTGTTAAGATTTCTATGGCAATTGGCAAGCAAGACGTTCCCATCTGAATATGTCTCAAAGAAAGCCACTTATTGACACTAAGTTGGCTATCATCAAAGACTTCATCTTTCCTAAGCAAAACGTGGCCCTCGCAAACACTATTGAAATCATTCATCTACCTTTGTTTTCCAAGCTAGGAGACTCTTCAAACACATTTGTAGTTTATGTATATTTTTCCCCATTCAAAATGCTCTTTGGTAAAGCTAACGCTCTAAAACCTAGTCAGCAACAGCCCGAGGGCGGGAATTATATTCTCTTGAGGAGCTGGAGATGGCCACAGAAGTGTGATTGCCTTGGGACAGGAGAAGAGAGGGCCCAAACCCCTTGGAAGCCAGGCCCAACTGTGTGCAGACATGTTTATATTACAGTCTCATCTCTATGTCCTTCATTTTGTGGAAGCTGTTGGAGATTACTGTAGTTTATTCGAACCACCTATCTGTCTGTCTACCTATCGACTATCTGTCTCTATGAAATGGGACAAGAAATGTTTGCCAGAGTATTTTCTATTCCAGTTTGGTTAGGAAGGCATTGCAGGGGCGGGGGAGGGGGGAATATGGAGGCAATCTGGTTTCTGAAATAATCATCCTAAATCAGAGGAAAGAAAGGCAGATTACAAGGGAAACAAAACAACTCAGACACTTACTTATTTTCACTCTGTCACCTCATTACCTGCTTACCCACCCACCCGTAGTATACCAAAACAGGACACATGACCACGGATACCCACTTTTCCAGGTCTAGGGGATGGCGAAGGAGACCCACAGTGAAAATACCCCGGAGTTGCCAGCACACTTCCCCTCCGTGAACAAAAAACTCACACACACACCCCCAAAAGCCCACGCACAAAGACTGCTGAGCACACATTCACACAGGGCGCAAGTGCCGAATCAGCCAGGGCGTCAGGACTGCTATGGTAATGGGCAGGGCCAGGGGAGTCCCTGGCAGAGCATCCACCGCGGTTTGAGCCACCATATTAAGATACAGTTGCAGTGACCTTTACTTGCATGCCATATTAGCTCAGTCCATTTTCACCTCCTCAGGAATATATATATCTTTCTTTTTATACGTATACATACACATACAGATATGCATAGCCATCCACTTTTTTGTGAAGGTTCCCCCCTCCCCACCCCAGAACATCCTAGCTTGAAAGAAAGGAAGGAGGAAGAATGAAGAGAGAAGGAGAGAAAGCCGAGCAGGGGTGAGGGGTGATGCTGGAGGGGGGCAGAGAGGGGCAGGGGTGCCAGAGCCCCAGTTCCTCTTCCTGCTTTCTCCACCTAAGTACTTTTATTTGCAGAGCGATTGTTCTTTGTTTATTTAATACAAGGACTGCGTGAATGGTGAAAAATAAACACGATGAAAAATAACCAAACAGATGATTCCTCCGAGTGAACAAGCCCGGACTTAATAATAAGTGCGAAGCAGGCACCGCTGAATGAGAAACCCTTTGAAGTGGAACTTATTATAGGAGGAATACTTTGGGGTTGCCTTAACGACGCCGCTGAATCGAAAGCGCTCGCCTTTGTCAGCGATTTGTTCTCCTTTGCTGGGGTGCCCGGAGAAATTACTTACATGGGCTGTCTTAACATGCAGCCTGCAAATCAGTAACTTTGCAGCTCAGACTTGGAGACGCCACTTTGCAACGGACAAAAAGAAGTCAGGGGGGAAACGCACCAACCTTTCACGCCGAGGCTCTGGGGATGGAGACGCACGGGTGTGTTAGGGGCGGCAGATAAGAAGTTGTATTACAACTGGCCCCCCTCACCCGGGCTCCCCATCTCCACCCAGCTCTCCCCACCCCCAAGCCTGGGCTGGGCCTCGGCCTCCTCAGCCAGTCTCAGTTTCCAGAGAGACGCCGGCTTCCCCAGGGCCCTCCAGAGAGGGGCGCTCTTCGGCGCGCTGGCCTCGCGCAGGACTTTCCCAGCAGTCCGGGCCATATTTAATAAGGGTCGTTTATCACCGAGGCGCTTTGAAGGGTCGCCTCCAGCCCTGTGCCCATTAGAAAGGCGGAGGTGACATTTAAACTCCGTTTTCAAGGATCGCGGGGGGACTTCAATGAAAAGGCAACTCGTTTGTCTTAGGAGCCTGGAAACAACCCCCTTCTCGCTCCTTTTGACCACTTGGCATAACTCAAAAACAATAGTTCAAAAGTGAAATGGCATCGTGGTGTTCACTCGGAGACAGGCCCCCATCTAGCACCACAGAAAAGGGCTAGTCCGCAAGACAATGTGTTTTTTGTGTTCGACTCTGTCACAAGGATTGTGTTGTTTGCTTTGGAGGCTGCGCCTGTTATACTTTCCTGAAAGTGCTTGTGTTAAACAAGAGTTATAAGTCATCCAAAACAACAAACATTTTGATTTTCTTTGCCTAAAGGGCTTTCCCTGGCTATGGGCACCGTGAAAAAATAATGTCCTTGCTGAGAAAGGAACACCAGTAGTAACATTACAAGCTGGCGCATTAAATATTGAATGACACGGGGAAAAAGAGCTTGTCCAGGGGCACTCAGCCTTAAAGTCTTTCTTCAACTTTGTCTTCGGTGGCTGCTGGACTATTTAAGATGGTATTAATTAAGGCAGCTTCGGGTGCCGCCAAGCCGGCCGGCCCCTCCGCTGCGCTCGGTCAATGGGCCTGTGTCCCCACGCTCTGCTCAGGCGTTGGCCGAGACGAGTGCAAATGTCACTTCTCATCTGGAGGCTGAAGAGAAGTTCCCATCCTGCATTAAGGGCAGCAGGGACGCAGTCAGCAGCAGGCGTTAAAGGAATACGAGGGCCTGGGGGCGAGGGGAGGGGAGGCGGGAACAAAATGGGAACAGCTGCCCTGGGCCGGGGAGGAGAGATAGGGCCGCCGTGCACCGCTGTTGGCACATTTTGGGGATCCTTGTTTAGCAAACAAGGGTCACACTGGACTCTCTGGGTTTGAGCACTCCCTTTCTTTCGCTCTTGCGTGGGGAAACTCAAAACCCCCAGCCCAGCAAAAATCCATTAGGCAATCTGGCGGGGCCTTATTTTACAAAGGGACTCCTTTCTACAAAGAAGGACAAAAGCTTGGTGCAAACAGGCATCTCTCCTGGCTCCCTCCTCCCCCCTAAGGCTCCCTTCACAGATCACAAATACAGCCCAAAGAACCTCAGCCAAGGATCTCCCAATTCAGTTTTACAGATGGTGAAACTGAGACCTCATGCAAGATCCAGCAAAGATTTTTGTCAGTATTCCCCTGAAGAATTTAGACCCTCATGGAGACTGAAGGCCCAGACAGCAATGGAGTTCTGCTCTCCCCCAATTCCAAGGGTTTGATTCAAAATCAGGTGGATACTATTTTCAGCGGCGGTAATTCCTAACTAGAAAAAAAAAAAAAAGGAATGAAGCTTACTGCCAACTAACTGTGGCGTACATGAAGTGCATGCTTTAAGAAACTGTTAACTATCAATTCTTGATGAACGGAGACAAGACTTGGCAGGGTAGAGAGGGGCAGGGTGCCCGGGTCATTGATTTCTGCAGCCAGAAGCCCCACCCGTGCCCTTGTCCCTTCTGGTGGGAGTTCCAGCTGGACATGGGCCTTCTTTTTTTTTTTATCACAAAGCCCCTTGGAGGTGAGGGGAAGAGGCAGCCAAACGCTCTTTGCCTGGAGAGGGAGATGCGTGATTTGGAGCCTCCTGGGCTTAGAGTGACCCCTTCCCCCGTTGCTGCCAGATAGAGGAGTTTAGCATCCTTAACTCTGGATCCATCTGCAATGTCCTATTCTCCATCTTGGGAGTGTCCCTTCAGGGTTTCCTCGGGCCTCTTTGATAAGAGTCCCTACACTTCCTGCCGTGGCTAGGCTCTGAGCTCGAGGAGGGCTTCGGATTCGTCAGACCTGAGAGCTGCAAGCGACGCTCTAGGGTCTGGACGCGGGCAGACGTGGGCGGTGGGGCGAGTGAGAAAGGGCCCTGCCAGCACAGAACCATCACGTCCCCTCCCCCATCGGGTCTCCCGCAAAAACAAGACTGGAACTAGCAGGCCCAATCACCGACCTGGGTAATCTTTTTTCTACCTTTCCCGTCTTCCTGCTTTGTTCTCCGTCTCTTCTTCCTCTACTTCTCTTGTGGCATAAGCAGGCCCCAGGCCAGGGTAAAGACTGCAGAAAAGATGTCTTTTGGCCTGGAACTCACGCGCGCGCTCGTGTATACACACGGACACACACACACACACTCATGCACAACTCAACCCCCTGTCCTCCTCCCCTTCTCCCCCCACTCCCCCCGGCCCCAGCCAGCGCACTGGGCACACGCTCGGGCTCCAGGCACCTTGCCAAGAGCGCGCCAGCACCCTGCGTGGCACACTGGCTTCTTCTGTTCCTGCACCAAGTGGCGGGGGGTGGGGTGAGGAGGGAGAGGTGGGCGGCGGTAGACGCCGCTGACTGCCGGTGGTGCGCACAAGTTCAGTGCTCAACTTCCCGCTTTTAACGAGACCCGGGATCCCTTTGGAGAGACCCTCGGGACCTGGCGGCGGGGCTGGGAGTGGCGTGGGTAAGCAGGCCGGCGCGGGGCGCGCGCGGCGGGGCACCAGGGCGCTAGAGGAGGAGGGCGCGAGGGTGCCCGCGGCCGGTCGGGCGCTGGGAGAAGTCAGCGCGAGCAGCTGTGACTTCACCTATTAGCCCCGATGTCTTCTGAGCAGGCTGGTGGAGTTAAACAGCCCTCAGTGGGCGCTCTGGGGCGCCTCCAGCCTGACCTCCACCCGGGTTTAATAGTTTCATAGGAACTTCATTAAATCAATTACTCAGTGAGCACATCATCATTTATTTGTAATTAGCAGTGAGGAGCGCGTTCTCTCCCCCAGCCCGCGTGGTCCCAGCGGGGTTGGCGGAGTTCTACAAGCACTTTTCTTTGCTCGAGTGTTGACTCCCGGCATTATTCGGCCTGGGTAATCTTTATGTCTTAATCTAGCATTCAGGGGGCGAAGGGAAAACAAACAGGGCGCAGGCCGGAGGCCAGCCCTGCGGGCTCAGCCTCCCCCAGAACGCGCCCCTCTGCTCCGGCGCGCTGGGCGCGTCTCCCCGGTCCCCTCTCCTCCAGAGCGGAGAGGGCCGAGGGGCGCAAAGAGGGGAGCGAGGCTGGAGGGAAATGAGAAAGGACGGGGGAACCAAGAAGGAAAGGGACGAACGACTAGAGGATGAAGGAGCGAAAAGAGGAGGAAACCCGAGGAGGAAAAAAGGAGCGGGAAAGCAGGTCTTGAGAAGCGAGCATAAAAGGGAAAGGTTCAGGCTCGTGCGTGTGTGCAGGCAGTGTTGGAGGGGAAACGTGTGTGTGTGTGTGTGTGTGTAGGATGTTCGTGAAATAACATCCATTTCGGCTGCCGGGGAGCTGGGCGGAGAGAGGGGAGTAGGAGCAGGAGGTGCCTGCTTGGCATGCGCGGAGGCAGCTCGCTGGGTGTCGGGGCTGCGAAAGTGCTTTAATTTGGGGGCTGCAGCCCGGGGCGCAGCTACGCGGCAGCCCACAGATTACAAGCGAGTGGTTAGCGAGAAAGGGGGAGTTTTTGAAAGGCCGGCCAGAACCTACGCGTGCGGAGCGACGCAAGTAACGGCTCCGTCAGAAGTCGCGATTCCCTTCGAGTGTAACCATCTTTTCCCACACGCTACAGCGCTGTCCAAATACCGTGCGGATCGCAGGAGTCTCAGCTCGCCGTGCCAAAAATGTGGGCGACGCGTCCCTGCGTTCTGCCCCTAGACCCGATTTCCGCTGCAAGTTGGAGAAATCCCTCCAGCACAGGAAACAACTTCTGCGGGCGATCCAAGCTCAGGAAATGGAGGGGCCCTGGGGAGAGCGTCGGGGAGGGCGCGGGAGGCGAGGGGTCAATGATGATCCAGCTCCGATTCTTTCAGGAGCGGGGCGGGCCTGTTAGGGCTGTGTGCACGAGTGTGAACAAGTGTGATGTGAGGAAAAGGCTATTGGAACATACACCCCAGGAGCGGGCTTCCAGAAGAAACAGTGGTCTCAGGTGCTTCTTGAGGTCAGTGTATTAGATAGACCGTGTATATGTGAGTTTTTGAGGACCGAGTGTTGAATTTCTTAACTGGTTTTTATGGTCAGGCCTGGTTGATTTGGGATAATATTTGGAGAAAATGAATATGTGAAGGTGGTAAAGCCTTGTTGGTGATTTTTTGACCCCTGGTTTTGCTGAAGACTGAATCAGTGTTTGTCGTGTTTGTACTCAAGTGGGCCCAGTAGAAGACTCCTGGGAGCACGGTGCATCAGTGGGTGACTGCATGGTGACAGTGTCTGTCCTGGGGTGGGAGTGGGGAGGGAGAGGGTCGAGGTATGGCCACAAGGCCTTCTGATTCTGTGGGCTGTGTCTGGGGGCACACGTGTGTGAGGGTGGTTGTGCTGCTTGAAACAGTAGCTTAGCTTGCTAGGGATCCTGACATGGACTCTCCCGAGGTCTAATACTCAGAACCCACATTGGGCTCCCAGGTGGGTATGGTTTAAGTCCCCAGCTTCCTCAGTCCCGCCATTCCTCTCCTGGTTTTCCCCTTTCCTCAGGTCTCACCACACTCCCCTTACTCTGTTCCTCTTTCCGCTCTTATTTTCACGAAGTTAACTTACAGGTCACGTGGCCTTCCGCCAAGGGTCTTATGCATCCTTGTGCCTGCTGGACACAAGGATGAGAAAGAGGCAGGGGGCAGCTCGGATCCTGTTTCAAAACAGGCTTTCCTCCAGCCCCTCTGACTTGCAGAGATCTAACTCAGATGTTCAGCTGCTGCTGAGCCACCCGGGATGGTTTGAGAACTTGGGTCAGCCTGGAAAGCAGGAAATGCAACCAGAGAAGGACCACCAACCAGTCTGTCCGCAATCCTGGGAGCACCTCCAAAATATGAAACCACTTTACATACGTCTCTCCTTCCCCTGCCTTTCCTCCCCCACCCCCCACCCCAAGAGTGAGTCCACACTGAACTAGTTAAGATGGTCAGGCTTTCAGGATTACTAAGAAAAGCAAATATGTGCAGAAAACAAAATACTATTTTCTTGAAAATATATGGGACCCAAACACTGTAAACATAAGCATGCCTTAGAGTCTGTTGTACACATTTCTGCTTGGGTATGGAATCCCTATGTGTGTTAAATGTGTATTTGATCAGACAAATCTATATACAATTATAGCACATCTAAAATCCAACCTTGCAAATTATCAGGGCCATACACATCCTGGACCTAACCAAATTTAGTACAGCCTTGGAAGCAAGACTAAAGAAAGACTACATTTAAAATAAAATTAAAATGTACTTCACCCTGACTTCTCTTTCCAGTCCTTTCCCTCCCTCCCTCTACACTGTTTAATAAAATAGCAACGTTTGGAGAAAGGAAAGAAAGTCAGGGGGAGCATTTTATGAGCTGGTAGGGATTTGGGTGAAGTGGTTAATTTAGAAAATCTGGATGCTGGTTGCAAAGTTTTCTTAGTAATATTCAAATTACGCATTTCTCTCCCCACTCCAGATCCTAAAAGCCTTTAGGATTCAAAGCTGGCTCACATCTCGACTCTGTTCTGACTCTACCTTTACAGGTATGCATCCCTGGCTGCACCCCAGCTGCACCTGAAGCCCTCCCCCTATCAGTAGGAATCCAGTGCTCTCCTCCCCTCCGCCTTTCTATGGGACTTCTCTGGAAGTACATGCTGAACTGTTCTAGCCTGTTCCCCTTACTTGACTGAGGTCCTTGCCGTTGGACCCCTTCAACATGAAAACCAATATCCACCATGCTCACAGTCTGTCCACATCTGTCCAGGAAGGTTCTGAATAGGCTTCTTCTGCCACCCAGCCGCATGTTCCACCTCCCAGCCTGGCAGGAAAAAGGAAAGTTCTGGCACTGATGTATTCTAGACTCATAGCTGGGCAAAAGCCAGAAGGAGGGGATCCAGGAGTTCTTGACAGCCTGGTTTCCGGTAACTATGCCTAAGGGAAATTTAAGGGAGGGCCCTGGGAAAACTTGGAATGGGAGGGCCTATGCCAATGTTTATGTCCCTTTAGGGGAGAGGGCAAAGGTTTGGCTGCTCTGGTCATTTCTTAAATAAACTGACCCAAACCGAGCAAGCCTTAGAAAAATCTATTGTCTAGGTCAAGTGTCTGTTGTGTTATGGAGAGAAACTTCTGGGTAGGTGTGGGCCTCAGCCTGGGCCACCCATCTCTGTCCTCAGACTCAGCAGCTCCGGTAGCTCTCCGGAGAAGTTCTGCTCATTCCTGTGAGGGGCAAAATCATGAGGTGATTATAGGCCAGCACTTCTCAGGGAAGAAGCCTGAGTGAAGACAGAGAACAAGTCCCCTGAAAAAGACTGCACTCTATCAGCGCCCTCCCTCCCCACATCCTCCACTCCCCCTGTTATTGCCAGCCCTTTACTCCTTAGACCCTTTATAACCACCCCATAAATCAGAAGGCTGGGGCTGGTCCAGAGACGGAAATGTGCCCTGAAAGGACTTTAGTGTCTTTGGCCATGGACAAGGAGATTGGAGATTTTATTTTCTGAGACACCTCCAACCTGCCACATGCCTGTTGGGAAGGAAGCAGAGAAGTTACATCATGAAAGGTGTCATCCTTGGTTCCTTCAAGTTTCTTTTTGAGATTGGTTCTGGGTTTAATGGGAGGGTTTCTGTGGGCCCCATGGGTGTCTGGGGAATTGCAGACAAAAAACTTCTCACTTCCTGAAGGGCAAAGGAAGCCCGTCTTGGGTCCTGGACTGAGCCAAGCATCACCATCCCTTGGAGATGGGAGCTCTGAGGTCCTGGGGGCAGAGCTGGGGTTCAGGTGTTTTCTAGTTTGGACCTTGTGCAGAGAGAGTCCAAGTAGGAGAGGTTATGGCAAGTTGTAGAGAAGCTTTATATCCATTGCTCATGTGATTTTCTATGTATACGTACCTATGTAGTATGCTTTTTTATGAACCAATTTTAAACTCTTTACACTAAAAGGGAGCTCCAGCCAAGAATTCAGAATATTAGATTTCTCATTTGGATCTGGCTTCCCATGGTCAGCAAAATGCAGCTGTAATTCAGGGGAGAGCTAGACTGTTGTCATCCGGTTCCGTTGCATTCCCACCTTTGCCTGTTCTGTGTGTGTGTGTGTGTGTGTGTGTCCAGCCGTACCCAGTACTCCTGCTTCTGAGGAACTATTAACCCATTAATATTATCAATAGCAGGCAGTGCCTGAGCCATTAGGGATTTATTAAAACATCTAAAGCAAGTCGTTTCAAAGCCCTGATTTGTTTTATAGTCAGTGTTACATTTTATGACAGGCTCTCTTGCCAGCAAAATGAGTACATAAGCATCATACGCAGCTCGGTAGATGGAAACTGGTGCCCTGGGCTGCCCTGCAAATTTGTGTTCCGGGTCCTTTGGGAAGCTTCTGTGATTTGCAGACAACTACTGACCCTTTGCTGACCAACCCTGAACTAACTAGACAGGCAGTGTCCCTTCCCTCGGCCCCCATTTTTGTCCATAGAAGAACTTTCCTTTCCTTTTCTGTCATTTGCCTTAAATTTAGAATGCAGTAAGAAAGCCAGTATCCAGTAGACCAAGGCTAAACATGTTTCTGGCCACTTCTGCTTTTTTGTTGTGATTTTTCCCAATTTCCTGGGTTTCACAGGGGCAAATGCTGGGTAGTCCAGTGCTCCTTGGAACAGGGTATCAAAGGATACACACAAACAGGTCACTTGGAGGAGGTGGATGTGTGTTTTGCCTGGGACTGCAAACAATCTTGGAATGCTCCGTCTCCATTCAAACGCCCCCATCCCACCTTCACCCTTCTACCCCAACATCAACCAAAAACGAAGAACCTGGTGTATAGCTCGGTGGCGTGAGGAAGGAAAAGAGCACCCTCCAGCATCCCTCAAACCTTCCCTTGTCAGGGCTGTGATTTGTGGGACCCCTCCCAGGGGCTCCTCTCTGGGATGGGAGATAGCCCTCGAAAGTTCCTTCTCAACGTTCCCAGGGAGCACGGTTTGCAATATTTTACAGCAGCTGTTTAACGTTTCCCTACCTAGTTATTAAACACGAAAGGGAGTAAATTAAAATGGCAAAGTAAAATGAAATAGAAGGCATCTTTTCTTTCTGTAAAGAGACAACACCTAATTAAGGAATATTTGAATCCCACAAAAATGCAGACCCTCACGGGTGACATAAAACTTCTCCATTTAAACTGGGAACAAACTCCAGAAAATTAGGGACAGGCCCAAGAAGTAGTCCTTTAAAACAAAAAGCTCTGTCCTCTGGAGACTTTTGACTTTTTTTCCCTTCCTTCTTTCCTCTTCCACAGTCCTGGGGGAGTCTTAAACTCAAACAACTCCTTTGAGTTAGTTTTTTTGGGCTGTCGCCAACCAAGCACAAACAGCCAGCCTTCTCCTCTCCTGCCTACAGTGCCTGGTTGCTGCAGCCCAGAGCGTTTTGTTTTTTTCTCCCCAGCCTCTTCCCCTCCCCCACAGCTTCTTTTCAGTCCTTCCTCACAGTTCCATCCCGGTTTCTCTTTTGTCCCCCTCTGACTCTGTTTTTTTGCAACACTTTCCTCTGCCTCCCCCCTCTCTTCTGGGAGCTTTTTCAAACAACAAGCCCACCCCCACCTTCCTTTTTTCTTTAACCCCTCAGAGCTTGGCGAGTGGGGGGCCTTCTTTCTTTTTCTCCTTGACTCTTATCTATCTTGTTCTTGACTAGATACCAGAAGCTTTGGCCTCCTTTAGCCTGATTCCATCCTGGGTCCTAAATTCAGTTTCCCAGTCTTAACATCCCCTTCCTCTGTTGGGTGTGGTCTCCTTATTATATGCAGAAGCCTGTTTTTTGTTTTCACTCCCAGACACTGTTGACAGTTGACTTTTATTTAGGAACTCTCTCTCTCATCAGGGCACCTGACAAAAATAAAACTCACTAAATGTAGTTAGCTCCCACCCGTTGGTGTGGACTCATAGCAACCTCATGCACAACAGAACCAAACGCTGTCCTGGTCCTACACCACATGCTGTCCCCATGATTGCTTGCGGATCAGACCATGGGATCCATGGAGTGTACGTTGGCTGATTTTTGGAAGTAGATCTGCAGGCCTTTCTTCCTAGTCTGTCTTAGTCTGGAAGCTCCACTGAAACCTGTTCAACATCGCAGCTACACACACGTCTCCACTGACAGACGAGTGGTGGCTGTGCATGAGGTACATTGGATAGGACTTCAACCAGGATCTCCCTCATGGAAGGCCAGAATTCTGCCACTGAACCACCAATGTCCCTTCAGTAAGTGTACCGAAAACAAAACAAAACAAAAAACCACTGCTATCCGGTCAATCCCGACTCATGGCGACACCATACGGAAGCAGACTGCCACATCTTTCTCCCGTCAAGCGCTGGTGGTTTCGAACCGCTAACCTTTCAGTTAGCAGCTGATCACTTTTAACCACTGCACCACCAGGGCTCCTTTCAGTAAGCGTCAGGGGGATAGGAGCCCTGGTGGCGCAGTGGCTAAGAGCTACGACTGCTAACCAAAAGGTCAGCAGTTCGAATCCACCAGCTGCTCTTTGGAAGCTCTATGGGGCAGTTCTGTTCTGTCCTGTAGGGTTGCTATGAATTGGAACCAACTCCATGGCACCTAACAGCAACAACAACAAGGGGGGATAAATCCTACAGAGATGAGAGAAGCTGCCTTAGGCAGGAAACGCGCCCTCTGCCTCAGTTCTGTGATGGCCAGGCTCTCTTGGAGAACATCAAAGGCAGGACTATTCAATACCTAGGACAGAGTTCTTCCTATAATTTTGGCTCATTTAGTTCGGTATCGCTTTAGTTACTCTTTTAGAAGAGTATTTTGTTCTTCCCACTTAGTCTTATAATTGGGAAGAGGGAAAGAAAAGACCCAGTTAGGAAGAAGCTAAGAAAACATGAATCAACATGTCATGAAATGTCCACAAGTTACAGAAAATTCTTAGTAATGCTTTGCCCCAAGCTTGCCTTTCTGAGATTATTTTAGGCCTTTGATGGCTTGAAAATCACACAAAATTCTCTCTTACACCACAATACGTAGGATGGAGCCAGAGGTTCCCAGATTCCTGCTTACTAGACTAAACAGCAAAAGGAAATCATTTTTTCCCCCTCAAGAAAGATGGGAGGCTAGTTCATTGGCATTTCCTTTTTGGGATGGATCTTGTGTCTGGCTTTGCCTTTTAAAAGGGTAGACCCAGAAGCCACCAAAGCAGTATACAGTAGAAGCAAGGTCTCTTATTCCCTGATTTGGTACAGAAATATTTGTGTGACTGGCTTGGTCCAGGTCCGAGGAACCCAGCCTTCTCAGCCTCAGCCCTACCTTCTCTTCTCTGAAACATCTAGATAGAGAAAAAAAAAAAAAATTAAGTTCTTTAATTTCTTTTGTCTACATTAAAATGTATATAATATTTCTGACTGAACCTTGGGTGGGATTTTCAGGGAAAGGATCATAGTCATAAGAATAATATGTCTTTATTACTTCTAACACTTCAAGTCTTTCGCATGTATTCTCTGATTTGAGTCACATGATACTTCTTAAAGCAGAGTGAGTAAGCTTTGTTATTCTTATTTCCTGGGTTAGGGGGCCGATTCAGAATGGTTAGGCTCACACAGTAGTAAGTGTAGAATCAAATGAGTCCAAATCCTGGCCTCTCCTTATCAAAGCATAATGGTCAGAAATAAAGAAATGGTGACATTGTGATTTGGTGACCAGATCACTCACATCTTCAGAAACAATAGGATCAGCAGATAAACATGGTTTGCTTTCCTTCAAAAGAATGTCCTTCTTTACTTCAGTGGGTAGACAGAAAAAAACAGGTGTTTGCCTGACCCTGTTCTAAACAACACTCTAGGTCATGGTGTACCTTCTTTGATGTACAATATAGAGTTAGCCTGTTCACTGAGAAGGTCCTCACCATCCTTTGTATTGAAATTCAACTTATCTCAAAAGTCAGCACTTCCACCATTATTATTTCTAATCTTGTGTGATCGTTCCTTTCTTTGAATAACAGTGGCCAGACTTATACAGTGTCCTCCACAGACGTGCACTTTACATGTTATAACACATTTAATCTTCACAACAAGCCTATGAAGCAGATATGTTTATTATCTTCATGTAACAGATGAGGAAACTGAAGCAAAGAGACATTAAATAGTAGCTCAAGGTCACATAGATAGAAGTGGCTGAGCTGGGATTTAAGCCTATCTAGTCTGGTCGCCTAGAGTCCTGGTGGCACAGTGGTGAAGAGCTTGGCTGCTAACTGAAAGGTCAGCAGTTCAAATCCACCAGCTGCTCCTTGGAAACCTTATGGGCAGTTCTACTCTGTCCTATAGGGTGGCTATGAGTTGGAATCAACTCAAAGGCAGTGGGTGTCAGAGCAGAACTGTGCTCTGTAGGGTTTTCTTTTCTTTTTTCTTGCCCTTATTTTATTCGTTTTGTTGTTGAGAATATACACAGCAAAACATACACCAATTCAACAGTTTCTACAGGTACAATTCAGTGATAATGATTATATTCTTTGAGTTGTGCAACCATTCTCAGCCTCCTTTGCTGAATTGCTCCTCCCTCATTAACATAAACTCACTGCCTCCTAAGGGTCTTATCTAATCTTTCAAGTTACTGTTGTCAGTTTGATCCCATAATAGATAGCTCTTAGAAGGCAGACATTCTTTACCAGTTAAGCTAAACTATTGTTTGGTTTTAAGAAGATTTTAGGGAATATTTTTGGTTTAAGGTTTAAAGATTATCTCAGGGTAATAGTTTCAGGGGTTCATCCACCCACTCTGGCTCCAGAAAATCTGGATTTCATTAGATTTTGAAATTCTGTTCTGCATTTTGCCCCTTTTGATCAGGATTCGTCTGTAGAATCTTTGATCAAAATGTTCAGTAATGGTAGCCAGGTGCCATCCTGTTCTTCTAGTCTCATGGTAGAGGAGACAGTTGTTCATGGTGGCAATTAGCTGCACATCTATTTCCTCATCCTGTTCCTTCCTGACTCTCCTTCCTCTGTTGCTCCAGGTGGATGGAGACCAATTGTTGTGCCTTGGATGGCCATTTGAGAGCTTTTAAGACCTAGAAGGTAGAACAGAAGCACTAAACTTGTTATTAGGCCAATTAACTGGGATGACCCCTGAAACCATGACCCTAAACTTCCAAACCAAGGAACCAAATCCCATGAGGTGTCTGCTTGTACATAAATAGCCTCAGCAGCTACTCTTTTGTTGTTGTTGTAAACATATCTATCACATAACTTTTGCCAATTCAACTTTTTACAGATGTACAACTTATTGACAGCAATTACAATAATCAGCTGTGCAACCCTACCCTCGATCAATGCGATTTTTCTATCACAGTAAACCAAAACTCAGGACTCCATAAGCAATAACCCTCTCTTTTCCCCTCTCCCCTCCCTCCCACTCCTGGTAGCCACTAATAAACTTTAGTCTCTATACATTTGCCTTTTCTTGTCTTTTTATGTAAGTGAGGTCATACAATATTTGTCCTTTTGTGATTAACTTGTTTCACTCAGCATGTCTTCAAGCTCCATCCATATTGTAGCATGTATCAAGGCTTCATTTCTCTTACTGGCTGAGTAGTATTCCACTGTATGTATGTATGACATTTTGTTTATCCATTCTTCTGTTGATGGGCATTTAAATTGTTTCCACCTTTTGACTATTGTGAATAGTGATGCAAAGAACATTGGTGTGCAAGTATCTGTTTGAGTCTCTGCTTTCAAGTCTTTTGGGTATATACCAAGGAGCAGAATTGCCAGGTCATATAGTAGTTCTATTTTTAGTTTTTTGAGGAAATGCCATACTGTTTTCCACAATGGCTGTACCACTTTGAATTTCTACCAGCAATGGATAAGGCTCGTAGAGTTTTTCAATGGCTAATTTTTCACTAGTAGATCGCCAGGCTTTTCTTCCAAGGTACCTTTAAATGGACTCTAATCTTCCACCTTTCTGTTAGCAGTAAAGCACATTAACCATTTGACCACCCAGGGACTCCACGTGTATCCTAAGGTGTGTAAAAACACGTTGTATCCTTCTTATGAGATCATAAGCTGCTTGAGGATGGAGACTGCCTTAATCAGTTTTAAATGATCTGTAGTTGATACTCACGCACATTTCTGGAATCAAGCTAACTCAGTCAGAAAACTCATTCGTTCACCAAATATTTATGGGCACCAACTATGCAACAAGTACTATTAGACCTTAGTGAACAAGTCAGATAACTTTTCTGATATTATAAAGAAATTTAAATTTTAGTGGGGAGACACATCCTAAGCACATAGATTAAAAAAAAACCTCTCAGGTAGTACATTTGGAAAATTACAATAAGATAGAGAGTGACAGGTAGGGACGCTGCTTCAGAATGGGTGATCAGAGAGGGCTTCTCTGGGAAAGTAATATCTAAGATGAGATCTGAATGACTAGAAGGAGTGAGCCATGCAGAGGGCAGAGGGAAGGGCATTCTAAATCAAAGGAATAGATTGTGCAAAGTCCCTGAGGTAGAAAGAAGATTGGTGCCCACAAATCCTTAGCAGTTTGCAGGGGTTCTCAACCTCTGCACTGCTTTCATTTGAGATCAGATAATTCTTTGTTGTGGGGGCCTGCCTTGTAGAATGTTTAACAGAATCCCTGCCTCTACCCACTAGATGCTAGTAGCAGCAACCCCCCAAGTAGTGATAATCAAAAATATCTTCAGATATTGCCAAATGTCTCCTGGGGGACAAAAGAACTCCTGATTGAAAACCACTGAGTTAGAGGAATGGAAAGATGAGTGTGGTGAGAGCATCGTGAATGAGATGGAGTATGGTTCAAGATGAGGTTGGAGAGATGTAGTCTGGGCCCAGATCATGAAAGGAGTTTAGGTGCAATTGGAAGAGTTTAAATTGGGGCATGGAATAATGTAATTTACTGTTTAAAGCTCTGGCTGTTGCCTGGGGGCAAGAGTGGGAGAAGGAAGCCTTGGGAGTAAGCTGTTGCAGTGGTCCAGGTGATGGTGGAGTGGAGATAGAGAAAAGCAGACAGAGTTAGGATATGTTTCAGATGAATAGTTGGCAGCACTTGCTGAATCAGCAGCGAGAGGTGCAGGAGAGAAGGATACAGGAAATGACTAATGATTTGACTTTAGCAATTGGACGGGTAATGGTGCCATTAGCAAGGGCAGGAGCAGGTTTGAGACAGAACATCATTTATGTGGAGACGCCAGGTGGGCAGTAGGACACATCATTCTGGAGACCCAGGGAGAGGTGAGAGCTAGAGATACAGATTTGGAAGTTTGAGGCATATTGGCATTTATTGGTATTTAAAATCACATGACTGTAAGAGATCACCTAGGGATATTGTGTGAATTAACAGAAGGGAGCCCAGAAGAAAGTCATGGAGACATTTTAGCAGGTAGAGGAGGAGCCAGAAAAAGACCAAGAAGGAGCTCTTTGTAAGGTAGGAGGTAAAACAGGGAAAGGGCGGTGTTGTGGAAGCCAAAAGTGTATCAAGAAAGCTGAGTGGTCACTTGATTAGGTGATACAGAGCTCACAGATGGCTTTTATATGGATGGTCTCCATGGAGATATAAGGGTGAAAGACTGATTGGGTGGGCTGAGGAGAAGAAAGAGAGAGACTATAGATGTCCTTTGAAGAGGATGCTGTGGAAGGAGCAGAGGAATGGGCAGTAGCAGGTGGGGCGTGCAGGGTTGCAGGACTTTTTTCAAGGTAAGAGATGGTGGAACACACGAGTGGGGGGCAGGACGAGATAGAAGCAGATTGTGAGAGATTACTAGTGTGGAAGCAAGAGGGGATACTGCAGGAACACAGTCCAAATAGCTGAGGGTCTTGGGTTTTTCTTTCTTTCTTTCTTTTTTTTTTTTTTAAATAAGAGATGGACATTTAATCCCTAAAAACAGGAGGGAAGGCACAGAGTGTGTATAGAGGGGAGGGTGGGCTAACAGTTTTGTGGATGGGAAGATAAAGGGGATCCTGTCCAATTGCTCATATTTTATCATGGAAGCTTGGGGGTGAGAAAAGGGGTAAGGGTGTAGGAGGAGACAGGAGAAAGTGTGAAATAGCCATTTGGAGAGAGAAAAAACTAGGGCAGCATATTAGGATTGATGGTCAATGTCAAATGTCCATTTCCTATTTGTGCACTTGAATTGACAGTGAGACCTGCCAACCAGGTTGGGTGGAGTGGATGGACAGCTGAGTTACACAGGGTTGGCAAGAGAGACTGGACCAAGGGAGTTAAGGGTGTTTGCAAGGTAGTGATCACAACGGTGGACCATGTAACTAAGGCTGGATAAGTAGGTAGGGGCATGAAGAGGTGACTGATACAATCTTTGATGTCCAAAAGATGGTGATATCTTCTTTCCTTTCCTTTCTCATGATGCTGTAGACGGCAGGAGTCAAATCTCATTTGTTGTTGTTGTTGTTAGGTGCTGTCAAGTCAGTTCCAACTCATAGCGACCCCCGTGTACCATAGAACGAAACACTGCCCGGTCCAGCGCCATCCTCACAGTTGTTGTTATGCTTGATCCTATTGTTGCAGCCATGGTGTCAATCCATCTCATTGAGGGCTTTCCTCTTTTTCACTGACCCTGTACTTTACCAGGCAAATCTCATTTAGAATTTATGAATTAATATGGTTCCCTATTGCTCTTGACATCCCTGAAGAATATTCAATAGAAGGGCGTGAAACGGCCACTTGAGTCACCCAGGGTTACCTCCTCTCCCTTGTGTGCTGTAGACCTGAGAAAACATTATAGGTCCCTAGTATACTGTACACCCTGCACCTAATTAGGTAAGAGAAAAGGCATATGGTGTTTTACATGAGGAAAGAGGTACATTTTCTATGAATAGCCTAGCTATGTGAACAGACAGGCTGACAGATGATTTCACTTTATCTGATCACACAATATGGGCATCCACACTGTGTGAAAACCCCCAAAGCTTCAGAAACTTGCAAACGTCCTCCTTGTTTTCTGCATCTCAGGCCTTGCTTTGCCTTTCAAAACTGAAGTGGAAAGGCCTTTCTCAAATGCTGTGGGTTCTTTACCCTGAAATTCCCTCTGAGCTCGCCCCTTCTGTGGTTTTCATATTCCTGGGCTATTTTCTGCTTTGTTGAAGGAATCATCTCTTCTTCTCAAATGCACTGCTTATCCCTTCTGGTAATTGTGTTTTCTGATTTTGCCTATAAAAAAATTATTTTTTGTGCCTATTCCTGAAAGATGAACTTGCACTGTGTATAGGGCTGCACCTTTGAAGTGAATGTTGACTGGGGCTATTTTCAGCACATGTGTACTTGATGAGGAGACAGAAAGCCTTAGAGTTGGGTTTTTCTATAATGGAAGAAGCTAAAGCAGGTCACATTTTGTATGGTAATACTGAATTAACTGATTGATAGGTAAGCCTAATCTCACACAGAGTTATGCTTCTAGCAGTACTTTAGAATGTAGGACATCATCAAAATGGCAGCTTCCTAAATGGTTATAAATAGGTGACCCCTCAGTACCACCTTGAATTGTATATCTGCATCGCAGAACATTCCGCAATAGTAGTAATATTATACTGTGCTGTCCAATATGGTAACCACTAGACTCCTGTGGCTATTGAACACTTGAAATGTGGCTAGTGCAATGAAGAACTAATTTTTTAATTTAGTTTAATTTAAATATAACTAGCCATATGTGGCTAGTAGCTACCATGTACCTCAGTACAGCTTGTAGTGGGTACCAACTCACTATTGAGTTACAAGCTTTTCAAAAGTTAAAAAAAAAAAAAAAAAGAGCTTCACTTAGACATTTTCTCTTTCGGTACTTTGGCTACAGGAACATGTGGGGAGATGAGTATTTTAGCTGGATATATTATTCCTCTGGAGCCCTAGCGGCACAGTGGTTAAGAGCTCAGCTGCTAACCTATAGGTTGGTGGTTCAACTTCACCAGCTGCTCCTTGGACACCCTACAGGGCAGTTCTACTCTACCTTATAGGGTCTGTCTTAGGCTGGGTTCTCTAGAGCAGCAAAAACAGTAAAGCATATATATATATAGAGAGAGAGAGAGAGATTTATATCAAGAAAATGGCTCACGCAGTTGTAAAGGCTGGAATGTCCCAAGTCCATGGGTCAGGATAGAGACGTCTCCTGATTCATGCAGCCGCAGGTAGAGGCTTCTCCTGATTCACGCAGCTGCAGGGGCTGGCAAACTCAAGATCAGCAGGTCAGAGAGTAGGGCTCTTGCTCACAAGCTTTGAAGATCGACGAATCCCAAGATCAGCACGCAAAAGTACAGGTAAGCTGCCAGTTCAAGTCCGAAGAACCAGAGGTCAGACAAATAGGAGCCAGATGCAGGATCCAGCATGAGCAAAAAGCCCCCAAGTCTTGCCAGAATGTCCACTTAACATTCTATGCAGGCCAAGCTTCCAAGGAAACTCCCTTTCAACTTATTGGCTACTTACGACAGATCCCATCATGGAGGTGATCACATATCAAATCTCAACACAAAAGTGATCACAACGTTATATGACTGCCAAAACACTGAGAATCATGGCCCAGCCAATCTGACACACAATTTTAACCATCACAGGGTCTCTATGAGTCGGGATCAATTTGACAGAGACGGGTTTGGTTTTTGGTTTTAGTCACCCCTCCCAACACAGTGAGGCTTTAGTAAAAGAGGAAGAAGGAGAGGGGACTAGACATTGGACAGGCAACAAGCCAAGGTCTGCCATAGTGTGTGCCAGGGAGAAGGTCGCCTGGACTGGGAGTGTGATCTGACTGCTTTAGGGTTAGTGAGAGCTAGCGTTTATTGAACCTTTACTATATGAAGGAGTTGAGCTCTTAGCGCCACATGTGCCACCTCACTTCATGCTTATATCAAGCCAGGTAGGGAGGTACTCTTGTCATCATCTTCTTTTTGCACAGCAGGAAACTGAATTGTGGGAGATTAAGTAATTTACCCAAGGCAGTGAGTGGTAGAAGCCAGATGTGAATCCATGGTCTGCCATTGCAGCCTAAAGTCAAACCACCATACAGCATTGCTTCCTAGATCTCAGTGACCAAATAATTCACCGTGACATCATACATTCTCTCACAAAAGGTGATCTGAAAAAGATCACATTTAAAAGTATTTGTTGTGAGCAGAATAATGTCTATTAACAGGATAAGAAGTAATTTGGGGATATTTGGCAATGTTTGGAGACATTTCGATTGTCACAACTGGGAGTGGAGATGCTGCTGGCATCTAGTGGGTAGAGATGCTAGCAGAGATGCTGCTAATCATCCCACCATGCACAGATCTGTCTACACAACAACCAATTTAAAACAAACAAACCAAACATGTTGCTGTCGATTCCGACTCAGAGAGACCCTATAGGACAGAGTAGAACTGCCCCATAGAGTTTCCAAGGAGCAGCTGGTGGATTCGAACTGCCGACCTTTTGGTTAGCAGCCAAGCTCTTAACCATGGAGCCACAGGGGCTCCCAACAAACAATTAGCCACCCAAAATGTCAATAGTGCCAACATTGAGAAACCTTGATGTAGAGGCTTAAAGAAGGAATTTCCTTAATCAATGACAATGTAGCGTACATAGTAGATACTCAATAAGTATTAATTAAATAAACGAATAAATGTTTACAAGAGAAGCATTTGAATAACCCAGACAGAGCTACTCCTGAGTTGTAGCTCCAGTTTACATAACACAAAGAAGAGCAAAGGAAAACAGTATTAAATTCGGGTCCTGTAGCTACCCACTGTGGTGAGGTGGGTCAGAAGGAGAGGACATTCTGACAAGCAGAATGTCATTTTCTTTAATTATTGTGCACGGAAATTACATGTTCTGCATGTGATCAAGTTTGGGAAAATATGTTTAGGACTAACTTGGCATTAGGTATGAATTATATGACTATTGTGAGCCATCTGGGCCTGTATTGCTTTCTTGATAAAACAGAGGAATCCTGTCTAAGTATTTAGCACAGAAACAACACATTTCGGTACGTTTCTCCTTTGTTTTATGAAGCATCCAAGAGTTTCAGAAATGAAGCAAGGCGAGGGGTAGCCAACTCCCAAACATCGCTTGAAAGTGCAGTTTTTGCCCTTGGAGAGTTTTTAATACAGTATATTGAAGAACTGTCAGGGAGATAACAGAAATGAGAGACTTTTGATATTGAGTTTGAAACAAAGCATAGAGACATGAGATTCAAAAATAATAAAGAGAGAAATTTCAAAAGAGAAACTGGGCTGCATCTCCTGATTTCTATTCTCATATATCAAACGAAACCCAATTTAGATAATTGCTAACAGTCTTCTGTCTCAGTTATACCATGGGATGTACGTTAATACCATGAATCCTTCAGAGGCCCCACTAACTCTTCCTGTTACCTTCTGGTGTGTTCAGTACTATACTCAGGGGAACTTAGCTGTACTCCGACAGGGTCAAGGGTATTTTCTGTATCCTGAAGTTGGTCTGTGTGCCTAGCATTCCAAAGTTTCTTTTACAATACTGAGTCCTACTCAGACTCACCTTCCATGCACATGATTCTAGCAGGCATAAGAGCAGATCTAGTAGCTCAAGTTCATGCAAAGAGGAACAAGATTCCATCTGATCACAAGGAACTCATAGCTGAGTGAATGAGGCCTGTACACAAACTGTGTGAACCACAGAAAATGTGCTGATTTTTCTAAGAACGTATGGAGCCCTGGTGGCACAGTGGTTAAGAGCTTGTCTGCTAACCAAAAGATTGGCAGTTTGATTCCACCAGCTGCTCCTTGGAAACCCTATGGGGCAGTTCTAGTCTGTCCTATAGGGTCACTATGAGTCAGAATCAACTTGACAGCAATGGGTTTGGTTTGGTGGTTTGGTTTTGGGACATCGAGGATGGGGCACCTCTGCTGGGGACAGTAAGATACAACTTCAAAGAGGAGGTGACATTTAGGCTGGGTCTTAAAGGATAACTAAGAATGGTAACAGGCAAAAGTAGGGGAAATATTCCAGAATTAAGAAGCAGCAGATAAAAATCCAAGGGGTTACAAATGGGACTGTTGTGTTTGTTCACTGGATGAGGAGTTCAGTTTGGCTGGAGGAGTAGGGATGAGGATTGGGGAGCTAATGGCAGGTAATGAGTTTGGAGCTTGACTATGAAGAACACTCATAGATTAAAAACCGAACTTAATGGTCAGGGATGCACAGTTGCACAGTTCCGGAGGGTGCTATTCATAGCATAGTCTAAGTGGAAGGTACCCTGGAGTTGGGGCATACATGGTCTCATGGGCAGGTCATCCAATAAGCAAGGTAAGCATGGGCTTACTTGTACTTATTTACTAATCTGTAGTGAACGATTTCACATGGGTTTCACCACATCTTTGATGTGAAATTGTTCACTACAGATGATCTGGTAAGCAAGGTAAGCACTGTGTTTACCTTGCCTATTGGATAGTCCACCTCTGCACTGTCTGTGTGGCTATACCCATTGGCCCAACTAATGTTTGCTGAGTGATTACTACTAGAAGGTATACTGAGAGCTCTATGTATTCTTATTAATTGTCACAGCTACCCCATGAGGTAAGTTCTATGTTCATTCCCATTTTACAGATGAGGAAACTGAGGCACACAGAGGTAAGCTTGTGCAGCTACTAAGTAGTGGAAGTGGAACCTTACTCCAGGCAGTTTGCCTTTGGAGTCCAAGCTCTATAACACCTCCACAATATGCCTGCCAACCTAGCATGTGTAGAGGATGGTCTTGAACATGCTGTGACTCAGGCAGAGTGCTTCCCAACCATCTTCATATTACAGCACCATCACAGGAAGTGATGTTTGTATGGTATCACAAAGCTGCTCAACATCTGAAGGGCTCTGGCCTAGGACTCCTGTGTCCCAGGCTATGTTCCAACCATGCTGAAGGCTGAGGGGGTGCTCAGGGTCTTGGCATGCCCATGAACCATTTCTGCAGCAAACAGGGTGGCGGGTACATTTCAGCTCTAGGGAGTGCACTCAGGTTGCTTTTTCCAACCAAATTCTTGTTATATTATGATTAGGCTTTTTCCTCTCAAATGGGGGAAGGGAGCGGGAGAAAAATCCTACTTACTTTAAGGCTCTGGGTTATTGGCTCTTGGTTTTGTAGTTTTACAGATCGAGGGGCAATATGGGTTGTGGAAAAAGCATGGGTTCTAGAGACAGATAAATCCGGTCTTTGAGAGCAAACTCTATTCATTTACGTGGCCTTGCACAAGGTATTAGCCATCTCTGAGCCTCAGTTTCTTCATCAATAAAAATGGTACAATACATAGCCACCTCATAGATCTATTGTATTAAATGTGATCGTTTAGGTAAAGCATGTGCAATGGTGGTTCAGTGGTAGAATTCTCTCACCTTCCATGTGGGAAACTTGGTTTTGATTCCTGGCCAATGCACCTCATGCACAGCCACCACCTGTCATTGGAGAATTGTGTGTTGCTATGATGCTAAACAGGTTTCAGTGGAGCTTCCAGACTAAGATGGACTCAGAAGAAAGAGTCCTGGCAATCTACTTCCGAAACTCAGTGGCTGAAAAGCCCTATGGATCACAAACGTCTGATCTGCACCCAATCGTGGGGATGGCACAGGACCAGGCAGGGTGGGCAGTGTTTCATTCAGTTGTGCGTGGGGTCACCATGAGTTGGGGGCCTGCTTGACGGCAGCTTACAAAAATAACAACAGTCTAGCAAGGCGCTTTGAAATTGTGACTAGGTTAAATATGTGTTAGGGGCTGATCATAAATTTTTGTTTTTAATTCCCTAATAGTTGATTTATCCCTCTTGGTCATCCAAAGGTATGAAAGTACCTGAGGTATTATAAGTTCCTTAAAAGGTGTATTACTTTCTTTGATGTACAGATCAGGCCGAGTGCAATTTAATGACTAGTACCTGATGAAAGAGTAGGAGTTCATAGAAAAACATAAGCATCTTGACTGTTTTCTGCCGTTGAGAAATACAATAACCTCCTTCCCCTGAGTATACGCTGGAGGGAACAGCACCTGACAAACATACCTGTGAACTCTTGGGGGAATGGAAACAACATGGTATCTCCTGTTGGATTTAATCCCTTTCCCTAAGAAGGGACTCATACATGCTAATCAATAAAAGATATAATGACTCTGGGTCAGCCAATTTTTTTTTTTTAAACTCTTTTTAAATTTTTTCCCATACAAAAATTTATACACACATTGTTATGCGACCCTAATTGCTCTCCCTATACTGTGACAGCACACTCCTCCTTTCCACCTCTGACTCCCCATGTCCATTCAGCCAGCTCCTAACCCTCTCTGCCTTCCCACCTCACCTCTGTCCAGAAGCTCCCCGTTTAGTCTCTTGTAACTACTTGAGCTAAGAGGCACACTCCTCACGAGTATCACTTTATGTCGCACCGTCCAGTCCAATCCCTGTCTAAGAGTTGGCCTCAGAAATTGTTTTAGTTCTGGGCTGATAGAGAATCCAGCAGCCATAGCTCGCCACTCTTAACCACTGCACCACCAGGGCTCCAAGAACCATATTATTATTCCCCTTTAACAGTTACAGTTCAAATCCACCAGCCACTCCTTGGAAACCCTATGGGGCAGTTCTACTCTGTCCTGTAGGGTCGCTATGAGTGGAAATCGACTCAACAGCAATGGGTTTGGTTTTTGTTTTTTTCTTTTTCTTTTTTTGGTTTTTTACAGGTAAGGAAATAGAGGCTTAGAGATTATGGAACTTGGTCATAGAATAAGTGGCAGAACCAGAATTTGAACCCAGTTCTGTCTGATTCCGAAGTCCATGCTCATAACTATAAATCAGACTGCCTTGCACTTCCAACCTTTGGGTCTGAATGATTTATTTTCTTTCTGTATTGTCCTTATATCTTTCGCTCCTATTCCTTAAACACCTGCCTCGCTCCTCTTCTGCTCGGGCTTAATGATGGCGGGTAACTGGGATGACATCCATGTGACCTCTTTTCTGAGCTCCCCGGGGCTCCCCAGTACAAACCAAATGGTGAGATCAAGCCCGTTGGGGGTGTCATTTCCTCACCCCTCCAAAAGTAATTCAGTTGTTTCTGCTTGTCAAACGCTCTGTGTTGCCTCACTAAGCCTGTATTAGTCATTGGGATATGTCAGTATGTGAATGGATTTACTGTGTTCCAACAGCTGCAGAACCCCAAGCACATGCCCCACGCATGGCTGCAGTGTGAGCATGGCAGGCGGCCCAGCAGACAATCAGGATCCCTTCCATTATTTCCAGGCTCCGAGACTGGAGAGAGGATGCTGGGGAAGAAACCATCTTTCCAATGTTTGGAAAGGTCTACCCCAATTCAGCCCCCACCCCCTCAAAGCAACGGAGGACAGTTTGTGTGTGGCAGGGACAGAGCCCTGTAAAAAATTTCACTCTGTGAGGTGTGGATCTTCTCTGCTTGGAACAGAGCCCATATGTCCAACAGCGTCTGAAATAACACCGGACGGCCAGCAAAGGAGTGTCCATTGTCACATTCACATTTGTACCACAGGTAGTCCACATGTGTCCCCATAATTCAAGTCAAAACAGCCTCTTCGGTGACGGGGATGTGGACAATGAAAGTGGTGGCTGTGACTCCAACAACCAGGAGGATTGTTTTCCTAAGAATTTCTGCTAGTGGCCATTGAGGACTCTGTGTGTGTGGCAGCTACGGGAGATCTCGAAATTTAGGCAGCTATCAAATTCCAAATTAAACACCTAGGTGCTGCCAGCTGCTGGAAAGGCAGCCTGGTCATACCAATTTGTGTTTGGAAAAGACCAGGCTTTGACTGTACTTTGCTGCTTTCATATTGAAACCCTCCTAACAAGCTTTCCCAAGTTCACAAATTAGATGGTGGGGTTTAAAGCTAACAGACAAATGGAGCCGTTGTTAAAAAAACTCAAAAATAGTCTGCTTTGAACCTCTGGCCTCAGAATTTCCTGGAGTGGGCTATTATGATCCAGTCACGTGGGGACTTTCTTACCTTTTTTACACGTATTGGGACCTCTCGACGTTTGGCCTTTTGTGACGGCTTTTTCAGAGGTGAGCACCGGTCAGATTGTAGCAAGTGTTTTCTTCTTTCCCCTAAATATTAATTTTAGCACCAGTGAGGGAGAGAAGCAAGATGGTCTCTTCCAGGACTTAGGTTTCTAAAGGACTTCTCATGGCGTAGCACAGAAGCTGTTATGGATTGAATTGTGTCCCCCAATATTCATATGTGTTGGAATCCTGACCCTTATACCTGTGGATGTAATGTGGTTTGGAAATAGGGTTTTATTTGTTACGTTAATGAGGCCATTATTGCGTAGGGTATATCCTAACCCTAATGACTTCTGAGTGATATAAAGAGCAGAATAGACACAGCAATAAGCGAGCACAAACCAGGGGAAGACGGATGCCACGTGAGAATCACCAGGATACTGAGGAACGAATGCCAGGGCTGTAGAAGCTGAGAGAAGGATCTTCCTCCAGAGCCAGCAGAGAGAGAGCCTTCCCCTACAGCTGGTGCCTGAATTTGGATTTCTAGCCTCTTAACCGTGAGAAAATAAATTTCTGTTCTTTAAAGCCACCAGTTTGTGCTATTTCTGTCACAGCAGCACTAGTTAACTAAGGAGCTAAACCTGAACCGTGAATGAGAGTGCTGGTTCCGTATTCTCAACCTGCCCCTTCCTGGCTGTGGGACCGACTGTGGACAAGTTACTTAGCATCCTCAAGTCTCAGCTTTGTAGTCTATAAAATGAGGATGATGATAACAATTAGAGCTAAACTGTTACATTATTGTGAGAATTAAAAGAGATGATTAGCAAAATGGTTAGCACAGCACCTGGCACGCAATAAGCACTTAATGCGTTATAAGAGTACCAACTGAAGATAAAAATGAGAATTTTTTTCCAGCTTTTTATTGCGGAAAAATTTAAACATATACAAAGCAAACATAATAGCAAACCGAAATTCTGGTTTCTAGAATTTTCCACGTTCTGTCATTCTTGTTCCATCTGTATCTCCACCCATTTCCCACCCCTCCATTCAGTTATTAATCATTTTTTAAGGTCCTCTTTTCTTTGAGGCAAAATTTATACACATTAGAACACAAGTCTTAACTGTGCAACTTTGATTAAAGATATACCCATGTAACCCACTCCCATCATGATATAGGACATTTACATCTCCCCAGAAAATCCCCTCCTGTCCCTTCCCACTCACCCCACACACCACCACTACCATACACACACCTAGACTACCGTTATTTCATTTTTCTACTTAGTTTTGGGATTCTAGAACTTCACATAAATTATGCAGTATACACTCTTTCACTCAGCATTATGTCTATGAGATTCATCCATAATGTAATATGTATCGGTAAGTTAGGGAGTTATCTTTTAGTTAGTTTGTTTTTTTCTATCTGCCTTTCCCTCTTGGGGGAGTATAAGGTCTACTCTTTGGTTTTGGGGAGCTGGGGTTTGAGCAGAAGCACAAGCTTCAAAGAGCCACAAGGCCAAGCCATCATGGAGTCAGTTGGTAAAAGCTGAGGTATGAATACTGGGGCGCAGATCGTCAGGGTTGTGGAACCAAGGGTTCCGTTTGGTGCCAGAGAGGGACAAGGTCTGAAGGATGCAGGCCAGGGACAAGTTGGGGGTATAGGTCCTGGGTGATTGTTCTGTGGGGTACGTGGATGGTTCAGGTTAGGTTTTGGGTTGGCAGGAAGGGGGATTGATTTTAAAGGCCTCGTTGAAGAGTCAATTCTGTAAACTTGAGACTCTAAACAAGAGACAGCGACAGCACAGTGCCTGGCACTTGCTGAATGTTGAATAAATGTCCCCCTTTGAAAGGACTAGCAGTTCAAGTGTGTAGGACAAAGTTGTTGCAGCTCACTAGATTCTTCGCTCTCTTTCGGGTAGGCCCTATTTGGAGTCAGGTGGCAACCTTGGCAATGGGATTTTATGGGCACCAAAATTTCCATCTGACCCCAAAGGTGGTCTTTAGCAGGTTGGCATGGTGCCTGACATCCCCAGCAGGAAGGTGACCTGCTAACATGAAAACAGGTTACCTGGGAAGAGTAACACAACACATTAGCCCTGGAAAGGTGGTATGGGACATGCATGTTTGGGAAAGGCAGGGAGAATGTTTGAAGCTGGAGACCTTGTTCAGGCAACATAAGCCAGGCAGCTTGGGGATAGAAGGGAAGGCCTTGGCTAGCATGTGGTGGTGGATTGTTTAGGGTCAACATTTCTGTTCCTGGATCAGTGGCTGGAACAGTGGGAAATGTCCTCACTCCCTGAATTCCCCTGTGGATACCTCTGCACGATCCCCACTCACTCCAGTGATCTCTTCTAAGTCTGTTTCTCCTTCTTTCTGTCCTTTTCTGAATGTACCTCCACTTACTTGTCTTTACTTCCTAATTCTTTTGGGCATAGCTCGACCATTAAGCAAAAGGTTGATGGTTCCAATCCACCCAACAGCTCCATGGGAGAAAGACTTGGCGATCTGCTCCCGTAAAGATTTCAGCCTAGGAAACCCTATGGGGCAGTTCTACTCTGTCACATGGGGTCACTGTGAGTCAAAACTGATTTGAAGGCATCCAGCAACAACCACCATCACCTGTATCTATCATCACCTGGATCTTATTAGAAAATCCCAAAGGCTTGATTAATCCTTGTTTTAACTGGTGAGTAGCTTGGGGCTAAATGCGCTGAATGGGATTTAGAGAACAAAACAAGGATTCTGGAGAACCCAAACATCTGTTCATTCAACAATATTTTTTGAGCTCATACTCTGTAGAAGTAACCATGGCAGTTGATGGGAATACGCAGATGGTTAAGACACTCACTCCTACTCTTTTTTTTTTTTTATTGTACTTCAGGTGAAGGCTTACAGAACAAATAGTTTCTCATGAAACAGTAGTACACATGTTGTTTTATGACATTGGTTAACAACCCCACAACATATTAACCCTCTAAATTCTCAACCTTTTTTTTTTTTTGGTGAAAATACACAACACTCCTACTCTTGAGGAGTTTGCTGTGTAGCCTGGGAGGCAAATGTAAAAACCAAGAAATGTAGACACTATCTCGACTGGTGCTATAATGGAGCCCTGGAGGCACAGTAGTTAAGTGCTCAGCTGCTAACCAAATGTTGGCAGTTCAAATCCACCAGCCACTCCTTGGAAACCCTATGGGGCAATTCTACTCTGTCCTGTAGGGTCACTATGAGGCGGTATCGACTCAGTGGCAATGGGTTTGGTACAGGGGTGCTGTAATGGAAGTATGTTACAGGATTCAGTGAGGGCACAAAGGAGCAGTTTTGGACGGGTGGATCAAGGAAGGCTTCAAAGAGAAGGTGACATGCAGCTCACTAACTTAGGACATATTTGGGGTTTGGACACTGACAGAGTCTGGGAATACACCATTGCTATTCTGTATACTGAATTATTTCCCTACTTAATTTTCCTATAGTGGGTTTATATTTTAAGAGGGAAAATATAATAGAAAATGGAAGATCATTCACGAGGGTTCCAGGCTATAGCAGTCGTGTTACATGTTTGCTGTGTCTTCTTACAGGATAGTTAACAAATTTGCAAATCGATGTTCATGAAGATTTGAAAACTCTGTGTTGAAAAATGTATTAGGTTAGCATCAGGTAGAAAGCACTTCTTATATACTTCTTTTGCCAGTTGCCATCGAGTCGACTTCAACTTGATGGCAACCACGTGTGTGTCAGAGTAGAACTGTGTTCTGTAGTTTCCAGTGGCTGATTTTTCTTCCGATGCGCCTCTGGGTGGACTTGAACCTCCAGCCTTTGGGTTAGCAGTCCAGCGCGTTAACCATTTGAACCACCCAGGGACTCTTATTTACTTAGAGATGGTCAAACAACCGAAGTGTAATTGAAGGCAGCTTTAGGTATTCGATACATCAAAAGGGAAAGGAAAAGATGTTAAACTCGTAAGTAAAAAAAAATACAGAAGAAGGAGACTTCCACTACATACAAACTTTAGCCACTAAATTAACAGAAAATGGAAACAAACATCACCATGATGTAAATTCAAGTGGCTTTCCTGGACAAAATAAGGAATATTGTTCTCATCAGTATTATCCAATTTTTTTAGGTCCTTGAGAACTGGGACCTGGATATCTGGATCAAGTTAAAACAACAGAGTCTATATGCTATATGATTTGAGGAAGAGACTGATTTTGGGGTGTGCTTATAAAAGAGTTTCAGTTATTTATGGTTATTCTGCAAGTCTCTATTATGTGTAGGTCCCCCCCACCCACCGCCGGCCCCACAATGTATTCTTCTGTCTGTACACACTTAAGAAGTGGCTGGTGGATTCGAACTGCTGACATTTTGGTTAGCAGCCAAGTTCTTAACCACTGCACCACCAGGGCTCCACACTTAGGGTTAGTTGACAATAATCCACAATTATAATGGCTGTAGATGGAAACTGTCTATTTCATTTTCTTCCAACTCAGCAAGTATTTTTAAAACAAGATGGAAATTTTTTGTTATATGTACATGTATATGAATTATTTTATGGTTCTAAATGAAAACATAATGCTTTTTATATATTTTTTTTTTATTTTTGGGAAACCCTTCACATAGTCTTTCTGTAACTCCAGATTTTGGCTAAAAAATAAATTGTAGGAGCTTCCTGGTTGATGACGTATATCTCTGGGGACTTGAAGCTCTGTACTGAAAACTCCTCCCAGACCTTGTCCGGGCATGTCTTTGTGTCTGTCCTTTTGTGGTTATATTAAGAAAGGTTATAGTGAGTATACTGTAAAGAATAATTTAAAAAATTATAAAATGACCATTGTGCTTTTCAAATGTCTATTCAAATATTTCCCCCTACTTCTAAAATACGTCTTAAAAAGTAGTATGACTGCTTTCTTAAGGGATTTTCCAGGAATTATATCCTTCAAGTAAAGACATCTGGAATTCAGTCTGATTGTCGGTATCATTAAGAAGGAAGTAGCTAGCAAAATGGGGAAAATGCAAAACAGAACTTCAGATTCTCACGGGCTCTAGACTTTCTGGAGCCATGGAGGCTAGATGAACCCCTGAAACTATTGCCCTGAGACAATCTTTAAGCCTTAAACCAAAAATATTTCCTGAAGTCTTCTTAACACCACGTATTTAGCTTAACGAGTAAAAAAAAGTCTGCCTTGAACATTGTGCACTTTTAAGAACTATCTATATGGGATCAAACTGACAACAGCAACTTGAAAGATTAGAAAGGAACCTTAGGGGGCAGTGAGTTTACATGAATGAGGAGGAGCAATTCAGAAAGGGAGGGTGAGAATGGCACAAGGTAGAGAATGTAATCAATGTCACTGAGTGGTACACGTAGAAACTGTTGAATTGATGTATGTTTTGCTGTGTATATTCTCAACAACAACAAAATAAATAAAATTACAAAAAAAAATTAAGGAAGTAGCTCATCTTGGATAAATATTCTTCAACAATACCTGTAATGCCAAAAGTAATGCTTGCAAACAGCACCCAGATGGAGGACCTTTTTCTAACTACGGCTGAAAATATTCTAAGACATTTGTTACTGTAGGGTCAGTAGAAGGTTTTAAGAAAAGGCTTCTTTCTGGGGTTGTGATTTTTCTGAGGAGCAAGGTGGAATCTGCAAACCTTAGGGTTCTATGACATTAACAGGGTTAGCCAACTCTCCCATTGCTTCCGCAAAAGGAGGCCACACCCACAGTACTGTTCTTACATATTTAGGAAACGTGTGCTTTTTTTATACTCGTAATTCCTTATACTTTATCAGAACTAAGATATTTTTAAAATGATGTGTTGACTAGAAAGTTATGGGTCAGGCATATGTCTAGGATCAGGTGGTTCACCTAAGAATGAAGGAAAAAAGTTTTGAAGATGTTAGAAACCATCTCTGACAGTGTGGGATGTCAGCTCAGCTAGCTGCGAAAATGAAGAAAGATAGTTTCATTTTTCAGCAGAAATGTGATGTGGGTTAGAAGAATATCTAAAAATTAGGTGAACGAGTCTTTGAATGGACTGTTGAAGTACAGCAGACAGTCAACATTTTGCAGATGTCATTCATATACAAATCTGAATCATAAATTAATTCTAAAAGAAGGTTGTAACTCCTTAATTGGCTAGGATTATGAAATTTTTAATAGTGAAATGCATGAGGCAATTCAGGCAATCAGAAACTCAGATGATCTACGTGGTCATGAACCACGAGGACTTTTGTGTGTTTTAGAGGCTGGAAAGAGGAAGGCTTGGAAGAGCACACTATTTTGGCACAGTGGTTAACAACTTGGCCACTGACCAAAAGGTCGGCAGTTGAAATCCACCAGCGGCTCCTTGGAAACCCTATGGGACTGTTCTACTCTGTCCTATCGGGTCGCTATGAGTCAGAATCCACTCGACAGCAACAGATTTGGTTTTTGGTTTTGTTTTCTTAATGGCCAGGAGTCATGGGAATTTGCTGCCTTGTTTTGTCTGTGTTCTAGTTTGGCTCTACATGGATTCTGTATAAGAATTAAATGTCTTTCTTGGTTGGAAAGAATTTCTGCATGAAGGTGCTTTGAGGAATATTTTTAATGAAGCTAGGAGTCAGGTTAGGGGACTGGCATAGAGATCCTTCTAGACACCTGGATAAGAGATAGCTACTACAGGAAAGGGATGAATGTGTAGGATTAGAGAGAGAGGAAAGGCACACAGACAAAATGATATATTTTTTATGGCAGCTGGGCAGTTTTTGGCAGGAGGTGACTAGCTTG
This sequence comes from Dugong dugon, assembly GCA_030035585.1. Taxonomy (NCBI): domain Eukaryota; kingdom Metazoa; phylum Chordata; class Mammalia; order Sirenia; family Dugongidae; genus Dugong; species Dugong dugon. Next base: position 15,235,905 of record CM057479.1, read on the forward strand.
GGAGCTCCAGCCATTCCTGGCTGTGCAGATTGGCTGAGGAGGTCAGAGGCCCAGGCACACATCTGTAATACATTGCTGCCTACTGCTCTGGAAACTAGTCTAGTGACCATCACGAATGCACAGTAAAAAGTTGGAGGTCATGGAGCCCTTTGAGAACCTAATGAAAGTTATGGGCTCTCTTCCCAGAAAACCACAAATAGACACACATATACAGTTTTGCTCACAATTTCAAGGGATTCATGGAAATGCTCAAGTCTACTTGTAGACTAGACCTTGCGATAAAAACTCCTACGTTAGACCATTAATCAAGAAAGGGAATTGATGAGGAAATGAAAGCAAACTCACATTTAGCAACTAGGATAAAAAATTCATGCGAAGAAACATAGAATCACGGACTCAGGGTTTTCAAAGACTCTTTCTACAAAGCTCTGGCTTTGGAAAGGGCTCAAACGTTGTGGATACCAAGCAGAAAATACCCAGGCCAGGTAATTAGGTACAAGCAATCCAGCAACTCGGAATCGTTGAGTGGATGGCTTAGCTCCCTGTTGCCTCCTTTTTTTTCAGGTGTCAATGTTACCTTGGTCAGGATTGATTATTTGTTCAATAATTGAGTGACACAAGTTTAATTTCTGGATCCCTCCCTTCCAAACGTTTTTCAAAGAGCACCATCTCTAATTTCTTCAGTGTGTATGGTAGAATGGGGAGGGCATGATGAAGTATGCTCCTTGCATGGACTTTCAAGTTTGACAGGGGCTGCTTGAACACTTATTGCTCCAAGGCCTCTGCTGCTTGGCTCATAATCAGTTGTTCTGATTGACTCAATTTAACTTTCCCAAATAAGTCCATATGCACCCTCAAAGCCCCTATATTGCTGAAATGACATGTACTCAAAATAACAAGACATTCAGGACTAAATTCTTTACCAATTATTTCTGAAACAAAATACAAACAAGATCTCCTAAGACCCTAAAATGATGAGTAAGGGATGGAGCATTACCTTGAAAAACGTATGACTTCTGTTAGTTTAATCTCAGGCCTCACATTATGTGAAAGTTCTGTGTCTTTGCAAAACACAGCCTAGAGGGAAATTTTTCCAGTGTCGTGCTCTACTGAGCTAACGTGCATTTAAACAGTTTTATAACAGATTATTTACCAACTGGAACAGAACGCCTTGGCACAGGGATGGCTTTGAGAGTGCTGTTCTATTGCACTGGCTAATTCCATATTTCAAAATAATTTCTGCATACCTCTGAGTTTATGTACGGTCTCTCAAGCTCTTCCCTCTACTGGTGAAATGGGAGAACTGAAAAATAGGTAAGATTATGTTGCCCTCTGGTGTCTGCCAACCCAAAAGAAAGAGCTAGAACTCAGGAATGGGATAAGTAAGATGAAGGTAGAAACCAAGAGAAAGATGTAGAGATGGAGAGGTAGGGAATGAAGAGTGAAGGGAGGTGAACATGGCATGTTACACCCATTGGATGCTCTTCTTTCTTCTGGCGAATGGTAGGATTCCAACAACCCCATCCTGGTTGAGGAAGAGAATGATCTTGCCAGGGTTATTTGCCTAATAAAGCAGGAGCATCTATAATCTGTAATGGGGAAGAGTGAATTCACTGGGGGATGGGACTTGGCCTTTCTCTTTTGGGAACCAATGAGGAGCAGAGCTGGGTGATGGCCAACCATATTCCCGACCTTCAGGAAATTTCCATGGGGCTGGGAGTGGAGGGAAATTCCTTATCTCTGGGGACAAGTTCAACGATAACCAAAGGATACATTACATGAATCTGGCTTTCAAGATACAACTCATTCATTTCGTTGGATGTCCGCCACTGGGAGGCCTTCAGAGCTTGTAGCAGAGGCCATTTTAAACTCTGTCCCTGGGAGCCCTCTGAAGGACCTCCAGACTACCAGAAATGCAGATCAAGAGAAAGAGAGAGAGAGAACTTCTTCCCCTCCAACCAAATTAACCCATCTCTGATGCCCTCCGAATTGCACACCCCTGTTTTTAAACCCACCTCTTCCTTGAAATGGAAACCAGGATTTCCATTCCCTTTAGGGATCTCCACTCCTACCCTAGACCTCATTGTCTAGTCCCTCAATATATGCTAGGGCATGAGGGCCTTGATGGGGAGCTGGGGTGGTAGGAACAGTACCACTGGTCCCTGAAGTCCCTCCTTACGCCAGCTCTTCCCCTCTTGCCCCTTTGCCAGGCTCTGCCCAATCAGGCTGTGCTCGCCAGGGCACTTGGAGTAGAGTAAGGTTGGCTCAACCACACTGTAAATCTTTAATCATTTTTGGATGTATTTGTCCTTTCATTGAGTTTTGATGCCCTATACAGGGGCAGAGGTTATTTTTTCTTGCCACAAACTGTGGGAAGTCAGTGAGATATTGTTGATGATTTTCCTTGTAGAAACGATCAATTGACAACTTCAAAGAAACTATTGGCACCTGAGAAGAAAAATGTGAGCAAAGTTGGGGCAGAGGCCTGGAAGGTAGAGCATTCCATCTTTGGTCAAGACTAGAGGAGAACGTGGAATCCTCTGGGAAGCAGAGCCCTGTGGGGAACAGGGAAAGGACCAAGGATGCTTGGTTACCTGGAAGGAGGCAGGAAGTGAGACAGAGGAAGGACAGGAAATTGGAAGAAAGAGGCAGCATCAGCTTCGAGTTTCTTCTGTAGATTCACCCGGATTCCTCAACTCCTAGTCCAGAAGCCAGTAAAGCTGGGACTTCTTATGTACTCCACAGATTGGCAGAATTCTTGAGTGAAAGAGGGACTATAGCTCTTTGTTGTTCTTGTTAGATGCTGTCGAGTCAGTTCCTACTCATAATGACCCTATGTACAACAGAAAGAAACACCGCCCGGTCCTGCGCCATCCTCACAATCATTGTTACGCTTGAGCCTATTGTTGTAGCCACAGTGTCAGTCCGTCTCGCTGAGAATCTTCCTCTTTTTCGATGGCCCTCTAATTTACCAAGCATGATGCCCTTCTCCAGGGACTGGTTCCTCCTGATAACGTGTCCAAAGTACGTGAGAGGAAGTCTCCACATCTTCGCTTCTGAGGAGCGTTCTGGCTGTACGTCTTTCAGACAGATTTGCTCGTTCTTCTGGCAGTCCATGGTATAGTCGGTATTCTTCACCAACACATAATTCAAAGGCATCAATTCTTCAGTCTTCCTTATTCATTGTCCAGCTTTCCCATACATACGAGGTGATTGAAAATACCATGGCTTGGGTCGGGCACACCTTAATCTTCAAGGTGACATCTTTGCTCTTAGCACGCAATAAATTTAAGAAAAAAGAAATTGAATGAATGAAATATTGCAACTGATTTTCTTATTTGTTTTCAAGTAGAGGGCATGTATATGGATGGTAAGGATGGAGAAAAAGGGACAGATTATCTTTTACTTTTATTTCACTCTAAGATCATGTAGGAAACACAATTTATAGTTAGAGTTGCAGAAACTATGAAAGACTAGAATATATGAGACTTTTAAAGAGAGAAAAGAATGCCAGTAGAATAATTTTCAAAGAGGGCTAACTCATGGATTTGTAAATTATTTTAGTTAATCATTATGTAATTGAAACAGAAATAGGCATAATAATGGCAGTTTTCCCAAACTCTCTATTCTGTAAGCAGATTGATGGACAGGAAATGGGGTCAGGGAATCCCACAGGGCTTCCTGTTTCTACCCCCAGACAGTTTCCTTAAAGTGAGACCAGCTTAACCTAATGAATATGAATACCCAGGGCTGGCTCTTAGGGAAAAGAAGCTGAAAAAGGACCCTTTGAGTCCTACATGGGGTGTATGTGTGTGTGTGTGTGAGAGAGAGAGATCCCACTCATTTTGCCCATGTGCCTTCCATGGGGTCTGTGCCTTTGAAGTTTTGGTCTTCGCGTACCCATGGACCTCAACCTACTACTTCCCCTGTATTTGCTCTCTCAGAGGAAGCAGCTTAGTTTACTGTGCTCTAGGATTGGCTTTGCCTGGATGCTTAGTGCTCTTTGCTAGAAAAGGATTTGGTAAGATTCGTTGTATTCAGACCAGGTTATTCCTTAAGAAATGGATTCATTTTGGCTTTATTTTATTTGTCAAAATAGGCAATATACTGCTATGGATCAATCATTTTGCTAAATCTTTTTCCTTTATTTCTTTTCTCTCCGTTTCTTTCTTTTGTAAGTCAAAGCTATTTTGTATTACCCGAGCAGCAAAATGATTTACAAAATGAAACAGACGGACAATCTATTCTAATGGTTAGGAGGCAATAAAAAATATTTATGTGAGCCTGACTGATGTTGAATTTTGGAGAGACCTCACTTATAAACTGAAAGCTGGGAAAAACAAAAGATGAAAAGCCAGCCCTCTTGGGGTTCCGATTCAGAGTGCGTATCTTCTTAGGGGGGACATTTGGTTGGTTTGTTTGTTTCAGTTTCTGCATTTATAAAACGAAATTATTAGCTTGGACCTCTCTATCAGCAATGCTGTGTAGAATTGTTTGTTTTCATCAACCGGATTCTCAGAACTGGGGCTTGGAGGTTGGAGGCGGGGGCGGGGAAGGTTGAGGGTGGCAGATAGATTCACCTAGGAAGATGCTGTAGGTTTTCCAGGGCAGGGGTGGAGGGAAGGGTGGGCTGTCCAATCTGAACTCCTCTTTAGTCCTCATTTTTCCCTTTGTCTTCCTTCTGCTCCCAAACAACAATGCTCTTGTGAAAAAAAATGTTTTTTTTAAATTAAAACACAGCAGCTGGTTATACATGTTTGTCTCGATCTCCTCCTGGCTTCTTTCACTTTGCAGATTCCTAACAGCAGCCCAGGGTCAGGGGTACAGAAGATTCCAGGGCTGTTGGGGTCACATGGTAAACCTGCCTGCCCCTTGGTTGATGAGTCAGTAGTAGAGCTTTGCCCTGTAAGATTTGTATGGAAAATGCAATGTTTGCACAATAAAGCTCTCCAGATTTTTAAGCAGTAGGAGTGAAGCTAGTTTACAATCAATGATAACAGGTTTCCCTCGCTGCCATTACCACAAATAGTATCTTGTTTCAGCAAAATGGTGGCAATCTGCAGGAGGTCCAACAATGCAGATTTTAATCAGAAAAGTTAATTTTATATACAATTCACAGTTTGTGCACGGTGAGAAATGCTTCTCACGGCATGAACTTCCAGAACTCAGCTCCGATCAAAAGGAGTTTCAATTTATGTAACGACTTTCTCAGCAAACAATGCCCCAAAGCACTTCCTGGTAATATATGGCTTGCGTTTCTTGGGAAGCTACTGCAGAAGTCTTTCTTAAAATTACCCAGGATATTTATTTGGAGCGATTAAAAGAAGCAGCTGCATTTCACACAAATCTATTTTTAATGTAGACATTAAATGGGCCAGGATTTCAGGGCTGAGTCTCTTCTCTGCAGGAATACAGCTGCTCGGTGCTCTCTTTGCGAGGCTGTGCTCCCCTGGAAGGCATGTAAGGCAACTTTCTGCCTGGACTGATTTTCCTTTCCCAGTTGACTTGTAAACCCTCAGACGAGAAGCCTATAATGGAAATGTTGACAGAGCCCTTTACATGAAGGTTCAGAGTTGTTGTATCACAGGCTCGGCTCAGAAAGAATGGCCTTGTGCGGTGTTTGCCTTGGTGACTCTTGACCAGCTGATAAAAGTCAATTCTGTATCAGCTCATGTCAGGAGGAGAGACGTGTCCTACAGCTGTCGTGTGGAGGATTGAAGGAAGCCAGCCCTTGACTGATTTGCCTCACTTGAGCATGGGCTGGGTCTGAAGGGCGCAGGGCTGCTTTCTCTGCTCCTCTGCGTGATGGTGAGGTCTTCATGCCTTAGCCGGGCAAGAGTAGGCTCAAAGGGAGGAAGCTGAGTCAAAGGGAGGAGGCCCAGTCAAAGGGAGGAGGCGGAGGCGCAGCTTCTCAGGGAACAATCATCCTGGCAGAAGTGGGGACCAAACAAAAAACCCAAACCTGTTGTTGTCCAGTCAATTCCAACTCGTGGCAACCCCATGTGTTACAGAGAACTGTGTTCCATAAGGTTTTCAATGGCTGTAATATGAAACGACAACAATCTTTACGGAAGCAGATCGCCAGGCCTTTCTTTTGAGGTGCCACTGGGTGGGTTCCAAATGTCAACCTCTTGGTTACCGGTGAAGTGCAAACTACTGTTGTTGTAAGTTGCTGTCGAGTTGATTCTGACTCCGGGCCACCCCTGTGTGCAGAGTAGAACTGCTCCATGGGGCTTTTCAAGGTTGTGACCCTTCAGAAGTAGATTGCCAGGCTATCTTCTCAGGCACTTCTAGGTGGGTTTAAATCACCGACCTTTTGGCTATTAGTCCAGCACTTAACCATTTGTGCCACCTAGGGACTCCTCTGAAATGGGACATCAACCAGAAAACCAAACCCATTGCTGTCGAGTCGATTCCGACTCATAGCAAACCTATAGGACAGAGTAGAACTGCCCCATAGGGTTTCCAAGGAGTGGCTGGTGGATTTGAACTGCCAACTTTTGGTTAGCAGCCAAGCTCTTAATCACTTCGCCACCAGGGCTCCTGAAGTGGGATAGGAACTCATAAATGACTCGTTCATATCCTGAAGTCCAGTTGGGACGAGGTGATGAGAGTGACCCCAGGAATGGAGAGTCTCAGGTAATCAGCCCTGAATCAGGATGGCAGACCGGAGAGACATCGTCCACCGGTCCATGCCAGGAGAAGGCACCCTCTCTGCTTATTGGAACAAAATGCCCCTTCCTCCCTACTCCCATTATTTCCTAATGGGGTGGGTCTTGATGGAGGCCCTGTGTCTCACCCCCTCCACCCCCACCCCCACCAGCCTCCACCTCTTCCCAGGAGTGCCTGAGCTCAGCTGACCTTGTGCTTATCTGCAGTTAATGCTGTGAGTTTGAGTGGGGGCAACAGTGGCTCAAACAGGGGCACCCCAGCCTCCCTCAGTTATGTGTGTGTTATCCCGGAGCCCTGCGGAGGCAGTCATGAAGTCCCTATGCCCTACTGGTGGGAAGACGGGCAGAGCTGGGGTTCACACGGATGGCATCTCCCACTTACTGAGTGGCTACTCCAGCCGAGTACATTTACATATGTTACAGCATCTAATCCTCACAATGACCTGACCAGTGCTCCGTTTACTCTTCCTGTTTACCAAGGAGGCATCTGAGGCTCAGAGAGGTTAAGTAACTTGCTTAGCTAAGGTCACAGGACAAGTTAGTGGCTGTGGACCATGTATTGTGCATATTGTGCTTCGACCTTGTGCACCAAAGACCCCACAAGGAAGGGCAAAGTAGAACCCACTCTACTGAAGCTGCCTCAGGAGTGGGGGCTGCGAGGATGTCGTGGGGACTGGACATCAGTCATGGGAAAAGGGCATCTGCTGTGTGGTTCCAGGCAGCAGGGGGCTTGGAAAGCAGCCCTGTGGTTCCAATAGGTAGAGCAACCCTGAGGCTGGCCATAAAGGTAACATTTAGGTCAGAGATGACCCACAGGTCCTATACTATGACTGGCTGATCAGCAGCCACTGCCTGGGCCATGTTTGCAAAAGATTTCTGACTCAATTGGAAAGAATACTTAAGATGATTAACAAGGTCAGCCTTGGACCAGGGAGAAGGAAGCATGCGTTGTTTAGAATGGTATTTGCAGTTCCCAGGGGCGTTAGCAAGGGGGGTGGTTAGAGGGGAGCATTTGCCCCCAGGCGCCCCCACTGACTGAGTGGGGGTACACACATTTAGAGACTGCCCCTGGGCGCTTGTTACCCCTCGCTATACCTCTGGCAATTCCTGGTTTAGGTGTCTCTCTACTTTGGAGTTTTTTTCCTTCTCTCAAATTCTCATTATTTTCCACAAGCAGATAGGAATCTAACTGTTTCCCCCCTTATCAACCTGAGTCCACAGCTCAGAGGAAAATAATCTGGCATTTACAAAGGAGGACCAGAGTGATGGGTGAAACCTGCCGAACGGAAAGCCAAACAGAAGGTTCTGGATGGGAGTTTCAAATTCAAAGAACACAGGAAAGATGGCTTTATATTTGCTACTTAGCACGTACTGTGCACTGTCGTGAGTGTTTAACAGATATTAATGTAATCCTCACGTAATCCTCATTACAACCCTGTGAGATAGGGTCGAGCATTTCCCATTATACAAATAGAACTGAAGCCCAGAGAGATTAAGTAACTTGCCCAAGGTCACACAGCTTTGTGAACACAAGCCATCTGTCGCCAGAGTCTGCATGCTTAATCTGCATTGTGCTGCCTCTCTGCCATCTACATATTTGTTTGGCTTTCCAAGTGGTATTGTACTTTCTTTGCTGAATGTTTGTTTGCCAGACTGGAACTTGAGCTTTTAAGGGGCGGGATTATATTTTATTATGTATAAGTACTTGGCATGTAGGAGGAGCTCAAACATGAGTACTGACGATCGTTGTTGTTAGGTGCTGACTCACAGCCACCGCATGCACAACAGAACAAAATACCGCCCAGTCCGGTGCCATCCTCACGACTGTTGCTATGTTTGAGCCTATTGTTGCAGCCACTGTGTCAGTTCGTCTGGTTGAGGGCCTGCCTCTTTTTCATCTGACAGAGACTGGAGAAACCCCAAGAGTATGGCCCCCAGACACCCTTATAACTCAGTAGTGAAGTCACTTCTGAGGTTCACCCTTCAGCCAAAAATTAGACGGGCCCATAAAACAAACAGTAATACACATAGTTCAATCATGTATATGAGACTAAATGGGCACAGCAGCCCAGGGGCAAGGATGAGAAGGCAGGAGTCCCTTCTCCAGGGCTGTACTTCTTTCAAGACAGATTTGTTGACTATTAGTAGTATATTATAAGTATTAGTGGTCAGATTTTAGGAATTAATCACGTTCTATTTGAGTCATTTTTTATTTGTGTGTTTGGCTCCACCACTAGAGTGAACTTCTAGGAGGGGGATCTCTTAGTTATGCATTTCTATGTCCCAGTACTTAACACACTATCTAGAGGAGAACAGTGTTCACTTGTTCATTAATTCATTAGCTCATTCAGTTACTCCGTCAGCAGAAACTGTTTAGGGGCAGGCATCATGCTAGATGCCAGTAATGAACAAGGTAGAAAACTTCCTGCCTCTGTGGTTTAATTCCAACGACACAAGAGAATGATATAGAAACATATTGATATTGTTTAAATTTGACACATATATAGCCATGCTACAAAAAATAACAACGTGTAATTGCAACATATCAATTGCCTCCCTCTCATACTGCCTGACGAAATAAACTTGCAAACGATTACTGTAGTCTTAGTTTACTTAGCAAGGGCATTAGTTGCCCATGTCAGTCAGATCCCATATTTAAAATGCGGGGAAAGCCCCTTTGGTGTAGAGCTGACGGAAGAATGACTGGGCTCCTGCAATGTGAGAGAGCCCGGTTCCATCCTCTTTTGTTATATGAAAAGCTTCAAGCCGTATTAAATGATGACAGATACTACACTTGGCTTCTGTAGCATTTCTTTGAAGGCTTGTCTGTAGTGTGCTGCTTAGAAGCAAAAATGATTCCACAAATGGTCAGGCAACCATCCTCTTCAAAAACCTCCCTTCGCACCAGGTCCAGGTGTATAAACAGAGCAGATGGGCCCTCCACCCTGGGAGAAAGAATTCCTAGAGCGGACAGCTGGAATGGAGTATTTTTCAGGATCTTTTTTTCTACCTCTTTTCTACCACCAAGGCTGAAATTCCCTTGACTGCTTTTCCAATTCTTTATAACTACCGAGGATGCAGACTGTATGCTCTAGCTGGAAAGATCCTTAGAGATCCCTCCCTCCTTATCTAGAAGGAAAAGTCTCTTTCTGAGGACCTTACCGGGAGTGGGGCATCCCTGGCTGGTGCAACCTGCTGCTAATGGAAAGATCAGAGGTTCAAGTCCACTCAGAGGTACCTCCGAAGAAAGGGCTGGTGACCTACTTCTGAAAAATCAGCCACTGGTAACCTTGTGGAGCACAGTTCTACTCTGACACACATGGGGTCGCCATGAGTTGGAATTGACTCCACGCATGGCAACTGGTTACAAGGAGTGGATGGCAGAGCAAGGACTGGAACTTAGGTTACATTCTTGCCAGTCCTGGGCACTTTCTACTACCCAACACAGCCAAATCCTTCACTTCCTGTGAAGAGAAGCAACGTGATGCACGAGCCAGAGGGAACCCCTTGGAGGCTCATGCCCAGAGTCCTGGTAGCTGGATACTTCAGATACTATGAAAACTATCTGCTGGAGGCTCTCTATTCAGAGTCTTTTAGACAGACATAACCATACAATGATCAAAAGCTCCAACTTCATTTTTTAAAGTTGATATATATTTAATGAAAAATTGGAATATAAAAATGTAAAGCAAAGAATAAACAAAAATGTGATCCCATCATCTAAACACAGTAATTGCTAACATCTTTGTGTACTTTTCTTCCAGTGTTGTGATCTCTTTTTAACGTAGTTATAATCGTATTGTACTAATAATATTAGCTAACATTTGCCAGAGCCTATCATGTTCCAGGCACTGTTCTTGATAGGTATTATTAACTCGTTGAAGTCTCATAACAGTCCTATGAGTTGCCATCCGGTCCTGTTATTACCCCACTTTACAGATAATAAAACAGAGGCACAGGGAGGTTAGTAACTTGCCCAATGTTGCTCAGCTAATAAGCAGTAAAGCCAGGCAATCCAGCTCCAGATTCTGCATATGCAGCTTGGTATTTATGTTTTTGAACTTACGTTAAAGGCATTTTTTTAATATATAGAATTTATTTTATTTTTATTGTTGTTGAGAATATACACAGCACAACATACACCAACGCAACAGTTTCTATATATATAATTTAGTGACATTGATTACATTGTTCGAGTTGTGCAACTATTCTCACCCACCTTTTCACTAATAGCAACTCACTGCCTCCTGAGCTTCCTATCTAATCTCTCGAGTTGCTGAGTTGCTGTTGTCAGTTTGATCCCTTGTAGATAGCTCTTAAAAGAATACAATGCTCAAGGCAGACATTCTTTACTAGTTAAGCTAAACTATTGTTTGGTTTTAAGAAGACTTCAGGGGATATTTTTTGTTTAAGGTTTAAAGACTATCTCAGGGCAATAGTTTCAGGGATTCATCCAGCCTCCATGGCTCCAGAAAATCTGGATTCCATGGGCATCTGAAATTCTGTTCTGCGTTTTCTCCCTTTTTGATCAGGATTGAAAGCATTTTCTTAATGTACGTGTGAAAAACGTTGAATTGGCAAATGTTGTGTTATATATATATATTTTACAACAAGTTCCACTCAAACTAATGATCAAAGAAAAATGCAAAGTAATGCAATGCCGTCTTCCTTAGAAAAAGGCATTTTCTTATTTTTTTCAGAAACATCAGATTTAGTGACTGCCTAATATTCCATCAAGTAATTTTTCATAGTTTACTTAACCATACCCCTAGAATTTAAATAATACAGCTCTGAATAGAGTAGTATTTATAAATGAAGCTCTTTCTATATTTTGGATCACAATATTTCCTTAGGATAAATTTCCAGATCTAGATTTAAAGAGCAGAAGAAAATGACAATAAGCCTTTGATACGTGTGGCCAAATATTTTCCAAGAGGATTGCACCCCATTTCATTCTCACTAGCCAGGTGAGTGCCGTCCTTGGAGGTTATCACTTAAAAAAAATGATTAATTAACCTGGTAGCCAAAAAACTTATATTGTTTTAAATTTGTTTCTAGCCTAACTTGTTACTACTGTTGTAATAATAGTGCACTGAAAAACTCTGGGTGTCTTTTAGTTTTCATTCAAATTCTGATCTTTACCCTATTTTTCTCACATCTAGTTATTTTTACTAAAAAAAAGAGCAAGTAAATAAACATTAACACACATTTTGTGATAAGAATTACAGATGTCCACTTTTGAAAATATGGAAAATCCAAAATCGCATATTTTTCAAACCTTATTCGTTGATTATCACAGTGATATGCATTTATTGTAGTCAGTTTGGGGCACAGAAGTATAAAGAAACACAAAATGAAATAATCAAATCCTGTTCCTCAGAAGCACAGTTTTTGGCATTTGCTGTTGTGTGTTAGTCATCTAGTGCTGCTCTAACAGAAATCCCTCAAGTGGATGGTTTTAACGAAGAGAAGTTTATTCTCTCACAGTCCAGTAGGTTACAAGTCCAAATTCAGGGCATCAGCTCCAGGAGAAGGCTTTCTCTCTCTGTCGGCTCTGGAGGAAGGTCCTTGTCATCAGTCTTCCCTTGGTCTGGGAGCACCTCAGCACAGGAACCTCAGGTCCAAAGGACGCACTCTGCTCCTGGCGCTGCTTTCTTGGTGGTGTGAGTTTCCCATGTGTCTCCGCTCGCTTCTCGCTTTTATATCTCAAAAAAAATTGGATTAAGACACTATCTAATCTTGTAAACCTCATCAGTATAACCTCATCTTAGTGACGGAGTTTATAACACATAAGGAAATCACATCAGATTACACCATCATATACAATACTGGGAATCATGACCCAGCCAAGCTGACAGATATTTTTGGGGGACACAATTCAATCCATGACACCTTGCCATCAAAAATCTTTTCATGAACATTCTCTTTTATGACTTCGTGAGAATCTACCTCTAAGATACTTTAGATTTCTTTCTTTTTATTTCTTTTTGTCTCAGGCATGGCACTGTGTTCTTGGATGATTTGAGTGTTTGTTTTAAAGAATAATGAAGAGTCATTAAAACGGAATGAGGGGGGAAACACACACACACGCACACACACAGAGTAAGAAAGCCCTCAACTGCCCACTCTGCTTTCACTTTGGAGAGATACAGACTGAAGGGGCCTCAGTGCTGGCTCTGGGCTTACCCATCCTTGTCCATGCCTCTTCCCCAGTCACTAACACAGTGATTTCACTTACCACAGGCACATAATAGACATCTGCTGTTGCTGGGTGCTGTTGAATCCGAACCATAGTGACCCCATGTGACAGAGTAGAACCACCTCATAGGATTTTTTTAACAATATAAGTTTTATTCTGAGCGGTTATTCTATATGTATATAGGGAGACCATTTTGATTCCAGAAAAAGCAAATCGCTCCTCCTATAGGGGTTTCTAGGCTGTAATCTACCAGAGCAGATTACCAGGTCTTTCTCCCTCGGAGCTGGTAGGTTTGTACTGCCAAACTTTCTGTTAGCAGCCGAGCTCTTAATCATTGTACCACTAGACCCCTTGCCACCCAGTGATTCCGATTCATAGCGACCCCATAGGAGAGAGCAGAACTGCCCCATAGAGTTTCCAAGGAGTAGCTGGTGGATTTGAACCTTTTGGTTAGCAGCCGTAGCTCTTAACTACTGAGCCATCAGGGCTCCATTGCGCCACTGGGGCTTCTTAAAAAAAAAAAAAAAAAGGAATGTCATTCTGCCATATATTAACTTATCCTCTTGTAGAAACCGTGGTGGCATAGTGGTTAAGAGTTTGGCTGCTAACCAAAAGGGCATCAGTTTGAATCCACCAGGCGCTCCTTGAAAACCCTATGGGGGCAGTTCTACTCTGTCCTATAGGGTTGCTATGAGTCAGAATCGACTCAACAGCAGCGGGTTTTTTTGGGGGGATCTTGTAATAATTCTTTAGCTTTAATCATTGCATCTTAGTGTTCCTTTTGTAAACAAAAAGGTTCACATCTGTGATCCTAGGTCTGGGCCTTACCAGGATCCTAGGGCAGTGGCCAACCAGACAGAGGTCTTTCAGCCCAAGGCAAATCACTGAGATCAAAGCTTCAGCAAGCTCTGCAGGGAGGTCCTTGTCCTGCCAGAAGACCAGCTGGTGGGCGGGGACCAGGTTTAAATCCTGGCCCTCAAGTAAAAATGACTGAAGCTCTCTCCTGCCCTTCATGATTTGCAAGCACCTCATCAGCAAAATGATGGGCTGGACTGGAGTATGACTGAATGAGTTGAGGGTGGGGCCAGAGCATTGGTAAGTTTAACATGCGGCCAGGGTCTAGAACCACTCAACTAGATGATGTCTAAAGTCCTTTTTTTCTGCACCAAAATGCTGTGATTTCTATAATCCTAAATTTTAAATCCAAGTAAATGAGAAAATCATATTCACTTTGCAGAAAATTCTGCTTATAAACATCCATCTTCCTAAAGCTAGAGGCCACAGAGTTGCTAAAAATAAAACCTACTTTGTACGTGACCCAAACCCCATGAAGTATTTTGAGCAGATCTCATGAATTTGGAAAATTTATGTTTGTTCCACATTTCAATATTCCTAAATAGATTTTAAATCAATTACCAAAAAAAAAAAAGTTATTTTTCACTTTTGAGAGTTAAGATACAGTCAAAGTTTTTGATTTCCAGATGTATTTAAGGGTCAAATAAAAACTTTCATGCTCAAAGAAAGATGAGAAATGAAGGTATTGAATATTTGCTATTTGTTTAGGATGACAGCTCCGTGTGTGTGTGCGCACGCGCGTGCGCGTGATGTCAGTTGAAATTGAGGAGGAGTAGTTGAATGGTTAAGTGCTTGGCTGCTCATTGAAAGGTCGGTGGTTGAAATCTACCCAGCAGCTCCTCCAGAGAAAAGACCTGGCGATCTGCTCCCTTGAAGATTACAGCATAGAAAACTCTGAAGGGCAGGTCTGCTCTGTCATATAGGGTCGATATGAGTTGAAATCAACTTGATTGGCACCTAACAACAACAGTAGATGCTGGGGAGTCCTTAGGTGGCACAAATGTGCTTGGCTGCTAATTCAAAGGCTGGAGATTCGAGTCCACCCAGAGGTATCTCGGAAGAAAGACCTGGTGACCTACTTCTGAAAGATCACAGGCTGAAAACCCAATGGAGCACAGTTCTACTCTGACACACACGGGGTTGCCATGAGTCGGAATTCACTCCACAGCAACTGGTGACTGACGGTCGATGTTGGGGGAGCACCTAGAAACGCTATGGATAGATGGTGGCAGACCGCAGTCCTGGGGCCCTCATGCTACTGATTTCATAGCAGTGTCCACCAAGGGACCTTCTTATTGAAGGCTGTGTCCTCAGAACCAACCCATTTTTAAAATGTAGCTGCACTTTGGACATGGTGGTGGTTTTCTTGTTATGGGGCCTATGCGCCCACGCTAACTCAAATGACTGCAGCCTGTGTCTGCTCACAAAGAGTGTCTGTGGCAAACCCATGCTAAGGCTGAAACCTATCCGTGAATAAGTCAGGAAACAGAAAGATCCGTGCTTGGTATGTGGATTAGAAAGACAAGCGAAGTAACATTGCAATCAGAAACGTGCAATTCCAAAGGTATTTATTTTCAAGTTTGGGAAAAAGTAAAGCTCACGCCCTGGGGCTTTGGAGAGTTTGTACAAAATACAATAATTAAATTAAGTCCAGCAGTTAAAATTCCTCATAAAAAGGAAAGGCTGGAGTGCTTCCCAATGGGGAATGCTGGACTTAAAAGAAAGATTTTATTCTGTGGCCTGAAGGTCAACAAACTGGGACGCTGCGGGAATGTATAAAATTTCTTAAAGGGGTTCTGGCAGTCTTTGTTTTGTGGAAAGAAAATAGAGGAGTAAAAAGGGACAAGTTATGAAAAGTCAAAAAATGAAGGTGCAGTCCTCAAATCATCACGATTTTTATGAACGCTGCGCCAGAGGCCATGAAAACACGCTCTCTTCTCTGACTGCTGATCTAACACATATGCAATGTGGAGAAGCAAAAAGGCCAACGGCGCCCTTTGAACAGACCACTTAAGAATGTGCTCATTTTCAGAGGTGGTGCCTGCAGATTTGTGACCCATTCATTGCTACTTCTCTGGGAAATATTCATCTTATATAGTCTCAGCAATACATCTCACAATTTAAAATTCCTCAGATGGCACAAAAACTGATAATTTTTTTAAAAGACTTTACAAGGCAAAGTTTTAAAAATGATTTTGCGGGTCACATTCTCCGTAATCTAAAGTGGAATGTGTATCATCATTTGAAAATATCTTTGTTTTGGGAAATAATCATCTATTGTTACCTTTCTGGGAATGTCCCTAAAAAAAGAATAAGGTTAAAAGTAGAATAGATTGGAATTTATACCCTTAAACTTTATTATTTATAAGCATCATTCTAGACTACCACACGAGTTTCAGGCGGCATACTCAAATAAATTCTATTAAAACATAAAGAACCAATAACCAATTTGCCAGATCCTCATCTTTATTGCTTAAATAGACTCTGAATGTTGGCTTTGCATTATGACAGCATGATCAAATGTAAGGACATTAGGAAAAGCAGCTTTGGCAGCATTATTTAATTTACTGACTAATTAGCAGCCTCCTCGACATTTCTGTGTTGATTCCTGAAGTACAACGTTAGCTGTCGTGTGTACTCAGGCTCTCTACAAGTGGGAAGTTTTAGTGCTGAGTCCACAGTAAACGAAGGACTACGGAGTGTCCTGCAGGCAGCTTATGACTTGGGTCACTAGCTTTACATCCAGAACATGGACACAGAGTTAGAAACAATTTTTTTACCCAATTTTATTGTTTTCTTCCTTACTTTTACCTTTGTAATTTTGGGGGGGTGGCGAAGAAGGGAGAGAAGGTACAATTAACTATAAAGAAAAGGAAAAGAGGAGAGGAGGCAGAAAGGCAGTAGGAAGAGGGACTAGGTAGAAGGAGACATGAGACGCAAACAATGAGGAAGGCAATGGAGCTTGAGGCCAGGAGAGCGCCAAGTAGCTGGGTAAGTACATCCGCGTAGTTGAGGCCTCCGCCCTGGTCCTTCGTCCCTCCACTGGGACTTCTTAGACAACCCAAGACATTCGTCAGCCATTCAGTTAGTCCCCCAGTGGACAATCCTGCTAAATGTGCTAGTGACTGTTCAAGCTGGGGTTTGCTCAGGGGCCTACAGGGGCAGGTGAGACACAGATGCATACTGCCAGGTGCAGTTTGCCTGGTGGTGAGCTGCTTCTCCGCGTTTGATGACTGGTTGTTTGAATGGTAATGAGCTCAAGTATCTTTGTAGGGGTCAGACACTGCCTCTGAGGGACACAGTTATGGAAAAAGAGGCTTCAGCTTTTTTTTTTCGTCATTGTTTCAAAAAATTCACCTGGAGCTTCCTTACGCTACAGAATTGATGGAGTAGGGAAATTAATGTGGAACTATACATCGCATGAGTTCTTGGGTGTGGTGCCGCGTGGCTTAGTGGAGGAAATACTAGGCTGGACATTTAGAGACTTTATTGTTGTCTTGGTTTTGCCAGCTGTGTGACCTTGAGCAAGTCACCTACAGGGTCAATAGCTGCACAACCCCAGGAGGCACTTTTCACGTTGTATTTTATCTGGGTGTTTTGTTTTTTCCTATGTGAATGGAGTCCCCTTCATTAGGTACTGCCTAATCCCCCAGAGCTTCAGTGTCTCCATCTACAAAATGAGGGGGCTTAGACAAAATGATCAGATATGAGTTTATAGTCAGAATATTTCCAGCACAGAGAAAATTTCCACAGTCCAGGAATGGCTTAGGAGATTCTTAACCACAAAAACAAGTGAGCAACAAAGCTCTCCGGAATGCACAGGGCTGTCAGAGCATACCACCACACCCAGCATGGCTGAGGACTGGCCCCACCATTTGTTTGTTTTCCTTTGAGAACATATCACCATCCACCAATAAAAATAAATGAGAAAATAGGTTCACTTAACAGCCATATTTGCTGCCGTGGGATTCCCATTCTCTACTGCAGCGCGGGCTTAGCGTCTGGATGGAAATAAGTTGGCCTCTACTGAATACCTATGTGCCAAGCACGATGCTAGTGCTTTTAAACACATTAGTTTATTTAAGCCTCTCCCACAGGTTAGGCTCTCTTGAAGAAGATGCTGAAGAGAGATTTTAAAACACAAGATTTTAGTGATCAATGCCTATTAAAGGAAGGAGAAGGAATCAGGATTGGGCAGAAGGAGAAGCCAAACTGCCAAGCAGACACAACAAAGCCTTGGCCAACTCCACTGGGAGCTCTGGAACATATGTGGCTCGTCCGAGTGTCCTACATCGGGCCAAAATGACTCGCTTATTCACTGGTGGAGGCTGCCCTGGGAGGGTGTGACCTTAGACAAGACAGACTCTGAAGGAGCTGACAGCTGGAGGCTGTCTACGGTCATGCTCTTCTCAGCCGAGCAAGTGGGGATCCCAGAAGGGAGACGTGGGTGGGACATCTCTGTGACTATCACATCCTCATAGTAACTCTTTGAGCTGTTGTTGTTAGGTGCCATTGAGTTGGTCCTGACTCGTAGCGACCCTAGGTACAAAAGAACGAAACACTGCCCAGTCTCATGCCATCCTCACAATCTACTCTTTGAGTTAGGTATTATTATTTGTATAGTTGAAGAAAGTGATGCTCAGAGAAAATACGTTTGGGAGAACAAACAAACATCTGAATGTAACATAACTCATTACTGGTAGAGCCAGAATTAGCACCTAAGTCTGATGGTAAAAGACTTGGTTCCTGATTTAAATGAACACACTTTTAGCAGCTCTTGCTGGAGTGGAGAGATGAGAGCAGGAGAGGGGTCCGGAGATGCATGGCAGTGTCCAATATTCAGGGCATCCACATTATTCCTGGGAACACACATAAACAAGTACTACAGCAGAAATGTGATCCAAGGCAATGCAAGTTCTGAGGACCAGCGAGTTATCTTTGGGGGAGCTGGGGAGACATCACAGAAGTGGCCTTCAGCTTGTGTCTTGAAGAATGAATTAGGAATATGTTGGGTATGATGGAGAGGTAGGGACATTCAAGTCAGGGGTTACAGCTTGTGCCAAGGCTTTGCGTGGTCCAGGATGTGAAAAGACCAGTATGGTTGGAGTGTTGGGTGCTGCAGCCTGAGCACAGTCCAGCTGTACTGCGCCCAGGGCATCTCTGGCAGCCCTGGAGAGAGGTGATGCTGTCACTGGTGTAGAAACACCGGTGAGGCTCCTGGCTGGAGCTCCCTTACACCAGGCTGGGAGAAGTATCACAGAGCTCTCCTGCCGCATAAACCCCAGTCCCTGGAAATCCGATGGGAAAACAATGTGCTCCTCTCTTCATTTGGGAGTTCAGGTTATTAACACAGTTTTCCCAGAGAATCTAAGCCAGAAGTTTATGTGGCTCTTACGTTCTTCCTTCCATGAAACTCAAAAGAGGCCACTTTTTAAAAAAATATTAAGCCAGACCCTTATAGCCTTTTGAAGAAACTCAACCAAAAAGTTATCTGAAATGGAATGTTATTTTTCTCTTGATTCTATTACTTGTCTGAATAACTAAGGCAATTTCACGCAGTGTTTTAAAACAAAACGCAACCAAACCAGTTGTCTGGCATTATGTCGACCAAAAAACCCGGTTTCTTTTTACTAAATGCCCTCCCCGCCTTTTAGGCAGATACTTTAACATCATGACATAGTCAGTGTTCAGACCCCTTGTTTTTCTTCGGATAGATTTTTCAGTATATCTACTGTGTTATTTATGCAGTGAAGGGACTCTAACGTTCGTTCCAGGGCTGAGACTCTGATCTTGGGAACACTCCCAGTTTGCCCGTATGTGTACGTTGCCCACAATCATGTGAGAGAGAAATCAGTTTTGACCGGTAGAGAAATCTAACAGAGTTGTGGGACTATTCCTCAGTCAACAGGTAGGTACAGGTGATTTGAAGGGGGATTGTCTACTCTTCCCGGTAATAGCAAGCTTTGTCCTTTGACTTGGGGTGCAGCAGTTGTATTCTGGAAGTATGGTTCCCTCCTGTCCTTCCTCCATGGACTGGTTCTTGAACAAGGGCTCATATGGGAAAAACCACCTCAGGTTGGCCAAATTCTGCCCAAAACCTGAACACAGTTTTCTAATCCCCTGTGCACAGCCACGTGGAACATGGGGGTCTAAGACGGAGTGCGTTCCCGTAGCAAGTCTGAGGGGCGTTTACAAACAAGGACGAAGGGCTGACCTCACGCCTCAGACCTCAGGCAGCACTCTGACTGGCTTCAGAGAACTGCAGCCTGGCCAAGCGCCTGTCGACCGAAAGGAAAGGGAGGAGATGAAATAGGCGGAAAAAGTGGCTGGCTTTCAAATCATACGGTGTAGTTTTTCAAACGTTTTTAATTCTTAATTCGCACCTGTTTTTGTTATTATCACTACTGTAGCGAATGGCACTTTTTGTTTTAATATTTGACATTATTTTACGACTTTGCTCGTCATTTGACCTCACACCGAGGCATTTTAATCTGAAAAGAAAAGTGCATCCGGAGCCAGTCCTCCCACTTTCAAACTAGCTGTCTGGCACCCAGTCGGGCTCAACAGATGTTTGTTGAATGAATAAACGAATGAATGAAGTGAGTCTCGAAAATTTCAGAGAAATCTTTACTTTCAACAAAGTTATTTTTCCTAAATTCAGGATTATCACGTAGAGCATCGTCTATGGATTTAAAAGGGAAATCGGCAAAATCGACTTTACGGTCTTTTGAAAAAACTCCCCACCAAAAAGCTATCTGAAACGGAATGTTTTATTTTTCTCTTGAATCTATTACTGTGTTTTAATCATGTGGGTAATTCGAGTCAATGCTTGAGAAACAAGGCAAGGCCGGAGGCAAGGGTGTCCGGGATCCTCCCCAGCTCCCTTCGGCCGTGGAGCCGGCCAGAGCCTGCCTGCCGAGGGCGCGGGGCTCAGGCTACCGAGACCTAGACGCGGGAGACGCGCGGGCGCCGAGGGCTCCTCGGGCCTCCGTAGTTGCGCGGGGCCCCGGGCCCGGCGCGAGGGTCCCGCGCAGGTGTCCGGCCTGTACGCGGGGTGCGGCGGGGTGCGGCGGGGTGATCGGGGCCTGGTATACCCGAGACAGACCGTTATTGTTACACTGTAACGAGTCTGATTAACATGCCCCTGACACTTTTTCTTAGTTTCTCGGGCTCCTAGCAACAGCGCACAAAAGCGCAGGATTGTCCCGGGCTCCGCGGGGACACGGGCAGCTTTTGATCTGCCACCATTACAGCCGGGCTGAGCGACAGGCTCGCGGGCTGTGGGCGGACGAGCGGGACCCGCAGCCCCGGCCCACTGGGCCGCGCAGGGCCCCTTGCCCGGCCGCCCGCCTCGGACTGCGGCCGCGTCCCCGACGGCCGCTGCGCCCCGAGCGCCGGTGCGCGGGGCCGGGCTCGACGCGCGCAACCGAGTCCAGAGGCCGCCCGCCCGCCGGCCCCGGGCCGCCCGGAACCGGGCTTCGGCCTCCCCGCGCCCGCCGCCCACCCGGAGGGCCGCGCTCCGCCCTCTGAGTCCGGCGGCGGCACCAACGCGCGGGCCCCGCGGGCGGAGCAGGGCCGGCGGGCAGGCTCGGCGTCTCCGGCCCACACGCGCCCGCCCTCCCTTCCCGTCGGAAGGGGCAAACGGTAAAAGCCAGTCGGTCACTCATCATTTCAAAAGAAAAACAGGAAGGGGCGAGCGACAAACAAGTCCCAAAAGACTTTGTAAACAAACATCCGCAGGCTTCAGACCGCTTATCTGAAACTGGGTTCGATCGGCAGAACACAACGACGGAAGGGCGCTAGCGGTGATTTCGGTTCCTTCCGACAGATCACTTTATGTCGTTGGCAATTTTTATTGATTCCGGAGCAAATATGCTGCCAAATAATGACTGGAATTTAAACTAACAACAACAAAAATCACCCGTCACAGGACAGCAAAAAAGCAGCCCAGTCCCACCACTCAAGCCTTCTGGCACTAACTTACTGTATTTGAAAGTCATTTATTTTCCAGTATGTTCGCTCTCTTAACCCCTTCCTCTCCCCCATTTAAAATAAAGGGCGGAAAGAATAAGAACAAGGCTTTAATATTGAAATGTTGGGGTCTGGGAATGACTTTTCCCCACTTTCCCCCTAAGTTCTGATGTTGAAAACCAGGCGGGGGGGGGGGTCTCTGCGTGGGAGGAGTTACAGCTCCTTTGTGACCCTCATTATTAATATGCACAAAATCCTGCTGGCATTCTTGTTGGTACCCTGTTTTGTATCATCAATTGCCTTTCTACTCCTAAAGGGGGGGGGGGGGGGGAGGTAAACCAAAACCATTAAAGCAGAATGTCCTTCACATGAAACAGAACGAATTCCTTTTTCTCCTCTCGGCATCGTTACAAAATTCAACGTCCCCAATAACAAAGGTCAGTTTCCTGGACGCCACAAACTAATAGGTGCAAAGGTGCTAATGCCAATAACAACAGGTATATTTTAGAGGGTGGGGGATCTATATATTCTGTTCTATATACCCAGCAAAATATGCCAGGCAACGGAGTTACTTTCAAATTCAAATCGGAGGCGGTGAAGTCTCTCATTCCAGAGGACATTCCGAGCCCCGCGCCAGTGGATGCTGGGAGGTGAGGGCAGCCAGCGCTTAAACACTTGGAAATCTGAAGGGAAGGCACCAGATACCCAGGAACTTCTAACTTATGCACACAGACAGTGCCTGACTTGGAGTTCCCCACACCATTTCAATAAAACATGATTGTATTGACATAATCCTCTATACATTAAAATGAGGTTGTCACAGATTGTCATTAAGACCTCAGTAAAACAATGAAGACATTATTGAGCACCCCCCCCCCCAGGCAAGGTATTAGGGGAATAAAACAATCTACACCACACGGGTCCTATTGAGATTAATGAAAAAATTATGCAAAAAAAAAAAAAAATCTCAATTTCATTTTCCCATGGCGGGGCTTTGCATACATACAGTCAGCCTTGCCCTGCACCTGATGATTTATTAAACTAATCTACAGTGATCATCACTGATGTTCTCAACTCAATCTTGTCCCAGCTCATTTTCTAAGTAATTGTTTCTCATTAGTTCTGATAATGTTTTAATAGTGTTATCCATAATTTAGCCCCTAAGAATTAATAACAGGGGGGTGATATGGAAAAGCTGCTGGTGATGAGCTACACACAGTATAAACAGGTATGGTTTTTAATTAATCAGATTAGCTGCAAGGTCCTCTTGTAGCACATTACTAGCTCAGAGGAGCTGAGGGAGACCTCATTGCCCCATGTCAGCCATTCCCATCATGCCAAAGGCAGATTCAGCCCATCCAGTCCTCCATTCCCTCCCACCTTCCCTGTGGTACCTTTGCCCACATTTGCCCACCAATTGCACCAAACGTCATCGGCACGATTTTGTCTCCCACCATCTTCTTGTCTTGGAGTTTTAGTCTTCAACAAATGGGTCACAAATGTAAGCCTCTGACACTGACTAAACTCTCTTTTGGGGGCTATCGTCAGGGACTCTGTTCAGACAGTAGAACCTTGGTCCAGATTTTTGGCTCTGGTGGGTCCTAGTCTCCTGATCCTATCTCAGTTGGGACCACTGGGTTATGAGTAAAATGATACAGATGATATTTGGGGAGATTTAAACAACATGGCGGTCTTGTTTGAACCAAGTACAGTTCAGGATAAAGGGCATGGTGACCAGTCCAACATGGTCAGGGACCTAGGAGCTCGTGGGCCTGTTGGTGATGGGGGCTGGGAGACCTAGCCAGGTCCAGACTCTTAGCAACCCCCCAGGGACCCTTCCTAGGGGCTTGCCTTTCCCAAGGTCCAGATGCCCTTAGCCCTGCCTGTGGGGCTCTCTCAGAGGGAGGGCTGGGTGCTCAGTGGGCCCCTGGCTGGAGGCAGATCACTTGTGCTGGGTTCCATGGTTGTCTGTGTAACTAGGGTAGGGGCTAGAAGGTCTGCCTTTATCCTCTGAAAGCCTGGAGGGGTTGTCTGGATCAACACTGGAGGATGGGAAGTATAGTCAGATGGAAGCTGGGGGCTGCCTGTAAGGAAGGGAGAAAGAAGTTTTTAGTTTCTCCTTTTGCTTAAGGCAGGCCCTGCCTAAACTGCTCCTAACACCCTGAGGGTGGGTGGGTGGGTGGGTGGGCGTGTAAGACAGGGTCAAAAGGAAAGGAAGCTTTCCTTTTGCCTTCTGACTCCCGGGCAGTCCTCCAAAGTGAAGACTTCTATCTGTGTTCTGAGCAGAGGTTTCCGACTGTGCATGGACACCGTGGTCTCAGATTACCCTTGTACACACTGGACTCCATGATTCGGAGTGCAGCTGAGACGCTGGGGAACGGATGCCTCCAGGAACTGCTGCCCACTGCCACTGTCCACAGTCCTGAAGCTGTTCTGCTGGAGGCCAATAGCCTTCCAAGCTGGCTGACAGGCCATCTTCCTCCTCACGGCCTCTGAGTGAAGATGGGGCTAGCTCCCACCTTCTTCCTGCCCAGCTCAGTTTGGAGCAGCACAGGGCAGCAACGGTGAGGGGTGGGCTAGTGAATGGTGGGAGAGGGGTGTACTGAAGAGGAGAGGCGCTGCCCAAGGCAGGTCAGGACCCTGGCCTAGTGCATTCCCGTCAGTTTTAAGAGCTGTCTCCTTGGATCCCATGTTTGAGGATATCAGTTGTTATCTTGGAACTGTCCTGCTTGGGTCAGGTCCTTCAGCATGCCTGGTGGAACTGCATCTTCCCCTCCTTGCTGGAGGATTGGGGTGAGTGGGTGGGTGTTGCATGACCGTGTATGGGACTCTCTGGTTTGAGGGGGCCTTTCTATGTAACCTTCAATTCTACTCGTCTCTCAGACTTCTTATAGGAATTGGAACGAGTCCGGGAAAGTAGGCCCCTGGTTGGGGCACCCGACAGAGAGCCACACAGGAAATAAACAAAAAGGGCATAGGAGGCGGGGGAAGATAAAAATAAAAAAAACAACTGTTTTCTATTTACAAATTTAAATAAACAGAACAGCCTTCCCCACGGTGTTTGTCTAAACGTAGCAGCACTGCTGCTGTGTGGGTCACGAAAAGGTTGGTGCAGAGTTTAAAACTTCCCTTTCTGTTAATTTCTTAAAGAACAGTCGTTCAGAGCCTCAACACAAAAGCGCATGATTTAATGAGGAACAGAAACAAAATCTCTGCTTGTTGGTGTTTCAAACTTCATTGGCGTCCTCTGGCAAGCACAAGTTGATCCTCCACGGCTTCAATACCCTTTAGCCCTCAGTATAAGAGTACATGCTGAATAGGGAACAATGGCTGGTTGTTATGTTTATTTACCCTTACTACAAGCTGGGTTAACCTCTTCAAAACAGCTTTACTAAGCCCGTTAACCACACCACCCAGATGACCTGTAGCCACATCTCTAATGTGATGCAAATCTCGCAGGGGACCATATGCACCAGTTCGTCTGCATTGTGTCTTCTCAGACACTACAAGTTTATTGCTGAGGGAGTCTTGTCCCGGCCATCCATTTACAGGGGGAAATGGCCTCAATGGCAAACAGTTAAATGGAGAAATAAAGGGGGAGAATGGATGATCTTCTGTTTCCGCACATATATTTTTTAATTGCTCGTAACTGTTGACCCAGAGCGGTCGCCCAGGACGAGAGCTTTGTGTTCATCATTTAGTAGTTCATGTATATGAACTTTTTTTGGGGGGGGAGAGGGGAGTTGGGGGTGGAGGACAACTGTAACCAGTTCTGAAGATTTTATTTTTAGAAGGCATCTTTATAAGCCAATATAATACTTAATCAATTTTTTCTATACCATCTGTGTTGTTTTATCAGATTACTAGTGAAATAGGCATGGCCCCTTCATTTAGTTATTATTTTTTAAAGGCCCGGCCTTTCTTAAAATTATTTATGGCATCATCCAGATAAATGGATAATGTGGGGAACAGTTACTAATATGAGAAGGGTGAATGGAGTATATGTATTTGGGAAAGATCCGTTTCATTAAAGACCTAACTTGCTCTCACAGTTCATCTTTCCCCACTCTTTTCCATCCCTGTGAAATCATAAATAAATATTTACAGCACATTAATAAACCACAATAAAATCACAAGCTTGGAGCCAAAGGCGAGAAAGTTCATTTTTATAGGAATAACTGGCCAGTAAGATAATAACAACAACAAAAAATCGTGATTAACATGAACTGTAAGTAGAATAAGGTTCCAATATGGCATACTAACAAGTTGCCTTGAGTATTATGGTTTAAGAAACCTACTGTATGTGTTCAGCCCACCTGATGAGAGCTTCATTTAACAGATCATTTTTTCTTGATGGCTGTGGCAAGCGTAACAATGTTCTGGGCCTGCTTCAGTAATGGCATGTCGATCATACTCCCTTGGAAAGTAAAGGCTCCCTGGAAAACAGAGAATACAAACTTCCTGAAAGAATGCGCGGAAATTATAGGCTTCCTTTCTGCACACACTTGTACAACAAGAACATTTGAGACTCCACCTGAATTATACAGACTTTCCTCCCCAACTTTTGAGAAAGCCAAAGTAAATTGCAGAGGAAAGATTTCTTTTTTCCTCCCAAAGAGGGGGGAAAAAACCTTTAGCATTTTATGGAGAGGAAAAACACATCAGACACAAGGCATGGGGAACTGTGTTCATTTAATGCTTGAAATCAAGCAGAAAACAACTTTCTTATATAGCTTTTGGAATATCGCATAGAACTTTAAAAAGCAGTAATATGCTCTGGCAACTGATAATTGTTAAAAAAAAAATAATAATAACTGTCTGATCAAGTTAATGGCAAAATGCTTCCTTGCTGTAACGTATAGAGGCGTTACGCTATAAGGTGATGAGAACGTGAAAGGTAGGATTGTACTGAGTAAAAAGAGATCAGTCTATTGGTACACACTTACAGACAGCATAAGAATGACAAGCACATGAGTTTGTAAGGAATCAATCATAACTGTTGCATGTTGGGAATGGAAGGAACCTGAGATCTTGTGGTTTAGCCTCATTTTACAGATTCATTTCTTAACCTTCTGCAAATACTCATTCCCTGTGTCATGTGATCTAGGCCCTGTTGTAGATGAGGAAACGGAGGCCCAGGGCAGGTAAGTGATATTCCAAGATCATGTGACTAAGCCAGGCTAATAAATACCCTGGGTCTCAGAAACTTCAAGCATTCATCATAGACCCCACATTAAGATAACAAGGTCATTTCTTAATGCATCAGAGCCGGGCGGGGGGGAAAGAAAAGAACTAAATGGACAGGAGGCAGTATACCCAGACCTGACGTAAATGCCAGGTTATTGATGTTCTGTTAATCACTTCTGTTTGAGGCTTAAACCACAGCCCTTCATCTCAGTTCTACTTCCTTCTACCTGTTGGCAAGGATGCTGGTGAGAGTGGGGAGCAGGTGGTCTTTTGAGACCTTGGTGGTGGACTGGAGCAATCCTGGTCCTTGCTGATGGTCCATTTGCATATGTTACAGTCCACTCCTGAGCTTCACAAATACTGTCTTCTCAACGGTCAACGCTTTCATGACTTAGAGGCTCTGGGATATGTCTGCTGGGCTCTCTGGAAACCTTTATCTCCCACAATGAGGGATACGGAGTAGTAACTGAGGGTTATATGTTGGAGGAAGGCTAAAAAAAAATTGGTGGGATATAAATGTCTTCAGAATTTATCTTTGAGTTGAGAGAGATTTAAAAACTTACTAGAATTAGAATTTTCACACACAGCACCTAACCTTCTCAGCCTTACAATGAGAAGTCTGATTCACTGAACATCTGTGTCGGCTAAAATCTCGTACTGTAAGACTCTCTCCAGCTCTCTGATTTTTACCATCTATACCCCCAGATTGGCCTTGGCCTAATTTCATTCAGCCTAGAGCTAGTTTTGGTCATCTGTGACCATGATGAATTCTTACTGTTGATTTTAATTATGATCTAAATACTTACTTTCTTCCTGGCTGTCTCTGTATTGCTTTTTATTTTATGAATTTGGTTAGAAGTTCAGAGGGTGTTCCGTAGGTTAGCATTCCATGTGGAATCAGGGCATGGGACACATGCTGTTTTACAAGGCAATAGTCTAGTTTTCTTATTGGAGTAAATGATGAAGACCAAAGGCCTCCTGGTTACCCGCCCACCAAGTGGATTATGGCCCTGTAAAACAGCACATCTGTCCTGCGAAGGCCTAAATAATAGGCTGGAGAGCTGAAATTAGCATAGATGCACATGAACTCAAAATGATGCACAGCCGATGGAAATGACAGCCCTGGGTCTGTGTCATGTTCCCCGAATTTGCTTTGGGTTCCCCAGGCATGTAGTTTCTCAAGACAGGGCGATAATTCCTTTCTTCTATGGTGGCAGATTATGCTTGATTTCCTTTATTAAGCTTAATCTGGAAAACCCAATCCAGCATGTTCGTCCCATGTTTCCTTTACCTCTGCGGTTTGTGGACTTTGGTGCTCAGAATTAGACTGTCTAATATGAATATCCTCATGCTTTTGTGTATCAACCTAATATATGGCTGGTTTTTTAACAGGGATTTACATGTGAAATGTCAACTGTCTGCTGGCTGGGATTTGGAATAATGCAATTTGTCAAAGAGCTATCTGGATATGTATGTAGGGAGGGTTTGGAACATTCTTTAAGGAATGATTATAGATAAGTTTCAGTTTCACAGCCCAATGCCTTCCTGAGAAACTGGCATACTACCTCAAAAAGTTAATTTTAAGGTACAAGGGGACTTCCATCAGCTTGAAGAGTCAGACTGTAATTTTGTTTAAAATGCCTTTAAATAGTAATTTATTTGTGGTTAAAGACCTGAACCACAATAATAATCATAGCTATACTTTATAGAGCGGTTCCTAGTCCCAGAGACTGTACCTGGCGCTTTACATGCTTCATTTCATGTCATCCTCAGAACAACACCATGAGGTAGATACTGTTATCCATCCCATTTTATAACAGAGGAAACTGAGGCACAAAGAGATTAAGAAACTCGTACTAGTCCGCCCTGGAGCTAGTAAGTAACGGGCTGGGATGAAACCTGCCCTTACCCCTTTATCGACTGAAAGTGTTCTCTGACCACCTGAATGAGAATCATCCTGGGCCCAATCCTGTATGGTCTGATGCAGAAGGTCTGCAGTCATCCCCTGATGATTCTAATGCACATTCAGGTTTCAGAATCTCTGTGTTATTCCTTGGATGGAAATGGCTGGGCCGGCTTCATATGCAGCTACATAAAGTGAGAGTCCTCTTCCAGCCTTTTGTAAATGATGCCCATCTCTTCTAAGGCATCTTCAGGATGCCCAATAACTTAATTTTCTTAGGTTATTCACCATTCATCCACTCATTCATCTATCAAGTATTTTATGGAGAAGCTTCTTTTGTCAGGTCCTGGGTAAGACACCTGGGGTCACAGATAGATAAGACTGACCTCTGCCCTCAGGTAGCTTACAGTTTGCCGGAGGAGATGGAAGAAAAGAAGCAAGTGCCATAAAATACAACAAGAATTAGAGAAAGAGACAATGTAATGAGCAGGGCACAGAAGAAAAGATCCGAGGGTCTTAAATGGCTGCCCTTCTTATCCAATCAGGATCATCTTTACATTGTTCACAGAGATCCGTTACTGTATACCTATCACGATGTCATGCATTTCCCACTATAGTTGCCATGGTGCTTGGGATACAATGAGCTTTTACTCAACAAATACCTATTGAGTTGTTTGTTGTAATAAAGCACTGGTCAGTTACTTTGGCACATCTTATTATACCCATGTCCCTGATTCTAGAAGCCTGAAGAAGGGCCAACATCACCACAGCATACATGATATCTGCATAAGAAGGAAAGCAATAACCATTGGGCTGTTTGGTTTTTTTCTAACGCCTCGGTCATTGTCTGGTGATAAGACAGGCACTGAAGTCACATTGCCTTTATCAGACCCTGACGTTCTTGGGGTGTATCTATTTGGTGGCAAAAGCGGTGATGATGATGCTGGTGATGATGACATAGTATTTACAACTATGGGAGATACTCATATTATTTCGCATGTCCGGCACTTAAAAACCCAGTTGCTGTGGGGTCACCTCTGACTCACAGTGACCCCTAAGTGTGTCAGAGTAGAACTGGGCTCCGTACGATTTTCAGTGGCTGATTTTTCAGAAGTAGATTTCCAGGCCTTTCTTCTGAAACGCCTCTGGGTGAACTGAACCTCCAACCTTTTGGTTAGCGGCTAAGTGCGTTAGCCATTTGCACCATCTAGGAACTCATCTGGCACTTAGTACTCGTGAATTTCTTTCCTAGAGTATTAAAAGAGTAATTTCCTAGAAACCACAAATTGATCTAATTGCTTCCCTACTCAGTGTTATTTTCGAATAACTTATCTGGGCATCAAGGGAGTTCTCCCTGGCACATTATGATGATGAGGTTGCTGTGATCCCTAAGATACGGATTTCTCTGTTGACATTAATGATAATATTTGAGTAAAGCTGTCATAGTCTTTCTTAGTGACACCCTTTTCCTGGGTGGCACTAAGTCTTTTGCCCAATGAATTATTAACCTCACAACAGTTCCCAATGAATCCCTAAAACTTTTAGTCAGTGTTGGCCACTATCTATAGAAATCATTCTTCAAGATCTTGGTTATCCCCTCGACTTGCTACAATTTCTCAGCCTCAGCCATGACCTTCTGTGATAATGTATGTGGTTCTTCCTTACTAACAAGTCAACTGCTCCTTGATATTCCCTAAGAAAGGGGTAAGACGATGCTCACAACAGGGATAGTCTGATGGGCACCATTTTGTTCTTCTTTCTTCCCTATTTTCTAATCTATCCTACTTGGACAATCCTTGGACAGGCCCTGTTATGGCCTTGTCTCAGAATTTGGTTTTGATATTCCTTTTGAGGACGTAAGTTTGGTTACTAGGCACTTAGTGCTCCCTGGCTCCTAGACTATCTAACAGAGGTCTCACTGGCAGAGTGCCAGGACATTGTTTGGGGAGTTGCACCTTCCTCGTTGGGATCATGCTGTTATCTTTCTAAAACTGATCTGGTCAGACCCATTCATTTGCTTGCAAGTCTGCTTTGGCTTTCTTTGGACTTCCAGAATAAAGCCCAAACTCCTTAGCAGGGACTCCCAGGCTCTCCACGGCCAGCCTTGCCTCCTCTCTCAGCCTGATCTCCTCCCCTCACCCTGTCTCCAACACATACCGGGCCAGTTTACACCTCGGCACCTCACATACGTGTTCTTTGCTCTGTTCTCAATGCCCTTTTCTCTGTCTGGCAAACTCCTCTTACTAAGGACGTCAGAAGACGTTATGTCTGTGCAGTATTTCAAGACTTCCCTGGTGGAGCTAATCTCTCCTGCCTTTCCTTACACAGCCTGTCTTTCTGGCACTGGTCACACTCTACCGTAATTATCTGTTTACATGGCTGTCTTTCTCACTATGCTGTGAGGCCCATGAGGGCAGAGCCATGTCTCACCTATCTTTGGATCCTCAGAACCCAGCACCCAGTACGTGCCAGGTATAGAAGTTGCTCAATGAATGTTGACCTGATGATGATGATAGGAAACAAATAACAACAACAACAAACTAAACAAAAACAAAGACAACAAAGAGAACAGCACAGTCTTGACGAAACAGAGAGGCACAGATTAGATAGTTGGTCATTTTTCTCTTTTATTTTGAGCACCAGCAAGGCACTGTGGTTGTTTGGGCAAAGCTGTGCTATTATACACGACTGCTGGGTCCCAAAGTCACTGGCATATACGCCTTGAGGTCCTACACAACTGACTCCAGGCTCTTGGCGTTCTGCCTCTTGCACCCTCCCCTGAGGCTGTGCAGCCCCTCCTCCCCTCGGGTCTAAGATCATCTGCTCATTCACCATCCAGCACACGTTCAGGCTGACTGCGTGCTCGGCATAGGTTAGCCACTGGGACTGATGACAGCAGGGAACAAGAACATGTGGTCCCTGCCTTCATGGAGCTTTCAGTCTAACGGAGGGAAAAGACATTAGATAAGTATAGAAACGATTATTTACTTACAAGTGAGGTAAGCGTTGGCACAGAACACGGTAACAAAAGAGCATTTAACAGGGATCGGAGATGGCTTCCTTTGGGAAGTATGTTTACAGTGAGTTGTAAAGGTGAGTGGCAGCTAACCAGGGGAAAGGAGCAGGAGGGAAGGGAGAGCATTTGGGGAGAGGGATGAGGGGGTGTGATGGCTGAGAGTGGAGCCTGGCTCTTTTGTGGGGCTCGAGCTGGGTGATTGAGGGGAGAGTGATGTGAGAAAATGGAGTCATCCCTGGTCCCACAAGCCTCTCCAGCTCCTACCTTACCTTTCTCCTCTCTCCTTACCAGCAAGTGCCTTTCTGCACCACTTGATTGTTTCCTGGTCTGGTAAAAGTCATGGGCCAGTTGGCCAGCATTTGCTAAGCCCTCAGTAGGACACAGTGGCAGACCTCAAAAAATGTAACATTGGGTTGGGGTCAGGTGAACTCATGCAAATGACTTAATAGCATATGTCACATTTGTGGTGCTTGAGGGCAAAGGAGCCCCAGAGAGAAGGAACCATCAAAATGGGGGTGGCTTGGCCAGGGAAGGGCTTCCAGGAACAGGTACTTCTAAAGTCATGCTTTGAAGGTAAGGGATGCGAAATGAACGTCAAGAGAGGGGCAAGGGGCAGAGATGAGCTGGTATATGGGGTTTGCTAACCAAAACATTGGCAGTTAGAATCCACCAGCTGCTCCTTGGAAACCCCATGGGGCAGTTCTACTCTGTCCCATAAGGTCACTATAAGTTAGAATCGACTTGATGGCAGTGGGTTTTTGGTTTGCCTGGGTACCTGGGGTCGGGTAGCAGGAGGGAAGGATGCTCATTTTCACTCAAGGAGGAGACAGAAAAATTCCCTCAGCAACTGTAACCTACCCCCCTAGTTACCTGCAGTCCTCAGTAAGCTGTAGGATGGATATTAGTTTATTTTCTATATAACATTTTAAAATTTTATTTGAATGTGATTTATACAAAATAACTGGCATATCAAACTGTTATTTCAGGGATAGTATTAGGTTGAGGCTGAAAAAATGTGAGTTGACTTAAGTAACGATATTAAATATTAACATAGAGGTAATATTCAGATAAGCAAAAGTGTGAAAATGCAATTCTAAGAACTGAATTTGGGAAAAACTGATATATAAATGCTTCCAGCCTAAGTTTTCAATTGAAAACTCTTACTATAATTATAATCAGAAATGCTAAAGGATATTTTCAATGAGAAAAAATTCAACACTACAATATGGGAATGACTTTTTAAGTCCTAAAAACATTTGTTAGAAGGTTTAAAGTACTGACATTGGATCCTTGTATATGCTTCTGAATATCGGTAACCTTCTGTTTTATGGATAAACATCTTTAAAAATTGTCATGAAGATAATATAAGAATATTACCAAAGACTTGGGAAACAGAGAAAATGCTTTTTTTTTTTTTTAACACTTTAAATTGTAGTGATAATTTGATAAGTAGTTAAATAACATTTTGATTAAAATTCAGCATTTTACTTCAGCCATTTAATTCAGGAATTCAGCCATTTATTCCTATTGCCAGATAATTTACAGATGCGAATATATCTTTAGCAGCCCTGTTGGTATAGTGATTGCCAAAAGGTCGGCAGTTCGAACCCACCAGCCGCTCCTGGGGAGAAAGATGTGGCAGTCTGCTTCTGTAAAGATTACAGCCTTGGAAACCCTATGGGGCAGTTCTACGCTGTCCTATAGTGTCACTATGAGCTGGAATTGACTCGAAGGCAATGGGTTTTAAAAAAAATCTCTCTCTGTGTGAAATTTCTAAAAGTTCAACTGAAGTCCCTTAACATGGACAAAAATTCCCATTGTGCTAGTCTGTTGTTACCTCTATCACGGAAATTCACACAGACTTTCCATGGCCTTTCATGGGGAAGCCCTTTAAATGATTCATAAGAATGTAACAGTTGGTATACCTGAAGGAGGTTAGTTCCGTATGTGACTGGGGAGTACAGGGAGAATCCTGGCCCTGGAGCAGACTCCTTCAGCCCTCGCTCCCGCAGCAGGCCTCAAGGTGGGTGTGGGGTGGTCCTGCATCCTGGGTAGCACTGTCGGATTTATCTCCCAAGTTCTGATGGGTGGAAATGCCGGAAGCAGCTCCTTCCTTATCCCTCCCATCCCTACCCCTGGCTCTCCCCTGGAGCTCTTCTGGCTTTAAAACCCGAGCCAGGGGCTGCCAGTGGAGAATGGGAGCAGAGGGTACGCATGCTCTGGACAGCTCCTGCCAGGTGAGTGCTGGTCCCGAGAGGTCACCAGCGACCATCTGCTCCAAGCAGCTCCCTGTGACTTTCCAACAAACAGCAACTGGATAACTTACAGGAAGGGCGCATTCTGAGAGGGTATTCAGTAGCCTGTGGCTGAAACAAAATGTGCACAGAGATACACAGAGAGAAAATGGGTCTTGCGTCTCTGGGCTCTGGGTTTGAGGTGGCTGGATGCTGAGGTTACGAGTATGGGCTTTGGGATCAACTACACGGGAATCTGAATCCAGGCTCTGGCTTTTCCTAGCTGTATGACCCTTCTGAGTCTCAGTGTCTTCATCTGTAAAATGCGGATAATACCTACTTTGTAGGGCTGTTGCGAGGATTAAATAAAGCAATATATGCACACTGAATTGCACATGTAGAACCGTTTGATTGGTGTCTGTTCTGCTGTGCGTATTCTCCACAACAAAAAAAGATGAAATAAATTATATATTAAAAAAACGCAGGCACGCAATGGCCCGTCACATGATAGGCTCTTGGTAACTGGGAGTGTTTCAACCAGTGCCAGTACCATCACCAATACCTTTACCCTGATTACTATTGCTACTTCCCCGATTACTATTACCACGCCTGCTACTTGGATTGCTACTGTTCTTGTTAGCCAGAGATTATTTAGCTCTACTTACCACATAAAAAGCCCAGTGAGCAGCAGAACATTTGAATTAAAACAGGATTTTAAGACTTCATAGTAGCTTTAAGGGCACTGAGAGACAGTGATGTGCTTGAAGATGCAATGAGCAGAGGCGGACTCATGCCTTAAGTTTGCAGTCCTCTCTAAACTCCTGTACACCACAGACGAAGTGACTCCTTACAGAAACTAATCTCAGGGGTGTTATATACCTGGCACAGTATCAGTAGGAAAACAAATAAATTCAAAATAATTAAAAAACTTAGAATACCAGCTGGAGGAGAAACAAATCAAACGTAGGTGATCTGAAACCAGGAGCGTCACTTAGACTGGAGGGCTGTGCTGAAATAGAGGACAGACTTTTCAGCAGAGGACGAACAGGAGAAGGAAGAGGTCCAGCACAGACTGATAACCAGATGCGTTTGTGACTAAAAGGGGCCATTCTTTGGAATGGGGAACTGAGTGGAATATAAAATTATTAGGCAGCATTACCATTTGGCTTTGGAAAAAGGAAACATAAACTTATTTAGCTTTAGCCCTAGACAGAAAATAGGAAAATTAATGGGTTGTACATTGGTAAGGCTCTCGTGGAAAGGAGATTGTTTTGGGACTTTATCGATAGGTTTAGGAAGTCAGAAGGGAAAAGAAGAAGCATTAGAAAATTTGGAAGTTGGATTTGGCAGGGGCAAGGCAGGGAAGGTCAAGGTGGGCTGAAGAGTAGGGAGGAAAGCTGAAATGAATGTTTGGCTCCATTAGTATGTGGCCATTTGGAGTCATCTACCTGCTGGGGCAGACGATGGAGTGTTTTTACTGGACCAGAATCATCTTTAGGTTACAAACAGATATGGGAAGCCCAAGGGCACCTTCTGTTTTTAAAATTCTCAGAGTCCACAAAATGGAGGCAACAAAAATTTACCCTAATAAAAATTCAGGCAGAATGATCAGACAGGAATAGACAAGTCTATATTTTAGATATCTTTTGATAAGAAAATCTGGAAAACCAAGTCAAGTATGCAACATGGAAAGCTGCCTACCGAGGAGAAAACAATTGGATTTGTAAGCCTGCTGAAATCTAAAGGCGTTTCCATACATTTGCCAGCAAATTAGATTTTGTGCTTAATTTTTCTCAGTTTAAAAAATAGTTTTATTGCGGCATAATTTGCCTACCATAAAATTAATTCATTGTTTTAAGTGTATAATTCATTGATTTTTTTTTTTTTGCGGGGGAGTAATTATATAGAGTTCTGCAACTCTCACCTCAACCTCAGATATTTTTGAAACTAGAGATTTTGTTTTAAAATATTTTTTTATTTGTAAACTTATTTACAGAAATATGTAGCCAGGCCAAATGTATAACTATTTTTGGGTATTTAAAATATTTTATGCCAAATTTAAACTAGCATTGCCTAGGAGAAAAGCAAAGAATACATGCCATTTTATAGCAGTTTGTTTGCAGTTTAAGATCAATAATGCTAGACTTCCTCTATTTTATACGCTGTAGATTCATTTTTTCTTTGGAAAACAAATATAAACGAACCAACATTAACTAGACAGTATTCTGAACTCTAGACGACTTACTAAAATACTGGTAACTTTTTCTAAATACAACTGATGAACAAGAATTGGTGAAAATTTTTTCTTTAATTTTTTTTCTAGAAGAGAGCAGAAGTTCAGTATCATACACTTTTCAAAGTACATCCAATAATTTTTTTTTATCGCTGTCAGGAATTTGAAAACCGATTAACTAAACAGTATTTACTAAATGTCTATTGTATACCGATTTCTGGCCAAGTTGTTGCAGGGAGGTATGTGATATAGTAGAAATAATTCTTTATTCCGTAGAGTAGTGATGAGACACTCCCCCTTTTTTGCTTTTGAGGATCACCAATGCAAAGTGAAACAATTGCTAATTATAGAAATGCTTACTTCACATATTTTTAAATGAGATAAAAATTGCATTTACCTGATCGTAATATAAAAAATAATTACAAAGTTAATAAGTACAATGAAAAATAAGTATGCTCTGAACCTCTAGTCATTTCAAGGAGAGAAGTTAAGGGATGGTGGTGAAGTGTGGTGTGAATGAAGATATGGTGGGAAAGGGAGAGACAGTCATAAAGAAAAGGAGGAAATAAGAAAGAATTCATTACAAGGAAAATGAAGGAGAAAGAGGAAAGCCAACCATAGAAACACACCATACGTACTAAAAGGGAGAAATACCACGTAAGGGAGAGAGAAGGAAAGGTGTGAGGAGTGAACCATCGTTCCACGGTCCTTATTTGGATATAGCTGTCAGACATACTGACAGCCATAGTGTGTTTGGGCAACCAGAGGCATAACTGAGAACACGACTTTGGGTATCTAGCCTGTCATCGAGATGAAATTAAGCAACAGGCTAGATATGGCTTCTCTGCCAAAGGCTCTCCAGTCCTGCTCCAGTTTCCAATTGCACGAATGATAACTAATGACACGGAACGGAGTTTGCAGTGATCAGAGCCAAGCAGAAGACTTTTGGGGGCAGGAGGTGGACACGTGAAGGACAGAACTGAGAAGGAGGGAGGAGCGTGAGATGACAGCAGAGAGGGTTGGGAAGGCGCCGACTCAGTCTTCTCTGCTTTCTCAGCACGCTAAAAAAAATGAATTAAGAAAAAGATGCTAATCTCAACGATCTGAATTCGCGTTTTGTTTGTGACTGAATACTTTTAAGGCTCTGTCTAGTCTCTCAGTCGCTAGCATGGAGATTCAGGGGGACGAACCTGAAACCACATTTATGCTATCTATGTTCACATCTTTTTCACAAACGGAGCCCTGAATTCTGATCCCAGCTATACCACCACCTTGGCCCTTTCTGGGTTTCAGTTTATTAAACTATAAGCTGAAGGGATTTGACTAGAAGATTTCTGTGGTTTCATCCAACTAAAGAAATTTTTGAAATCGGAAACAAGCGAACAAACAAACAAAAAAACCCTGAAAAATATAAACCAGAATAAAAAATATTTTGATTAAAAATGTCCTTAAGGATATGTTATAAATTAAACAATTTTGCAAGTTACCAGATTTAACCTGCAGACTTGAGCTCCTGCCCTCTAATACTGATCCAGCCATCTGCCACTAAAATACGTATTAAAAAATTACACACACACATATCACACACCTCCCTGCAACATTGTAACATCTTAGAAATAGGTACACAGCAAACAGACAATTAGTAAATACTGTTTAGCTAAGTGGTTTCCAAATTCCTGATAGTGACAAAAAAAATTACCAGGTTCACATATCTATATATATGAAATAGAATGTAAGCAGCACTAGATTTTTATTGCCTTGCTTTAAATGTTTCAAGATTTACAATTTCCTATCAATCCAATCAATCTTAGTCGCTACCAGCGGATTTTCTAAGACTTTGACTTTTTAAAGTCAAAATTATGGCATATCGTTCTGACAGTGTAACTGAGCCAAGGAAATAAAGTGATAAATGTTGTTATTAAAAAACCTCAAGAGTAATGTCCCTGCATCTTTTCATTATCACAGAAGTCACCTCTGTGATTTCTGATTTTAGCATTACAGCTCACAAATAAAGCGGAGAGAGGCTGTGGGTGGTGGGGCTGGATGGGTGTCAGAGGTTATACTGTCGTCTGTAAGTGGAACCAACCTTTTCAGCTGACAAAGACAACAACCAAATCTTTAGATGGTTTATTTGATCTGCGTGAAAGACTGGCAGTGGGATTTCTGGCACTTGAATAAGCGGAAACAGTATTTTTGGCTAGAGAGACTTCTGAGTTCTCTCAGGGAGCCTTCTAGAAGGCCATCTGGACCAAACAGTATTTCTTTTGTAAAGCCTTGCATTTGGAAACGCAAATGAAAGGTGTGTGAGCCGCAATCAGATACCTGTGAAAATAATTTGCTCTCAATATTTGGGGCAGTGGTGGAAATTTATTACTTTTTGTAGTTTCCTAGTTGAAAAGACTTACATAAGGAAAAAAAAATCCCACTCTCTTTTTTTATCCTTTGTTATTAAGATATAGGTTTCTAATTTATATTCCAGTAGAGAATTTATTAATGAAAACTTATTAATTTGCATTATTGTTCTTGAGTGAGTAATAATTATTATTATTATTGAGTTAAATCAGAATGTTCCAGTTATGTGTGATGTTTACCTTGTTATCTTAGGTAGTGACCTTGTTTTTGACCTTTATAATTGGCGATTGAACCTAGATTTTTATAAAGATGAACGCTTCCCCTTCCATGAGACTTATCCAGCTTGCAAAGCCATAATGAATGAAAAATAGTAAAGAAGTTAACCAAATTCCCCTAAAGCTGAATAAAGCATTACAGCAATCACATTGGCGGGTAGGGGGAGGGAGTCCTTAGAAAAACGAAAAATGAAGCAAAGCCATGTTTGTAGCTGGATATTGCAAAAAGAAGACTATTCTAGCAAAGTACCTTAAAAAAAACTATCAACATTTTACTATTATTTTAGTTTTCTGTTAAAGTCCCCATTTGGAAAGAAATAGTAGATTCTTATATTAAGATTTCTGGTGATTAGTGATCACTTAAAAAAGCAATGGACTCTTTCCTTTATATGTCATTTTTGCCTAAGGAGCGATAAATAACATAATAAAAAAATAGCACTAAGTTCATACATAATATAAACGTGAAAAATACACACTATCATACATGCGTGAGTGTATATATATTGTAAATATGTATGCATTTATTCATAAACAAATTATGGTTTCTATCGATATCAGTTAATATTAACTGTTTTATTATATGTTTTTATGTCAATTATTCAATTATTATACTACATAAAAAATTCTTTGTTAATTAGAAATAACTTAAAAAACCACATTTCTTTAATAGGCAATACTAAATTCAATTCTGAATGCAGACTTTTCAAATATTATTGGAATGACCATGATTATTAAAAAGGGGGCAAAAAAATGGAATTAACTTTTAAGGTGATGCTTTATAAATTTAAAACAGATCACATGGAAGTGATTTATCCTGGCTAAAGTATTTTTACCAAATAATTTGAAGCTAAAAAAATTAAGGACATGCAGGCTGTATCTCACACTACATTTTTCTTAAAGGATACAAAAAAGAATCAGGTTGATTAGTATTGTGGATGGGTAGCTCATAGCTGATATCAGCTAATTTAGAAATATTTTAGTTTATGGGAATTAAAATAGGAGCATAGGTTATGTAGATTATTTAATGTTTTTTCCAACAGATTTTGATAAAAGATGACCTACAGTCCCTAATACCAGTCTACAGACTTAATTCTTACTAGTGAGGACTGTTGTGCCAAGCAACATTTTTTAGTTCAAAAATATCTTCCATAGTTTCTTGAAACAAAGCAGCCACAAGTATCAACACCTGTCAAACAGTGATTGATTACATGAGCTGATTATTACTTTTTAATGTGAAATATTTTTCACTCGACATTAAACAAGACAGCAAACTTTATTTCCTTAGAATTTCTAATTAAAACAAATAAACAAAAATTCATTATACTAAAGACTGAACCCTAGTAATTTATCTGCTCAGGATCTAAGTAGTCCCATGATTTTTGTTATTCGGAGGGGACAGGAAGAAAAGGTAGAAAGTTTATTTCTATTACTATTATTATTAATATAATAATTATTATTATTTCTTTAGAGAACACAAATGACCCAGCATCAACTGTGTGAACTTCAGCTATATTTTTGGCCTTAGGGCAGGATATAATTTAAGATGGGAGCAAGAAGAAGTAGAGAAAAGCAAAGATAGACAATTTTGCCTTCTTGGATTATTTCTACTTAAAAGCATTATTTGGATGAAATTTTCATCGGAAGAGGGAAGAAAGATTTTTAGAAATTTATGAGTGTCTTACTAAGACACGAACCATCAGTTTTCCGTCTTTGAGAGTCACCTGTGCTTTGGACAAAGTATCAAGAGTGTTCATGTTTTCATTCACATTTGAAATAAAACAGATTAGATGTTTGTTGGAAGCAATACTTTATACAACCAAGCCACTTATTTACACTTAATCTCTACAAACAGAACCCACATTATTTAAACCCCAAGATCCCCTCAAGACCCTGAGTCACCTACCTGCAGACCCAATTTTTGTGACCAGCCAATTTACAGGCAAAGCGAAAGACACATGCTAACTGGATAGAATAACCGTATGTCCCCACCGGAAGCCCCATTACTTGAATCATTTAAACCTTGCTGGACAAAGCACCAAGAGAATTTGCTGTAGGAAACAAACCTACACTAATGGGTCAGGGAAGAAATGACCTAATAGTCACCCCTCTGCTTTAATTTCTGTGGCTGCCACACTGTTGTGAAAGCTTATGGCTCAACAAGGGGGCGTTTCTTATTAAAAAACAGTTCCTCATTTAACATTTAAGTTGCCACCATCAAAAGGCATTGGATACTTTGGGACAATTTTCCCTGGGAACACCACTTTCTAAATACAATGGAAAGATATTGTTTTCAACATTCAAGAACTTAAAAGCCAGTAAAACAGCGTTTCTCATTTGAATTATGTCTGCTGGGCTACTGAAATCTAGGGTAACCCCTACCGCCCCCCCCACCCCAGAGGCGTACAACGACAGGTGGCCTCTTTGATGTTGTCCAACGTGAAACCCATTTTAGACTCATCTTGGAGGCAGTGCCAGTCCAGATTGGAAGTCTGCTAGGTCTGCCATTTTCATGGTTCATCTCCTGCCTCAGTTTATTCTTTCAGCAGGAAGTACTATCATATGCACACCCTCCGCTGGTCTTAAGGCCCACACCAGAGGCACAGGAGCATTCGGTGTGTACGGGCAGGCACCGAGAGGGGAGTGGATGGACCTATTTGCAAATATGAACGAAGCATACATAGCTCTACTCTTTAGGCAAACATTAATGTTTACTCATGTAGGATTTAGATTTTTTGGTTAAGATAGAGATATGGATCTAAAACGACATAAAATATTTTTCTAGGCAGCACAACCTTTTTTTGATGGCCACTGCTGGTTGGAAATGAAAGGAATTGGTGTAAGTCCAAACCGGAAGTTTCCCGTTTCACATATTTCACTTTGGATTCTAAGTGCAAGTTTGTGCAAAGATGAACTCATGTGTGTTCGTGTGTGTGTGTGTGTGTGTGTGTGTGTGTGTGCGTGTGTGTGCGAGGCTAAGCATGTGTGCACGTTCGGAGTTGAAGACAGGTATCCACAGAGAGAAGGAGGGAAC
This sequence comes from Dugong dugon, assembly GCA_030035585.1. NCBI lineage: Eukaryota > Metazoa > Chordata > Mammalia > Sirenia > Dugongidae > Dugong > Dugong dugon. The sequence continues at coordinate 15,277,832 of CM057479.1, forward strand.
ACCCTTTTAACATTGGCACCCACTTTAGCCAGACCCTGGATTTTCAGGTGTTTTTACTGCTGGTGAAAAGTGCAAATGACCCTTCGCACATTCATGAGACACTTTTCACAGGTTCACTACTGAAAAACAAGTATTTTGTTTGTTTGCTTTGAACCTCAGACCCTTAATCATTTTTCCATATTCTTTCCCTTCTATGTAATTTTGCACTGTAGACATCAAAACTTCACCTCTCCCGTAAGTAACAAGGCCAAGTCTGGATAGTTAACTCTAGGATAGGTTTATAAATGCAACTTTTCCCCCTTTCCACTTAAAAAGAGGCAAATGGTATTATTGCAAATAACCTTTAAGATAATTAACCGCCGATGCTGAAATGCATAAAATCTTCCTTGAGGCGACACCTAATATAAGTGTTACTGGCACAGAGTGGAGACAGATTGTGCATCACCACTGCAATATTTACATAGCAGAAACCCACAGCGCAGGAAACGCGAGACTCAATGATGCACTAAATTAGGAACAACCGTACTCCAGTGTTAATTTGCTTTCCGTTCCATCCAGATCTCAGGTCCAGAAATGGATACAAATACATCTACAACCTCCCACTCCTAAATGACTAAACCTGAGGAGATCTTTGTACTTTTTTTTTCCCTCCCCAAAGTTAAAATCACTTGAGATTTATTTCTTCTCTCCACAAGAAACATTTGGTCAAACTGTGTTTATTTCATTACAACTCGCTCTCACTTTGATCTAAAATTATTTTCACAGGAATGCTGCATTGAAGTACGCAGAGCAAAACTAAATAGACTTCTTCTATCTTCTCTAAGGCTGCCAATATAGTTTACGAAAAGAATAAAACGAGGGACTCCAGAGCCAGTTAGTGATATATTTAGGAAAGTGGGAAGAACAAATCTACTTCAAGCAATTTTCTCACTGATGAATGTTGCCTTCCCCCTCCAAAAAAAAAAAAAAACCAACAAAAAATACAATGAGTTTTTTTTTTAAACTATTCAAACAATAATTTTTTTTCATTCTCCCCACAGCTGAATAGTATTTTAAGCACCAGTTACACCCAAGGCATTAACAAAACATTTACCTTTCCTAATTGCTGATGTTCTCTGAAGGCAGCAATCAGTTCTTCAGCCCACTTAGCTTTCTCAGGAGAAGGGGAAAACTGCTCCTGGACCACGGCAATTTGGTTCGGGTGGATCACCTGCTTACCTACAAGAAGATTAATAACATTGGCAACCTGAAACAACAAACAGATGTTCAAACAAAATGTTTCAACCACGCGAGGCTCCTGAATGCCTCACAGACTGTCGGTTAAATAACTGATTATTTTAGAACCTTTTTTTTTTTTTTTAAAAAAAGAGAACTGCAATCAGGCAGGATTTTCCGGAATACCACATAAGAACAAACACAACAATGGAAGTAATTGTTTCCGATCCTATAGAAATGCCACCTAAGTGCAGATAATCTCCCATTTTTAGTTACAGGTGGATTGACTGAGCAGCTCTTTGAATAACTGCTTTGGCTGAAACGCTAAAGGATAATGTCTGCAAATTAGAGTGATTATTTTGAGTTAAAGTAAAAAAAAAAAAAAAAACAAAACAAAACAAACGATAATTCTCTCAAATTTTATCAGTCGTCTTTTGCTTATTTTGTAGAGTACCCTACCTTCCATGATGTCTTTTAGCAGTGGCCTGTTGTTCTCATAAAGCTTACAAAGCTTTTCAGCCATACTAACATCAAATAGTGTCTTTCAAGAATATGTTCAATTTTCTTTCTTTTCGATGAATATAGTGTATCATTTATAACCACTAATAGAAAACTGAATTTCAATGAAAATAATTTATTCAGTACAGTAAAAGAGAAGGCAAATTTGAACACTGTGGTCTCTGAATTACATCATTTAAAAATTTTACAATAAAATCACAGAAATTTTCTCTATCCAAAAATATATCCAGATTTCCCCTTTTTGCTTGTAGAATGAAGAGTATATATTTTCCCTTTAGATGGCTACTTATACACCTCTGTACTAATAGCTTCAAAAAAGCTTTATGATTCTTTTTGAAGTTTAAGGATTTTAAATAAAAACATTATACAAAGATTAAGAGTCACGGGATTCTGTGAAATCATGCAGCCATTAAAAAACAATTTAACATTCAGGGAAATGTGGAATCTAATCAGGGCATTAACAAAATACAACATAACTTAATGTTATAATAATGAGATTATATTTTATTACATGATAAAATTATGGGCATATTTGGCCGTTTAAAAACGAATGCACACTTAATGACAATTTAAGTATATTTGTTGTTACGTTAACTCTCTTTGCCTTTGAAATCGTTAAATTGTTTTAACACTTAGTACAAATTATATTCTTGTTGTTTTATAGAGTCAAATCCTGTTACTGTCATTATTCTACTGAATAAAAAAAGGAACAATATTTTTGTAAAAAAATATTTTTTAGTATTTCATGAAAAAGTGTTTAAGTGGATAAATGTATAAATATAGTATCTTCTTTACAGTGGCATAATTAAAGCATCTTCACATTGCTATTTCATTCTTATCTGACTGTTAACATACTAATAAAACATCAGAAACCTGTGTAAAGAGAGATGCTTTAAATGACTGGAGGAATAATTTCTGGGAACAAATAACACCAGTGAGAGGTTTTTCAATAGGCGGTATTGAGATTATATTTAAATAATCTAACAGTTGTTATAATATTGTTAATAAAGGATGTCAGTTTCCTACTAATTGTTTAGTCGTGAATTTTATAATTTATGTACATAATTTGTACTGATATATAAAAAGCCATATTTCATGGGAACTACTTGGAACAGGCACTGTAATTTGAAGGGCCAACGTAAACTACTTATAATAATCCTGTGAGATTGCTAATGGCTTTCAAGTACCAATATTTTGGTAGTGAGGTTAATTTTAAGATATGCATTACGTTTTAGAAATTTATGAACATACATTTTATATGTGAAGTTCTCTTTTGCTGCATCTCATGTGTTCCAGCAACTGTAGAACAGACTTTAATGCTGTGCTGGAAGGAAGCAAATATTTTATATAGAACAGTTGTCACTGACGAGTTACTGAGAGGGTGCAAAAATTGGAAGACATTAAAATTTATGACCACGAAATCCTTTTTACAGTACCACTTGATATATCGTGCTTTAAATCAATACCTGTCAAGTCTTTTAGGTAACTGTATGATGGTGTCATTTTTGTCTTCTACAAAAGACCGCAAAAAAAGAAGGAAACCTATAGTGCCTCATATTTATAATCTTTCTTCTCAGCACGCAGTACTGGAGAAACTGTAATGACTAAGTCAGCTGGTAAAGCTTTATTCCAAGATTTATTTTGGGTTTCTTCTTATAAAAATCTTCCTAAAGTTAACGGCCCTTTATACAGTCACTGCATTGATTTAGGATCAACCTACATGGATCGTGGCCCAGTGAAACGATCCTGTAGAAAACAAAGTATAACCCACTGTTCGCTGCGTGACTAACTTTTAAGAAACTCTGACTCATTAAAATATATTTAATTCTTAAAAGCACAGAAAATCTTTAGCGCACAGACTTAGCATTCCTTATCAGTGCCATGGATAACGTAATGCTTTCACTGGATTTTAAATCTCATTGCCTGTTTCAGATAGGCTGTATATTCTTCCCTCCCCCACGTCCCTCCTTTTCCTTCCTTGCTTCCCTCATTCCTCCTTGTGCAAAGCCCAAGTCTGACAATTAAATGTCAAATAATTAGGGCAAACAGATCATGAGTGGTCTAAAATACTCATTATAAAACACTTATTTTTTTAAATGCTACCAATAATTCCATATCTTATCAGATAAATTACCTTTTGTTGGTATGTGGAAATATAATTAGGACAAGAAAGGATCTTCTCTCTAAAAATGTCAACATGGTTATAAAGTGTAACGCCTAGTTTACTGACTAGTTCACTGGAATATATAACCTGCACTGCACCCTCTGTGCCTCCCTGTTCTCCCCGCTTCCATCTTTTTTGTGACTTAATACTCCCTGTTGTTGCAAAACAACGTGCGAGGCCCCTAAGCTCCTTATGCCGAGTTGGGTACAGTCTACAGATTTAAACCTGATCTGAAATAACGCCTCTTCTGTGAGTGAATCAGGGATCAATTTAATTCAGTCCCTTATGTTGGACAAACTCTCAAGCTACCTTATAAATTCTGGAGCAAACATTTACCTCAAAGGAAGCTGAAGAAACCCACGTCATACTGAGTGATTATGACAGATGCCAGTATCAATTCAGTGTTTTCTGTTTTTTTACTGAATTTCCATTTCAGAGCAACATCTGGCTGCTTGGGAGCCAAAGCCACACATTTTAGGCTAACAACATTGGCATCGATTAGAGAGATTTCATGGCGTTTTTCTCCAGATTTTCCATTTGGGCAACATCCTAACCAGTCGTTGCAAGAGTCAGGTGTAGTAGGACACTGGGACAAACAGCACCACGGATGTGGCAGAGTGACTACTTTCTTCCTCAATCACTACTAAATGTAGATGATTCACTTACAAATAGTTCAGATAATTGAAATAGATTTCTCTATAAGGGAGCATATTTATTTTAACTCTGATGTTAAAAACACAAAAACAAATGCCAGAGCTCTACTCAACTGTAATATAACACTAAAATTGCTTTTTAAGACTTTCAAGTGTATTTTGGGTTAAATCATTTTAAATTCAAGGTTACTTTATGAAATGTTTCTTTCATAACTCCAACACTGATACATTTCAAACATATTTATAAAAGGAATAACATGGATGCTTTTCTCTTTTCCTTTCCTTGTCATTTGGGTACATTTCTGTCTTTTTTGTTTAATAATATTTTATTCGGTGAAGGTTTACATAGCAGTTTAGGTTCCCATTCAACAATTTCTACACAAATTGTTCAGTGATATTGGTTACATTCTTTACAATGCGTGAACATTCGCCATTATTTCCATTCTAGTTGTTCCATTACCATTAATCTAGTTTCCCTGCCCCCTTACCTTCTCATCTTTGTTTTAAAGTAATTGTTGCCATTTGCCGTTTGGTCTCATATAGGTGATTTTTTAAAGGAGCTCAGTACTTACAGGTGATAGTCATTATTTTTCAAGCCATTTGTTATTTAGCTACAAGGTGACCTAGGGGTTAGTTTCAGTTCAGGGCTTGGAGAGTATCTCAGGGCAACAGTCTCAGGGAGTCTTCCAGTCTTAACCAGTCCAGTAGGTCTGTTTTTTTCTTTTTTTTTCCTTCCAGTTTTTTAGGAATTTAAGGTTCTGTTCCAAATTTTCCCCCCATTCTATCATGGTTTGGGTACATTTCTGACATTGATATTCTTAGGCTTTAAGCACAAGTACACATAAGAATAAAAGAGCTTATAGTGGTTTTATCCATGATTGTGTGCTTATGTGTGTGTTACTGCCCTATATACATATGTGTTTGTGTGTAGAATCCTATTATGATTTTTCAAAAAATAGATTTCTGTTGCAAAACCAAAATCTTCAGTTCTCTGCTGGCTCAGGGGTCTCTGAGTGATTGGGCACACCAACCAACAGATATCTATCCACCTGTACACCAGGCCTGGATTGCAAGGGACCCGCTGGTCTTAGTGCCTGCCAATGCCCGTAGGTGTCACCAGGTGCCCAGACACTTACTGGGAGGTGAGTGGTGGGGATGAGAGAGGAGGGGCTTGAAATTGGGGCGGGAGGAGGGAGCTAGTTATGAGTCAGAAACACATCAAAGAAGATCTCACCAAAATTGTTTTCAGAAAGGAATTAATATTCTGCATATTTTAGCAACTTTTTCTTGTACCCTGCAAGCCCCCGCTCACCTTACCCAAACTCTAATGATACTTTGTTCTGAAATACTTCTATAATACCCTCAGCGCTCCTCTCAGATCAGCAAAAACTGCAACAAAAGACTTTCCAGGGCTGCAAAAAAATCTGTAATGAATGTAAAGAGAAAATAAAACAAGTGATTTGTTTGTTTTTGACTTGCAGAGTCAAAGAAAAACATTACAATTTGCTTGTCTGGTTCTTGCCCTGGATGGCATTTTCTTATTTCAAATAGTGGAAAAAAATATATGAAACAGCTAATTATATTAGCAGTACTAATTTCTGGTTAAATATCTATTTTGTTTCTGAAATGCTTGCTAACCTAGACCCCACTTTCTAGGAGATGGTGAAAGACTCATACCGGTGAAGCCCATGGCGGCCCCTTCTCTTGATTGCCTCAGCAGCCCGTCTCTGTCGTGGAAGTCAATGTACACAAGGTCTATGGCTTGTAGGCCAAAGGCCTTAGCTACAACAATGATCTTTTGTCGGGCGTAGAGGATGTCCTGGGTGTCTTTACTACTCGTTGCACCTGGAAATGGGATATTGACAGAAAAAGGAGACTTCAGTTTTGGAAACGAAACCCAGGTGTTTCTTATAAAAAACTCAGTTTGTGAAGACATCCATCTCCCTGCGAACTGTTCCCCGCCAAAATAATTATTCAGACAAAAATGAAGAGAGGGATCAGTGGAGGCCGACTTAAATCCCATGATGTGTCTTATCTTGCCAGGCATCTGTGAGCATAAGTACTTGTACATGCAAGAAAAGGCCCCGCCCCCATTTCAGGAGATAGAACCTGGTGACAAGTGATTGCTTGTATATCATTTCCTTCTTGCCATCCTGGGTGGGCCAGTCCAAGGACAGCACCACGCAATGGCTAGCTTCTCACACTGAGCACAGAACTGTGTATGCTGGTGTTGCAGTGCTCTCTCATAGTGGAAGCTCTGAGTCAAAGGCATCAGCTTCAGGGTTTGGATGAGAAACTTGGGGAGATGGAGGGGACTCATTTTCAGACAGGCAGAAAGTATTGGTGGGCCTCCTGTAGTCCACCAATCCTGGAAATTCTGGTATTAAAATGACTTCCTTTTTTTTTTTTTCCACCTGCGAGGTTCCCCGTTTATATGTGGCCTATGAAACTGCTTGGGGGACGTTTGTGGCTTTGGTTCACTGGGACTGTGGTTCTGGAAATGCTTTATGTGGTTTTGACCTCACAGTTTCTAGTTATACACACACCCAGACCGAAGCATAGTGCTCCAGGGATGGTGAAGATCAGTGAAAACCAGCATAACATCTGAGTGAATATTTAATAAGAGTTCTGAAATACATTTTAAGAGAAATTTAAGCTCTATTTTAATTAATGTTTACATACTACATTTAAAGTAGAAAACAATGAATTTAAGCCGATGTGAAACGGCCTTAAATTCAGCCCTCAGACTGATATGAAAACAAAATATTTAAGCAGAGGAGAGGTTGTTCACATAATACATTTATCATGAGCAAAGTATATGCTGTGTATTCCTGAACACATCAGGGGCTGCAACAGGCTTTTTGTTATTTTATAAATGAACCAAAGTAATCATGTAGTTTTCTGGTCCGGGGTAGCTAGGAGGAGTCCTGAATTATCAGGAAGTGCCGTGTACTCAGCTGGAGAACCACTGTCCTGGCTGGCAGATATATGCGGTCATGTAAATGGTCATTGATGAGAGGCAAAGGAAAAAATATACACACAGGTATACACAGAATGAGAGACAGAGAAAATGCGTCCTTGACACCTATGCTGGCTCGAAAATCTTCGCCTCCAAAAACGACAGCGTCTAGCACCAGACCCACTCGAGGCCCAGTCTTCAGCGCTTCTTCACACACAGCCTGTAAGAGAGCAGAGCAGAAGCTGGTCCCAGAGAAACGCACGCACTGGGGAGAAGCAGCGGCTGCATTTCAGCAGCACAAGGCTCTGACTCCCAACACAGTTTGGCTAAAAGCAGTCCTAAAACGTTAGCCCAAATTTACCCCTTTGGAAAGGTATTTAATACTGTCCAAGGTGAAGTATGTTGTATATATTTACTTTGCTTAATGGATAACATCAGTAGCTGCTAATATAACTAATATAGTTATAAATGTTCAAATCGTAGTGCATCGAATTTCTAGAGAAACTCTGAGGTAACTCATTTTGATTGTACTAGTGGTTATTTATATTTTTTTCCAAAATTTGCTTTTGCTTCAAGGGACTGTCAAATAGCAAACATAAAACCACTGGAGAGAAGGAAGGGCTTTTTCAATCAAATAAATTAACTGGCTTATGTGCATTGGGATCAAGATTTCTTAGCAAATGTTCTCAGGATTAAATACCTACGTAACAAAGAATCAACGACTCCAGAGGGGAAAATAAAAATGCAACAAGTCATCTAAAATGACAGGTAGCTTCACCATTTGTAGAGAAAATAAAGATGAAATAGCCTTTGTCAGGGATATAACTGAATCTGCAAAGGTGGAGATACGACCTGCTAATAGACGTGGGCGGGGAAGAAATGAGAGAGCTGCGTGAGGACTCTGCTGATGAATTTCTGGAAAGGTTGTAAAGCCTTCTGAGTACATTAGAGAATAATATATGGTGAAACAGCTCTTGAAATCAAATCACTGTGTGAATCTGGTTGCGTTTAAGGGATGTGCTTTTGATTATATTCCGGTAGTGCCAGGGAGGGCTGGAAGAATTTGTGGTTAGTTGTATAAACATACTGATCACGAGGCTTGAAGCTCGCGGCAGCTCCCTGGCCCTTCTGCACAGTCCAGTGGGTCTCAAAGTTTCATCTCGGAGCATTTAGTCACATAGAATCTCTCCAGTACAGTTCAACTGTCTTTTCCCTTTGCTTTTAGGGATTTCTCTCTCCTGCACTCTGGAGATTAAAAAAAAGGTAGCTTAGAACCTCTGAGAAGGTGGTGCTATACTGATGTCCCCAGGTCAGGAGGAAACAAGCGTATTTTGGAAAACAATATAAATAACCACTGATAAAAGGGGAGAAAAACGAGCTAGCTATGAATTTATGAAGGCAGGTTGTTTACTACAGCCACGGAATGGTTAAAAACACGTGGCTCAGTGAATCTTCCTGAATATATATTAGAAAATACGTTAGGTTCCAATGTGGCAAACTGAAGTAATATACAACAAATTATTTGTGTAGGTTAACTTACAAATATGAATGTTATTTGATGGACGTTATGGGTAATGTTTCGACAAAGAGGCTGGAAAATTTCCCAGTGAAAAGACAGTTGGTACAAAAGAATAATTCAAAGTTAATTCATGAGGGTGACAAAATAAATTTCCATGTTCTTTCAATCTAGAAATGTAATGATTTAAAGCACATATTTATAAAGTGATTATATAATTAAAATTATTACTAAGAATATATAAATATTTCACTGAAACATTTAGGACTGTGAAGCTCTTCCTTTCTGCTTAACCAATTTCTTTGTTTTCTAAGATGCTCACAACCTGGTTTTTGGTCTAATACAGATAACAAATGATGCTCAAGATTTACTTTGCTTATAAATCTTTCTAGGAAAATATTTTAAGTAGATGTTAAAATTGAAAACAAAGGCTCTCTTTAGGTGATAAATAAAATACTAATTTATCAACCACATGATTTTCTTACCTTAAAATTGAGCAAACCCATTGCAGTTTCCACAAAAGGGATTAAATTCATTGGATGTTCAAGTTTTCGGCCTTTTAAGTGGAATGAAAATTTGTCTGAAAACTGAAATTGAAAAGTGTCATAGGTGATTAGTGGGGAGAAAAATGTACAATCTCTGAAATGTAGACAGAGTAGTAGTATTTAAGTCTTTGACCTGAGGAAGTAACATCCCAGCCTTTTCGTCCATGCAAAAGAATTAAAAAAAAAAAAAACAAAGACCCAAGGAAAAAAGGTAACAAAGTTCCCACCAAACTAAATAGTAAAACTCTAAGCATTATAATTTTTTTCCCCCTCCAAGGAGCAGTTTGAGGCCTAGAAGTTAGGATTGGATGGGGAGAGTCTCAGAGTTTGAATGCTTTCCTTGAAAACATATTTACTTAAGTAAGGCCTCTTGCCCTCATTCATTAAATGCAAACGTGGGCCCTAAAAACAATGAAGTCCTGCTCTACCTGCCGTTCTGTTTTTGCTGCGCGCCCAGCACTGACATCAGGCTAACTGTTCAACAGCCTTCTATGTGGAATCCGTATTACTTATTATGGCACCATTACCCTTTGTTCAGAAGGTTTTTCTTCATAATTTTTTAGCTTACCTAGGAAGACCTTAAAAAGGAAGTTTAATTCTTTGAAGACCAAAGCTCTCCAATTTTTTCCCTGAGACCAGTTCACAGCTAGCTCTGTGTTGCCAGTGGGGTAGCCCAAATTCCAAAATCTATCATCTGGAAACACACAAAAGCTCTTGCACAGATTCTACCCACCCGCCCTTTCAAAAGGGGGAAAACACACACATGCACACACACATACACACACACACACACTCTAAATTGTAAATCTATTATGTCTATCTAGATCTAATAAGATGTGGTGAGATTAAAAAAAAAAAACAGGTATGATAAAGATATTTTTGTAAATAAAGATGAAAACATATATATCCATTTTAAATTTAAGGAATATTCAGCCATTAATGGATATCAAAGGAAAAGGGAATTTTAATCATCTCTCCATTCAGCCTCAGTTGGGTAAATCATATCTAAGAGATTTGCATAAATATAAACCATCAAAGACTTTTCATCTTCAAAGGGGGTTTCAAGACCCTATAAGCTTTGTACTGTAATCATCACAGGTCACAACCCTGCAGGAATAAGGCTGCTATGGCAACATAAAAAAACTAATGCTTAAGGCTTAGCATAATATTCTGACTGATAGAAAGGAAACTCATTTTAAAAGCTAGCAGCCTATTTACCAAAAGCGGGATTAGAGGTGTTATTTCCCCTTTTAGCCGCCCCCTCCCCTTGCCTGTGCAACCCCCCCTCCGAAAAAAAATCTAATCACTGGGATCTTTAAAAAGCTTTTGACCAATTTGCAGTAACTTTACAATTAGGCGAAAATAAATCACAGCTTTCAGTAATGAAGAATTATTCCCAGTTGCTCCCACTGCCCTCTCCCTTCCTCAGACATTGCCATCATCACCTCCTTAGCAACTTTTCCAAGGGAAGGAATAACTCAACAAACATGAAGGGAAGGCTACACCGGAAGGGGACAAAAGGTATAGTATTTGATGTAAATGAAAATAAAAACGTAAGTCAGGCCACATTTAAGCTAGAAAATGGGTAAGAAGATATTAGGGGCTTTGGGGTTAAAATATGCAGTGGAGGAATTTTTTTTCTCTCATTTTTAAAAGACTTGAAACATTTCTTGCCCCCTTCTTTGTGATAATAGCTATAATTACAAAAATCATAAAGTTTAAAATCAGGTCAACACTTTACAATATATTCTCTGCTCTTAGAAAAATCTGTATAATTCCTTTCATTTTTAAGCCAATGGGGCATTTAAAAATTAAATATTCTAGCCCACTCTCCCCTTCTTGCTTAAAAATTTCATTAAGTACTAGCACAAAAGGTAACTAGTGGATAAGTTTCAATTAATTTTTTCAAAAGGGGCGATTAAATGTTTCCGGCCTGGTAAAATGTTCATTTCATCGAGGTGGAGGGGGCTGGGGGGGAGGGGAAGAAGGGGGGAAAATCACAAAGAGATTGGGGAGGAGATGAAGTAGCAGGGCTCAGCAATTCTTTCAATTCCAGTGCACACCAAATAGTGTGTTGGAAGAATGCACACTGTTCGGGATTTGTGGGAGAATTGTCCCGTGACAAAGGAGGCAGAGTTACGCTTGTTATAGTCCAATAAGCTGTGCCAGTCAAACAAGAACCCACACTATCGACAAAAGGCGAGCAAGAGATTCTCACACAAAAGAAAACAAGTAAGCCCATCTCTCAGTTGTGCATCAGGCTCCGGGTTTTATGCTTCACATAAATACAAACGAAGAGGAAAAAATAAACAGCCAAAGAGACTTCTGTTAACCATAAATCCTATTTAAATCATTTAATCTTTAGTTGTCTACTTTGCAGTACGTCCCTCACAATCAAGGGTTTAAAATAGTGAACAGAAGCTGCAGCAAATGGCTGGTGTGTCCCTCACCCCAAATTAAGGGTCATAACGGTGATAAATAGGCATTAACTATGAAACCAAAGGGGTAACAGTGACTTCAGATTCCATTTCAATCAACTTAAGACATATCTGAATGGGGCAGGGCCCTCCAAGACATTAACATACTATGACCAGTATCTCCCAGCTTCTCAGGGTAACCCGGGAGAGGAAAACTTGTTTAGTAAGTAAATACTGATCCCTAAATATGAGTCTTCAAGAAGATGCCAACATAGAGCTGTCCAATAGAAATATAATGGAAGCGACACACGTAACTTAAAATCTCCTAGTAGCTACATTAAAAAAAAGTAAAATGAAACAGGTGAATTTAATTTTAATAGTATCTTGTATTTAATCCAATAGCAGGAGAAGGATGTGGTGACCTGCTTCTGTAAAGATTACAGCCTGGGAAACCCTCCAGGGCAGTTTTACTGTGTCCTATAGGGTTGCTATGAGTCAGAAGTTGACTCAAAGGCAACGAGTTTAATCCATTAAATCCAAAATAGGATCATTTCAACATGTAATCAATATACAAGTTATTAATGAGATATTTCACATGCTTCTTTTGGGTACTAAGTCCTCAAAATCTGGTGTGTATTTTACACGTACAGCACATCTCAATTTGGACTCGCCACATTTCAAGCACTCAATAGCCACACGTGGCCGGTGGCCACTGCACTGGACAGCTCAGATCCAAAGTATCCAGGCTCATTAAAGAGACGAGCAGTTTCCTCAGGTATTATAACCACTGAATGTATTTCTATAGTTGCATCGACAGCCTTACAGATAAAACTAGACGTGGCGTCAGAAACCAGCACTATTCACACGCCTTACAACACGTCCCTGGTTGCCAGCTCCTGGGCTCTCTGTCCTGGGGTGGTGCGATGAAATGTTACTTTATTCAACAGACAGCTGCAGGATAATAGTAACCCCTAAATAAAATCTAGCCTCCCCCCCTGTTAACAATTAAAACAATCATAGCATAATTAGGCCCATTTCAAAGTTTTCTTAAGTAATTTGACGTGCCAACCACTTTACATTTCAGGCTTTTATTGGCTGAAAAGTCTGTCATGAAACACAAACACACCTGTCAACAATTAAAAAGGGAAGCCATGGTGAACTAACTGTTCAGGAAATAATACCTGCGCTAATTAAAACCATTAGTTAAAAGCTTCCTGTTTATTCCTCCAGCTGCCCTATGGAGTGACCTTTTCTTCCCGTTCTTTATGTTCATTTTTTCATATACGGCTAATGTGCTTTTGCTGTCCATGATTATTTCAAATGAATCTTGGTAAAAGCCATTTGCATCCCTGCTCTTCCAGCTGGAAGCCTTGGGTTAGGGCCTGGCAGGGTGCAAGACAGGACCCAATCCTCTGGTAAGCTAGTTTCCAGGGATTGATCTGTGAGGGCTACTGAAGAGGCTGTTCTGTCCCAAACTCAAATCTGATTAGCAAGCAGGGGCATCATTTAAAAAGTGGGGCTGTTCCACATGGCACTTTGTGGGAGATGCCAGATTCTTCTTGGGTGAAGGAAATGGCCTCCTCTTTCTCAATTCCCTTCCTCTCTGCTCTGTGTATGACCTTTCAAAACCTGAGGCACCTAAATCCTTCCCTTCTGACTACTCCTTCTTAGCTGGTCCTAGTCTTCAATCAAACTCGAAGCATCAGCTACTCACCCATTGGATTTCTTCAGGATTTTCCACCTTGGGTAGCATCAGGCTGGAAGGAAGGACCCGCGACTGCAAAATGGTCTCCAGGTCTTCTTCAGCAAGACCACTGGACACTGAGTTGATTCTCACACACTTTTCTGTGGGACCCAGATCAAAGTCTTCAAGAGATTTTACTATTCTCAGTCGAGCTTCATTCTGTAAGTGTTAAGAAAATGTATCTCCTGAGTTTATTTTATCCTTGAGAGAAAACACAGTTGAATGGTCTGTGAAAGTGTTATGTGGATTCAGAGTGTGAGCACCATGATTATATTTACAAATTTCCTGTCCACCAAATAAATGATATTTGAAGTAAGTCATCCAATCTGACGGGCAGACGATTGATTTCCAGACATCATTCAAGATTATTGTAACATAGATAATGTCCACCATAATACGTACAGTGCCTTTCTAAACAGAAGTGTCATCTTGCTCATAGGCATTACTTTCCAACTGAAAAAGTGTAACAATTAAGAGATAACATTTATTGAGCACTTACTAAGTGCTAGACAGGGTTCTAAGTCCTTTGCATGTATTTTCTCCGTTAATAAATATAAGAAACTAGATAACATCTGGATAATAGTACTCCCATCTTTCAGCATATTCACACTAGGGGAAAAAAAATAAGGGCTTGCTTTTCTTTTTCCACATGCATCATAATTTTACTCCTTTTCTTCTCTTTTTAAAACTGAGTTGAATCTTGACATTCAATTAAGAAGGTGCTCATAGAAAAATGACACTCCATTCTACAAAAAAAAAGCTCCAATTTATTCCACTGGAAGACAATAAATAATATCACCAAGAAATCCCACAAAGTGGTAGACAAATACATTTTTTTCCTTGATTTGACAGTCTTTGCTTCACAGTTATGAAAAGCTGAAAGGCTGAAAATCTACTTCAAGATTTGAATTGTCCCCTGAAAAAAAAATGGTATGAAATCAAACATGCTTTTTATTGGCTTTCGGTTGGGGGTGGTGACGGTGGGTAAGGGGGTGGGGAGAGAGAAAGGGGTGCATTGATGGGGTGGGGGCTGGAGTCAGAGAAAGCAGTTGAAGTCATTACTTCCTGCCAATTTCAGTTTCAAAAACAAATTCCTCCGAGTTGCCAACAGCCCTCAACAAACTCTCATTGTCAGAATGAACACTTATCAAAAGTAGTTTCATTTGGGAAGGGTTTTTATGATCCTAATAAAACTTTAAAGCTTCTCACTGCTGATGAATGTGGTTTAAAAACAAAACAAAACAAAAAACAGTCTTGAATGATATACAGCCATCTGAGCAGCAATACTTACCTTGGAAAAGAGCAAACCAAAGCGAAGATAAAAAAGAATTATTTAAGCCAATATTCATTCAAATTCCAATCAACAAGACAAGCCAGGACAGTGGATTTAAACCAGACGGATGTAGGTCTACGACCCAGTGGAAGTAAGGAAGCCTTCCAAATGTGGTCTGAGTTAAACAGCGTGAGGAAACAGTAGCTTAGAGTTGTCAGGTCAGATGGAAACAGAGTACTGAGGGCCAGTTTGAGACAGCTCTGTGGAGTCCTGATTTAGCGGGCTTCGACTGCCAATAATTAGGCTAAGTTTAGACAAAAACAAGAGAGAGAAGGATGATACAGCCAAGAGTGACTTGGTTCCACATCACGCCACCAGCTATTCCACAACTGTACTACCCATCCTCGTGCGCTAGCATGCGCTCATTCCTCATCCACTAAATACTATAATAATTCTGAAGGCGAAGGGCAGAAATTAGCTTAATGTCATGGTTCTAAAGCCGTCTAGGAAGAAAGGCCTGGTGATCTACTTCCAAAACTAAGTCAGTGAAAACTCTATGGATCACAACAGTCCACTCTGCAACCCATCATGGGGATAGCACAGGACTGGGCAGTGTTTCATTCTGTTGTGCGTGGGGGCCTGACTCAACAGCAACTAACAACAACAAAGCCCTCTAGAGCTGCAGAGAGAAATGTTTCTAGCCCTTCTGCAGTGCAGCGTGTGTATATAAATCTGTGGCCTCAGAGAACCTAAAACATGCTATGCTCAGTGTAGCCCGTATAGCTCCAAGCCCAAGACCACTCCAGCTTGTAAGCATTTCAGCTATGAGGTTTTCTTTCAATACCGCAGGTCAGGCTTGTAAAGGGACTATTGGGACAGAGTGAATGGAAAATTGAAGGGCACTAACTAGGTGGGTTAGGCCAAAAGGTATTTTAAAATGTGAATTATTTGAATCATCATCTCTTTTCCGGCAACGGCCATGTCCTAAATTGTGAATGTTGGTGGCGAATAAAATCTGACCTCTAAGCTGCTTTGTTATGTCGCACTTGGATTTGAAGGGGACTGTTCTGTTCAAAGCTCATGTTCTAAACCTGTTTGTGATTTTATCTAAAGTCAAATTGCCATGGTTTCAGCACATTCCGGTTTACTTAGTAAAATTCAGACCTTGTGAAATTGGCTGCAAATGAAGTACCTACTTCCAATTTTAGGCCAATCTGATTAGCTCTTTTCAGGTTATAATGGGCAGTGTATACTCAGGATTTTACTCTGTGAACCTTTCCAAAAAAAAAGATGATGCTTTTTGAGGTATATTTCCATACAAACCCTTATTAACAGGCTGTTGCTTGTCGCAATTTACATAAACTAAGTGTGCGTCCCTGTGGTATGTATCCCAAAATATCCAACAACTTCACGGAATTTACACCAACCAACAAGCATGTTGATTTTTTTCTCCTTTTGGTATTTTAATGGTGAAATATGCTACTGTGCTAGCAAACACACCCATACCATCTGTCGGGATGAGAGGAAAGCAGCTTCTAGGAACAATTAAGTTCTCAGCGTTTAGCTAGACAGAGTCACATTCCACCCAGTTGTGAAAAGAAATTCTGAGTTTCTCTCTCTCTCTGTCTCCAACCCACATCTCACTTCTCTGGGTCATCTCGCTTATGGCTCTCTCATCTCCATCACCTCCCTCTTTCTCTTTTCCCCTTTCTCTTTGCTTCCTGTTTGGCCTTGACCATCCTCCCAACATCCACCTGACCAGGTGGGTTAGTGAGAAGTGGCTTGGCAGACCTCATCTTCTCAGAATGGCTATCTGGGTGAACTGCCGAAATCACTGGGAGACAAGTGCCTCCTGGGGAAAGAAGGGAAAGGAAATGGGAGCAAAAAGAACCGACGGAAAAAGAACCTTTTGGGGGGGGTCTTATATTCTGGGAGCGAAACAGGTTGTTGAAAAGGAGGTCTAAAAGGGACGGCATTCTAAATATTCTAACACTACATGACAGCCTTGGGAAACAGTTCTCACTGGGGAATGAACTTGTCCGCCTAAAATCTGACAAGCTGGAAAAGACGCAATAATGGAATTAAAGCCTTCATCAGCAGTCACATTCGATCTTTGCTGAGGCTCATTACCATAATGTGTCCTGTACCATGTACGATTCCAGAGGTAAACTTTTCAGAGCACAGGTCACAACGAGGGTTGGCACACATGAGCGTCTTCACAGGCCCCTTTTCTGAAAAGTGGCGCCACCAAGGTCCCCACTTTCAATAGATATTTCGTGCAATGGGCTGCTCAGTGCAGTGGACCAGTGGCTAATAAACTTGTCCTTATACATAAGCCACCATATTATGTGACTCTGTCTGGGCCAGGAACCAAGGCGTACTATGACTTTAGGGACTGGGTTCTTATCACTTGGGGAAGAGACACAGTCCGGTGACGTCAGAAAGCGGATAAATCAACCATCACCAAGACCTGCCGACTCCGAAATTAAAGAAGAAAATATGCGTGCAGTTGGTTCAACTGGCACCCATTAAAGCTAATAACTAATCATCTTGCAAGTTTCTAGCTCCGAATGATCAAATCTGCAAAGAAAACAACATCCGTCCACTTTTACACTCCAGTGGAAGAGGTGGTCCCTCACGGCGGGGCGGCACAGTCTCGCCATCTGGAGAATAAATCGAGTGTGAAGTACAGTATAGTTTGGGACCGAGCTCCGTGGCGGCAGCTCAGCGGTCAGTTCATTAGTTCCAAACTTCCGGGGATTAGAGCAGCATCAATTCTACTGTCGGACAGGATAAGACAGACAGGTTCTGAGATTCAAGGAGGATAGTGACAACCTAGAGGAGCCCCTTGGGCTTATTTACAAAACTACAAAGTATAAACGTACCCAAATAAGTGCCTTAAATAATAGCATTATCACAGTTTCGTAACATCTGAATGAACACCTTTCCCTTCTCCCTGAACTCAAAGGTTGTTATTAGTGTCTAGCCATTTTCAGAGGGAATCATGAAGAGGTAGTTTTAGGTAACCCTGGATGCAACAGGAGCAACAAATTAATGAAAAGGAAGATATAGAGACTAGCTGAGATTTACTGATTAAGAAATACCAGGAGACTCTTTAGACCACAAGGAGGTGCATAACATTTGTGATAAAAAGTGTACAATTAATATTTTCATCCTACAAAAGGCAAATTGCCATGCCACATATTAAAAAAAATCCTAGTAAATTCTGACCCTTCTAAGTCTGTCCATCTCATTTCCATTTTATATAATTTATAAAATGGTGTCACAGGCATTGAGTAGTCCAAAAATCTGAGCAAAAGGCTCTACTAGTAGCATCTATATGAAAACCATTTTGAAAAGTTCAAGATCAACTTTGGTTGCCTATAAAAAAAATCTGAGTGAATTGTTCCATTTCAAGAGATCTTTTTTCATATAACTTCGTTTTAAACTTTTATATTAAAAACAGAAGTGCTTATGACATAAACAGGTCATCATTAGTAAAATATATCACTGTACTTTTCATGTAAATGTGTAAAAATTCATTATGATAATTATCACAGTGACTGTTGTAGCGGCGGCATTGAAAAAAGCCAAATAAGAAATTCTAAATGATTATTACAGAGCAATAGTGTTTCTTTATGCAAGGAAATCGAGTTTTCTATCCCACTGTTTTTTCTACATGAAAAAGAAATGTTAATTTGCCTGTTTTTGAAGAAAGAAAATCTACAACAATATTGAATATACTCTGTGCTTACTGGTTTAAATATTCACTCATTGATTCATTCTACAAACTATTACATGCCAGGCACACTTCTGTTTGCTCTGAACACGCAGATTTTGGCAGAGTAAAGTTCTGATGTGTTAATCACAAAAGACACATTAAAGCACAGGTTTATGGTCCAATGTTAAATCAGCTTTCTTTCCAAGGCGTAAGGAGGCTCAGAATGCATATGAATGGGCAGCTCATAATATGTAATTAGAATTTTTGCTCTTTAGAGATTTAATTGAAAAAGAGAAAAATCCACATTGACAAGCACTAAAATACAATAAACCTATGAAAAGTAATTTATTTTGAAGGTCTCAAAGCAATTAAAAATATTTTTTAAAAGACAAAACAATAGCTTAAATTTGAGCACAGAGGTCTGTGCATTACATTACACTGTATGTAAATCTTACCTCAAAAGAAAGAAGAACTGCAAACAAATATTGAACTCCAGTCAACAATATGCACACTAAAGTATTTTAGGGGAAGTGTAATGTTGTCTGCAAGTTACTTTGAAATGAGTTAAAAGAAAGTAAGATAGATGGATAGAGGGACATATAGGTAGATAGATATTAGAATAAATAAGGTAGAGTAAATGTTACTGGGAGAATATGGGAAGTGGGTATACGGGTATCCACTGTCTTTCAAAAATTTCTGATGTTTGCAATTTTCATAATAAAAATTGGAGAAAATTTTTTTAAATGCCTTTAAAATGTTGGTAATTTTTGGAGCTGATGGATGGGTACATGTAGGCTGTCTTTACTTTTGCATATATGTTTAACATTTCCATAATAAAAAGCTAAAAACTAATTAATACCTTAAATTTCATTTTACTTGTTACTTGTGGGACATAAGTTTCAGGAAGATTATTTTTAGGCTTTTTTTTTTTTTTTTTTTTGTAATGGCTTTATTGAGATATAATTCATATACCATATAATTCATCCATTTAAAGGATACAACTTAATGGTTTCAGTCTATTCAGAGTTCTGCAAGCATCACCACAATCACTTTAAGAACATTTTCATCACCCCGAAAGAAATGCCATATCCTTGAGAAGTTACTCTCCATTACACGCCCAGCCCTAGACAACCACTAATAAAATTTATGTCTCCACAGATTTCCCTCTTCTGGACATTTCATATAAATGGAGTCATACAATATGTGGTCCTTTGTGACTGGCTTCTTTCACTTAGCACAATGTCTTCAAGGTTTGTCCATGTTGTAGCATGTATCAGTACTTCATTCCATTTTTTTTAATATATATATTTTTTATTGTTGTAATTAAATGAAGTTTACATTTCAAGTTAGTCTCCCATACAGAATTTTTTTTTTTTACATACATTGTTATGAGACCCCAACCGCTCACCCCATTCTGCGACAGCACACTCCTCCCTTCCGCCCCTGATTCCCCATGAACATTCAACCAGCTCCTAACTCTCTCTGCCTTCCCATCTCACCTCTGGACAGAAGCCGCCCCTTTGCTCTCTTGTATCTACTTGTCTAAGAGTGACATTCTTCACAAGTATCACTTTATGTCCCACAGTCCAGTCCAATCCCTGTCTGAAGAGTTGGCCCTGGAAATTGTTTTAGTTCTGGGGTGATGGAGAGATCAGGGGCCATGCCTTCCGGGGCACCTCCAGTCTTAGTCAGACCATTAAGTCTGGTCTTCTTACTAGAATTTGAGTTCTGCATGCCATCATTCTACTGCTCCATCAGGGATCCTCTGTTGTGTTCCCTGTCAGGACGTTCATTGGTGGTAGTTGGTATACACTTAGTACTGAAATTTCTGGATCATATGGTAACTCTATGTTTAACCATTTGAGGAACTGTCAGACTGTTTTCCAAAGTTGCTGCACCATTTTATATTCCCACTATCTATGTATGAGGGTTCTAATTTCTCCACGTCTTCACTTGTTATCATCTGTCATTTTTATTATAGCCATCCCAGTGAGTGTAAGGTGTTATCTCATTGTGGTTTGATTTGCATTTCTCTGTAGGTTGATGATGTTGGATATCTTTTCATGTGCTTGTTGGCCATTTGTATAACTTTTTGGAGAAAAGCCTGTTCAGATCTGTTATGGATTAAATTGTGTCCTCTCTAAAATATGTGTTGGAATTTGTCATGAATTGCATTGTGTCCCCCAAAAATATGTGTCAACTTGGTTAGGCCATGATTCCCAGTATTGTGTGGTTGTCCTCTACTTTGTGATTGATGTAATTTTCCTATGTGTTGTAAATCCTAATCTCTACCTGTGGTTAATGAGGCAAGATTAGATTATGTTAAAGAGAATTAGGATGGGATGTAACACCCTTACTCAGGTCATATCCTTGATCCAATGTAAAGGGAGTTTCCCTGGGGTGTGGCCTGCACCACCTTTTATCTTATAAGAGATAAAAGGAAAGGGAAGCGAGCAGAGAATGGGGGACCTCATACCACCAAGAAAGAAGCACCAGAAGTGGAGTGCATCCTTTGGACCTGGGGTTCCTCCATAAAGTAGCTCCTAGTACAGGGGAAGATTGATGACAAGGACCTTCCTCCAGAGCTGACAGAGACAGAAAGGCTTCCCCTGGAGCTGATGCCCTGAATTTGGACTTCTAGCCTACTAGACTGGAGAGAATAAACTTCTTGAAGCCGTCCACTTGTGGTATTTCTGTTATAGCAGCACTAGATGACTAAGACAGAATTCTAACCCCTATACCTGAAGATGTAATCCTGTTTAGAAATAGGGTTTTCTTTGTTCTGTTAGTTAGATCATACCCACATAGGGTGGTCTAAATCTAATCACTTCTGAATTATAAAAAGAGCAGATTAGACACAGAGACAAGTACACACTAGGGAAAAGACAGACGCCCGTGTGAGCACTGATCATCTACAAGCCAAGGAACCAAAGAATGCCCAAGACCACCTAGAAGGAAGGAATCGACACAGTTGAGACCCTGCTTTGGACTTCTAGCCTCCAGAACTATTGGAAAATAAATTTCTGTTCTTCTGATTCACCCACTTGTGGATCTGCATTACAGCAGCATGAGGAACTAAGGTAAGATCCTTTGCCCATTTTTAAAAATTGTTGTAAAAATATATAACACATTTGCCAATTCAACATTTTTCAGGTGTACAATTTAGCAACATCAATTACATTAATTATGTGCAACCATATCTATCATTGGCTACTTTACCAATACCATAAATAAAAACCTACTGCTTCCCAAACAATGGCTCCTCCTATCCCCTTCCCTCCTTCTTCTTATTTAATATAAATGAGATCATAAAATATTTGTCCTTTTATGAGTGACTTATTTCACTCAGCACAAGGTTTTCAAAGTTCATCCATATTGTAGCATGTATCAGGACTTCATTTCTCTTTATTCTTCGCTTATTTTAAATTTTTTTTCTTTTGATTTGTAATAGTTTGTTATATCCTCTAGATACAAGTCCCTTATCAGATATATGATTTGCAAATATTTTGCATTCTGTGGGTTGTCTTTTTACTTTCCTGATGGTGTCCCTTGAAGCACAAAAGTTTTTAATTTTGCTGAAGTCCAGTTTATCTATTTTTTCTTTTTGTTGCTCAAGCTTTTGATGTCATTGTCTAAGAAATCATGTCTTGCCTAATCTAAGGTCATAAATACTTAAATGTATGTTTTCTTATAAGAGTTTCAAAGCCTTTGCTCTTACTTTTAGGTCTTTGATACATTTTGAGTTAATTTTGTATACGGTGTGAGGTAGGGGGCTTGGGATATTTTTATTTCATGTTTTCAGTCTTTATTTTTCAACAAAATACAGCGAAAATCACCTAGGAAGAGAAAACTCAAGTGAAAATGAGGGCTTCACTTCCATCAGCCTCCTCACTCAGCTTTGCCCTGGCAAGTGAACCCTCAACAGTCCACTGGCTGCGTTTGGCTTTCCTGCTGCCACAGCCTTATCAATCACCTTCTCCTATTCTCCTCCTTTTTCATCTTGGCTTCTCACCACTTCCTCTGAATTGATTTTCCTCAGTTGTATGTGCCAAGCCTTGTGTTTCTTGGAGGACCCTATCATGGACCTCTCAACCCCAAACCCACAGGGAAATGCAGAGCTAGTGCTCAGAAGATGCCCGTTGTCGGCGTTTGACACCTGTGCTTTTTACGTTTCTTGTTAACTTTATGAACTGGTAGTGTAGCTTTTTAAAAATTGTTTTATTGTGGTAAACACATATATAACAAAATATTTGCCAATTTAACAATTTTTAAGTGTACAATTCAGTGACATTGATTATATTTGCCACGTTGTGCAACCATCACCACTACCTGTTTCCAAATTATTTTACCACCTTCAGCAGAAACTTAGTGCCCCCTAAGCAAAGACTCTCCCTCTCCCCCTCCTTCCCACCGCTGGTAATCACTAATAAGCTTTGTTCTCTTTACACTTGCCTATTTCATATAAGTGAGATCATACAATATTTGTCCTTTTGTGACTGACTGACTTCACTCAGCATAACGTTTTCAACGTTTGTCCATGTTGTGGTATGTATCAGGACTTCGTTTCTCTTTACGGCTGAGTAATATTCTATTGTGTGTATGTACAGAATTTTGTTTTTCCATTCATCTGTTGATGAGCATTAAGGTGGTTTCCACATTATGGCTATAGTGAACAGTGCTGCAGTGAACAATGGTGTACAAGTTTGCATTCCTGCTTTCAATCCTTTCGGGTATACACCAACGTTTAAGATTGCTGGCTTGGTAGTGAAGCTTTGAGGTACTCCTTGCACACAACTTAAATAAATTTACTTTATTTTCTGTACACAACTTTTTAAAATGGCCAAGTATTTACCTCCTAAAGACTTATATTGCCTTTCTCAATACCAGTAACAACCGCCATGCTCAGCTTTGTCTGCAGAGCTTTGGAATTCACAAGCTCCATGGTTCTTTCTACTCTTATTCTATTTATTCTCATTCACTGATACTTTTCACCTCAGATGGGCAATAGTATAATTTCTGTTTTGGAGCAGGGCAACAGAAGCACAGGGGAGCCAAGGGGTTTGTTCCAGGTGGGGTACTCAGTGAGTGAATACACAGGAATGCTTTAGCATATACTCTCCTGAGAGGTCCACTACCCACGTCTACAGGACTAGAAGGATCCAGAGGAAAATGCAAAACACAACCACTCATTTATGCATTTTATGTACGTAAGGCCAAACACGCAGATACTTGAAAACATTTAGATAACTGACAGGATTTGTCCCTTTTCTCTATGAATGCTTGTGATTCTGAGGAGAACACTTCCTGAATACCGTCCTCAGATTCTACCTGATTTCACTGGCATGGTCTTTAAAAATTTCTGAACCAACATGAGAGAGATTAATCAAATGCTGTCCACTACGGCAGGTGCTTAGGATAACTACAGGAAAGACAGGAAAAAAAATGTACGAAACCTATCCTGCTGAACTCTAGGAATTTGTAATTGAGTTGCAGCAATGAAAGGCACACAAATGAGAAGTGAAATAATAGTTCAGTGGAACAGACCATAGAGGTCATGGGAGCTTGAGGCTGGAGATAGCACTTCAGGCTGAGATGGGCAGAGGGCTTAGTGCAGACTCAGCTGGGACTCAGGCTGGCCTCTCAAGACTATGGGTTTTTTTTTCTAATTCAACAATTTCTACATATATAATTCAGTGACACTGATTATATTCTTCATGTCGTGCAATTATTATTACTATCCTTTTCCAAATTATTCCACCACCATTAACATAAACTCAATGCCCTCTAAGCAAAAACACCCCCTTCCCCTTTGTCATGGATTGAATTGTTTTCCCCAAAAATATCTGTCAGCTTGGCTGAGTCATGATTCCCAGTATTGTATGATTGTGTAGCATTCTGTAATACAATATGATTTCCTTATATGGTGTAAACTCTTCTTACTATGATGTAATAAAATGGATTAGTGGCAGTTATACTGATGAGGTCTACAAGATTAGATAGTGTCTTAAGCCCATCTCTTTTGAGATATAAAAGAGAGAAGTGAGCAGAGACACATAGGGACCTCATACCACCAAGAAAGCAGTGCCGGGAGCAGAGCACATCCTTTGGACCTGAGGTTCCTGTGCTGAGATACTCCCAGACCAAGGGAAGACTGATGCATCACAAGGACCTTTCTTCAAAGCCAACAGAGAGAAAAAGCCTTCTGCTGGAGCTGATGCCTTGAATTTGGACTTATAGCCTACTAGACTGTGAGAGAATAAATTTCTCTTTGTTAAAAGCCATCCACTTGTGGTATTTCTGTTATAAAAGCACTAGATGACTAAGATACTCTTCCTACTCCTGGTAACCACTAATAATCTTTGTTTTCTATATATTTGCTTATTTCATATAAGTGAGATCATATAGTATTTGTCCCTTTGCAACTGAGTTATCTTGCTCAGCATGATGATTTCAAAGTTCATCCATGTTGTGGCGTGTATCACTACTCCATTTTGCTTTATGGCTGAGTAATATTTCATTGTATATATGTACCACATTTTGCTTATCTATTCATCAGCTGACGCACATTTTGGTTGTTTCCAGATTTTGGCCGTTGTGTGAGTAGGATTTTAATAGGTGGAGAGGAGGGGGTAGCACCCAGCAAAGAGCCAGAAATGGGCAAAGGGTAGAAGCAGGAATAGTGAGCGAATAAAAAACCAGATGGTACATACATATGGGAATCCCAAGATGGTGGAAACGGTTAACACTCTCTGCTGCTAACTGAAGGGTTCAAGGTTTGAGCACACACAGAGGTGCCTTGGAAGAAAGGCCTGGCAATCTGTTGTTGTTGTTAGGTGCCGTCAAGTCAGTTCTGACTCATAGTGACCCTATGTACAACAGAATGAAATGCTGCCCAGTCCTGTACCATACTCACAATCGTTGCTATGTTTGAGTCCATTGTTGTAGTCACTTTGTCCATCCATCTCATTGAACGTCTTCCTTCTTTTTCACTGACTCTCTACCAAGCATGATGTCCTTCTCCAGGGACCAGTCCCTCCTGATAACATGTCCAAAGTACATAAGATGAAGTCTTGCCATCCTTGCTTCTAAGGAACATTCTGGCTGTACTTCTAAGACAGATTTGTTCATCTGGCAGTCCATGGTATATTCAATATTCTTGCCAGCATCATAATTCAAAGGCATCAATTTTTCTTCGGTCTTCCTTATTCATTGTCCAGCTGTTGCATGCATATGAGGTGATAGAAAATACCATGGTTTGGGTCAGGTGCACCTTAGTCCTCAAGGTGACATCTTTGCTTTTTAACACTTCAAAGAGTTTTTTGCAGCAGATTTGTCCAATGCTATACGTTGTTTGATTCTTGACTGCTGCTTCCATGGGAGTTGATTGTGGATCCAAGTAAAATGAAATCCTTGACAACTTCAATCTTTTCTCTATTTATCATGATGTTGCTTATTGGTCCAGTTGTGAGGAGTTTTGTCTTCTTTATGTTAAGGTGTAATTCATACTGAAGGTGTAGTCTTTGATTTTCATCAGTATGCGCTTCAAGTCCTCTTCACTTTCAGCAAGAAAGGTTGTCATCTGCATATCACGTTGTTAATGAGTCTTCCTCCAATCCTGTTGCTGCGTTCTCCTTCACATAGTCCAGCTTCTTTGACTATTTGCTCAGCATACAGATTGAACGGGAATGGTGAAAGGATACGACCCTGACGCACACTCTTCCTGATTTTAGACCACACAGTATCCCCTTGTTCTGTTTGAATGACTGCCTCTTGGTCTATGTACAGGTTCTGTATGAGCACAATTAAGTGTTCTTGAATTCTCATTCTCTGCAATATTATCTATAATTTGTTATGATCCACACAGTCATATGCCTTTGCACAGTCAATAAGACACAGGTAAACATCTTTCTGGTATTCTCTGCTTCCAGCCAAGAGCCATCTGACATCAGCAATGATAATCCCTCATTCCACGTCCTCTTCTGAATCTGGCTTGAATTTCTGGCAGTTCCTGTTGCTGTACTGCTGCTACTGTTTTTGAACTATCTTCAGCATAATTTTACTTGCATGTGATATTCGTGATAGTGCTCGATAATTTCTGCATTCCGTAGCACCACTTTTCTTTGGAATGGGCACAAATATGGATATCTTCCAGCTGGTTGGCCAGGTAGCTGTCTTCCAAATTTCTTGGCATAGACGAGTGATCCACTTCCCCCAAATCAGCCATTCAAAACCCCAGGGAGCAAAGTTCTACCTTGACACACGTGGGGCCACCATGTGTCAGAGTCAGCTCCACAGGAACTGGTACACACACATATGCTGTCCAGTAAGGAGGATGCTCATATCAGGAAGTGAACAGAAAGACAACGGAGATTCCAAAAAGGCAGGTGCGAGCCCATAATTAAGAACTACAAGGCCTGAGGCTCCAATCCATTGGGTGAGAACAGGGGTGAAGGTGCTGGTAGGGTACTAACTGCAGTTCAGTTGAAAAAGTATCTCCGAAGAAGCTGCCCTGTGTTACTGACTGTGCATCAGAGGACAATCCATCCCAGCAGTCCCTCAGAGCGCTAAGAGAAGGACGTCCCTGCTTGGTCCTGTCCTGCCATGAGCTCCTTCTCCAGCCCTGGAGCTGAGTGAAGCATGAGCTTTGTCCTCAGAGGGCCTCAGTCCAAGCAACTCAATGTCATCTTTGGGATGGGTGTTTGTACATGGGTTTCTGATTTGGGGGGTTCACAGTGTAAGACTGTAAAACAATAATTGAAGCTTCACCCTGCATTGGGAAGGCTGCCCCACCTCCCCTCCCTGCTCCTCCTAATTGGTCTCCTTCTGCCCTCCTCCCCTGAGGATGGAGACGGGGCGCTCCCTTTTGCAAGGGGAACAAAGTACGGCCCAAAGCAAAGCTGCCCTCTCACTCTCAACTCGCTGTATTTGTGTGTGACAACTTCTCTGGGTTAGAGAGGTAATTAGCTGTTTGGGTTTAAAAACCCTCCTGCTGGGTTGCAGTCTGCGTGGAAGAAAAGTAAGCAAGGGAAAGGGAACGGTGTCATCAAAGGACTCCACACCTACCTGTCTTCATTACGGGGATGAAAACGTGCCGTGTGCCGCAGGTGCCACGGATTATCCGGGCAGGGTAGAATCCACAGGCCTTTCATTCTTTTTAACAGTAAATCATGAGTGATCGGCTCATAATTTAGTGAGGCAGCCTGGCAATACGCATCAGATAACTGACTTTTCACCTGTTCTGGCCTGAGCAGTTTTCCAGTGATGCTCACAACAGTTTTGGGCTGGTGACTTCCTCTAGTCATCACTCAACATTGATCCAAAGTGTCCCCTTAATGTAAATATTAATGTAAATATCAAGAACCAATGAAAAATAACAACAACAAGGAAAAACCTGACTCCTTTACTTTTTTTTTTTTTAACTGTGGTAAATACACAGGTAACAGAACAAGTGCCATTTCTGCAGTTTTCACACGTACGGTTCTGTGACATTAATCACATTCATCGTGTTTCTCAATCATCATCATTAACCGTTCCTGAATATTTCCATCATCCTTAACAGAAGCTCAGTGTCCCCTAACTGGCTCCTTTGCTTCTAGGGAGGGGAATCTTTGTCAGCCTGCCCACCACCAGCTCCCTCAGGCCGGTGGGCCCGTTCTCTCTACAGCCGCGCTCAGCTGGGTTCTAACTGTGCTCGCCACGTCTATGTTGCGGTGGGGAGCCGGCTGTCTGGGTGCCAGTTGCTTCAACAACACTTCTCTGAGGCACTGACACAAAGAATCTTGTCTCTGTAAGCATGAGGT
Source organism: Dugong dugon (assembly GCA_030035585.1). Taxonomy (NCBI): domain Eukaryota; kingdom Metazoa; phylum Chordata; class Mammalia; order Sirenia; family Dugongidae; genus Dugong; species Dugong dugon. The sequence continues at coordinate 15,306,358 of CM057479.1, forward strand.
TATAAAAGTTTACGGATAGAAGTACAAAATGTCTAACAACGTGGCACAAACAGCCTTGCAATTAAAAGAAACCAAGTGCAGGCTAATCCCAGCTAGCTGCAGGATGAAGCAAGCCCCCGACTTCTAGTCTGAGCAACACCACCGAGGAGGAGTCTGTAGTAGAGTCCTTAGTGGGTTAATTAGTCTTCCTGGAAGCCAGGGATGAAGAAATCAGGTAACAAAATAAGCAATGCGATGGTGTAAATAGAATGCAAAAGAGATAGCTCTTGTGGGTACATTAAATTGGGTCATTATTCGCACCAACTATTTTTGAAGTTAGGTGAGGCTTTAAAGCTAAAAGGAGCAAACAACTCCCCACAAAATATAATTAGTTGGTTCCACCTTTGTATATTTTGATTTCTGTTGCTTGATATATATGCATGTGTTCATTTCCAGTAGTTAATCACTTATTTTTCAGGTTTTTCTTTGTCGATTTTGTTCCCCAATTATTCGCCAAGGAAAACCATAATCAGAAAAAATACTTTTGTTTCTTTTCAGTGGCAAACTGACAGGTATTTCAGGTGCAGGCCTTTGCAATCCTATTCATCAGCTGTTATAATTTCTTCTAAAATCAATAAGGAAAAAAAGAAAACATAATGTGAAAAAACCAGGGAATAGAGGGTGGTGATGTCATCAGGATATTTTAGTTTTTTAAAAAGGTACATTCTGTACTTTTAGGACGATGGTTTGGTTATAGCAAAGGATCCCTCTCCAGAGCCCCACCACATGGGAGGAGGTTTCTCTTTGCAGCCTAGAGCAGCCACAATTTCTCCAAAAATGAGTAACTCGGAGAAAGCGGCCGAGCCCAGTGTCATCTTACCTAGCTCGCTAGCACCAGGAATGCCGGATCTTCTATAAGTAAATGTTTTCCTAGAGAAAACGCTAATAAAAACAGTGTGATGGCTGGCGCCGAGCTTGATTTTCCTTGCATTTTGCACCTTTTCCTCTTGCCAGTTCTTCACATCAACTTTCTCAGTGGCTTCATTCCTTCACTGATACCAGGCATGCTCGCTGTGCAAAGACTTGGTTTCTCTTCGCTCTTTTTGCGCCCAGTAAATGTTCATAAAGCATTAAACGTGAGAACAAGCAGGTTAATTTACCCTGCCGGTGAGCCAGGCTCTCTGAAGTCTCTTTGAAACTCTGCTGTATCGGCTTCTGAGTCAGAGGCCGCGGTCCCAGTGGTGAGGACTCTTGCCAGAGCCTTCTCTATGCTGACATCAGGTGTGATTTAGCATAACAGATTGGACGTTCAATGCTTCTCTAAACCATGTGTCGAAACTAAATTGTATCCTTTGAGCGAGAGGAAGGTAACAGTCTCATGGGCTGGATATTCTGCCAGGAAAGAGGCCTCTGGACGTAGAAAAAATGGGAAAATCACCCCACCTTGCAACACAGGCCTGGTTTTAGGAAAATTAAAGTTCTCCTTAATGACAGTGGTTGTTTTTGTTGTAAGGTGTGATCGAGTCAATTTTGACTCATCGTCACCCCATGTGACAGAGTAGAATGATATTAGTACCTTGTTAACATCCCCAGGTCATAGCACAATGCTTTTTTCCTCTAATGATCGGTAGGCAACAAGGACCAAGGATTTCTAAAAAATATATATATAAAGAGGATATGTGGTATCCAGATTGGAAAAGAAGAAGTAAAATTATCTCTATTTGTGGATATGATTCCACATATAGAAAATCCCAAAGAGTCCACAAGAAAACTTCTGGAGTTAATAGAGGAATTTGGCAAAGTTACAGGGTACAAAGTCAGCAAACAAAAATCAGTTGGGTTTCTACACGCTAGCAATGAGAAATCTGAAAGAGAAATTAGGGAAACAATTCCATTTACAATAGCATCTAAGAGAAAAAAAACCTAGGAATAAATCTAACCAGGGACATAAAGGATTTATACAATACCAAAAAACCAAAACCAAACCCATTGCCGTCAAGTCACTGTAAGAGATTAAAGAAGACTTAAATAAATAGGAAGATGTTCCATGTTCATAGATTGGAAGACTTAGTACTGTTAAGAGTCAATACTATCCAAAGTGATCTATAGATTCAGTGCAATCACGATCAAAATTCCAACAGCCTAAACACTAACTAGACAATAGATAAGTGGTAACTTTAGTGAAGGGTAAGACAGTACACCCTTCTGGGGAAGTCGGCAAAACTTGACAAAGGAAAGGTCATGGAAGCTTCAAAGATATACCCAAACTCCCTGAGGGACCGAATTACGGGGCTGAGGGCTGGGGACCATGGTCTCAGGGGACATCTAGCTCAATTGGCATAACATAGTTTATAAAGAAATGTTCCACATCCTACTTTTCAGTAGCTTTTGGGGTCTTAAAAGCTTGTGAGTAGCCATCTAAGATACTCCACTGATCTCACCCTGTCTGGAGCAAGGGAGAATGAAAAAAACCAAAGACACAAGGGAAAGATCAGCCCAAAGGACTAATGGACCACAACTACCGCAGCCTCTACAGACTGAGTCCAGCACAACTAGATGGTGCCTGCTACCAGCACTGACTGCTTTATAATAGAAGGTCCCAGAAAGAGCTGGAGAAAAGTGTAAAAAAAAAATTCTAACTCACAAAGGCCAGACTTACTGGTCTGACAGAGACTGGAGAAACCCTGAGAGTATGGCCCCTGGACATCCTTTTAACTCAGTACTGAAGTCACTCCTGAGGTTCACCCTTCAGCCAAAGATTAGACAGGCTGATGAGTCTAAATGGGCACACCAGCCCAGAGGCAAGGATGAGAAGGCAGGAGGGGACAGGAAAGCTGGTAATGGGGAACCCAAGGTCGAGACGGGGAGAGTGTTGACATGTTGTGGGGTTGGCAACCAATGTCACAAAACAAATGTGTATTGTTTATTGAGAAACTAATTTGCTCTGTAAACCTTCATCTAAAGTACAAGAAAAAAAATTTCAACAGCCTTCTTTACAGAAATAGAAAAACCAATCTTCAACTTTATATGGAATGGCCAGAGGCCCTGAATAGCTAAAACAATGTTAAAAGAGAAGAACAAAGGAGGACTCACACTTCCTGGTTTGAAAACATACTATACAGCTACAGTAATCAAAACAGCCTGGTATTGGTATAACAGACACACAGAACAATGGAATAGAACTGAAAAAGTCCAGAAATAAACCCTATATCTATGGTCAACTGATTTTTGACAAGGGTGCTAAGTCCATTCGATGGGGGAAAGAAGAGTCTCTTCAATAAATGGTGCTGGGAAAATTGGATTTTCACATGCAGAAAAATGAAACAGGATCTATGCCTCACACCATACACAAAAACAAATTCAATGTGGATTAAGGATCTAAATGTACAACCTAAAACCAAAATTCTTAGAAGAAAAAACAGGGGCAAAAATGTCAGGCCTAGCTTTCAACAATGAATTATCTAATATAATAACAAAAGCACAAATAGCAAAAGACAAAATAAATAAATTGGACCTCATCAAAATTAAAAACTTTTATTCATCAAAAGGCTTTACCAAAAAAGTGAAAAGACAAGCAAGCTACCCACTGGGAGAATATCTTTGGAAACCACATATCCGACAAGAACCTAATATCCAAAATATATATCAAACATCGACAGAGTAACAACAAAAAGACAAATAACCCAATTGCAAAATGGGCAAAGGATTTGAATAGACATTTTACCAAAGAGGACATTCAAATGGCCACCAAACACATGAAAAAATGCTCAGTGTCATCAGCTATCAGAGAGACGCAGATCAAAACCACAATGAGATACCATTTCACTCCCACTAGGATGGCTAAGATAAAAAAATAAAATAAAATAAAACAACAAATGTTGGCAAGGATGTGCGGAAATTGGAATCCCTACCTGTTGCTGGTGGGAATGGAAAATGTACAGCCATTGTGGAAAACAGTGTGGTGGTTTCTCAGAAAAATAAAAATAGAACTACCATATGACCCAGCAATTCCACTCCTAGGTATATACCCAAAAGACTTGAAAGCAGAATCTCACACCAATGTTCACTGCAGCACTATCCTCAGTAACTAATAGGTGGAAACAACCTAAATGCCCATCAACAGATGAATGGATAAGCAGAATATGGTACATATATACAATGAAATACTACTCAGCCAACAGGAGAAATGAAATCTTGATACATGCTACAATATGGATGGAGCTGGAAGAGATTATGCTGAGTAGTCAATCACAATAGGACAAATATTGTATGACCTCACTTATACAAAAAACAAGAAAAGACAAATGTACACAGACCAAAGTTTATTAATGGTTACCAGGGGTGGGAGGGAGGAGGAAAGGGGGATTTATTGCTTATGGACTACTGAGTTTCAGGGTATAACCAAAAAACCAAACTCGTTGCTGTCGAGTTGATTCTGACTAGAATAACAATAATTAAGGACAGAGTTGCACAGCCAACTATTGCAATTGCTGTCAATAAGTTGTACACCTGTAAAAAGTTGAATTGGCAAAAATTGTGTCATAGATATATTTACAAAAATGACAAAAAGAAGAGCAGCTGCTGAGGCTGCTTGTGTGCAACCAAAAACCTCATGGGATTTGGTTTCTTGGTTTGGAGGTTTAGGGTCAGGTTTTCATGGGACATCCCAGTTAATCGGCCTAATAACATGTTTAGTGCCTCTGTTCTACCTCCTAGTGCGTGGGGTCTCATAAACTTGCAAGCAGCCATCCAAGGCACAACAGTTGGTCTTCATCTGCCTGAAGCAACAGAGGAAGAAGGAGAGTCAGGAATAGGAGGAGGATATGGAATGTGTGGCTAATTGCCTCCATGAACAACTGCCTCCTTTGCCATGAGACCAGAAGAACTGGATGGTGCCTGGCTATTATTACTGAACATTTTGATCAAACATTCCACAGAAGATTCCTGATAAAAAGGGGGGAAATGCAGAACAAAATTTCAAATGTTCATGGACTACAGGCTTCCTTGAGCCCTGAAGTTTGGGTGAAGCCCTGAAACTATTGCCCTGAGAGAATCTTTAAACTTTAAACCAAAAATACTTCCTGAAGTCTTCTTAAAATCAAACAATAGTTTAGCTTAACTAGTAAAAAATGTCTACCTTGAGCATTAAGCTCTTTTAAGGACTATCTATATGGGATCAAATTGACAACAGCAACTGAAAAGATTAAACAGGAATCCTAGGGGGCAGTGAATTTATGGTAATGAGGGAGGAACAACTCAGAAAAGGAGGGTGAGAATAGTTGCACAACTCAAAGAACGTAATCACTGTCACTAAATTGTACATGTAGAAACTGTTGAATTGGTGTGTGTTTTGTTGTGTATACTCTCCACAACAACAAAATTATATATATATATACACACACATATATATATGCACATATGTTGTTGTGTGCCGTCAAGTCAATTTTGAGTCATAGTGACCCTATAGCACAGAGCAAAACTGCCCCATAGGGTTTCCAAAGAATGGCTGGTGGATTTGAACTGCCGATTTTTTGGTTAGCAGCTGAGCTCTTAACCACTTTGCCACCAGGGCTGCACGTGCACACACACACACACACACACACACACACACACACACACACACACACATATAAAGAAGATACGCAAAAAATTGAATTGTATGGAAATATAAAAACTCATTGAGTCTAGCCTTTGCTATATACCTAGTCAGTTGCTTAACCCAGGCATGAAACCCTGGTTGACAGTGACTTTAAACAGAGGCATTAGGTGCCAGCTCTCAAGGCAATGAGGATAATGCCTGTCAGAGAAGAAGCCAAGCTTTGCGGTTGCTACAGTGTAGATACCAGAGTTCAGAACAGCATGTTGCCTGGTGTTATGGATTGAATTGAGCCTCCCCAAAATATTTATTGAAGTCCTGGCCCCTACACCGGTGGATGTGATCAGTTTGGAGATAGGGCTTTCTTTGTTATGTTAATTAGGTCATGCACTAGTAGGGTGGGTCCTAAACCTAATCACTTCTGAGTTATAAGAAGAGCAGGATAGACACAGCAGCATATACAGGGGGAAGGCGCCATATAAAGACAGGCACACATGGCAGATGCATCTATATGCCCAGGAAGGCCAAGGCAGTGACTAGAAGCTAAAACGGACAAAGAAGGCCCTTCCTCTAGAGCCATGCCCTGAATTCAGACTTCCAGCCTCCTGAACTGTGAGAAATTAAATTTTTGTTCTTTAAGGCCACCCATCTGTATCTTCTATTATGGCAGCAGTACGTAACTAAGACACCTGCAGATGGCAAGCTTGGTAAGGCTGGGGCAAAGGACAAGGCCCAAAGCTGAGACACAGGTCACCCCACAGAAACAGTGGCTGATGCCACAAGAGGTCACAGAAGATACTTTTAGGACAAGCTTAGCAAACACAATAGCCTAGAATTACCAACCTTTTTGTCCAGGGCATTGCCATGGGGCAACTGAATACTTAGTGATGTACAGTTAGTCAATGGAGAGGGCCAATGGCATCCCAATGCCAAGTAATATGACTTTGGAATGAAGTATATATGTTCAGACTACAGTTGTTTGTTTGTTTTAACTTTTCAAAGGGCTTTCATGCCTATTGTCGTGGATTGAACTGTGTCCCCCAAAGTATGTGTATCAATTTGGCTAGGCCATGATTCCCACTATTGTGTGATTGTCCACCATTTTGTCATCTGATGTGATTTTTCTATGTGTTTTAAATCCTATCTCTATGATGTCAATGAGATGGGATTAGTGGCAGTTATGTTAATGAGGCAGGACTCAATCTACAAGATTAGATTGTGTTTTAAACCAATCTTTTTTGAGATATAAAAGAGAGAAGCAAGTAGAGAGACATGGCGACCTAATACCATCAAGAAAGAAGCACCAGGAGCAGAGCGCATCCTTTAGACCTGGGTTCCCTGCAGTGAGAAGCTCCTCGACGAGGGGACGATTAATGACAAGGACCTTCCTCCAGAGCCAATAGAGAGAGAAAGCCTTCCCCTGGAGCTGGTGCCCTGAATTTGGACTTCTAGCTTCCTAAACTGTGAGAGCATAAACTTCTGTTTGTTAAAGCCATCTACTTGTGGTATTTCTGTTATAGCGGCACTAGATAACTAAGACACCTATCATCTTATTTGTCCTCACAACAGTCCTGTGGTATAGACAGGGCAGATTTTTTTTTTTTTTATTGTGCTTTAAGTGAAAGTTTATAGCTCAAGTTAGTTTCTCATACAAAAATTTATACACACGGTGTTATGTGACCCTAGTTGCTAGCCCTATAACGTGACAGCACACTCCTCCTTTCCACTCCGGATTTCCCCTGTCCGTTCAACCAGCTCCTGTTCCTTTCTGCCTTCTCATTGCGCCTCTGGACAGGAGCTTCCCATTTAGTCTCGTGTATTTACTTGAACTAAGAAGCACACTCTTTATGAGTATCATTTTATGTCTTACAGTCCAGTCTAATCTTTGTTTCAAGAGTTGGCTTTGGGAATGGTTTTAGTTCTGGGTTAACAGAGAGTCCAGGTGCCATGTCTTCTGGGGTTCCTCCAGTCTCAGTCAGACCATTAAGTCTGGTCTTTTTACTAGAATTTGAGTTCTGCACCCCACTTTTCTCCTGCTCCGTCAAGGACTCTCTGTTGTGTTCCCTGTCAGGGTAGTTATTGGTGGTAGCTGGGCACCATCTAGTTCTTCTGGTCTCAAACTGATGGAGTCTTTGGTTAGCCCTTTCTGTCTCTTGGGCTAAGGTTTTCCTTGGGTCTTTGGTGTTCTTCATTCTCCTTTGCTCCAGGTGGGCTGGGACCAATTGATGCATCTTAGATATCCACTCACTAGCTTTTAAGACCCCGGGCACCACTCACCAATGTGGGATGCAGAACATTTTCTTAATAAATTTTGGTATGCCAGTTAACATAGATGTCCCCTGAAACCATGGTCCCCAGACCCTCCCTCTGCTACTCTGTCTCTCGAAGTGTTTGGTTGTATTCAGGAAACTTCTTAGCTTTTGGTTTAGTCCCATTGTGCTGACTTCCCCTGTACTGTGTGTTGTCTGACAGGGCAGATTTTATTATTCACATTTGCCTTAAGAACAGAGAGGTTAGAAGCCTCGCCCACAGCTCACACAGCAAGTCAGCAGCTGAGGTGGCCCAGAACTTACATCTTGGCTCCCAATTTCTGCTTTGTCTGTGGAACCCCTCCTTGCACCCTGGAAGGTCTGTGAGTTACCCAGTAGCCCATGTTGCTGTTGTGTGCCATTGAGTCAATTCCAACTCATAGGGACTCTATATGACAGAGTAGAACTGTCCCATAGGATTTCCTACGCTGTAATCTTTATGGGAGCAGATCGCCAGGTCTTTTCTCCTGCAGAACACCTGGTGGGTTCAAACCAACGACCTTTTGGTTAGCAGCTAAGTGCCTAACCATTGCACCACCAGGGCTCCTTCAATAGCCTATAATAAACTTTTTTTTTCTCTTGATTAAACTCTGCAGGGTTGATGCTGTGGTTTGTTACCAGGAGCCCTGACCAATACAGGGACTGTATTACAGACTCATTCTGTCACTTGTCTTTTTCATTCAACAATAGGTAAGGTACATCTTTATGTAAGGGATAATCTACGTGATCATTTTTTCATGACTGCATAGTATTTCTTTGTATGGATATACCATAATTTATTTAATCAATCCCCTAATGATTAGGATTTAAATTTTCCCCAATTTTTTTTATTATTCATTCATTTCACTCAACAGATGTTTACGGAACACTCTTTACTTGCCAGGTACTATTCTAGGAACTGGAGATAACAAATCCCCGGCCACATGCAGTTTACAGTCCGGCCAGGAAAACAGCTGACAAACAAGTAAACTGAGAAACACCTGCAGGCTGTACAAAGATCTATGAAGAGAAGGAACTAAATGATGGGAAGGGCGGTGGTGTGCGTTACCTGGCGCAGCAGAGGAGCCTCTTTGAGGACTTGACGTTTGCGTTGATACCTGAAGCATTATAAACAAAGCTAAGAACAAATATCCTAGAATATTCATCTTAAGAGCACGTGTCTGAAAATTCCCTTGGGATAAACGCCTAGAAGTTCAAATGCTGGGTCAAAACACACGCTCATTTTAACATGTACGTATACTAAAATTGCCTAAAAAGGGCTGTACAAATTTAAACTCCCATTTCCTTGTGCCTGCCTATTTCTTGTTGGTTCTGAACTCACACTAGCTTGACCCTGTTTTCAAAACTCAACATCTTTACACCAGGGCTGTAACCACATTGAGGACAGGGAGTATATCTTGTAGCTCTTGTGCTCCCAAGCCTAATTGAAAGGAAACCACAAGGAGCTGATCTCCGGCATGGAGCAGAGTCCCCAGAAAGGACAATCTGCTCAAGGATAATGGGAAGCTAGCCTGTCCACCTAATCTCGTTGTTGTTGTTAACCACCATCGAGTTGGTCCCCAACTCATGGCGAATCTATGCACAATGGAATGAAACACTACCCAATCCTGTGCCATCCCCATGACTGGTTATGGATCAGACCGTTGTGATCCATAGTGCTTTCATTGGTTGATTTTTGGAAGTAGATTGCCAGGCCTTTCTTCCTAGTTTCAGTCTGGAAGATATGCTAAAACTTGTTCAGCATCACAGCAACACACAAGCTGTCATGGATTGAACTGTGTCCCCCCAAAATATGTGTCAACTTGGTTAGGCCATGATTCCCAGTATTGTGTGGTTGTCCTTCATTTTGTGATTGTAATTTTCCTATGTGTTATAAATCATAATCTCTGCCTGTGGTTAAAGAGGATTAGGGTGGGATAACACCGTTGCTCAGGTCACATCCCTGATCCAATGTAAAAGGAGCTTCCCTGGGGTGTGGCCTGCACCACCTTCTATCTTACAAGAGATACAAGAACAGAAAGCAAGCAGAGAGTTGGGGACCTCATACCACCAATAAAGCAGTGCCAGGAGCAGAGCGCGTTCTTTGGACCCGGGGTCCCTGCACAGAGAAGCTCCTCGTCCAGGGGAAGATTGATGAGAAGGACCTTCCTCCAGAGCCGACAGAGAAAGCCTTCCCCTGGAGCCAGCGCCCTGAATTTGGACTTCTAGCCTACTAGACCATGAGAAAATAAACTTCTGTTCGTTAAAGCCATCGACTTATGGTGTTTCTGTTACAGCAGCACTAGATAACTAAGACACAAACCTCCTTCGACAGACGGTGGTGGTTGCGCAGGAGGTGCACTGGCTGGGAATTGAACCTGGGTCTCTGGCTTGGAAGGTGAGAATTCTACCACTGAACCACCATTGTGTCATCCATCTAATCTTAGACCCCTCACGTTCTGTGAGATCAAATCTTAACTACCTACACGGTCACTTTCCTAGGAAAGCATGGCCTTCAGGTTGCTGGATTTTTCAGGAAGGTGTAAAAACCAGAAGTAGTAACCTGCTTAATATTTTTGTTCAAACTTCAAAAACCCAAACCCTGAATCCTGAATCAGTGCCTCAGCAGGAATGGAAGGTCACAGGTTGCAGATGGCAAATTACTTACTGCAAAATCTGAAAGGATCTATACTATTGGGACAAAATGTGACCACGTTCCATTTCTTCCTTTGTCCATCTGCTGCTGTTATGGTCTACAAGTGGGGATGATTTCAAAAATTTAAATTTGGACTGCATGGAAGCTGCTTTCTCAAGCCATATTTATTATGTTTTGGCAACAAATATTACCTTGGTGCTGCTTAACTGAGAAGGCAATAGGGAAAGAGAGATTTTTCTACTTTTTTTTTTAGGTTTCATACGTATGTACGTAAGAGTCCCTGGGGGGCACAAATGGTTTGTACTCAACTAGTAACCTAAAGGTTGCTGGTTCGAACCCACCCAGCAGCACCAAGGAAGAAAGGCCTGGCAATCTGTTTCCAAAGTGGCACAGCTAAGAAAACCCTATAGAGCAGTTCTACTCTGTAGCACATGTGGTTGCCATGAGTCAGAATCAACTTGAAAGCAATGGATTTTGTTTAAATGCATATGTAACCTTTTTGAATGGAGCTGGTTATGATTAAGGTGAGTGAATTATGTAGTGAGTTAATTAATTTATTTATGTTTTTCATTTTTTGTGTGTGTTTAGTTGTTTGGTAAAGAAGGGAGAGCAAAGGGCAGTCAGGAGAATGAAGAAATGAGGCCTGCAAGAAGCAGCTTTCCACAATGTCTGCTGGTTTCTCTGATGCTCTTAGGTATGTTAGTCCTGCTCCATAACTAGATGCTTTTGTTTGCTGCCACTGAGTTGGCCCCTGACTCATGGCAACCCCACGCACAACGAGACGAAATACTGCCTGGTCCTGTGCCATTCCCACAATCAGCTGTGGATCAGACCATTGTGATCCATAGGTTTTTCACTGGCTGATTTTCAAGTAGCTTGCCAGGTCTTTCTTCCTACTCTGTCTTAGTCTGGAATCTCTGTTAAAACCTGTTCAGCACCATAGCAACATGCAAGCCTCCACTGGCAGCTGGGTGATGGTTGTGCATGAAGTGCACTGGCCAGGAATCGAATCCGGGTCTTCGTATGGAAGACAAGAATTCTACCACTGAACCACCATTACCCCCTTCCATATCCAGATGGATGAGATAAACTCATTGAGGTCAGGGACCATGATTTGAAGCCCTCAGAGTTCCTAGCACAGTGGGACAGAGAGTAGTTGCTCTGCCTGGGAAATACTTATACAATTAGCTGGAAAGTGACATGGGTCATCTGGGCAAACACGCCCACACACACACAAACACACACACACACACACCCCACAAAAAATGTGGAGGAAGTATCGTTTTTTATGTCTGTCAGGCTCTTGGCAGCAAAAAGTAGGCAGCTCATTGTTAGGTATGATGGATTCTTTCTTATATTTTGTAAACATGAACTGTTATTTAGGTCCTGGAGTAAGAATCCCAGAGAATCAGGGTCTTTGAGTTGGGGAGGCGGGTCTTTGCAGTTATCCACAAGAAGTTCTGTCCAGGGCAGGACTCTCTTCTAGCCTCTTGGCCAGTGATTACCCTGCTTCTGCATAAACACAGCCACTGGACAGCCCTTCAAGTATCTGAAGGTGGTTATTGAGTCTCTCTGAGTCTTCCTTTTTCAAAACACTCCTAATAATTGTCTCTTTGAAACCCTACGATACAGTTTCAACATCCTCTCACCTCTGAGTTGCCCTTCTCTGGATACACCCAGGTTTGGGGACACTTCTTGTAAACTCCGGTGCCCAGAGGACTGGGGGACTCCCACTGTTCTTTTTCCAGACGTTATGCCCAGCCCGTGAATGCACTACTTTCTGGCTGATTGTCACACTGCTGACTCATTTGGAGACTGGTGAAAACTTTTAGTTGATTACTATGCTAGACTAAGGAGCCCTGGTGGTGCAATGGTTAAGTGCTCGGCTGCTAACCAAAAGGTTAGCAGTTCAAACCCACCCAGGGGCACTGTGAGAGAAAGACTGGCGATCTGCTCCCATGATTACAGCCTAGGAAGCCTATGGGGCAGTTCTACTCCATCATATGGGGTCAGCATCGACTCGAAAGCACCTAACAACGCAACAACAACTATGGTTAGACTGACCCTACCCTTCATCCATGCAATGGACTTAACAGGATGGCATTTATTATACCCATTATATACCCACTGCCGTTAAGTGGAGTCTGACTCACAGCGACCCTACAGGACAGGGTAGAACTGCCCCATCGGGTTTCCAAGGCTGTAATCTTTATGGAGAAGTCTGATTATGGACTTGGCTGCTAACTGAAAGGTCAGCTGTTCCAACCTACTAGCCGCTCCTCAGGAGAAAGATGTGGCAGACTGCTTCCATAAAGATTTACAGCCTCGGAAACCCTATGGGGCAGTTCTACTCTGTCCTACAGGGTCTCTAGGAGTTGGAATCAACTTGACGGCAGTGGGTTTTTGTTTGGAATCTTAATGGGAGCAGACCGCCATATCTTTCTCCTGAGGAGGGGCTGGTGAGTTCGAACCACCAACCTTTTGGTTAGCAGATGAGCACTTAACCACTGCACCACCAGGGCTCCTTACATTTATTATGGTCCTCTTAAATTCAGCCATTCTTAATACTGATTTTTCAGTTTTTCAAGCGCTTTAAGAATGTTAAATATTTAATAATTTATAATAATATAGGAATATTACCTATTCACAAACCGTCAGTCTTAGCATTCTTCCAAAGCTAAACAACAATATATATATTCAGAATTACTCTTTCGGCAAGTCGTTTTTTTATCTGCCATGGAAAATACGCCACAATTGGTGGCATTCCTGAGACAATAATTTAAGTGTTTCGGGTCTTGGTTTCTAAACCTGCAAAACGGACTCTAAGGTTCTTTCTGGCTTAAAATTCGACATTCTCTCTGTAACCCTCCTCTGGTCAATTGTCTCCTCCAAGTATGTACGAGAAATCTCCACAGTTATTACTTCCTTTTGGGTAGAAATGAGAACATATTACTGGTCCTTTCAGGGCCTAACATGTCAACTTAGTATGTATTTTATGGTAGAGCAATGCAAAATATCTAATGTTTTGAGTATCCTTTTGTTTTAAATATAAAATCGTTCAATCTTTGTCATTTTAGAAGAAAAATGATGCTTTTAAGAAGCTAGCTGAAATTTAGTATTTGCCTTTATAAATACACCTAATATATAATTATAGACAAATTATAAGCATAATTATATTCAAAGGATAAATAATATCTACCCTATTTAAACTGTACTAAAGAAACATTATACAAAAAGAACCGTTGTTGTTGAGTCGATTCCAACTCATAGCGACCCTATAGGACAGAGTAGAAATGCACCATAGGGTTTCCAAGGAGCGGCTGGTGGATTTGAACTGTCAACCTCTTATTTAGTAGCTGGACTCTTAACCACTGTACCACCAGGACTCCAAAGAAACATTAGGGGATATAACAGCTCTGGGATTTTGAGAAGTTAAAACTGCTTGACATAGAGGAAGGCAAATCAGAGATATCAAATGAAAAATAGTATTTGTAATAATTTTTTAATATATTTCTCATTTATAATTAAGAAGCTATATACAAAAGGTACCCCTTTGGCAATTTATTTCTTTGCTCTTCTTGATAATATCTGGCTTACTTGACTGAATTGGTTTGGGTGGGGCATGGACATGGGTATTTTAAAAAATGCTGCCCAGGTGATTCTGACGGACAGAACACCCTAAAGGTACATGTGTAAATGGTGTTCGTGTTGGACAAGCAGCCCCCGGGCGCCGGTGAAGAGAGGGCTGCTGGGGAAGAGGAACCAAACAGCCTCTTGAGCCCTTGTCATAAATCCTCACCTAGCGTTTTAATAATCACGTAAATCCTCACAAGCTAGCTCCAGTTTAACTATGTGACATTTCTATCTGCAAGAGTACTGGCCAATAGTTGTGTTTGGAGAAACCAATTAGCAAGTGGGTTGCTGACATTATGCAACCTGAAATCTGAAATAGTGTTTGCCATTAGTTGATGGTTTGTATTTCTTTTTCTGTCCCCACCTGTGCACGTGAGAGTTGAGTAGGAAGAGAATCATACATGCTAAATGGGAGACCACTGAGGCCAGACCCCTCATTTACATTTAAGCAAATTAAGATCTGCAGAAATGAAGTCATTCTCGTGCCCACCACCACCATCTGGGAAGACTTAAATTATTATTATTATTTTTTATTGTACTTTAGATGAAGGTTTACAGAACTAGCTTCTCACTAAACACTTAGTACATATATTGTTTTGTGACATCGATAACAGCCCCATGACACATCAGTACTCTCCCTTCTTGACCTTGGGTTCCCTATTACCAGCTTTCCTGTCCCCTCCTGCCTTCTAGTCCTTGCTTCTGGGCTGGTGTGCCCCTTTAGTCTCGTTTTGTCATATGGGCCTGTCTAATCTTTGGCTAAAAGGTGAACCTCCGGAGTGACTTCATTACTGAGCTATAAGGGTGTCCGGGGGCCATACTCTCAAGGTTTCTCTAGTCTCTGTCAGGCCAGTAAGTCTGGTTTTTTTTGAGTTAGAATTTTGTTTTACCTTTTTCTCCAGCTCTGTCCAGGACCCTCTATTGTGATCCCTGTCAGAGCAGTCAGTGGTGGTAGCCGGGCACCATCTAGTTGTACTGGACTCAGTCTGATGGAGGCCGTGGTAGTTGTGGTCTATTAATCCTTTGCACTAACCTTTCCCTTGTGTCTTTGGTTTTCTTCATTTTTCCTTGCTCCTGAAGAGGTGAGACCAGCGGAGTATCTTAGATGGTCGCTCACAGGCTTATAAGACCCCAGACACTACTCACCAAAGTAGGATGTAGAAGATTTTCTTTATAAACTATGTTTTGCCAATCGAGTTAGATGTTCCCCGAGACCATGGTCCCTACAACCCTCATCCCAGTAATTCGGTCCCTCAGGGAGTTTGGATTTGTTCAAAGAGCTTCCATGACCTTACCCTGAACAAGTTGTGCTGGCTTCCCCAGTATTGTGTACTGTCTTACCCTTCACCAAAATTACCACTTACCTATTAAGACTTAAATTATTTTTAATGACATTTAATGATTATAAAAAGAATATACATTCTTTATAGGAAAAATTTAAATATAGAAAAGTCCACACACACACATACACAAATGTAAATACATATATTTTAACAGACGCCTGCAATCCACTGCATCATCACACCAGGACATCACCATTTGGAGCACTGAAGCTGGATTGTTCAATACATAACCTAGTGCAACTGTTCTGAAGTTCCAACGGCCTGCTTCCTTTATCCTCTTAATCAAGAGTCACTCAGCACTGGTTGAGTCCATTCTATATGCACCTCCATTTGGCTCCAGCCTACTTGTTCCTGGCCTAACCTCCTACCTGACTGTACTACAGCTTCTGGAATTTTACAGATTCCCCTAGATCAGCAACCATGCCCTGGAACACTCTGCTGTAACCGAAGCTTGGCTTTGTCCTGCTGACACTCTCTCACCACTCTGTCCAGGTGCCTCCTGAATCGCAAAGCCAGCAGTGAGGGAGGCCCTCTCTTCATCCTGACTGTGGATTCCTTGTCACTCTCTCCCACCACCTGTGTCCAGCACCCACCCCCACTGGCATCCAGGCCACCCAGTTGTATCACCTTTTCAAATCTCCGCCATGCTACTCAATGGAAGCTTCTCCATCTTTCTCCAAGAGAAGTCCCCTCTCATGATCCTGGGTGTTGTTCCACACCCACCTTGATGACTTGGTCACACTCTGGTCTTACTTTTATAACAATTGCCTCATCCCTAAATTCTCAAACCCTGAAACTACCCTCTTTTTTTTAAATTGTACTTTAGATGAAGGTTTACAGAGCAAATTTTAACTTCTCATCAAACAATTAATATACATATTATTTTATGACATTGGTTGCCAACCCCGCAACATGTCAACTCTCTCCCCTTCTTGACCTTAGGTTCCCCATTACCAGCTTTCCTGTCCCCTCCTGCTTTCTTCAGGAGTGATTTTATTACTGAGCTAAAGGGTGTTGGGGGCCATACTCTCAGTTTCTCCAGTCTCTCTCAGACCAGTAAGTCTGGTCTTTTTTTTGAGTTAGAATTTTGTTCTACATTTTTCTCCAGCTCTGTCTGGGAACCTCTGTTGTGACTGATCCCTGTCAGAGCAGTCGGTGGTGGTAGCCAGGCACCATCTAGTTGTGCTGGACTCAGTCTGGTGGAGGCTGTGGTAGTTGTGGTCCATTAGTCCTTTGGACTAATCTTTCCCTTGTGTCTTTGGTGATACCACCCTCTTTGACGACAGCTCCTCCGCTGTCATTTTTCCCTTGTCCTCCAGTTTGCCTTTGCTGTGTCTTCCAAGTCCTAGCCTCTGGGGCTGTCAGCTCACTCTGGGAGTTTCTTGCTGCTCTACCACTTTAACCTGGACTTCATGGTTAACTGTTCCAACTGATACCCTCACAAGCACCCTCAATTCTTGCTCCCCTTTAATTTTATTTTGCTATTGCCTGTGTCTGGAGTTTGGTTTGCTGGGGAAAAATACATTCATCATTCACTCATTCATTCATTTATACATCTAGTACTATACTAGGTCCTAGGGACAGAAAAATGCACCCTTCCAACTTACAACAAAAACACAATAAAATATTATTTACAAAAAAAAATAAAAGAACCTTTCCCGCAAAGAAATACACAGGAGTAAAAAATTGCAATGAGGGTGATATATGTAGTAACAGTACAGACATCACACGGTGGTTGCACAGGGGTGTGGCAGAGACTCCCAATGACCCCCATCATCCATTCTCCCCCTCTTTCTTTGAGTTTACAAGTTACATGGTCTACTACTTAAAGCCTGCATTTCCCATCCCCACTTGCAGCTAGATTGCCAGTGAAACAGCAGTGTTTAATCCCTTAAATGGAAGCTACTTGCCCTCTGCTCTCTATCTCCCAGGCTGGATCATACATGGTGTGGTGAACCAGTTTCAGTCATGCAGATAAGGATGTCATTGCAACAAGAGGCTGTCAGAGCAACAAGGTAGAAACAACTTGGGTCTCTGGATAACCTCAAGGAAGAGCACTGCCTACCTGCCCCAGACCGCCCACCTTACCCTATCTACCTCTGGACTGTTAGGTGAGACAGAAATAAACTTCATTCTGCTTAAGCCACTGTAGCTTTGGTCTTTTTTGTTGCAGCTGCTTAGCCTGTACTCTAATATAAAATGAGTGAATAATCAAATGCACATGGAAGGTGAGGTGATGGTGAGGACAGTATCAGGGAAGACGTAACACTATAAAGACAGGCTCAGCCACCATGGCCTGCTTTCCAGTCTCCAAGCCCTTTGCAGTACTTGGCAATCCTCTTACTGATCCTGGATAATTCCCTTTCTCGCTTTCTGTGGGTGTGTTGAAAGGAGGGCAGCACGTTGAGAGAGGAAACCCAGGGGAACAACAGGTGGAATTTTGGGGTGTGTGTATGTAGATGATTAGTTTAGTTTTAGACGTATTTGTCTGCGGCCTCAATAAACAATACCTATTGAGCATCAAAATTCTGAACCAATTGAAAAATAACACAAAAGAGTCAGCAGGAGGAGAATCGAAATATCTCCTTTATGTCTGATAAAGGCTGGGTTGAGGACACAGTTTAGTGGAAGAGCCATACTGGTTTTCTAATACTGAACCCCCAAATGAGACTGATTTATCCTTCTGGCAGCACAGGACCGTCATAGCACCCCGTCCCCTCAAAGAAGAGCCCTGGTGGCGCAGTGGTTAAGATCTTGGCTGCTAATCAAAAAGTCAGTAGTTCAAATCCACCAGCTGCTCCTTGGAAACCCTATGGGGCAGCTCTACTCTGTCCTACAGGATCTCTATGAGTCGGAATTGACTCAATGGCAACGGGTTTTTGGTTCCCCTCAAAAAAAGGGCCCCTGGGGAGCAGGGAAGAATGCATACTTCCTGTGGGCAGCTTGGCCCCACGAGGAAGGAGAAAGAAGGAGGCATAGCACATATGTCCAGCACCACTAGTCACTGAGTCACCTTTTCTTCAGAGGAGATGAACGGGTGGGGGCAGAGAGAAGCCAAGAGTGTTACACCAATAGGGTTCCTTCCTTAAGGAGGGACACTAGGAATGGGGAATGTGTGTCCCCCCCAGTGATGCTGACTTTGAGTCTCCTACTGGCCACCTGGGAAGGCCTTATGAATCCATCTCTCATAACCGCCACAAATGTGCCAGAATTGAGTTGTCTATTCTGGGACAAGGCCTACTCTTTTACCCCTCCCAGGTTCTGGAGTCACCAGGAGTCCTGGTACAACCCTCCCCTCTGTGAGAGAAGGTTAGCTCCTGGGCTCTCCTGGTTTACTGGAGTGATGCAGCCTATTCTCTCCCAAGGCTCTTATGGGCTTGTAGGTGTCCCATCCCTCTTGGAGCACCTTAGGCTGCATGAGCTAACACTGTCCAGAAGGTTCCCCTCCTCAGGACTCCCTGGCTTTGCTCTGCCACATGCAGAGCAATCAGTCATGCCCTTTGTTCTCTCCCTGATAAGCAACCCTCCGCAAAGAGGCAAGACTGGAAGCACCCAGGTGTCCTCACAATAAGCAACAAGGTAGCCCTTTCTTGTCACATACGATGTGCTCAGGGGCAGTTTTGTCTGTGAGTATGTGCTGGGGGAGTTGCTTACATGACACCTGTAATCAACTCCTGTTGATTATCCTGTGGGCTATCCTAATGACTCACTCATTCATTCATTTTTAGTTTGTTTCTTCTCATAAATTGGGGGAAAAAATGGGTTCACCACTTTCTACACCATTATGTAGCTACGGCACTAGCTCCTAAAATAATATAAAATTTAGGACCTATTTAATCTTCTTTCCCTTTAACAATAAGGAATGGTAGAATAAAGAAATATCAACTAATGATGTAATTTGACAATGTTTCAAGATCTGTTAAACTTTTCCATTGACATATAATGGTTATATAATTTTTTCTCCTTCCTTCTTTTCTCCTTTCCTTTTAACAGATTTCATATATGACATATCCCACATTCAATTGGCCTCTATTTTGCTCCCACTCTATGACTATGAGAAACCGAAATTTACTATGGAATCCACTTTCTCAATTCTGATTGTGACAAGTAGTAAATGGCCAGCTTGCCCAGTACACTCAAAGGATGAGTCCTTGAGCTCATTTCAGGACTACAGAAGTTTGTCTGACAATTAAATTCCTTTTCAGGGTATTTCTCAGTTTTTTATACAAATCTGAACATACTGGTTCAACCCCACATTCAATCTAGTGTCTTCTCTAGGCACTTAACCCTGTTGCAGCCCTTACCACTATCTACTGGTATGACCTGTTTATATATTGGTTTCTTCTACCTGGCTGGCATGTTGTAGGTATTTCCTAAATGGCTGTTGAACCAAATTGAATAATAAGAAAAAGAAGTAGAAGTAAAGCAATAATGGGGTCCAAAGTAGGCTCTTTGAAGAGATCATCTTAAGATGTGCATGGAGAAACAAGCAGTACAACCCAGTGGTTCAGTACCGTGGAAGTATCAGGGAGGATCAAGACCAATACAAGGTAATTGCTTTGATGGTTTTCCTGATGGAAACCAATCATTAAAGCCAAGCTGCTCAGACACTGAAATTGGATTGTGAAAAACAAGAACACAATGTGCTGTTATTTAAACATCGCTCATTTGGAAAGAAATACATCCAATATTGTTATAAACACTGTAAGCTGTTCACTCTCAATTGTGAGCTAGTAAATTGATTAACATCATATTCTAAATTTGAAATGAAGACTATGTTGGAAAACAGTTATTAAAAGACGTATTGAGACAGAGCTCAGAGAACAGGCCAACAAATTCTGGCCAAAAGACCAGATAGTCTACTGTCTGATAAATGTATAATAAAACAGCATCATTTTATTGATTCTACTGCGCTATGAAACTGAAATACCTAAAACAGAGAGGTTAATTAAGAATGCGTGTCTTAGTTTCTAAGGGCTGCTATGACAAAATACCACAAAGTCGTGGCTTTAAAGAACAGGAATTTATTTTCTCACAGTTTTGGAGGCTAGAAGTCTAAATCAGGGCATTGGCTCTGGGGGAAGGTCCTTCTTTGTCTCTTTCAGCTTCTAGTAGCGGCCAGCAATCCTTGGCGTTCCTGGGCTTGTAGATGCATCTGCCTCCATCATCACATGGCATCTGTCTTCCTCCTGTTGTGTGTGCCTTTCCGTGTCTGTTTTCCCATTTTATAAGACCCCACTCAGAAGGGATTTGGTTTAGAATCCACTCTACTCCTTTAGGAGACCCTAGTGGTGTAGTGGCTAAGAGTTTGGCTGCTAACCAAAAGGTCGGCAGTTCGAATCCACCAGGCGCTCCTTGGAAACTCTCTAGGGCAGTTCTACTCTGTGCTATAGGGTCACTGTGAGTCAGAATCGACTCGACAGCAATAGGTTTTCTACTCCTTTATGACTTCATTAACATAATGACAAAAGAAAAACCCTACTTCCAAACAGAGTCACATTCATAGGTATAGGGGTTAGGATTGCCACATATCTTTTTGAGGGGCACAATTCAATCCATACAGTGTCGATCTGATACAGAAATGAAGTTATCAAAACAAAGCTGGATATGAAGCCCCTTTTCTCTGACAGTGGCGTGTTTCCTTCTACAAAAAATCTTAAGAAAATGGAAGTTCATTCAGAAGGTGGTATTTATAGACAGCTATTATGTGAGCAAAAAATGCTTATTTCAAAAGAGATCTAACGTTCCTATTTAATAATATCATTACTATGTTTCAAAATCAGCATTCTTTATTTTTCTTATTAGTAAGACCAACCATGATGTTGACAGGAAGAGAGGTATTGGAGCTCCTGATTAATGATATTCATCCTTTGAAAGATACTCATCTGGGGTGTATAGTTCCCTGAGGCTGCCAAAACAAATTACCACCAACTTGGTGGCTTAAAACAACAGAAATTTGCTCTCTCATAGTTCTGGAGACCAGAAGTCTGAAATCAAGGTATTGGCAGGGCCATGCTCCCTCTGGAGGCTCTAGGGAAGAATCCTTCCTTGCCTCTTCTACCTTCTGGTTGCCCTTGGCATTCTTTATGGCTACATCACTGCAGTCTTTGCCTCCATCTTCACATGGCCTTCTCCACTGTTTTTGTCTTCTCTACTGGGTGTCTCTTATGGAGCCACTTGTCATTGGATGTAGAGCCTGCTGGATAATCCAGGATGATCTCATCTTGAGATCCTTAATACCTACATCGGCAAACACCCTTTTTCCAAAGGGTTTCTGCCAGATGCTACATTCACAGGTTCCAGGGGTTAGTACACGGACATACTTTTTGGGGGGCCACCATTCAATTCACTACATGAGGTGTATTCCATGAATGGTGAAATGAATGGCTCCTTAAAAGAGCTCCTAGGAAACAGTATGATAATAAAGGTGAGTTCTTCCTCTTCCATCCTTCTTTCTCCTCCCCATACTCATTTAGAGAACAGTGCCTAGACTATTTGAGGTCTTTGGCAGGATTTCTAGGGGTGCTATTGTGTCCTCAGACCATACAGGTGACTTGGGGTAACTCTCACCTGAGGCATGACTCCCCCATGCAACATTCCTGGCCTGAGAAGCACACAGCAATTGCTCGAGTGCCTCCAAGCCCATTTCTTTGTTCTTGGTCAGCTCTAAACGCTGCATTATATACCACAGTGCTATCGGAAGCCACAATCAGCCTCCCCATTATTTCTATGCATCGGTCCCTGATCTTTCCATTTTTGCTGAAAGAGCACTTACCAAGAAGGGGAAGATGACACTTCTGAAACACTGTCTTTAGGGTGTGTGCTTAGAGCTATTCTTTCCACCAAGAACACTGGCTTTTCCATTTAGGCCTAGTAGATATCTTCCATCATCTAGAGAATGTATTTTCAGATGGTTGGCAAATGTGCAGAATCATAAAATCATACAAATTTAGAGCTGAAGGAAGCTCAACCACTATCTAGACTCGTCATTTTAGAAACAAGGAGACAGAAGTCCCAGAGAGATCAACAAATTACGGAAGATCACTCAATGTGATGGGGGCAGAACCAGGACTAGCCATCAAGTCTCCTCACTCCTGCTCATGCACTTTTTCACTATATCAGACATGATGCAGGAAGTGATCAAAAGCTTGCTCCCATGTGAATTATGCTTGCCACGCTGACCTCATGTGTGCCACCCAGTGAACCAATCAACCCAACAAAAACGTTCAACAGACGTTTACGAGCTGTGTGCTATGTGCCAGGTCCTCTGGGGCAGGCACCACAGACAACGTCTCTGCTCTCTCGGCACCTGCACACTCAGGTGACTGAATGATTGAACAGTACTTGAGAGGCGCCAAGGCTCTGACCCAGCAATAATGTCAAGTTGTTGGTTGGGACTGCGGTCACCTAGTTTAGTCCCTGCTTCTTAACTTCACCCTTAGGGGAAAGTAAAGCAGCTGGAACTAATGTTCCCCACTTTAAAGGCTCACAGAAGAGTTCCTTAACTTGTCAGATGTCATAATTTGAGTCAAAAGCATCTCTTGGTCTAGAAAAGAAGTTTCCTCACTTCCCCTCCAGTGCTCTCCTCTAAGATTAAGCAGGAATCCAAGGCCAACAATAAAAAAAGTTGTTTTTATTAAAACTCATCACTGCCCATAAAAAAAAAAAGTACATCTCTCGAAAACGATAAAACTATCATCTAGCTACTTATAAACGAGAGAAGCATAGAAGCGTTTTCTGGTTGACACAGTGAGAGAAAAGCACCCAGATGGCAAATTCTTTTGGCATAGACATGTCTGCTCTGGCTGTCTAATATGTTTTTTCACTGCGTTAATTCTTGCAGTTTGCTTATTTCCCTCATGGCAGTTTGCTTATTTCCAAGGAAGACAAAAAGAGAAAGATTTTCATCTTACAGATTCCTACTTCCCTCCTTCAAGACTGGCTGGCTATTCACTGGAGGAGGGGGCTAAAATGACCCAGAACTTTTGGTGAAAAACCTCAAAGTTCTGTCCTGTGAAAGATTCAACACAATTCCTTCTTCACGTAAAAAGGAGAGGGGTCTAGAGACTTTGGGGTGATCTGTTATCTGGGCTGGACCCAATGCCTGATCAAGATTCAGAATTTATTTTAAAACAGGTTTTGGCTTGCTGGAAGGAGCCATGCTGCATTACTGCTGGCTGCAGAGTGAGTCCCGCGGGCTTGTGGCCCTGTCTTCTTTCATGAGGAATCCCTGCCAATCCCGGATCTGTGAACTGCTTCTGCCAGCCAATCTCTAATTTAGCATATGTACAAAGCCAGTTTTTGGATACCATGATAGAGCCTGGCACCTCTGCAGCCCTCCATGTTTGCAGTGCTCCCGGTGAAATAATGAGTAAGTAGCAAGAGAGAAAAATATGCCATGAAAAGGCTTTCTACATTCACAGAGAAATCGTCTATGTATTATATATAGCTCTGTGTGTGCGTGTGTGTCTCCCTCCTGCTTTTCCAACATAAACTTCCCCCATGCCTTTCCTTGTAGTTATTTCATTTAGATTCTCAATCTGGATGCACTTCGCAATAGCCAACACTGGCAAAGATAAAACCTTGCTCCCCACTGAGAACATCTGATTTTTAAATGTAGAAATGCTGCTCTTTACGAAACAGGACATTTCCCTTTTAATTAAGCTTCAAAATACACCCAAATAATTTGCAACTAGCAAATGACACCATTTTAGGCAAATAATCCCCACGCCTGCAAAACCAATTTGATAAGAACCCCAAGCTACTGAAACCTTTAGTTCTGAGATAAATGGAGCTGCTTCTGTGGGGACAGCTGTCACCAGCAAGGGAAAATTCACCTAAACCTCAGGCTTTTATCGTTGTCTTCACTCAGAAACCTGTGTCTAAGGAGTGTTTGCTGAAATATTTTGGAACAATTGCTAACTGAGGCTCAACTGTGCTCATCCATCTTTGCTGAAAATGGGTATTTTCCTGCCCCCCTCCCTTCTCTAAATTTTGCCAATCATCTGATTTTCTAGCAGTTCTTGAAAAGAGAACAGGTAGCTGCAACAGCCCCGTGGTGTATTTCACGCTATTTTTTTTTAAAAGTATGTTGTGTTCACCCAGCCTGCAACAGGCAGGCTAAGGGAGCCTAGTAGAGGGGCATCCATAAGGGGTACTTTGATTTTCCTCTGTGCATGGATGAAATAAAATCTCTGAGTTTTCTGATATATATTTCTTTTAATGCATTGTTTGGTGACAATGGCCAGCTTTTTGGCTATTTGTTTAAGTGAGATCCCTGCTCTCCTGGACAGGTAAGCCTTCGCTGATAGGTTTGCTAGGATGGGATGACCGAACCCTCCCAAACCAAACTCAATCCTTCCATACTATGGCCTCCGTTGGTAGGAAAAGAGGAAGAGAGTGAGGCCTAATCCCAGTGAGAGTCGGAACTCTGCATGTAGAAATATAAATATTTCAGGAATGTGGCTGGTGGTGAGTTTTGCATGACCTTGCAGAAGCCAAGCTTGATTGCCCTGCCCTGGTGTGGGGCTTCGCCAGGTGGCAGTGGACGAGCTCGGGCGGTGCAGGGGGTAGAGGTGGAAGAGAGCGCTTCCAGTCATTTTGAGTAGCCCCCGGGCTGACTGATGACAAGGGCTGACAGGCTCCTGAGGGGAGGTCCTGCCCAGTTCCCTTCTGCAGCAGAGATGATGGGCCATGCATGGGTCTTGAGGCAGAGACTGGAGACTTTTTTGTGTGACTGTGAATATATTCCTCATCAACAAGGCCATACGTGTGGTCTCTTTGAAGGCAGCTGACCAGCTGGAGGAGTCCCATTAAGGGACGTCTGCTCAGTGGTGCCGGGCCCTTCCTACCCCTGAGGGGCCAGCATGGTGCCTTCATTCTGCTCCACCCACGCCAGACAGACGGGCAGGGCACCAGGTCTGGGAATTAGAGGAAGGGGATCAATATGTGTGTATGGAATACAGTCATGGACAATTGAAAAGGCTTACACGTAACCCTACTGGGAATGGCTTAAAACTTCAATGGGTAATGAATGACTCATGGAACTCAGATCCTAACTAGCCTGCCTGGGTCTGACCAACATCGAGGTTCATAACAT
Organism: Dugong dugon; assembly: GCA_030035585.1. NCBI lineage: Eukaryota > Metazoa > Chordata > Mammalia > Sirenia > Dugongidae > Dugong > Dugong dugon. The sequence goes on from CM057479.1 coordinate 15,331,952, forward strand.
TTACGATTCATGCAGTGACCGTGACTTGAATGTATTTAAAGGAGTCCAGGACTGGCTCTGCAAATAAAAATAACTACTTAAGCAGGGAAGAAATTTTCACTCATGAGTGGCCTTGAAACCCAGAATCATGAGATCACCTCTTTTTCAAATGGAGAGCATCAAAGGAAAGACCACTGAGACATAAAGCTTACGAATGGGGCTCCACTGCCATGGTACGCTGAGACAACAGCCAGCTCATCCTTACACTGAGATTCCTTACGGATGGGCATGCGCTCCAACAGGGAGATTAGAGAGTAACTACAGACTGCACGGATATAAGAACCCGGGCACGTATGCTATTAGAAGGCAGGTGTTTTGAATTCCTGGGTTTTGATGAGGTAAAGTTGATAAGAATTTTTAAACAATAAAATGTGCCCTTTATAAAAACTGTTGTGATACATACTTCATTGATCAGACCCACCTGGTGCACAGTGGTTAAGAGCTACGGCTGCTAACCAAAAGGTTGGCGGTTCAAATCCACCAGCCATTCCTTGGAAACCCTATGGCGCAGTTCTACTCTGTCTTTTAGGGACCCTATGAGTAGGAATCAATTCGACAGCAATGGGTTTAGATATATATATATAAGTTAAATAGAATTTAAGAAGATCAGACTTAGATTTTAATCTAGGATTCATTTACATGGTTTGTTGTTCCTATAATGCATTTGATTTTCTCAGTGAAAAAAAAAAACATTCTGCACCCCAGACCACTGGGACATTGATTATAGTACAGATCTTGAGTGGCACAAATGGTTAAGCCCTCAACTACTAGCTGAAAAATTGGTGGTTCAAACCCACCCAGAGGCACCACAGAAGACAGGCATGGCGATCTGCTTCTAAAAGGTCACAGCCGGAAAACCCTATGGGGCAGTTTTACTCTGTCACATGGGGTCACCATGAGTCGGAATTGACTCTACGGCACCTAACAACAACAAGGGTCAAAAGAAAGAGTAATATCTGGATACACCCATTTCTTAGAAACTGTGTGTCCTAGTCATCTAGTGCACCTACAACAGAAATACCACAAGTGGATGGCTTTAACAAAGAGAAATTTATTTCCTAACAGTAAAGTAGGCTAAGTCCAAACTCAAGGTGTCAGCTCCAGGGGAAGGCTTTCTCTTTCTCTTGGCCTTCTCATCAGTGTTCCCCGAGACTAGGAGCTTCTCGGCACAGGGACCCCAGTCCAAAGGACGCGCTCTGCTCTCGGCACTGCTTTCTTGATGGTATGAGGTCCCCAACTCTCTGCTCGCTTTCCTTTCCTTTTATCTCTCAAGAGATAAAAGGCGGTGCAGGCCACACCCCAGGGAAACTCCCTTTACATTGGATCAGGGATGTGACCTGGGTTAGGGTGGTGTTATAATCCCACCCTAATCCTCCTCAACATAAAATTATAATCACAAAATGGAGGCTAACCACACAATTCTGGGAATCAAGGCCCAGTCAAACTGATACACACATTTTTGGGGGGACATAAATCAAACCATGACACTGTGAAAAAATAATTCATGTCTTTGATACATGAGGATTCTAGCCTTTCACTTTTGAAAGTATCCTGCCAGCCACACCCCATCACATGAGTCGTGATACACTGGTCATCTGCAGCCCTCTATACTTTTCCTCACCAGATATCTGCTAGAATAGGGTTACGGACCCAGAACCTTATGTAGATGGGTAAGCAGAAAAGGGACTGGTAAATAAGCCAAAATGGAGAGGAGGCCAGCACTGACAGTGCCTTGGGATTGGGCTTGACCTTCAGGAACCAGCACACCCACGTGGCTGTCTGCAATGTTCCTGTGATGATTAGGTGAAAGATGAGAGCATGGCCTGGTGCAGGGGGCCTGAGTTCCAGGCTAAAGTGAACAGCTTGTATCCTGTTGGCAGCAAAAGTTCATTGAACAGTATTTAACAGAGGGAGGACATATACCACCTGGGGTATCAGGATGACTAACTGGCAGGGCTGTTATGGTGGACCAATGAGGAAGAAGTAGAACCTAGAAAACAAGTTGGAATACTCTACAAATCTTTTCCCACAAAAAGGAACCAGGGCTTCTTAGAAAAGTGGCCATTTACAACTCTGTGGAAGGAAATGTACAAAATGAGACAGAAAGAAAAGAAAAAAAAATGGACGGGAGTGTTATGGACTGAATCATGTCCCCCAAAAATGTGCTTCGACTTGGCTAGGCCATGATTCCCAGTACTGTATGATTGTCCACCATTCTGTCATCTGCTGTGATTTTCTAGGTGCTGTAAATCCTACCTCTACGATGTTAATGAGGCAAGATTAATGGAAGTTATGTTAATAAGGCGGAACTCAATTTACAAGATGAGGCTGTCTCTTAAGTCAATCTCTTTTGAGATATAAAAGAGGCCAACTCTTCAGACCGGGATTGGACTGGACTGTGCGACATAAAGTGATACTTATGAAGAGTGTGCCTCTTAGTCAAGTAGATACAAGAGACCAAAGGGGCAGCTTCTGTCCAGAGGTGAGATGGGAAGGCAGAGAGAGTTAGGAGCTGGCTGAATGGTCATGGGGAATCAGGGGTGGAAAGGAGGAGTGTGCTGTTGCAGAATGGGGTGAGCAATTAGGGTCTCATAACAATGTATGTATAAAATTTTTGGGTGGGAGACTAACTTGAAATGTAAACTTTATTTAATTACAGTAATAAAATAATAATAAAAAAAAGTCAATCTCTTTTTTTTTTTTTTTTTTTTAATATATATTTTATTGTACTTCAGGTGAAAGCTTACAGAGCAAATAGTTTCTCATGAAATAGTAGTACACATGTTGTTTTTTGACATTGGTTAACAACCCCACAACGTATTAAGCCTCTAAATTCTCAACCTTTTTTTTTGATGAAAATTACAGATGGCCAAAGATACACCGTTTCAAAAATTTCTACATTCACAGTTCAGTGACATTGACTACGCTCTTCCAACTGTGCTGTTATTCTCACTTAAGATGAAGGCTTACAGAAAAAATAGTTTTTCATTTAACAATTACTACACATGTTGCCCTATGACAATGGTTAACAATCTCACAGCACATCAAGAATATCCTTACTCCACCTTGTATTCCCTATCACCAGGGGGCTTCCTTGTCCCCTTCTGTCTTCTGGACCTTGTCAGTGGACTATTGTACCTCTTTAGTCTCATTTGTTTATTTATTTATTTATTTATTTATTTATTTTTATTTTATTTAAACACCATTTCAAAACTTTTTACTTACACATTTAAGTGATATTGAAAAGTCAATCTCTTTTGAGATATAAGAGAGACAGGAGCAGAGAGACAGGGGGACTCCATACCACCAAGAAAGCAGAGCCTGGAGCCTGCGCTGACAATCTCCTATACCAGGGCAAGATTGATGATAAGGACCTTACTCCAAAGCAGACAGAAAGAGAAAGCCTTCCCCTGGAGGTGGTGTCCTGAATTCATATTTCTAGCCTCTGAGACTGTGAGAGAATAAATTTCTCTTTGTTAAAGCCATCTACCTGTGGTATTTCTATTATAGTGACATTAGATGCCTAAGACAGGGAGGAAGACTCTATTTTATGATTTCCATTCTGGTCCTACCAGTGTTTCTGACACAGCCAACAGACTACCAATGTTTGTCTGTGCTCCCTACCAGCCAGTCCTTGAACTTGCTCTCCATCCTCACCGTTCTCGAACATTCATTAATTGTACCCCGTAAGCATGATGTGTTCTCAAAGTGAGGAAAACCTCGTGAGACTGGATTGTGAATGTATTGCATTGGGCCAACAATTCATGGGTGTTCTCATACCAAAGAAACATAAGCTTCCCTCCCCGCTTGTTATATTCTAAAACTTTCTCTTTCATAAATTTTATATCTATAGAATACTTTAAACAACAAAACAGTACTCATATAAAAGAGGACTAAACCAAAGGGAGGAAAACTTGCAATAAAAATGCATTTATTAAGGTCAGATAATAAGAAGTAACGTTTGCATGGTACTTTTATCATTTATAAAGTGCTTTCACATACACTTATTTTTATCCTTTCAGCAACCTTGGGAGGTTGACACTATTATCCCATTTTACAGATGATGGCACTAAGGCTTGGAGAGGTTAACGGACTTTGCTGACATCATATAGTCATCAGACTGCTAAGCAGGGACTGGAACTTCAGTTTTCTGGCCCCAGCACCACCCTGGACTACCCAAACACTGTGGGGCTTGTTGCTAGTGACCAGCTCAACTTCTCAAATCTCAGTTATGGAGTTATATAAATGTGGCCAGAAACTGACAATCCCATAAACCATGAAGGGACTATCTGCCTGTGGAAAACCTTGTTGAAGGTAGTGAGTGCTTCCACATGTGGCCAGGTATGGTTCCCCTCCATGTGTCTTTCTTGGGTGCAGAGAGCTCTATTGGATATCAGCGGGAGGTCTCTGCACAATCAAGAGTGGGGGCTGAGAAGCAGGATGTGAATCTATTCCATAAAGTGAAAACTTATGTCTTAACAAATAATGAGGAAAAAATTTAAGGTTGTTTCCTCAGCTGATCATCACCAGCAGAGCCAACTTTGGATTAAACACTTCTGCTCAGTGGTTTTGACATTCTCAGTCAGGCATATCTTGATGAAATTAGAGATGCAGAAAATATTTTTTGATGGAGTGCAGGGACAAAACAGGTAGAAGGGAAGCCAATTCTGTGTGCAAACTTGTGCAGACTGAGATAAAGAGGAAAAGAGAAAGCAGGAGAAGAGGGGCATGTGTGGGCGTGAGTGTGTGTATGTGTGTAAATGGAGGAAGATGAAAGCAAGTGATAGAAGAGGAAAGGAGGAGCTGGAGTGATGCTAATTAATTAGACTTTAAGATCTTGGCAGCAAGAGATGTGTTTATAAACAATCTTCACTAAAACATACCTTTCCAACTATTAACTGTTTTATTTGCCAGAAAGAGTTTCTGCTCTAATTATTCTGTACTTGTTTCAATTCAAAAGTGGAGAGAGAAATATTAATAAGTGAACATAACCATTCTTATACTATAATATATATGTCTACACAGGGGTTAACATTTCCGACGCGCTACTAATGAAGTGAGGCCAACTCAAACTATTTTACAAAAGGATTAGGTAGGGGGGCTATTAGTTAGAGATTTTTAAGCTAGTATAAAAGAAAAACTTAGGCCAAGGATATAATAGTAGAATGCTAACCATTTAGGAGGGAGCCACGGTGGCACAACGTTAAGCGCTTGGCTGCTAATCGAAAGGTCAGTAGTTTGAACCCACCAGCTGCTCCATGGGAGAAAAGACCTGGTGATCTGCTCCCATAAAGATTACATCCTAGGAAACACTATGAGGCAGTTCTACTCTGTCCTATAGGGTCACTATGAGTTGGAATCAACTTAATGGAACACAACAACCATTTAGGAATTTTCTTAGCAACATGCTTACACTAAACCATGACCAACACAACTATTTTTCTCTTAGGATTTAAGTCTAGAAAAGTATGATCTATGAGGACAGAATAAAGACTTTTTCAGACAAATGAAATCTTTTTAAAAACTACTTCCCCTGTATTGTTTCTGAGGAAGTGATTAGAGGATTTACTCCATTAAAATGAAGGAATAAACCAAGAAAGAGGGAGATATGAGATCCAATAAACAGAAGATCCAACTCAGAAATTAGGCCAAAGGATTTCCCAAAATGACAGGAAGGGAAGCTACCAGATAATTTAGTAGGCAGCCAATTTAGACTGCAGCAGGTGGATGACGACTTCAGGAGAAAATATAAAATTTATAGATTACTAGATATATTTAAAGACATGTTACAGCTCTGTTGGAGAGTTTCAGATTGAATTAGTGATAGATACATAGAAAATAAAGCGAATGAAAAACCAAGGCAACTATTAACTAGAGGAAAAACAAGAAAGCAAATACATCCACAATAAACCACACAGCTCACCTGTGAACACACTTACACAGTCATGTTAAGTAAACATTGAATATTTATATAATCCCAAAATATGTTATATTTATACCAGGAGGATAGGGGTAGGAGAGAGGGCATCAAAAATTGAGCAATCAAGAAATAACAGTATGACCATGCTATTTGAAAACATACTATTTAAAACATCAAGAAAGTTTAAATAGTTGAAATAGTTTCTTCTAGGGAGTAAGACTTGGAGAGGGGCACGAAGGCTGATTTTTTCAATAAGATTATTGCAACAGAAGGGAAAACTCTAAATCAGTTATGCTTCCCCAACTCCTCAGCACGTGACGGTTCAGTTGTTTAGTGGATAGAGTACCATATTAATAACATCAGAGGTACGATCTCTTTCTGAGCACATGGACCCTATCTTACTCCTCATCTCATTACTAACACGTGCCACTTGTCTGAATGGCAATTGGGCTACGACATGCAGAGAGGGACCATCACAAATCCATGTCCACCGTCAAAGAAATGGGACTCACTAAGGCCCACTGGGCTAATTTCTGGATGTGTTGCATTTGATCTTGTTGAGCATGGTTCCTTTAAGTCACCGCACCTGCCCCTGCCAACGCACCAAACACTGACTAAAGGGGCATCCAAAATTCACAAGTAAGTTTCAACCTTACTTCTGAACCATTTCTTTGACTTCTTTTAAGATACTTGTTATGGACTGCACTGTGTCCCCCTAATTTGGCCTAAGTCATGATTCCCAGTATTGCGTGGTTGTCCACCATTTTGTGATCTGATATGATTATTCTATGTCTTATAAATCCTAACCTGTATAATGTTAATGAGGCAGGATTAGAGGCAGTTACGTTAATGAAGCAAGACTCAATCTAGAGGATTAGGTTGTATCTTGAGTCAATCTCCTTTGAGATATAATAAAAGGAGAATTACGCAGAGAGGAAAGGGCCTCCTACCACTAAGCAAGAAGCCAGGAGCAGAGCACATCCTTTGGACCTGGGGTTCCTGTGCTGAGAAGCTCCTAGACCAGGGGAAGATTGATGGCAAGGGCCTTCCCCCAGAACCAACAGAGAAAGCCTTTCCCTGGAGCTGGCACCCTGAATTTGTACTCCTAGCCTCCTAGACTGTAAGGGAATAAATTTCTCCTTGATAAAGCCATCCACTTGTGGTATTTCTGTTACAGTTGCACTAGATAACTAAGACAACCCTGATCCTACCCTAGGTTTAAGCCTCCCAGCTACTCTTGTTGTTATGCTCTCCTGTTTACATTCTTACTCATCCATTTGGACTTGATGATGGGGATACTGTAGGAGTTATTTATTGCTGTATAACAAACTACCCCAAAATTATTATTATTGTTAGGTGCTGTCAAGTCAGCTGCTATTCATGGAGACCCTATATATAAGAGAACCATCCTCACAATAGTAGGTATGTTTGAGCCCATCATTGCAGCCATTATGTCAGTTCATCTCATTGAGAGTCTTCCTCATTTTCGCTGACCCTCTACTTTACCAAGGTACCAAGTAACTTCTCCAGGGATTGGTCCCTCCTGATAACATGTCCAAAGTAAACGAGGTGAAGTGTTGCCATCCTTGCTTCTAAGGAGCGTTCTAACTGTACTTTCAACACAGATTTGTTCGTTCTGCAGTCCATGATATATTCAATATTTTTCACAAACATCACAACTTAGTGGCTTAAAACAATGACCATTTTATTTGCTCATGAGTCCGTGGGTCAGAATTTGTATTAGCTCCCCTGGATGGTTCTTCTGCTAGTCTCACCAGGAGTCACTTACGTGGCTCCAGTGATCTGGTGGCTAGACCAGGGCTGGATGATCTAAGATGGCCTCACTTGTTTGACTGCTGGTGTAGGCTCTCAGTTGGGTCTTGTGTCTCCAGAAGGACAGCTTGGGCTTCTTCACAAGGTGGCAGCGTTCCAAATGGGCAAGCCTCAGTGTCTTAGTGCTTTTCAAGCCTCTGCTTGTGTCACATTTGCAGAAATGTTCCATTGGCCAAAGTAAACCACATGGCCAAACCCAGAACCAATGTGGCTACACAATGGTGTGGATACAGGAGGTATGAATCATAGGTGTCTACCACAGACACTTTCCTTGGCTCTGCTCCGGGCTCCTGCTTGGTTTCCAGACAGCAGCCCTCAAATGGGGACTGGACAGCCCTCCAGGAAATGGATGTGTTATTCTGTCTTTCCAAGTAGAATGAAAGCTTACTAGAGGTTTATTTTTTACATCTTTATTGCCTACCCACAAAAGAAAACAAAGGTGATGTGCTTTCTATGAATGGAACCAGGTCCTTCGTTTGTGACCCTGATCTTGCCCTAGGTTTAAGCCACCAGTCTCTTGTTTTGCTCTTCTGTTTACATCCTCACCTATCCATTTGGACTTGATGGTGTGGATATCATATTAATAATTTATTTCTGTGTAACAAACTGCCCCACAACTTAGCAGCTTAAAACAATGACCGTTTTATTTGCTCAGGGTGTAAGAGCAGCATCTCACACTTGTTTTAGACACTAATGGTCCATCAGCTTGATGAAATATTAAGCAGTCATTAACATGGATAATTATGAAGACTGCAGTGACGTGGAAGAATGCTTGCGGTGTTTTAAGTGAAAAAGAGCTAAATATTAAATCGTATGTAAACTATCACTGCAACTAAGTAAAAATGAATGGGGAAGGGCTGGAAAAGAACATAGAATGCAAAACTATTTTTATGTACAATTATTACATATCAATCTCAAGTGGATTAAGTGGAACATTGCAAAAAGCAAATTCTACCTGACAGCTACAGAAGCTGAAGAGGTTAAACAACTTCACATTTTAGCTACAGTGACGTGAGCTATTGTAATAGAGAAACCCTACAATCACAGAGGCGTAACACTATAGTGGTTCATTTCCTGTTCACATCAAATCTAATAAGTGGTAGTTGGGGTTGGGGGTGGCCGTCCGCTCCATGCAGTCTTCAGGGACCAAAGCTACCAGTGGTTCTATCGTTTTCTACCCACAGCTCCCAAGACTTCTCTAGCCATTAACAATCAGCCTAATAATGTGAGGACTGGAAGAAGTATACATCGCTTCCATCCATATTTTGTTGGCCAAAACTTTGTCACAGGCCACATATAACCGCAAAGGAGGCTGGGAAATATAATCTGAGTGCCAGGAAGAGGAAATGGGTTTTGGTGAACAGCTGACTAATCTTGCCACACAAGTTCTCACATCTAACCTGAGGTAGGGCAAGAACTGGATCCAAGTCTTTTTTCAATATTAACTTAGTGTTTAAATTTTCATATCTTCTTGCTCTCAATCTTTCTCTTGCTCTGTATTTCTCTCTTTTACACACACACACACACACACACACACACACACACACACACTCTCTCTCTCTCTCTCTCTCTCTCTCAATAAAAGGACTTATATGTTGAAATCTGAACAGAAGAGAGATGTCCCACATCTAAGGACTCCCAATATACAATCTAGGATTCTTTTTAGGAAACTATGATCTCAATGAAAATCATCCCTGGGAAGGAAATAGCTACCAGGGATAAATTCAGGTTCTAGAACAAGAGAATTTGGCTAAGAGCTGACTTGGCTGAGAAAGAATGAGCAAATGCCTACATAGTTACATGGCCCTCATTCATATTTCCAGTGTCACTCAATCTCTGTTTAGGCATTATCCCACTACTGATGTGTAAGAGGAAAATAAAAATCTACCTAGAGCACATATTAAAACTCCCTACCACTTCCCATGAAAACCCAGTGAGGAAGCACTAGAAAAGAACTGACAAGTTTACCTTCTCTGGGTCCTGTTTATTTGGCTTTTGACCAACTTTTTGGAGTCCCTGGGAGGTGCAAATAGTGAATGCACTCGACTGCCAAGCAAAAGGTTGAAGGTTTCAGTGTACTTAGAGGCGTCTTGGAAGAAAGGCTTGGTGATCTGCTTCTGAAAACCAGCCACTGAAAACTATGGGGCACAGTTCTACTCTGACACATATGGGGTTACCATGAGTTGGAATCGACTTAACGGCAGCTGGTACTGGTTTTTGTCCAACTTTTTAGGTCCTAAGGCAGTTGCCTATTTTTAGGGCAATTCCACTGTGGTCACGACCAGCATAAGTAAGGGTACAGTCCCTGGGAGCCTTCTTCAAGTGACAACATCCAAAACAGCACATTAGAATATTTTGGGGTAGGCTGTAGCATTCCAGAAAACTGATATCTGTCCCTAGTTTGGCATTTCCGATGTCAAATTTTCCTAGTGCTTATGTTTTCAGTTCGGTATTATGGAATCTGTATTCACATGAGCCAAGACACAAATCATTTCACCAAAGCTGTATCTTGTTGGTCTTTGAGAGGCTTGGTGAGTGTTGTTTATGTCAAATACCTAAGTTTCAGCCAGAGCTCAGCTGAGACAATGAGAAAAATAACATCTCTATTTTATATTTCTTCCTCCCCCTCCAAGATTAACCAGTGTGATGCCTTAAACATTTAGGTACTGTGATGGTTATGTGTCAACTTGGCTAGGCCATGATTCTCAGTGGTGTGGCAGATATTATGTAATCATCCTCCATTTTGTGATATGAGGAGAGTAGCCAATCAGTTGAAAGGTGAGTCTGCTTGGGGGTGTGGCCTGCATCCAATATATATGGATGCTCTGGCAAAGCCTGCTCTCTCTCGATCTTACATCTGAATTGTCATCCTCTGACCTATGGCTCCTGGGACGTGAGCCAGCAGCCTCCCGTCTGACCTGCATATTTTGGGATTCACCAGCTCCCACAGCCCTAAAAGCCAGCAGCCTGCTGTCTGATCTGCTGATTTTGGATTCATCCTGCAACCACGTGAGTCAGGAGAAGCCTCCAGCCTGACACCTGACCCACGGATGTGGGACTTGACAGCCTCCATAACTGCATGAGCTACTTCCTTGAAATAAATCTCTCTCTCTCTATATATATATGCTTCACTGGTTTTGCTCCTCTGTAGAACCCAGCCTATGACAAGTACTTAGTAAATACTGACAGAATCATTATTATAATTATTGTTATGTAATTTGACTATACTTGAGAAACTATTACAGTAAGTTTGGATTCATGTACCTACACTAAATGCTGCCAGGCTACTCTGCTCTAACAGGTCTTCTCTGAACTTTCTATAGTTCCCACCCATTCCCTCATCTTTGCACCAGCCATGGTGACCACCTGTAGCTGTCAGGGTCCGTGACTTCTGGAACTGTGACTTCTAATCGGCTGTTCTCAGGAATGCAGATCCTTGGAGTTGCATGTGGAGTGGTTTTCAGCGTCCTGGTGAGTAACTGGGTCTGCAGTACCTGCCTCAGAGGCAACATGGGATGATCCATGTGGGGAGTGCTACACGTGGGCCACTAGAGAAATCTGTGTTTTAGGAGAGCCACCCTGGCTGATTCCCTTTTTATTTTTCAGAATAGAGAAGAAACTTTATTAATCAAACAACAACATATTTTTCAGCAGGTCCAAATCAGGCAAATCTAAGTAAAATATGGAGTCCCTGGGTGGCACAAATGGTTAAGTGTTCGGCTATGAACTGAAAGGTTGGTGGTTTGAATCCACCTGGAGGCACCGTGAAAGAAAGCCCTGGGGATCTACTTCTAAAAGATCATAGCCATTGAAACTGAAAACCCTATGGAGCATAGATCTAGTCTGACGCACATGGGGTTGCCGTGAGTTGGAACCAACTTGACAGCAACTTTTTTTTTTTAATGTAAAACATACAACTATATAGTGATGTTCTATCAAAAAACAGAGTGACTTAAAATTATGATCATACCTTTAGCAAACTATCAGATATGCCTCCTGCAGGAATTCCCATGAGCAATGGTGATATTGTCCTGCAATCTCCTTTCTTTTTATTTTGATGTTTAAAAGGGATAACATTGCCTTTGAGATAAAGCAAGCTTTAGGAGGCTTGATTCCTATGCTCTGAGTCCAGTGTCTGTTTCCGACTATATATGACTTTGGGTAAGTTCCTTGCTTTTCCAAAGGGTTTACCAGTCCTTGAACCAGGGCTTGTAGTAACCCATGATACCTATGTAATGAGGATGGGGGAAACGGCAATTTAAAAGCTGTGTCTGAATTCTTTAGGGAGAGAATTGTCTTTTTTTTTTTTTAAACATAAATTCAACTGTTTCCATTGATTTATTTTCCTTTTTTATCATTTATTTTATTTTTGTTATTGAGAATATATACAGCAGCACATACACAATTCAACAGTTTCTACATGTGCAAATCAGTAACACTGATTACATTCTTCAAGGTGTGCTACCATTCTCTCCCTCCTTTTCTGAAGTTCCTCCCCCATTAACATAAACTCACTGCCTCCTAAGTTTCCTATCTAATCTTTCGAGTTGTCAATTTGATCCCATATAGATAAATCTTAAAAGAGCACAATACTCAAGACAGATACTCTTTACTAGTTAAGCTAAACTACTGTTTGATTTTAGGAAGACTACAGGGGATATCTTTGGTTACAGTTTAAGATTTAAAGATCATCTCAGGGCAGTAGTTTCAGGGGTTCATCCAGCCTCCATGGCTCCAGAAAATCTGGATTCCATCAGAGCTAAAAATTCTGTTCTGCATTTTCCTCCTTTTGATCAGGATTCTTCTACAGAATCTTTGATTGAAATGTTGGGTAATGGAAGCCTGGCACTTTTTTTTTTTTTTTTTTAATGTTACTTTAGTAATCACCTTAAATACAGTTAGTAGAGAAAGGCTAGGGGTATAGAGAACTATCTTCTATTTGGTTTAAAAAAAAATGGTTGGGCCATTTGTTAGTGGAAAGATGATCCTCAGAGCAAGGCTGGGATGAGCTAAGAATGAGACCAAGAAAATCAAATTTCTCTGCAAAATAAAGTAAGATGAATGGAGACACTTGAGAGGAACAGAAAAGCCAGATAGTGGTGGCATCTGGTCAATGACGATGGCCTACGGATGCTTCATTTTAAGTAGTTTATTATGCTATTGTGACTCCAACAGGCTGGAGGACTTGGGGACAGCAAAGTGATCAACATCTAGTTTACAACTAAGATATACTGTGCACTTATTATGTGCCAGGCACTATGTTAAGCATTTAACATGCTGTCTTAGTTATTTAGTGCTGCTATAACAGAAATACCACAAGTGGATGACTTTAACAAAGATAAACATTCTTATTTATTCCTCACACCTACTCTGTGTGATAAGTCTGTAACTATCCCCATTTTACAGATGACGACATGGAGGCTTGCCAAAGGTCAGACACTCAAAGCCAGAGCCCAAATTTGAGTCTGTCTGATTCCGAAGTCCAGGCTATTCATCACTAGAGCATATTCTCTCTGGAACACTGAAGATTGTAGTAACAAGCTATTTAGCAAAAATTATTTGTGATTTACTAATTAAGGGCGATAAAAGCATCCCAGAAATGCTAAGTGCAAAATAAACACCAGTATCACTATTCTTACACTTGACCATTGACATATCAGGAAAGCACTGTCATCTAAAATGTAAACATGACAAGCCAGCAAGGGGTTAATAATGTCATGTGAAAATGATATGGGTAAATGTTCATGTTTACATTCTACCGGATATTTATAGTCAGAGGACCATGTTCTCAGGCAGGACACTCCCAGTAAGGTCAGGACCATCTGCAAATCTGGAAGAAAATATGGCCTTATCCCTTTATTTTTCTGAGACAATAGTAAGAAGGGTGGTTCACCATTTTGGCACAGGGTTTTAAAGCAGAAATCACGGTGCCTCTACCACTCTTGATTCAAAAAGAAGAAATTATAGCCTTTCAATCTCCTAGCAGCATGTAACTAAGGTTTAGATGAGTGAACAGATGCACGCAAAATCAGCCACGCGCACAGAAAACATTCATTTTCACAATCTGGTAAATCTGCTAGGTATGCATGAAACGAAGCCAAATCGATTTCCAGCAGAATGCAATGTCACAGCCCTGGCACGACAGGGACCCTCCTTGGCCGCACGCTTTGTCAAGGCTGTTGTCATCCAGAGTACCAGGTTTATTGATCGCCCAAACACTGAGTGTCTGTGAGGAGTCCATAACTGGTGGGACGATTCACTAAACCCTAGTGGACCAGTTTCTGTCATTTCCTCCCTATTAAGAGATCAGAACATGTGACTATGTTTTTGCTTTTCCCACATCCTGAGAAATAGAGGACTTCTCTGAGCTGCTTGCTACCCTCTCCCTTACCCTTCCTATAGAATCTTAGAATCTGAAATATTTCATACAATTTCAGAATCATGGAATCTGAAAGCAGAAAGTGTTCTCAGAAATTGTTCCTTTCCTAGAGCTGCTGTAACAAGATATCACAAACTGAGTGGCTTACAAGAACCGAAATTGATTGTTTCACAGTCCTGGAGGTTAAAAATCTGAATTCAGGGTGTTGGTGGGGCCATGTTCTCTCTGAAGGCTCGAGGGGAAGATCCTTTCTTGTCTCTCTTGGCTTTTGGTGGCCCCAGGTGTTCCTTGGCTTGTAGCTGCAGCATAACTCAGTAGTCACATGGCCATTTTTCCTGTCTCTCTTCTTCTTATGAAGACAGCATTCAGATTGGGTTAGAACCCACCCTACTCCAGTATGACCTCATGTTAATTTATCCGATAGCATCTTCAAAGATCCTATTTCTAAACAAGGTCATGTTCAAAGGTACCAGGGGTTAGGACTTCAACATATCTTATGGGGTGGGGGCACAATTTGTTATAGATTGAACTGTGTCCCCCAAAAATATGTGTTGTAAATCCTAACCTCTATGCCTGCGGTTGGAGCCCTGGTGACACAGCACAAGACTGACACAGCACCCCCTCCCCTCAAAGAAGAGCACTGGTGGCGCAGTAGTTAAGAGTTCGGCTGTTAACCAAAAGGTCAGCAGTTTTGAATCCACTAGCTGTTGTCTGGAAACCCTAAGGGGCAGTTCTACTCTGTCCTATAAGGTTGCTATGAGTAGGAATTGACTCCGCAGCAACGGGTTTTGTTTTGTTTTTATGCCTGTGGTTATAATCCCATTTGGGAATGGGTTGTCTTTGTGACGTTAATGAGACAGGATTAGTGTACGGTGTATCTTGAGTTGATCTCTTTTGAGATATAAGAGATGTTAAATGCAAGCTAGTAAGCAGAGATAGGAGAAGAAAGATGCCAAGCCACATGAAGATCATCCAGGAGCAGAAGCTCAAAGAGACAAGGACCTTCCTAAGAGTTGACAGAAAGCCTTCCGCTAGAGCCAACACCCTGAATTTAGACTTCTAGCCTCCTAAACTGTGAGACAATAAATTTGGTATTTCTGTTATAGCAGCACTAGATAACTAAGACAGAATTTGGTACCAGAAGAGTGGGGCGCTGCTCTAACAGATACCTAAAATGTGGAAGCAGTTCTGGAATTGGGTAAAGGGTAGAGGCTGGAAGAGTTTAAAAGTGCCTAGTAGTAAAAGCCTAGACTACCTTGAAGAGATTGTTGGTAGAATTATGGATTTCAAAGACAATCATGGTGAGGTCTCAGAAGGAAGTGAGGAGAGCTACAGAGAAAGTCTCTATCATCTTAGAGAATACATATGGCGCTAGCAACATAATGTTGCTAGAAATGTGGACGTTGAAAGTGTTCCTGGTGAGGCTCTAAAGAAAATGATAAACACGTGATTGGACAATGGAGGAAGGATGATACTTTTTATGCAGTAGCAAAGAACTTGTCTGAATTATGTTCATATGTTTGGTGGAAGATAGAACTTACAAGTGATGAACTTGGATATTTGGCTGAGAAGATTTCTAAGCAAGATCTTAAAGGGGCCACGCAGTTTCTCCTTACCACTTATAGTAAAATATGACAGGAAAGAGATAGACTTAAAAATGAAGTGTGCAAAATGAAAATAGAACTTAAAGATTTGGAAAATTCTGTTGTACAAACTAAGGACACGTGTCTTAGAATGTTCACCAAGAATGTGGCTACACAATCTTTTGTTAAGGAAAATAAGCTTGTAACTGATGGATCTAACCAACTACTACAGCACAGAACCCATCAGCTTAGTCTGAGGGGACAGATAAAGAATGAAAGGAAAGAATGCTGTCTGCCTCTTGGAATTCTGCAGGCAGGAAACAGACCAAAGGAGCTACATATGTTGTCCTCCAAGAAAAGAAAAGGACCGTTCCTGTAGCAGTTTGGAGATCAACAGAACTGTTGGAAGGAGCACAGGAAGCAGGGTCTTCTCAGTTTCAAGGGGTGGGGCCATGGTCTCCTGGATCTCAAAGGGTGGGGACACACAGCCTCCTAGGTAGGTTTCAAAGGGTCGGAGATTAGCCACCTCGGTTTGGGAGTGTGGGGCTGTTGTTAACGTGTGCCAGGGGGATAACTAAGCCACAATTCAATCCATAACAGAAATTATCTTGTCTGATTCTTATACTTTATGGATGAAGTTCAGGGAGGAAAAAAGTCTTACACAAGGTCACATGGCTAATTAATATTGATCAAGTCACCTTCTGATTCCCAAACCCATGCTCTTTTCACCAGGTTCTGTTTCCACTGAAATCTGTACTCAGACTACGTAAAAGGGAATTTCTGAAACCCCATCAGTCCTAATGTCTATATATCTATGAAATATTTATAGTGCAAAAGGCTTCATCAGTCTGCTCTTGGATTTCCTGTTTTTCTACTAGACCATATGCCCCCAAACCCATAACAAAACTACTTTATAATCCCTTATGATAAGACTTACTTTGAAATCCAATGTGTTTTGGAATTAAGAATTTTTTGAACTTTAGAAAGGTAAAATGGTACCTAGACAGTCTATTTTGTATCACCTCCCTCCTCGAAACCTGGAGTAACACCTCAGAATCCAACACATTAATATTTCTATAGCAAAATGTAGGAGGAATAGGCACACTGAGGAGATAAACACTATAAGCAGTCCCACTTCAGTTTGGGTCAGGTTCTGTTGCCAGCTAAGTGAATCTGCTGCAAACTTATGATTAAACTTTCGGTTTTCAGAGCTTTTTGGATTTTAGAATTGTAGATTCATAATATTCTCCTCATACAAGAGGCCTTAAATAAACATCATGAACTAGTTGGCTAGTGTCAATACTTTATCAATAATAAAGATGTTTTTTCATCAGGACTTTGGTTTCTCTGTGCTGCCGTGGTTAAGAGCTTGACTGCTAACCAAAAGGTCAGCAGTGTGAATCCACCAGTGGCTCCCTGGAAACCTTATGGGGCGGTTCTACTCTGTCCTACAGGGTCGCTATGAGTCGGAATCGACTCAATGGCAATGAGTTTGGTTTCTGGTTTCTCTGTAGATTTCAGTGATTGCAGTTGCCTCTCAGTTATACCCCAGATAACAAAATGGAATAGCCCCAAACTGTACCTACCTCAGGGAACTTGCGTTCAAAAGCTGATTGCCCTGTTTCTTGGCCCTTCAATAAAACATTTCCAGCTAGGATCACTGGAGAGGCAGGCTGCTTTGTGAGGCAGCTGGCAAGGCCATGGTGGAGACTGGCAGCAGCACCTGTCCTCTTGGGCATCAGTAAAAGCAGAGCAGAGCAGAGAGGCCCTGCCACCAGGTCCCTGATGGGCAACTGATCTTGCCTGCATTTCTAGGCTTTCTCTGGCTGGCTGCAACTGCTTCTCAGCTTCCTCTTTCTCATCAGATGGGCAAGTTTCCAGAGCTGTCAGATTTTCTTCTGCCCAAGTTAACAGGGACATTGATTTTGGAGGAAAGGAGGCCTTCCTCCCACCGCCCTGTCCTTCCCCCACTCCTGGCTTAGCCACCCCAGCACTGTGGCATTGTCTGGTTTTATTAGTACTGCCTGGCTGAGGACTCCTTTCCCAGGTGGCCACTGTGATTTCCCAGCCCCTCTCCACTTGGCATACTGACATGCATTTTTGGTCTCCCAGGGAGAGCCTGCTTACCTGGATAATGGGCACCTGACCCCCTGGTTTCCAAAGTGGACTTCTGTACCACAGCAGGGTTTGCATCTGTTTTTATTGTTTCCTGGACTGTTGCTGGGAGGGAGTCTTATAAAACATGACCTTGCTTGGCTGGCTTTGGGATTAATGGCAATCAGGGCACTTCAGGAGTTCTAACAGGCCTGGATGTATGGGTTTTGGAGGGGCACTGGAGAGTCTACAAGCGTTTGTGAGGAGGCGCTTTGCTCCAGTTTCAGGACTGGAACATGGCTCTCCCAGACATCTTCATCCAGAATAGAAGTGTAGGCATCTGTTCCTTTGAGGCATTTCTCCACTGAAACTGGAGGATGGAATTTTATCTCGAACAAATATAAAGGCCTTCTAAGAAAAAACCCGTTTCTGCCTTTTGGAGCAGACCAGGTATGTTTAGAGAAGAAGAAGTGAGAAAGAAAGTAGAATTCTGTTTCCCTTGTTGATGTTACTGTTAGTTGCCTCCAAGTTGACTCTGACTCATGGCAACCTTATGTTTAAGAGAACAAAATGTTGCCTGGTCCTGCACCATCTTCATGAACGTTGGTATGCTGGAGTCCACTGTTGTGGCTACTGTGTCAATCCATCTCAGTGAGGGTTTCCCTCATTTCTGCTGACCTTCTACTTTACCAAACACGATGTTCTTTTCTAGCCATTGGTCTTTCTTGATGATGTCCAAAGTAAGTGACCTGAAGTCTCAACATCTTTGCTTCTAAGGAGCATTCTGGTTGTATTTCTTCTAAGACTGATTTGTTCGTTCTTCTGGCAGCCCACAGTACATTCAATATTCTTCGCCAATACCACAATTTGAATGCATCAATTCTTCTGTCTTCCTTTCTCATTGCCTTGTACATCCTCTGTATTCCTCATCACACCTACTCTTTTCTCACTGACCATCCTGACAGCATGTGGATGGCCTCCCCCATCCACTCTTTTCCCAATCCATTCCACGCTACATCCGGAATGATATTTTGTAAGACACATGCACTCTGCTGTGGAAACCCTTAATGGCTTTCTATTATCCTTTCTGTGGCCCATGGCCCTGCATCATCTAGCCCCTGCCTGCCTCTCTAGCCTCATCTTGCATGACTCTCTCTGTACTCTGGGCTCTCCAGCCATACTAGCCATCTTATAATTCTTTGAAACACCAAGCTTCTTGATGCTCCTGGGCCTCTGCACATGCCTTTCCCTCTGCCCAGAAAGCTCTCTCCCTGCTCCACGTCCCCCCTGCAACTTGATGAATCTAGATATCACCTGATCATCCTTCAGGTCCTAGTTTAAATATCATTTCCACAGAGACTCCTTCTCTCTAGACTGGAGCCCGGTTTTTTTCTCTCATAGCACCTTGTACTTTGCCTACTCATCACCTATCACAATTCATATCCATATGCTTATTTGAGTGACTGCTGGACCGAGCTCTGTCTCTCTCTTCGAGAGAAGGGACTGCACTTACTTTGCTTACCACTGTCACCTGGGGCACTAGCTTTGTACTACCAGAGAGTGGTTCTGTAATAAATATTTGATGAATTACAGAGCGAATCATTTACCTTGTTTGTATGATGACTTTGCCAACAATGTTAACCCTAGAATGGAAATTTCCACTTACCAGCAAAACTCAGGCATGGGTTATTTTTGAGGGTTTTGAGCTCACTAGTTTGGATGAGTTAGCCAGTGTCCTAACTCATTGAGATGGCTACATCCAGCTTCATGCTTCTCTCCTGAAGTTCCTGCTCTGATGACAGACTGGCATGTCTTCCCTGAGTTTTCGTGTTGGCCAAGAGGAACATGTCTCATTGGGGAATAATGTCAGTAAACTCTGAAGCTGCCAAGGAGAGCAGCAAGCGAAGGCCAAGAGGAAGCCAGCAGAGCCTTAAACACACGAGCCCTAGAAATCATCTCATTACCAGAGGTGCCAGCCGTCACACCCTGGATGAAAGGGCATAATTGCTGAAAACAGCTAATCACTAACAGCGTGACGGCCAAGGGCCTACAGCCATCCCTTTCTTCACTTCAGGATCTGCCCTGTCCCAGGGGAAAGGTGCCAAAGGAGGAAGCTATGCATGAAGACACAGCTCCTGTCTCACAGAAAGGGAATTCCTTCCCCCAGGGTTCACAGGATGCTTTGGGAGACCTCTATTTATTCATTACCACGCTTAAAATCATGATGCTTTCAACCAAATGGAGTGTCTCTGGACTTCAGAGACGTGATCTTGAGCACAGTATGGCAGAAGGTGTTCTTCTGTGGCCATATATGGAAGGGGGTCTCACAAAAGTAACCTTTTGCTTTCAGGACAGTATGTGAGCAAACATGCTTGGAGTGCCCATTGTGTAGAGACGATTGAAGTAGGATCCTTTGGGAAATTAGAAAATGGATAAAGGTCCCAATTATTTCTTTATTAAATTATATTTATTACTAATGTATTTAAGATAATTCATTACAATAGTGGATGACTTCATCTAGCAAATGTCCTGATAGATAGTAAAATAAAAGTTGTTTCAGGTATCTGGGAGATGGGTGTGTAAAACAATTAACAAGAAGAGCAAGAAGAGCACCTAGATAAATTCAAGAATATCTTTTCCCCTTAACCCATCTCCTTCAACCATCTGTGAAATGTCTTTTGTGTACCTGGTGCTGTGCTAGGTGCTTTAGATACAAACCTGATTGTGGTCTCAAGGAACTTAAACACTAGTGGAAGATACCTACAAATAAATCAGCACTTATGCTGTGGAGTAATAAGTACTATGACTGGAGCTGTCAATATGAGTTTGTTTGCTGTCTGAGGGCAGCTTTTGTGCACAGAAAAGCCCATGTAGGCTACATTGAGTTTGTAATTAATATTATATTCATTAAGATTACAAATTTAAAAATCTATTTTCCTTAAGCCCTTATGTTCAGCTTACATTTTTATTCTACTTACAAATATAATTGATTAATTCAAATAGAATAGGCTTAAACAAACAAGTTGAAATCTCAATCCATGCCATTTACGGATCCCTGGTGGCACAGCGGTTAAGAGTTAAGAGTTGGAATCTACCAGCCGCTCCTTGGAAACCCTATGGAGTAGCTCTACTCTGTCACATAAGGTTGCTATGACTCAGAATCAACTCAGTGGCAACGAGCTCGTTGTTTTTGGTTAAAACTATATTTATGAATTTAATACATTTTCAAGTGCTTCAAATGCTTGACCTGAAAAGCAAAACTTCCCAAATACTTCCACAATGGTTGTAAATCTACAGCCTACTGATATCATTTCTGGGGACTGAGACTGCTTATAGGCCAGAGATCTTCTCTCAGCACGCATAGGCCCAGGTGATTTTTCCTCTGCCAAGAGGATATGAGCCCTTTATGGTTGCCATGACAACAGGGAACCTGAAGTTCATATCCTTTGGATAGAGTTGGCTTTCTTAACTCTAAATTACAATCTAGCCTAATTCTTTCCTCTGCTTTAAGTTATAGGCTTCTCACCTTAAGTTACGGCTAACTTTTTTCAACTAACTTCTTTTCGAATTCTTCTGGTCTGGTCGCGTCCCAATTCTTACAGAGAGTCTAATGTTAACCAACTGGATTCTGCATCAAATTCAGGCTTTTGAGGCTTAGTCATCATGATCACACCAGGGGCCTGAGCATGACTCATGACAGCATCTGAACCAGATGGAAGGTCGTGCATCTCACCAAGAGTCAGAGTTGCTATGAAAGTAATGGGTCCAGATTCAAGGCAAAAATATGGAAAATTAAAAAAAACCCAAAGAAGACAAAAGAGTGAATGGGAAATAGGTATGCAAGAAAAGGAATTTCTTTCTACTACAAAAATATTCAATGTCAAATATCGTGAAATACACAATCACTAATGCTGAGTGATGCAGTGGAAAGTAGGGGCCATGGAGTTAGTCAGTGGTCTTGGGACAAGTTGCAGACCTTCTCCAAGTCTCCGTATGAAAGCATATATAAAGTGCCTGTCAAGTCCTGGGTCCTGAATAAATGTGGACTGGACTTTCTGCACCTTCTTGCTCTACCTGAGGAAAAAACAATGAGGTGTGGTTTGCAGCTGCTGCAAGAGATCACTCGCAGGAAGTGCGGTGGAGCCTGGGCTGGCTAGAGAAGAGCAGGCTACATTATTCCAGAAACATCATGGAAAATGGGGTAACTCTACCTCACCAATTCTGTGAGAATGTGAGCTCTACTTGGTGGCACAGGGGCAGCTAAAATGAGGTCACTGGACATCCTTCAAGGAACCCTCATGGCGCCATGGCTAAAGGGCTCGGCCACCAACCAAAAGGTGGGTGGTTTGAACTCACCATCAGCTCTGTGGGAAAAAGATGTGGCAGTCTGCTTCTGTAAAGATTTACAGCCCTGGAAACCCTATAGGGTAGTTCTACCCTGTCCTATAGGGTCACCATGGGTCAGAATCGACTCGACGGCAATGGGTTTACAGTACATCCTTCCAACCCTGCAATTCCACTGTTGACCACCCATCCACGTAACAAAAGAATGTAGACACAGATGTCTGGAGTGAAAAGCTGTTTAGTCAGGCCAGGCCATGCCTGTGTGAACAAGATGTCAGGGTTTGCCCTGCACACATCCCATCGCCCTTAACCGACTCCCAGTAATTCCATCACCCAGACCAAAACAAAAAACCATTGCCTTCAAGTCAATTTTGACTCCCAGGGTGAGAGGAAACAGAACAGTAGATTCAGAAGATGACCAAGAAAAGAGGAGAGGAAAATTAGGTAGGTGAAAAACCCTAAGTAATAATAGCAAAGATATTTAATATTTATTGAGCATATTCTATGTGCCAGGTGCTGTGCTAAAGTGGTTTATATATATTATCTCACCTAATCTTTGCAATAATCCAGTGAGGTAGGTACTATTGTTGTTCCTGTTTTTAAAGATGAGGCATCTGAGGCTTAATGAAATTAAATATAACTTGCTCAGGTCAAGGAAGTAACAAACGTAGGAACTGAGTCCACCTCTACTCCAGCACTTCAGGTCTTAATTACAATACAGTACTGCTGAGGTTACCCAAGAGGGAACCGGGTAAAGGGCATAAAGAGATAAAATACACGTGGAAACACAATCATTAAACACACAAAAAATGCTCCACCACGTGAGTTATTTTTTAAAAAAGCAAATCAATGCAACAGTAAAGTATAATTTCATATATATTAAATAGCAGAACAAACTTAAAAGCAATAGTTAATGCAGAGACGTTGGCATACTCCAATACTGCCACAGATAAGGTACTATCAATCTTTGAAAAGTAATTTTCAGGTATCTCTTTTGTAAAGCATTTTGGCAATTGTAACAAAAAGCCATAAAAATGTTCCTACCCATTGATCTGATAATCCCAATCTTAGAAATGTTCTAAAGAAATAGGCCAAAAAAGGAAAAATTTATATGTATGAAGCTCTTTATTGCCAAAATTATTTATTACAGTGAAAAATGGCAAACAAACTAAATATTTAGCAGTAGGGAAATGGTTAACTGAATTAAAGTGAAACTACTTGATCAATACCATAATCTACTAAAATAATAATTAGGAAGATTTTCATAGCGACATAGAAAGTCAAAAAAGCATAATATACAGTTGTAACTACACAATCATGTAAAAATTATACCTGCAAAACGACAAAGACTGGAAAAAAACAGGAAAATAGGGAAGTGAATTTTGTGCTACCCTGGTGGATTCAGAATGATTTCTTCCCTTTTAAAAATATCTTTTATGGCTGTTAAAAGCAATAAAAATTAAAAATCTGAAGTAGCTAACAAGACTTGCCCATAAAAATAAGGACGCCTGCTGGCTTGTTTTGCTGATCAAGTAAGTTAATGGATGGAAAAGCACCTAGAAATAGGGCCTGCAGGCACTCAACAGTGTCCCCATAATGCCCTCTGCCTCACCCTCCCTCCTTCCAGCTTTAATATCCTCAGATTGCAGAATCAACACTGGTCACACTGATGTGGCAGGAGAAGTTTCTCACTGTACCACTCTCTTTCTCAGCGGGAGTGTTTCTTTCACTTTTTGTCATGTTTATCCACGACCTCCAGAGCGCAACAGGATGTGGACACTTTCACCTTCAGTTTTTTTCCATCAAAATTAACTTGTTCTTTTCTTCTTGGTTAGTATACAGTTTAAAAAGCATACAGTGTCAAAACGATATCCCTCGAAGGCAACTTATTAGCATAGTACCAAGTACTATATTTAGAGCTTACCGAGTACCTTCTGGAGATGAAAGATAAGAAAAAACGGGAAAATTTCAGGTATCATGGCAGGCCAGACAGAAAGACGAAAGGGCAGAGATGCCTTTCGTTCCCTAAAAACTGCACTGCAGCTACACAAATCTTATTACTCTGCTGCGTGCCCAGGGTCGCTCTGGTCATCCAGGGAGCACGGAAACAAAATGTCGAGGTGAAAGGTCAGTCCGGCAATGGGGTAGTGGTGGTGGTGGTCATGGCAGCAGCAGGGCAGGAAGTCGGGAAAAGGAGGGAAGGAAAGCAGAAAAACAATAGCAACAGCACATCCAACAGAGAAGCTCTCCAAATCCACTGGCTGTCTTCCAAACAACAAGAGTCTAGCTTAAGAGTTCAACATCAAAACCAGTTCTCTGAGAGGGCCCTTGAGGGCCAGGTGGCCCAAGCTCTTGCTAAGGAGTGGACGCAGGCAAGCCTCTACCTGTTGATGGGGCACTCACTCTCTTCCATTTATGTAATGCTAATTATTAGATGGGGGCAGTGGTGGTTCAGTGGTAAAATTATTGCCTTCCATGCTGGTGACCCAGGTTCAATTCTCAACCATTGCACCACATGCATAGCCACCACCCGTCTGTCAGTGGAAGCTTGTGTGTTGCTATGATGCTGAACAGGTATCAGCGGAGCTTCCAGACTAAGATGGACTAGGAAGAAAGGCCTGGTGATCTACATCTGAAAACCAGCCAATGAAAACCCTACGGACCACAATGGTCTGGGGATGGTGCAGGACTGGGCAGTGTTTGTTCCATTGTGTATGGAGTCACCATGAGTCAGGTGCTGACTCCATAGCAGCTAACAACAACACTTCTTAGACAGTTCTTTGTCCTGTTGACTGAAAATTTATCTCTGAGTTACTTGCTTATGGGGCTTGTCCTTACTCTGCCCTCTGGAACACTTCTACTTCCTCTTCTCTTTGAAATGTTTTCTGTCTTCAAGTCTTCTTTTCTTCAGAATTAACATCTTCAGCACTTTCAACTGTCCCTCAACTTTGTCTTCTAGTCTAGGCTTTAAGACCTGTACTCCAGCCTCCACATGTCATCTGACTAGTACTCTTCCTTTAGCTGGACACTGTTCTCCAACTAGGGTAGCTGTGGAACTCTGCTGTAATTATGGCTTTAGATGTCTGTCTGACTCCCATACTAGACTGTAAACTACTTAACAGTTCTGTGTAAAAGACCTGAGGGGTGAGGGTTACTCATTTCATTGTTCATTAATTTAACCCATTGGACGCCAAGATCAACATGAGAACTATCTCCTAAAACGAAAAAGAAATAACATCCATTGAGTACTCATTTTGTTTTAGGCACTCTGGTAGGTATTTTGCATACATAATTTCATTTAATCTACATATCATGTGAGAAGTATTACTTTCTCCACTATTCGTATTAGGAAAGGTGGGCCTAACTTCATACTGCTAAGAAGCAGAGTCAAATCCAATGTATTGACACCAAAGCCCTCATGCTTCCTACAAGAGTTCCATCTCAGTTAGGATATATTTAGCTCTTTAAAGTGTTAAAAATAAAAAATGTCACCTTGAAGACTAAGGTGTGCCTGACCCAAGCCATGGTGTTTTCAATCACCTCATATGCATGTGAAAACTGGACGATGAATAAGAAAGATTGAAGAAGAACCGACGCCTTTGAATTACGGTGTTGGTGAAGAATATTGATTATACCATGAACTGCCAAAAGAACAAACAAATTTGTCTTGGAAGAAGTACAACCAGAATGCTCCTTAGAAGCAAGGATGGCGAGACTATGTCTCATGTACTTTAGACATGTTACCAGAAGGGATCAGTCCCTGGAGAAGGACATCAAGCTTGGTAAAGTAGAGGGTCAGAGAAAAAGAGGAAGACCCTCAACGAGATAGATTGACACAGTGGCTGCAACAATGGGCTCAAGCATAACAACCATTGTGGGGATGGCGCAGGACCCGGCAGTGTTTCACTCTGTTGTACACAGGGTCCCTATGAGTCAGAACCAACTTGATGGCACCTAACAACAAAATATTTGGCTGCAAAGAATGGAAAATCCAATTCAGTCTGGCTTAATTAACACTAAGGGCACTTACATGACAATGTGCAAAGATGGGGGCGGGGGGCTTCTGTGTCGGTGAAGGCAGCAGTTCAACAACGTCATCAAGGATATCCACTTCTCCTCTACCCACTTTGCCAACACAAGATGGCCTTCATTCTAAGACAAGCCATTGTCAGCAGTCACTGTGGCAATGTGCCTCTTTGTCACTATTAGCAGAAGATAAGACTGACTCATCATGGTTCTCTTTTAAGAGGAAGGAAAAACTTTACTAGAAATCTTCAGCAAACCATTTTACACATTTTATTAGCTATAAAAATTAATTGTTGGCAAGGAGGACTGTACTACCTTTTCTTGACCTCTACAGCCTTAGTCCTTGAGTTGGACTGAGTCCCCCAAACTGCATTATCTGATGCTCGGTGTTAGAGAAGTGACTAGATCTTGACAGTCCACCACAATTAAGCCACTCCCAACTCCATATGGCTTAAAACTAATGACAATCTTAGAAAGCACTAAGAACAGCAAAGTGACCTATGCCAGGCATAGCACTGGGTACCGGGGGTACGGACCCCATGTCTGCCCTCATGGGGCT
This sequence comes from Dugong dugon, assembly GCA_030035585.1. Classification (NCBI taxonomy): domain Eukaryota; kingdom Metazoa; phylum Chordata; class Mammalia; order Sirenia; family Dugongidae; genus Dugong; species Dugong dugon. Next base: position 15,358,729 of record CM057479.1, read on the forward strand.
TCCACTCTGGTGAGAAAGACAAACACTGTAAAGTATTACAAGTATGATATATGTCACAAAAGGGAAAGTACATGTAGCACATGTAGAACATAGGGCAGGGAAGTAATTTAGTCTGAGTGCTACTGGGAGGCCTCCTGAAGAAGGATGTTTCTTGTAAGACCCAAAGGATGCTGGGCAGAGGGAAGGGCACATGGGAAGGCGTGCAGTGAAGAATGAATTGCACAATTCTCACATTCCACCTTAAGTCCTTGGGACGCCTCATGGCCAGACGCCAATCATTTATTCAGTCACTCATCATTCATTTCAAAAATATCTACCTGCAGTAGGTGAGAACATATGTACATCATTGGTGAAAGAAACCTAAGAGATTAGTCTGTGAATAAGCCAAACATTACATTTTCCCCTCTTTCCCTCTAACCATCTATCATGGCTTAAATTGTGTTCCCTCAAAAGAAACACTGAATCCTAACCCATATACATATATATTTGACACTGTTTGGACATAGAGTTTTACTTTCTTATGCTAATGTGCTCATATTAAAGTAGGGTGGGTCCTAAACCTAATCACTTCTGAGTTATAAAAAGAGCAGAATAGACACAGAGATACACAGGCGAAACACAGATGCTATTGGGGGCCCCTCTATGAGAAAAGGAAGGCCAAGGATTGCCAGCAGACACCAGAAACTAGGAGAGAGGCTCACAGAAGGAATCAACAAGGCTGAAACCCTGATTTGGACTTTCAGCCTCTAGAACTGTGAGAAAATTAATTTCTGTTCGTTAAAGCCACCTGCTTGTGGTATTTTTCAATGCAGCAACACTAGGTAGTTAAGACATCATCCTATTGTTTATTTGAATTTCTACTGCAGTCTAAACAAACAAACAAAAAAAGGTGAATTTCAAATCACAAGTCCTCCTCACTTATTGACTATCCTGTTATTTGACATTTCACATTTACGACAATAGTAAAAGACCTACTATCCCACTATTTTGTGCATTAATGACGTACGTCTGTCAGTAACAAATGCCGAGGTGTGAGGCGAGAGTAACGCTGGCTGTGATGGTTAAAGTTATGTGTCAGCTCGGCTGGGCCATGACTCTCAGTGGTTTGGCAGTTATGTAATGATGTAATTTGGCAGCTACGTAATGATGTAGTCATCCTCCACTTTTGCATAATGACAATTTTCACATAACCTGGTCTTTGGAACCTAACCACATTAGTGCCCATCATTGCAGCCACTGTGAGGAGTGGGTGTAGTACATATTTCTACCTCCAAGGTTTTAGTAAAAGGTTTGATGAAAAATAATTAGGAATTATTAAATTACAATAGGATTTAAGATTGTAAGTGAATTTCAGTGATTTGTGTTCTTATTTGATGTTTTTGTCAATAGTCACATTAACTTCTGATTTCAAACCTCTGCATATGCAAAAAGTGATGGTTGCAGTAAGAACACAAATTAAAGGAGAAAAGGAACACACTGCTTGCTGTGCGGAATTTGGTAGCATATGAATTCCCCTTGGTTTTGAGGCATTCTATTTAGGATAGCAGATTTTATTTCAAGGTGAATCATTTCTATTACTTCCTTTTCCAAAACTTTTGACTCTTTCAGTCTGACAGGAAAATCCAACTGTCTATTTGGAGGGCAATAATCAGTGGTTCCTGTCTACTCAGCCTCAGAAAAGTGTGGTTCTTGTCATGTGGACATCTATAGATTTTTTCATTAAATTTGGTGGTTGAAATTGCACTTCAATAATTATGTGTAAGTAGTACACTGTGAATATTTAATAAATAACAAAGTAATAAGAATACGTAAGGGGAAAGGGAAGACACTCTGCCTGCATTTAAAAGTCTTTAATAAATGTTCCTCACGGCTTGAGCTCCAGATGCTCAGAGGCCAGGAGGCTGGGGCACTCACTCCCACACGGCTGGGAGCAGCCCCCTTGGTGAGAGTCGCCTTTTGCAGGAAGTGTGGCTCCAGGCAGAGACTGAGAGTGGGAATGACTAGTCTTTAACTCAGCCTCCCTCTTCTGCCCTCACGTTCTCAGCCAGAACTGCTCCTTCTGCTTCAGGGCCTGCTCGGAATTAAACCTTGTTCTCAGGACAGCATCTGATAAATTTATCGTATCAGTTACGGCTCTTTATCAGGTATGGCAAGTGGTAGAAAACCAAGTTCACCTGGCTTAAGTCAAAACAGACTTTACTGGATCACGTGAGTGTTTTTCAGGCCAGGGATTTTGCTTCTGGCACTGCTGAAGTCAGGGCTCAGGCACTGCTGAAATCAGGGCTCAAGCAATGCCCTGAGGATTGACTTTCTTTCCACCTCAGCCCTGACTTTCATTTTCGTGCTCCATCTAGGCGGCCCTGGTCACACCGAGCCTTTCCCAGGTACATGGCTGCAACAAAGCCACCCTCACTTCCTTTCCGATGAAAACCAGTGAGGAAAAGCGTTTTTCCCCATTCCTCCCAGAACAGTCCTGAGATTCACTCTGATTGGACTAGCTAATGCCACATGTTCTGGCCTGAGCCAATCACAGTGGACAGCAGAATGCAACTCACTAATTGGTTAGCTCTGTGCCACATACTACACCCAGAAGGTGTGGCTGAAACCACATAGAATGAAAACAAGGTGCCAATAGCTAAAGAAGGAAAACTGGATGCTGGTGTCAAACCGCAAATGTCCTTTACACTCATTCACATTCCTAGAAAAACAGTCTTCCTGGGAGTATTTTCATTTTAGCAGGAGACAAAACCTTAAAACAAACGAATAAAAACCCATTGCCGTCCATCGATTCCGAGTCATAGCAACCCTATAGGACAGAGTAGAAGTGCCCCACAGGGTTTCCAAAGAGCAGCTGGTGGATTTGAACTGCTGACCTTTTAGTTAGCAGCCGAATGCCTAACCACTGTGATATCAGGGCTCCAAAACAAAAGAATAGGCCTCTAATAATGGAGTTGCAAAGGCTCTGCTGAGGAAGGGCACTGCTTCCTCTGAAAACTGCTCACACCACCAGCCTGTGGCCACCTGACTCGTGTGCACACACACACCTCAGCCTCTTCTCCAACATAAGCAAACACATGACATGATTTCCTCACGTGTAAACCTGCAGCAGAAAACCAGGGTGTTGGCGTGATTGATAACCACATAATTATCCACATTAGTACATGTGATGGATATGTACAGGATTATCCACCTGGATACCGACGTGATTGATACCCATGTGATTATCTACCACGAAGACACACACCCGTCCCTGCATCCAATACAATTACCTTCCTCGATATAGATGGAATTGATGCCCACGTGATGACTTGTTCCCAATACGCACGTGATTGACGCCCATGCAATTATCTAACACGCTGATATGCCAGTGATTGATAAACCATGCGATTATCTGCTGAGATGATACCCGCAAAAGGAAATTGTCAAGTCCCGCAGAGCTCATAATAACCCTCACCAGCTAAGACTTAAGGAAGGTTCTTCTTTAAAAATAAAAAGGCCACCCACACACTGTAAAGTGTGTGTGTGTGTGTCTGTGTGTGTGTGAGAGAGAGAGAGAGATCTTTCTGAAGTCGTTAACATAAAAGTTAGAACTATAAAATGAAATAAATTTCAAGGTCCTTCCCAGCTCTAAAATTCTCAGATTCAAGGGTTGAATAATAACTGAGAAAGAATTAATGATTTCACAGGAAGTAGCAGACATTTCTTCCCCCATCACACTGTGTTTTTGTTCATAGACTGGTTCCTAGTGACTCTCTTGGTGACCATCTAAGGAAACCAGGCGTAGGGGCTTTACTGATGCAAATAACTATGTACAAATGAAGGTGAGGAGCTGACATGCAAATTAGCAAGGCCACCACATTCCCAGCACCAGGACATTTGCTGGTACTGTAGATAAGGTTACCTTCCGCTTTACTTTCCATCCTCCACTGCCCTTCCCCTTAAAACAAAACAAAACAAAACAAAACAAGACAAACCCAGTCTAAGTAATAACATTTTTGGTCATTTAGCTTCCTCCCTTTCCCCAATTTGCTGTTCTTACTTTTGAGAAAAGCATGTAATATCCCTAGAGAATTTGATTATTTTCTTTGTTATTGTCCAAAAATGCTAATCCATGAAGAATCCCTTCCTGGGTAATGTTAATTCAGCTGCCTGTTTTATAATAGGATTATGTTTTCCAGGATTTAAAAATCCCACTTGTTAGGTACCAAATAGACTTCTACAACAGCTATAAAATCTAATTTAACCCCTATTGGCATTAATGAAATCACTGAGGTACAATTTACCTCTAACTACACTTGACACCATCCAACCTCCAATAAATACATAATGTTTATTTTGAAGTTATAAAAGGCAACTGTTCAGTAGGATAGCTGGAGTCTCGTGGGTCCAATCACGCAATATCTCTAAGGCAGAACAAATGTTGTTTACATACGGTAAGGATTATGGGGAAAGTTTATTTAAACAGATTAATCTCTGTCTACATGTATTAATGTTCCCTTTTACATCATGCAAATTCAAGTTAAAATGATCTTCATTTATTTGAAAATAATTATAGGGGATTTGACTATTTAGTCTCTTACCGTTTAGTTTAAGAACCTAATTAGATTGGAATAAATTTTACAGCAGAACAGTACGCCAATACTAGGTAGAAAGCTACTACCGTATTTCACCTTACATAGGAGGAACATGCTTTTTGGTAGGATAAGGAGGGGTGGGTAGTGAAGGTAAAGCAGTTGGGAAGGGGGCAAAAATAATCCCGTGGGCAAGAGAGAATGGGAAGCAGATTCCCTTTTGTCTTTGGCTTTTCGTTCCTGCTTCACTCCCTCTTCAAAAATGGAGTGGAGTCGGCATTAAAGGGCCTTCTGGGAATGTAAAACCGGAGCTTGGTGAAAGAGACATATTTCTTCTTCCGCCCCTCCCCTGCCCGCCTCCTTCAGACAGGTGACTATCAGGAAACTTATGGTAGGCCAGATGGGAAGAAAGCTACTCTGGCAAATGTTGTTTCAAGATGAAGGCGAGGCAAGCAAGGAGGCTGACATGTAACATATCAAAGAATATCCAGGCACTCGGAAGTTGAACGTGAATCTCGGGCGGTCAAACCTCTTTAAAGATGCAAATTGCAGTCAAACGCAGAAAACAGTAGGGTTCTGTTTATCCTTTCACAAAGGGTGGAAACTGCTAATCAGGCTCCATTGCTGGGCTGGCCACTTTGTTTATCAATAAACAGGAAGACAGTTAGACTATAATTTTCCTGCCTAGTACTGGTAGCCAAAAGGAAATGCTGGCAGCTTAGTTGTACCGGGTTCCAGTTGCATCACAACCCAATTATTATTGTAATAATGTATGGGTGTTTGCCAAGTTGCACAAGCACGTTACACACGTCCACAAATTCACGGGAAACATATTGGCAGAAAATGAGCTTGGTGATCCATGGACTAAGGGGAGCTGTCAAAATAGGCCCTTTCCTCCAAGGGCTCAGCTGTGGAGTGTTGTTTAACACACACACACACACACACACACACACACACACACACACACACACACACACACAGGAAAATAGCTAACATGGCAGATACTGGAGTCTTTTACATGCTATTGTGCAACAAAGACATGATTTTACTAAAATCAAACAACAAATGGGCAATAATCTCAGCTCTGAATTGGGAAATTTGATTGAAATATGCTATAATTGCCATTACCAGCTTTGTTAAAACAGAACTCTTGCACATCCTCTAAAACTGACAGCTTATTTTCATTAGAGCTACCTTCCTGAGATAAGACGCCAAACCTCAAGTACAGAGCAAGATACCAAACGTAAAATGTAACAAAAATTCAATCATACATGTGTTTAGGCATTCAAATTGTCCACATCACGACCTTAGTCTTCTTTGTTTCATTTTGTCTTTATAAGAGATTAAGATGCACCCCAAAATCCACATACCTCCCAAGATGGAGCATGTCAAATATAAAATACAGAGATTATAATTTCCACAACACAGTGCTTCCATGAATGTTGAAATAATATTTGAGCCAATAGTAGTTATCATATACCTATATATACTGACATATATCATATAACGGTATTAGTTACTATATTATATATCATATAATGATCACACTTAACTCATTCATTCATCAAATATTTCCTGAGGACCTACTATGTTCTGGGCACTATGGTAAGCAGTTAGAGATACAGTGGCACCCTCTTCATGAAGCTAAGAGTCTACCAGGGAAGCAGATAGGGAACAAGTCATTACAATAAGGTATGGTGACTGTTTGTGATAAAGTAGAGCGCTGTCCACTTTTACTTGTACCAAGCCAGTCTCTACTATGGTGTCTAGCTCGCCCAGGTGTCAGTCCACCACAACCTGCCCTAGCAATCGGAGAGATGGAACCTTAGGTCACCTGAATGGGAGATGGGATGGCTGGGGTGACACGTGGACAAATGAAAACTCAGCAAGTTCTGTCTGGCTCTGTAAATACTTCCCAGCAGCAAGGTTAGTGATTAAAAGTGCAGCTTTGGGGCATGGACTACCTGGCTTCCCTACTTATTAGCTGTATGACCTTAGGCAAGTTTTTTTAACCTCTCTGAATTTGTTTCCTTTATCTGTTAAGTGGGGATAATAATAGCACATCCTTCATAGAGCTTCATGGAGCCCTGTGGAGCAGTGGTTAAGAGCTCGGCTGCTAACCAAAGGTCGGTGGTTTGAATCCACCAGCTGCTACTTGGACACCCTATGGGGCAGTTCTACTCTGTCCTATAGGGTCGCTATGAGTCAGAATCGACTTGATGGCAACAGGTTCACAGAACTACGGTGAGCATTAAATGATTTATTCATGTAAAGCACCTAGAAATAGTGCTGGTACACAGTAAATGCTCAATAAATGTTCTCTAGAATCATTTTTCTTAGACCACCTTCAGCACCAGAATCAGCTCCAAGACCTCGTCTCAGGAAGGGCAGATGCAGAAAAGAATGATTGTGGGAAGTTGCCTTCTGCTCAGAAATGTACCGAAATTCAAGGAAGCCCTGTCCTCCAGCTGAACGCAGGAAGGAGATGTGATGATGTCTGTCCCTCCCCTGGCCCTCCACGTTGAAGGCTGATACATGCAGCAAGTCTCCAGTCTTTGGGTGAACAAAAGTTTTTAATTTTTATGAGGTCCCATTTATTTTGTCTTTTGCTGCTTGTTCTTTTGCTATTATATAATTCATTGTTGAAATCTAGGCCTGACAGCATTGCCCCTGCTTGTTCTTCTAAGAATTTTATGGTTTTAGTTTGCACATTTAGGTCCTTAATCCACTTCAAATTTGTTTTTGTGTATGGTGTGAGGCATGGATCCTGTTTCATTTTTCTGCATGTGGAAATCCAATTTTCCCAGCACCATTTATTAAAGAGACTCTTCTTTCCCCATGGAATGGACTTAGCACCCTTGTCAAAAATCAGTTGACCATAGTTGTATGGGTTTACTTCTGGACTGTCAATCCAATTCCATTGGTCTATGTGTCTATTATTATACCAGTACCAGGCTGTTTTGATTACTATAGCTATATAGTATGTTTCAATCAGGAGATATCAGTCCTCCTATTTTGTTCTTCTCTTTCAACACTGTTTTGGCTATTTGGGGCCTCCTGCCATTCCATATAAAGTTGGTTTTCTATTTCTGTAAAGAAGGCTGTTGGAATTTTGATCGGGATTGCATTGAATCTCTAGATCATGTTGGGTAGTATTGACATCTTAATAATAATAAATCTTCCAATCCATGAACATGAAACATCTTTCCATTTATTTAAGTCTTCTTTAATTTCTTTCAACAGTGTTTTATAGTTTTCATTGTATAAGTCCTTCATGTCCCTGGTTAGATTTATTCCTAGGTACTTTTTTCTCTTAGATGCTATTGTAAATGGAATTGTTTCCCTAATTTCCTTTTAAGATTTCTCATTGCTGGCGTATAGAAACATAACTGATTTTTGTTTGTTGACCTTGTACCCTGAAACTTTGCTAAATTCCTCTATTAGCTCTATAAGTTTTCTTGTGAACTCTTTGAGATTTTCTATATATAGGATCATATCATCTGTGAATACAGATAATTTTACTTCTACTTTTCCAATCTGGATACCTTTTATATCTTCTTCTTGTCTTATTGCTCTGGCTAGGACTTCTAATACAATATTGAACAGAAGTGGTGAAGTGGGCACACTTGTCTTGTTCCCAATTTCAAGAGGAAAGCTCTCCATCTTTTTCCATTAAGTATAACACTGGTTGTTGGCTTTTCATATATACCCTGAATCATACTGAGGAATTTCCCTTCTATTCCAATCTTCTTTAAGGTTTTCATCAAGAAAGGGTGTTTGATTTTATTAAATGCTTTTTTCTGCATCCATAGAGATGATCATGTGGTTCTTTTTCTTTGTTCTATTGATGTGGTGTATTACTGGTTAGGTTTTTGTATCAGAACCTTTAAGGATCAAAAAGACCTTGCAGAGTACCTAAGCACAGTTCAGCATTCCATACTTTTACAAAAAGATTCAGAGATACCCCAGTTCCTATAGAAGAAATCTCCCAAGCTCTTAAAGGAAAGGCACCTGGTAGAGGAGCCTTCCCATCCTAATTTCACACTCCTACTGAAGAGGAGGGAGCTTCCCATGTTCCTATAAACATTTAATCATTCATTACACATCAGTTAGCTTTCTTCCTGTGGGGAGAATACACCTAGCTACTCTGCTAATTTATTTCAACAAGAGTGGCAGCACAGAGGGATTTAAAATTTAGCCAAATGGATTCTTGTACACATATGGTACGTGTATGTAAGTACAAATGTGAGTTTAGTCCATGTATTTGTATATGTGTATGGGTGCACGCACGCATAAGAAGGAGTGCAAAAATGATAGCACAAGTGAGAGAGTAGACATATGCTCAGTGAAAGACAGTCTCTGCCATCTGTATGGCAACTAAAGGCACTGCAGAGTAACTCAAGAGGTTAACTGGTTTAAAATCATAACTGTCTGGAAATCACATTTATACAAATAAAAAATTAACAATAAAACAATAACCTTGATTGATATTTGGTATTCCTTAATGAACAATTTATACTCGCAAATGAAATGACACCCTGGTTGTGCAGAATCTACTATTAACTATACCAAAAAAACCACGGCGACCCCAGGTGAGCGGAGTAGAACTGTGCTCCATGTGGTGTCCATGGCTGTGACCTGTTAGAAGAAGATCGAACAGGCCTTTCTTCCAAGGCACCTCCAGGTGGGTTCGAACTGCTAACCTTTTGGCTAGTAGCTGAGCGCTTAACTGTTTGTGCTACCCCAGGACTAATATTAACTATAGGAGTCCTTCTATGGATTATTGGTTGGGTGAGAGGCATTTAAGAAGTGGCACACGGTGGGGGCCATAGTAATGCCCCCTCGCCTCCTCGGCATTGCCTCAAATCATCTGCTCCTCCACAGCACTGAACTTCCTTTCAGCCTCACGCATCTCCTGACATCCAAGGACTGGAAGCAGAAGCATTCAGAGAACTTGGCCCAGTGTGGTGAGTACACGAGGCTTCTGGAGAAGCACTGACTGTTGCTCAGGAGGCAAACAGGGCCTCCTCTTGCCTTGCGTGGCTGGAGGGCAGCTGTGACAGCCTTGGATGCTCTGCCACACAGAGCAGTGGGTGGGAAGGGGTGCTTCCCTCCGTCACCGCTGCTGAGGGCGCCCCTCATCAGGGCAGCTCTCCTCCTGTTTCCATGGTGGAGGAGCACTGAAAGGGGTGTCCACCAGGGCCAGGACCCAGCCCAACTCCCACTTGCTCTGAACGTTCCTGGGGGGTCCTAATGCCCACAGGAAGATTTTACCGCTGTTCTCTGCCAGTTTCTTACTCTCTTACCACCTAAACCAAAAACCTGTTGCCGTTGAGTCAGTTCCAACTCACAGTGACCCTATAGGATAGAGTAGAACTGTCCCATAGGGTTTCCAAGGAACAGCTGGTGGATTCGAACTGCTGACCTTTTGATTAACAGCCAAGCTTTTAACCACTGTGCTACCAGGGCTCCTCCCACTGCCTAGAACTGATCAAGCACCCTGCACAGAAATGTAAAGTAGAAACCTATTGCTCAGTAGCTTAAGAAAGATCATTTTCACTCTGGTTTCCTAAGCAAACAGTAAGTGAGATCTTTCTAAGGCAGATGTTTCCAGCCCCCTAATGTTAAGAAATCTGTCAGGAGGCTTGTCTCCAGAATCTTTTCTCCATTTGCCTATCACAGTTGAGGCGAACTGTAAAAAAAAAAAAAAGCGAAATTTGCAAACGCCATGACATTCAGAGGAAAAACCCACCTGTCCCAATATATTACCCCATGAGATGTCAGGACTCTAAGGTGTTAACCAAATCTTAGATGCAAGGTAAACCTCTGTATTCTAAGTAATCACAAGAGGCTTGAATTGTGGCTATCAGAACCTTGACCATTAAGACAAGTAAAGACAATCAAGACAATTGCTATTTATGTATTTATCAGACATTCATATAGATTGTGTGTCAGGCAGTGTTCTAAGCACTTTAAAAATATCAACTCATTTAATGTAATTTTCTAGGATAGGTACTATTATTACCATTATTACCCTTATTTTACAGAAGGGGAAACTAAGGCACAGAAAAACAAAAACACCAAACTAGTTGCCATTGAATCGATCATAGTGACCCCATGTGTGTCAGAGTAGTGACCTTTTCGAAGCAGATTGCCACGCCTTTTTTCTGTAGGAGCGTCTGGGTAGATTCAAACTGCCAACCTTCCAGTTAGTAACCAAGTGCTTAACTGTTTGTGCCACCGAGGGACTCCATAGAGGTGGAGTAATTTGCTCATACTGTTAGGATGAGACGTTATCAGAATCCAGACCCAGGCAGTCTGGCTCTGAAGTCTGTTCTTGACCATCAAATTATGCTCCTCTATCCCTGGTGGTGCAGTGGTCAAGAGCTCGGCTGTTAACCAAAAGGTTGGCAGTTCGAATCCACCAGCCGCTCCTTGGAAACCCAATGGGGCAGTTCTATTCTATCCTACAGGGTCGCTAGGAATCAGAATCGACTCGGTGGCACTGGGGTTTTGTTTTGTTTTTCCTATATGTGAAAGAGCTATATTGAGGAAATGCTAATTATCTATTCTTCTAAATTTTCTAAGCTTTATCCCTTTAAAAATGACACCACTGCTATAAAAAAAAAAAGCAATATTTATACAGCACTGCAGAGCTGACAAAGTGCTTGTGATGGCAGTGCATATTTCATCATCCCTGACCTCCGACATACACAAGGAAACAGAGGTGCCAGAGATTACAGGACTCAAGTCACCAGGCTAAACACTGTTGACGCTGGGAAATTATAATGTGTCATCTCTTGTCAAGGAGCCCTCGTGGCGAAGTGGTTAAGAGCTCGACTGATGATCAAAAAGACTGGCAGTTTGAATGCACCAGTTGCTCCCTGGAAACCCAACGGGGCAATTTTACTCCTCCCTATAGGGTCGCTATGAGTCGAAACCAACTCGATGGCAACGGGTTTGGTTTTGGTTTCTGTTGTCAAGTTCTCTACCCTTCCCACTGAACAGGGTTGCTGATATTAACTAAAGTCACCCCAAGTGACATCCCAGACTTTATTAGCGTAGGTCCCCATGGAAGAGCCTCAGTATTACTCCTTTACCTTCCTGAAAGGTAAGCACAGGACCTGTCATAACCACAAACTTCTAACACATCCTGGCTCTTGACTACCAAAATTAGAAAAAAAAAAAAAAAAGAGAGATTATGTTCACATAAATTGTGTCTGTGCTTCAGAGGGGGCCCTCTCTCAAGAGCTATTGAAGGGTGTGCCTCACCCAAACAAGGAAGCATATTCAGACATAAAAAGTCATGGGATACAGAACACGAGAGAGAGGTGAGGGAGTCTCCATGATGGTGGGGAAAGGAGAGCCCAGGATTCCAGCTGTGCACCAGACCTGGAGGGCAAGCAGTCTAGACTGCAGGGCCCAGAGGTTCACGGAGGGATTTCTCCAAGAAGATGGAACTGATAGAATCTTGGAAGCTTCTAAACATGCTAAGAGGTTTAGGCAATTTGTAAAGATGTGGTTATTGAATTAGTGACAACTAAATACTTAATTAAACAGAAAACTAAGCCAGCAAAAAAAAAAGAAAGTAAAGAAAAAAGACAATTATTAATTCCAGGGAAAACAATAAGGAAGGGTTATCAGTTTATTACTACATGGTTAGTTCAGCTCTGTTACAGATTGTGTCCCCTAAAAACATGTGTTAGAATGCTACCCCATTATACCTGTGGATGTATGGTAATCCTGCTTGGAAATATGGTTTCCTTTGTTATGTCAATGTGACCATATCTGTGTAGAGTGTAGCCTAAATCTAATCACTTCTTAGTTATAAAAAGACCAGAAGAGACACAGAGACACACACAGGGGAAGACGGATGCTATCTGATGTGAGGAGGCAGACGAATCTACAAGCCCAGGAACTCCAGGGATTGCCAGCTACTAGAAGCTGAAATAGACAAAGAAGGACCTCTCTCTAGAGCCACACCCTGAATTCAGACTTCTAGCCTCCTAAATTGTGTGAAAATAAATTTCTGTTCTTTAACACCACCCACTTGTGGTATTTCTGTTACAGCAGCATTAGATAACAAAGACAAGCTCTAAATAGGTTTAACACTGAATATAAATCTAACCAGAGTTACTATACAGTCGTATTGGGGCAACTGCAGAATGAGAATGAGTCACATATATGGTGGAGATGGATTGGTGAGGAGGGAGAGATAAATCCTCATCCCTCATAGTGGGGAATCAATATATCACATCTGAAACTAGAAAAATAATTTAAGAAGTATATTATTTAGAGATATGGAGGTAAATGCCACAAGAATAAGCTAGAAGAGTTCAAAATGATTGTCTCTGGAGAGGGAGAATGGGAGTAACGGTTATGGGGCTTGTGATGGTTAATCTTATGTGTCAACTTGGCTAATCCATGATTCCTAGCATTGTGTACTTGTCCTCCACTTTGTTACATGATGTAACTGGGCTCCATTTCATTGTATTGTGTTTAATTATGTGTTGTAAATCCTAAATCTCTATATGTTACTGAGGCAGGATTAGCATGGGGTATATCTTGAGTCATGCCCTTACTCAAATAATCACCTTGCTCAAGTAAGAGGAGTTTCCTTGAGGGTGTGGTCTGCATCCAATATATATGAATGCTCTGGCAAGGCTCTCTCTCTCGTTCTGGATCCTGCATCCAGCTCATAATCATCATCTGACCTTCAGTTCTTGCGACCTAAGCCAGCAGCCTGCTGTCTGACCTGCCAATTCTGGGATTCATCAGCTTCCACAGCCCTGTGAGCCAACAGCCTATCATCTAACCCGCTGATTCTGGGATTTGCCAGCTTCAGTAGCCCTGTGAGCCAGCAGCCTGGCATCTGACTTGCCGATTTGGGTTCATTAGCCCCTGCAACTACGTGAGTCAGGAGAAGCCTCCGGGATGATGTCTGATCCACAGATTTGGGACTTGCTAGCCTTCACGACTGTGTGAGCCATTTGCTTGCCATAAATCTCATACACACACACATGCACTCCACTGGTTTCCTTCTCTAGAGAACCCAGACTAAGAAAGGGATGTTGTATTTTATATCTATTTGTTCCTTTGAATTATATGCATATGCAGGCAGTACCCGGGTTATGAGCATCTAATTTACTGACAACTCAATTCATACCTGCCCTTTAATGTTATGTAACTTTGCCCTCCTCACTCTGAAACGGAATCAACCCCTACTTGCAACAAATTCTTCATCACAATCACCTTCACTTGCTGTATGTGCAGCTTTTAAATCATTGAAAAGGCTTTGAGCCTTTCATTGCACTAAAGTAAAGCTAAATAAGACTGTATGCACTTGTTCCAACTTACCTACAAATTCTTAAAGGCACAGTTAGGAACTGGTCTCATTCATAACGTGGCAACTGCCTGTAAATGACTTTTACACTAATTTTTAAAAAGTTCATAACTAAAACCTTTTTAAATAATGGGTACTATACTTTTGGCAAAATGGTGAGCCACATTCTCTGAAGGACCATTCCTCTACAAAACAACTAAATCCTGGATAAATTTCAACAAAAGTACTTCTTAATGCATTGCTAGCCTCGTAAGAATGTAAGGGAATTTTCCAGCAGTCAACATAAAACAAAATTTTTAAAAAGGGTTGAGCTGTGAGAGGTGAGCAAAATAGGAAAGCTAGGAACCAAGTATCTACACCAGTCCTGGCATCAGGATATTAAGCCTCGAGATCCCTGCATGGTGATGGAGAGTAAACTGAGACTCCTAGATTAATAATTTCCCTGACTCCCAGCAGAAATAAACACAAATTCTCTTTGCAGGAAAGTGTCCCTCCTCAAGGCCCTCGGGATTCTCATGAATTAATTCTAATGAATATGGGTTCACACATGAGTAAGAGTCAGCAGAAACAACAAAAAATGATTTAGATCAAAGAATACTGAAATTATCAGATTAAGAATATACCAAGTGTTATGGACTGAATTGTGTCCCCTTAAAAAATTCATCCACTTGGCTAGGCCATGATTCCCAGTATTGTGTGGTTGTCCACCATTTTGTGATCTGATGTGATTATCCTATGTGTTGTAAATCCTAATCTCTACCTGTGGTTAATGAGGCAAGATTAGATTACATTAAAGAGGATTAGGGTGGGATGCAACACCCTTACTCAGGTCACAGCCCTTATCCAATGTAAGGGGAGTTTCCCTAGAGTGTAGCTGCATCGCCTTTTATCTTAAAAGAGAGAAAAAGAGAGAGAGGCAAGCAGAGAGAGAGGGACCTTATACCACCAAGAAAGAAGCTCCAAGAGAGGACTGTGTTGTTTGGACCCAGGGCACCTGCACTGAAAAGCTCCTAGCAGAGAAGATTGATGACAAGGACCTTCCCCCAGAGCTGACAGAGAGAGAAAGACTTCCCTGGGAGCTGGAGCCCTGAATTTGGACTTCTAGCCTCCTAGACTGTGAGAGAATAAATTTCTGTTCGTTAAAGCCATCCACTTGTGGTATATCTGTTATAGCAGCACAAGATAACTAAGACACCAAGTAGATAAGAAATAAAACCAAATAAAACTTCTACACATGAACAATATAATTGTTAAAATTAAAAATTCAGAAGATTGGTAAACAGATTAGACACAGATGAAGAGAGAATTAGAAAACTGAAAACAGATACGAATAAATAACCCAGGATGTAGCACAGAGGACGAGACGACAGAAAATACGAATATATATTAAGAGACAAGAAGGATAAAATAAAAATTTCCTAAACATGTTTACTGGGTATCTCTGAAGGAAAAAATAGAAAACAAATGGGATAGAGGCAGTATTTGAGGTGCTAATAGTGGGTATTTTTCAGAACTGGTAAAAGACATGAATCTACAAATACAGGAAGCACAAATTACACCAAGCCAAAAAAAAAAAGGGAGAGAGAGAAGGAAGGGAGAGAGGGAGGAAAGAAGATAGCAATAAATCCACATCTAGTCACATTTTAGTAAAACTTCAGTATGCCAAAGACAAAAAAGATCTTAAAATCAGTTGGGGGTGGGGGGAGGCAGGGGAGGAACAGACAGACTATTTCAGAGACTGACAGTGGCGTTCTAAGCAGCAATAATAGTAACCAGAAGACAATGAAATAATATATTCAAAGTTCTAAGAGAAAATAACTATCAGTGTAGATTTGTGTACCTAGTCAAACAATAAAAACATTTTCAAATAAACAAAAACTGAGAGTTTACCATCAACAAACTTTCATGACATGAAAATTCTGAAGGCTGCACCTCAGGAGAAAGAAGGATGGTCCCAGAAAGAAGGCATGAGATGCAAGAAAGAATGAGGAACAAAGAAAGTGTCAAATATATAGAAAAATCAAAATAAATACTTTACATACAGAATATAACGGTAATAATGTAAAATTTATGGAATTAAAAAGAGAGAACTAAAATATCAGGCAAAAATAGCAGATATATTGCAAGGGAGGTGATTAGATTTAAAGTTTCCTAAGATTTTTGTGTTGTCCAGGAGTAAGTTAAGATGCAGATAAATTTTAGGCTTTGTAAAGTATGCTTGCTAAATATCAAGAGTAATCAATAAAAATTAGAAATACAATCATAACTTCTAAACCAGGAGAGGAAAAATGGATTAAGAAAATAAATGAACCAAAAATGTCAAATAATTTTTTAAAAGGCAAGAAAGATGAGAAAAAGAAACACAGATGGATGGGGAAAATAGCACAAAATATAATGGTGTATATAAATTTAACTCTAATAACATTAAAAGCAAATGGATGATGTTTCAGTTAGAAGACAGATATGGATGGAAAAATTTAAAAAACAATAGGAGACTTATTTATAACGTAAAGATATGGAAAAGTTGAAAGTGAAAGAATGAAAATGATATACTGGATAGGCACTAACCAAAAGAAAGCTGGGGTAGCTGTATTAATGCCAGACAATACAGACTTTAAAGCAAAAAAGCATTATAGGAGATAAAGAGGGTCAGCGGATAATAATAAATGATTCAATATACAAGGAAGATATAATCATTTAAAAATTATACATACTTAATGTTATGGATTTTTTTTTTTTAAATGAATTTAGAGACCATCTCAAGAATAGATTTGATGTGCTGAACACTAATGACCGGAGACCAGACGAGTTGTGGAATGACATTAAGGACATCATACATGAAGAAAGCAAGAGGTCATTAAAAAGACAGGAAAGAAAGAAAAGACCAAAATGGATGTCAGAAGAGACTCTGAAAGTTGCTCTTGAACGTCGAGTAGCTAAAACGAAAGGAAGAAATGATGAAGTAAAAGAACTGAACGGAAGATTTCAAAGGGCAGCTCAAGAAGACAAAGTAAAGTATTATAATGACATGTGCAAAGAGTTTGAGATAGAAAACCCAAAGGGAAGAACATGCTCAGCATTCCTCAAGCTGAAAGAACTGAAAAAAAATTCAAGCCTCGATTGGCAATAGTGAAGGATTCTATATGAGGAAAATATTAAATGATGCAGGAAGCATCAAAAGAAGATGGAAGGAATACACAGAGTCATTATACTAAAAAGAATTGGTTGACGTTCAACCATTTCAAGAGGTAGCATATGATCAGGAACAGACGGTACTGAAGGAAGAAGTCCAAGCTGCACTGAATGCACTGGCAAAAAACAAGGCTCCAGGAATTGACAGAACATCAATTGAGATGTTTCAACAAAAGGATGCAGTGCTGGAAGTGCTCACTCATCTATGCCAAGAAATCTGGAAGACTGCTACCTGGCCAACCGACCGGAAGAGATCCATATTTATGCCTATTCCCAAGAAAGGTGTTCCAACTGAATGTGGAAATTATCGAACAATATCATTAATATCACATGCAAGTAAAATTTTGCTGAAGATCATTCAAAAGCAGCTGCAGCAGTATGTCAACAGGGAACTGCCAGAAATTCAGGCTGGATTCAGAAGAGGATGTGGAACCAGGGATGTCATTGCTGATGTCAGATGGATCCCGGCTGAAAGCAGAGAATACCAGAAAGATGTTTACCTGTGTTTTATTGACTATGCAAAGGCTTTCCATTGTGTGCATCACAACAAATTATGGATAACATTGTGAAGAACAGAAATTCCAGAACATTTAATTGTGCTCATGAGGAACCTGTACACAGATCAAGAGTCAGCTGTTCAGACAGAACAAGGGGATACTGCATGGTTTAAAGTCAGGAAAGGTGTGTGTCAGGGTTGCATCCTTTAACCATACCTATTCAATCTGTACACTGAGCAAATAATCTGTGAATCTGGACTTTATGAAGAAGAAAGGGGCATCAGGATTGGAGGAAGACTCATTAACAACCTTCGATATGCAGATGATACAACCTTGCTTGCTGAAAGAGAAGAGGACTTGAAGCACTTACTGGTGAAGATCAGTACCCCTCAACATAAAGAAACAAAAATCCTCACAATTGGACCAAAAAGTAATATCATGATAAACAGAGAAAAGATTGAAGTCAAGGATTTCATTTTACTTGGATCCACAATCAACACCCACGGAAGCAGCAGTCAGGAAATCAAAAGACACATTGCATCGGGCAAATCTGCTGCAAAAGATCTCTTTAAAGTGTTGAAAAGCAAAGATGTCACCTTGAAGACTAAGGTACACCTGACCCAAGCCATGGTATTTTCAATCGCATCATATGCATGCGAAAGCTGGACAATGAATAAGGAAGACTGAAGAAGAATGACACCTTTGAATTGTGGTATTGGTGAAGAATATTGAATATACCATGGACTGCCAAAAGAACGAACAAATCTGTCTTGGAAGAAGTACAACCAGAATGCTCCTTAGAAGGAAGGATGGTGAGACTACATCTTACATACTGTGGACATGTTGTCAGGAGGAATCAGTCCCTGGAGAAGGACATCATGCTTGGTAAAGAAGAGGGTCAGCGAAAAAGAGGAAGACCCTCAATGAGATGGACTGACAGATTGACACATTGGCTGCAACAATGGGCTCAAGCATAATGATTGTGAGCACGGTGCAGGACTGGGCAATGTTTCGTTCTGTGGTGCATAGGGTCGCTGTGAGTCGGAACCTACTTGATGGTACCTAACAACAACGTTACGGATTCCATTAAACAACAACAACAACAAAAAAAAAAACCTGCTGCCGTCAAGTCAATTCTGATTCATAGTGACCCTATCCCCCAAAATGTGTTTTAAATCCTAACCTCTATGACTGTGGTTATAACCCCATTTGGGAATGGGTTGTCTTTGTTTTATGTTAACGAGACAGGATTAGTGTAGGGTGTAGCTTGAGTCAATCTCTTCTGAGATATAAAAGAGATTAAACAAGCAAGCAGACAGAAAGATGCAGTAAAATAGATGCCAAGACACATTGACACCTCCAAGGAACTAGGAAGCTGAAGAGACAAGGACTTTCCTCCAGAGACAAGGGAGAGAGAAAGCCTTCCTTAAAAGTCTTCACTCTGAATTCGGACTTCTAGCCTCTTAAACTGTAAGAAACTAAATTTGTTTTTTAAAGCCATCCACTTGTGGTAGTTCTATTATAGCAGCACTAGATAACTAAGACAGAATTTGGTACAAGAAGAGTAGAGTGCTGCTCTAACAGACACCTAAAATGTGGAAATGGTTTTGGAATTGGATAATAGATAGAGGCTGGAAGAGTTTTAAGGTGCATAATAGTAAAAACCTAGATTGCCTTGAAGAGACTGTTGGTAAAATTATGGACATCAAAGGCAATTCTGATGAGGGCTCAGAAGGAAGTAAGGAGAACTACAGAGAAAGTCTCTGTCGTCTTAGAGATTACATACGGTACCAGCAACATAATGTTGCTAGTAATGTGGACGTTAAATGTGCTTCTGGCAAGGTTTTAAAAGAAAATGATGAAAATGTGATTGGACAATGGAGGAAGGTGATCGTTTTTATGCCGTGGCAAAGAACTTGTCGGAATTATGTTCAAATGTTTGGTGGAAGGTAGAACTTGTAAGTGATGAACCTGGATATTTGGCTGAGGAGATTTCTAAGCAAGTTCTTAAAGGAGCCACATGGTTTCTCCTTGCCATGTATAGTCAAATGCAAGAGGAAAGAGATGGACTTAAAAATGAACTGTGTAAAATGAAAACAGAATTTAAAGATTTGGGAAGTTCTGTTGTATAAGCTAAGGCTATGTGACCTAGAATGTTCACCAAGGATGTGGCTATGCAATCTTTTGTTAAAGAAATTAAGCCTGTGACTGATGGATCTAACCAACTACCACAGCAGAAAACTCATCAACTTAGACTGAAGGGGACAGAGAAACAATGAAAGGAGAGAACACTGTCTGCCTCTTGGAATTCAACAGGCAGGAAATAGGCCAAAGGAGCTGTATCTTTTGTCAGCCAAAAAAAGGAAAGGACCATCCCTGGGGCAAACCGGAGATCAGCCAAACTGTTGGAAGGAGCATGGGAAGCAGGGCCTTCTTGGTTTCAAAGGGTGGGGCAATGATCTCCTGGATCTCAAAGGGTGGGGCCACAGCCTCCTAGGTTTAAAAGAGTTGGATCTTCACAACTTGGTTCCAGAGTGTAGTGCTGCCGTTAAGGTGTGCTAAAGGGCTGGGGTTGACACTCAGATGGATTAGGAGAACGGGGCTGCCTAAAGCCAAGGGAGCAGAGTTGCTGTCCAGTGGGCCTGGAAGGTAGAGTGAAGCCCAGAGCTGAGGGGCCTCCACCCAGAATCCAGAGAATGCAGATGAAAATCAGTAAAGATTTGGAGATTTGAACAATACAATTAACAAGCTTATTCTAATGGAAAATACATTGAACTCTGCTTCTAGTAAGTAGAAAATATGCTTTCCAATCAAGCACACATGGAGAAATTTAAAAAATGGCTCATGTAGTAGGCCATAAAGCAGGACTCAACAAATTTCACAATCAGCATCAGTCAGAATTTGTTCTCTGACCACCACGCAACTAAGCTGGATAGAGGTCAGCAACAAACAGATAAATAAAAAACCTCCATGCATTTAGAAATTTAAAAATTCTAAGTCAGTGCCGCTCAAAATGTGGTATGTGGACTACTACTGACTCGCAAACTCCCTATAAGGTGAGTATAGAAATGAGGAGTAAAAGTTTAAAAACTTTCATAGCATTTGACACGGCTACAAGTAGCATTTAATTTTTCTAGAAATTAATTTTTATTGTATTTTACAAAAGTACTGGTCTACAATGGGTTGTGGAAAAAACCAACAAAACAACAACATATAAAAACAGAACAATAAAGTTGTTCTTCACCACAGAGAGTTTGGGAGGCATTCTTTTGTAACTAATGGTTCAAGCAAAAGATCAAAATGTAAATTAAAAAATACTTTGAACCAAATGATACTAAAAAGTATGCTTTCTTATAGAGCTATATTATTAGATTACAATTATTTACTCTTTTGTCTGTCTCACTACCAGCCTATGATTCCTCCAGGTTGGGGACCATGCAACCATCTTTGCATCCTTCCGGTCTGCCACGGTGCCTAGTTGAGTAGATACTCAATAAATATTACTCAGCTGAAAAAAAAAAGTTGCTGTTGAGTTGATTCTGACTTACGGCAGCTCCACATGTTGCAAAGTAGAACTGCACTCCATAGGATTTTTGAGGCTGTGATCTTTCAGAAGCAGATTGACTGGCCTTTCTTCCAAGCTGACTCTTCACTGTTTGTACCATCAGAGACTCTCAACTAAAATAGGAGCTCTGGAATCCTGCCTCTGCCTACTCTACTCCCATCTTCCAGCCTTCACCCAGTGTCACTGTGATTCAGCGGAAATCTGTGTGTTACTTGGGCATATTTCATTGCAGCCCAGTCAACAGTAGTTCAGATAGTTCCCCATCTCCTCGTGCCTTTAACAACGACAAGGAGGAGATGAGAGGGGACTGGAGGCAGTGTTTTCATCACTCACGCTTTGGAAGGTAAGCTGTTAGTGCCATCCTTGACATGAAGGAGCTACTTAACCAAAATTGGATTAGCAGGACAGGATTAGAGCCTGCTGGAAGGTATTATAGACTCGTAACTGCTTTGTGGAAACTCCGATTGTTTTCACTGCAAACCCATACTCCAAAAAGTCAGTCGAACAAAATATGGAATAAGTCTATTAATAAAAAGGAAATAAAATGAGATATAAAATGACATGACTAAGTTTTAATAATTCCAAGAAGGCTGAATTAGGCATTAATAGTTCCATCTAGTAAAACTATAACTACATAATCTGGAATGAGAGTTTTAATACAGGTTTCTGCTTAGTAAGTAATAACCTTATTATAAAGGGTTTCTGCCCTATCTCCTCCATCAAGGATAATATTCAAGCAAGAAATACGACTAAAAGGTGACTTCAAGAAAGAAAAAAAGAAGCTTCAGAATTATCTAAACCAAAAAAACAAATCCGTTGCCGTCTAGTCAATTCTGACTTATAGTGACCCTATAGGACAGAGTAGAACTGCCCCATAGGGTTTCCAAGGAGCTGCTGGTGGATTCAAACTGCCGACCATTTGGTTAGCAACTGAGCTCTTAACCACGGCGCCACCAGGGCTCCTCAGAATTATCTAAACAATTAAAATGGATTGAAGTCTCTAGCTCTAAATGAGTTACAATCACAGGACACTGAAAGAATTTGCAGGCGTGAACACAGAGCTCCTGTCGGTTAATCTAAGGAATCATGGAGAACACAAAAGGTGGTGAAAGGGAAAGAGAGGCCAAGACACTAATTTTTCAAGAAAGGAGAAAAGGTAAATTATAGAAGATACTGAGAGGTAAACTTGAGGCTGATTCCTGGCAAAAATTCTAGAAGATTCAAATCTTGGTTCTGCCATTTAATGGCAATGTGGTCTTGGGAATATTTCCAAACCTTGCTGTAAGAATTACATGAGATAATCTATCTAAAACATAGTACATAGAAAACTCTCAATAGATGGAAGTCATTACCATTCCTGTATATCCAGTACTTCGAAAAGAACCTGGTAACAACTAGGTATTGACATGGTTTGTCAAGAACCAGTTTCATCTACGTAACCTCATTTTTGTTGGTGAGGTAGGGGGTGAGGGGAATCACCCTCTACCTTCTAGATAGGTAGAGTGGGGAATCATTACCTGTCTGTCAGTTTGTCATACTGTGGTGGCTTGCATGTTGCTATGATGCTGGAAGCTTGTTGTTGTTAGCTGCTGTCGAGTGGGCCTCCAACTCATGGAGATCGACTCATGGGGAATGTAGACTGTTGTGATCCATAGGGTTTTCATTGGCTAATTTTTTTAAGCGAAGATTGCCAGTCTGTCTTAGTCTGGAAGCTCCGATAAAACCTATCCAGCATCATAGCAATATGCAAGCCTCCACTTGGCTATGCATGAGGTGCACTGGAAGGGAATCAAGCCCAAGTCTCTCATGTGGAAGTCAAGAATTCCACCACTGCCCTCACGGCTTGAAGCTGCGCCTCCAGTATTTCCAATACCAGCAGGGTCACTCATGGTGGAGAGGTTGGCCAAGAGCTGGCGCCCACTCAATGGCAACTAACAACAACAGATAGGGGAATGTATCTTCATTTTGAAAAGGAATTTGATAAAAATCTCTCATAATATCCTTGTGAAAAGACTGGATTTTAGGAGTTAGGTGACTGAATAATCTTAATGAGAGTACTGATTCATGAAATTTACCTTTCTGTGCCTCAGTTTTCTTATCTGTAAAATGAGCATGATAATAGTATTTCCTAGGGCTATTATGCAACTTAAAGCCCTGTGCCTAGCATTTAGTCAGTTCTACTCTGTCCTATAGGGTTGCTATGAGTCAGAATCAACTTGACAGCAATGGGTTTGGGTGTATTTTTTTTTGCTTTATATAAATGTTTGTTAAATAAACTTGAACAGAAGTTACTAGTGGCATGCTTAGCTCCAACTTCTTCAACACTGCCTCAGAAACTTGTCAAATTTTCATATGGTGTGCCTTCAAATTTTCAGATGATATAGAGGTTGGATGATGAAATCAAAATCCAAAAAGATCTTGACAGGCTAAAGCTATGACATAAAATACATGAGGTGAAATTAAATCCTGGATAAAGATTTTAAGGAAAAAAAATTTTTTTTTTTACAAGTACTAGCCTGGTTTACCAGAACATTCTGTGGATAAGAAAAAAAAAAAATTAGTTGACTGCAAGCTCAGTAGGCATATGACAGTGTGTCTAACAGCTAATGGAGGGTTCAGCTGCATTTGGAGAACTTCGTTGTCCCTCTCTGGGCCAGGACTGGTGGGAACTAGGATTACAAAGATGGGCTTTGGAACACAGATGAACAGTAAGGAAAAGTGGGGCAGGAATATACCATATTTCCAACCCACTTGGGTGGCAGGAAACATCCTCAGGTGGACGTGGGAAAATAGCCTCAAAGTTTATGAAGAAATTTAATTAGAAGTTTATCAGGGCACCTAATGGTTCGCTGAGCTACATGCTGAAATAAATTGCCTTCTAATCATGATTACTACTGGATCTCTCTAACCCATTTCCTGTAGGAAATCAAGGTACTCTTAGGCACTTTATCAACTTTTTCTTCATAATAATCCCTGTCCCTGACAAAAGAAGATATTGTCATCCCCACAGTATAGATAAGAAATTGAAGTAAAGAAGTGAAGTGAATTGCCCTGGGTGAGATAGAACTGGAATTACAATTTAGTATTTAATCTTAGAGTGAACTACATGAGTTTTGGGAGGGATCATACTGGAATCCCATTATATCCTTCAAGAAAAGGTCTATTTCCCTTAATCTCTGGGAGAAAGAAGATTAATTGAATTTTCCTTGGCACATGCCAAATATGTTGAGTAGATGGTTTAGATTCCACACGTTTATTCTAATCCTTTTCCAAATACTTGGGAAGCCTTGGCTTGACCATTAGAAAGATGCTAGAAATTAACTTTTTTTTTTTTTTAAAGATAAATATTTGTTTGCTAGAAATCTCCAAAGAAAGCAATTAATCAAGAAAGTTGAGTAATACAATCATGCTCTTTCAGATCACCTGGGACAAAGAACTATCCAAATAGGTATAAATCCAGATGGTCAGTTCCCTCTGCTCCAGCTCCACAACCCATTCCCAGCCCAACCTCACAGTCTAGGGACTGGATAGTTAAAGGTTGAGAGAAAACATATTTTTAACTAAAAAAGGTCCACATAAACATAAGTTGTTGTTATAATGATTTATATTTTCACCTAATTATTGAACAAATCCATGTTCATTACAGAAACCTGGAAAACAAAGTTAAATAAAACAAAACGAAACAAAAAGCACCTATTATAACACTATCCAGTGAGAACCTTTTGTACCTGTTTACAAACTGGATATTTTCTAAGGTTCCCTTCTCTGGTCCAGCCATGAAAAAATAAGCCAGAATCTATAACTCTAATGTCCTGGTGTAGTCTCCCTTTAATTAAGTAAGGGAAATGGTGATTTATCCATACAAGACTATCTTTTTATTTTCTTGGCACTTGTCCCAAAGAGATAAGATATTTTCTTTTGTCAGGGACAGGGATTATTATGAAGAAAAAGTTGATAAAGTGCCTGAGAGTACCTTGATTTCCTATAGGAAATGGATTAGATAATATACCTGGTGATAAAAAGAAGGAGTAAGTTCCTAGCTGTATTTTATCAATCTGAAAATTTTACACCACAAGTCTAGAACAATTTAACGCATTGACGAAAACCAGCACACATTATGGCCAAAATTGATTGCCTGTCTCTTTATCTATACACACACATAGTCACATATACTGAAGGTCATGCTTTTACAATATATTTTTTTTTGGATTCTTTCCATTGGAGGAAAGAGACTCACACACTCAGGACTCATATGACGGCTGGATTGAAAAATATCTTCAGAGTCAGCAAAAGATGAGTACGGTGGAATCTTTCCAAAGAGTGAGCAACGCTACTGAAACAGCACCAAATTTCCCTACTTTCTCTCATCCTATGGAGAAATCATGCCTTTACCTTTTTGTTGAGAGCCACACCATCCTCACAATCGAGCACTGCACAATCGACATTCAAGCACGGGATCTTCTTTATTTTCTTTTCATCATTTCCAGGTACATAGAGCACGGCCCTCCGGGGAATATACTTGTGATTGGATGAGGAACTATATTCAAGTCTGGAAACATCAGCTGCCAGAGATGCTTTCCTGAAGGAGAGATAATTGGGGTTAGTGCAGAATAGGATTTTTTTTTACAAATTTTTGAAAAGCCTTGTTTTTAAGCAAAATTAAAATAGAAAACACAAATAGTCTTTTTTTAATTATGGCAGAACACAAGCACACATTAAAAACCTAGAAAAACAATAACAACAGTAACCAACAAAATAACACTTCGGCTGAAGTTAAAGAAAATATATAACGATGTTCACTGACACAATCTTCTGAGCAAAGAAGGTACCTTTTTCTTCTCAGAAAAATACTTCTAGTATTAGTATACTTTCCAGACAGTATCCAATGAAGAAAAAGAAAAGAAATTTATATCCAAAAGATAATAAACAGCAATATCATCTACCATTATATGAAAGTAAAAAATAAACAGTCTTTATAAGCATTAGTTTATGGTCCTTTCCCTGCCAATGTAGTCTTTTTAAATAGGTAACTCGGTGATTCAAGTTCAATTTTAACAATAGACAAGGATGGTCTGGCCACTTCTGAGTGAGTAGTAAAGGACTCTGAATGTATTTGTGGGCAACTTAATTACTAGAAACTTCAGATTCCCTATCTATAAAAATAATCTTCATTTTTCAGGTTGATGAGAAGATGAAGTTAAAGGAAATCATGCACATAAACCAGTTAACCAGAGCCTGGCAGATGTTAGCTGCTTGATACGGTGATGGGCGTAGCAGGAGCAGCAGCAGCTGCTGTTATTAACGGAGAAACTTAGCTGTCAATGAAAAAACCAAACCCGGTGCCTGTTGAGTCGATTCCAATGCATAGCAACCCTACAGAACAGAGAACTGCCCCATAGGGTTTCCAAAGCTGAAATCTTTATGAAAACAGTCTGTCACATTTTTCTTCCACTGAGCGTGCTGGTGGGTTCAAACCACCAACCTTTTGGTTGCACCTGAGCACTTAACCACTGCGCCACCAGGGCTCCTACAGCTGTCAATACTCCCTGCTGAAACTACACTCTCTCCTTCCCTTTCCTATCATACTGTTTGGCCTCCTGTGAAAACGATGTCTCAGCCCATAAGCTACAGTAAGTGAAGATGAAATCAGCTCCCATAATCAGGAACAGATAGTTTGGGGGCACAAAGCAAAATGAAAATGCAGTGCCCCTTGTTGAAAAATTATTAGCAATTTCCAGACAACAAAAGCAGAGCATTAAACTAAGCGCGGGCCCGTCTAAGTGTTGGGCCGTGAGTGACTGCACAGGTCCCACATCCATGAAGCCAACCCTGTCTGTACAGACAGAGCTATACGTCACGAAGACTGCCAATTACGGATAGGTTAAAGCCTCAGCAAACTGGTAACACCCTGTTTTACTCCCCTTAGATAAACAGCATCATCCTTTTCAAAAATATGTCAGCCAAAAATACAAAACATAACTAACAATGCACAAACCCCAGAATAGAAACTAGATAACTGGGAGCTCCTGAAAATCAAATATTTATGCTCATCAAAAGACTTCACCAAAAGAGTAAAAAGACAACCTACGGACTATGAAAAAAATTTTTGGCTACGACAAATCCGATAAGCATCTAATCTTTAAAATCTACAGGACACTGCAAAACTTCAACAACAAAAAGACAAATAACCCAATTAAAAAATGGGCAAAGGATATGAAAAGGCACGTCAGCACTTCACCAAAGAAGACATTCAGGCAGCTAACAGATACATGAGGAAATGCCCATGATCACTAGCCATTAGAGAAATGCAGATCAAAACTACAATGAGATACCATCTCACCCCAACAAGGCTAGCATTAATCCAAAAAACACAAAAAAATAAATGCTGGAGAAGTTGTGGAGAGACTGGAACAATTATACACTGTTGGTGGGAATGTAAAATGGTACAACCACTTTGGAAATCGATTCAGTGCTTCCTTAAAAAGCTAAAAATACAAGTACCATACTATCCAGCAATCCTACTACTTGGAATATATCCTAGAGAAATAAGAGCCGTCACACAAATATAGATACACACCCGTGTTCATTGCAGCACTGTTCACAATAGCAAAAAGATGGAAACAACTTAGGTGCCCATCAATGGATGAATGGATAAACAAATTATGGTATATTTATACAATGGAACACAGCGCAAC
Source organism: Dugong dugon (assembly GCA_030035585.1). Classification (NCBI taxonomy): domain Eukaryota; kingdom Metazoa; phylum Chordata; class Mammalia; order Sirenia; family Dugongidae; genus Dugong; species Dugong dugon. Next base: position 15,386,592 of record CM057479.1, read on the forward strand.
AATAAGGAACAATGATGAATCCTAGGTCAATTGCCATAACAAACTTTATTAAGAAAATGGTCTGCACCCCACTTTGGTGAGTGGCGTCTAGGATCTTAAAAGTTAGCAAGCAGCTATCTAAGATACATCAGTTGGTCCCAACCCACCTGTGAGGCAAAGGAGAATGAACACCAAAGACACAAGGAAAATATTAGCCCAAGAGCCAAACAGGGCCACATAAACCAGAGACTTCATCAGCCTGAGACAGAAGAACTAGATGGTGCCCGGCTACCACCAATGACCGCCCTGACAAGGAACACAACAGAAAGTCCCTGACAGAGCAGGAGAAAAGTGAGGTGCAGAACTCAAATTCTAGTAGAAATACCAGACTTAATGGTCTGACTAAGACTGGAGGAACCCCAGAAGACATGGCATCAGACTCTCTGTTAACCCGTAACTAAGACCATTCCCGAAGCCAACTCTTCAGACAAAGATTAGACTGGACTATAAGACATAAAATGATACTCGTGATGAGTATGCGTCTTAGTTCAAGTAGATACATGAGACTAAATGGGCACCTCCTGTCCGGAGGCGAGATGAGTAGGCAGAAAGCGACAGGAGCTGGTTGAATGGACACAGGAAATCTGGGGTGGAAAGGATGAGTCTGCTGTCAGTTTACAGGGATAGCAACTAGGGTCACATAACAATGTGTGTATAAATTTTTATATGAGAAACTAACTTGAGCTGTAAACTTTCACTTAATGTACAATAAAAAAAAATGTGTCAGCCATACTCTTCTGAAAAGTTCTTAACATTTGGCAATTATCCTAAGTTAAGCCATCAAGTCTTTTGCAGATTATAATATTTTTCCATAATTAGTGTGCCTTGTGACTTAAGGAAGATCTCTGGGTAGCACAAACAGTTAAGCACTCAGCTTAACTGGTTTGAAGCCATCCAGTGGCACCTTGAAAGAAAGGCCTGGTGATCTGTTTCCATAAACATTACAGCCAAGAAAATCCTATGGAGCTCAGTTCCTTGTGACACACGGGGTTGCCATGAATCACAGTCAGCTAGACGGCAACAGGTATTTTTTTTAATGACTTAAAACTAACATATCTCAAGAAAAAGCATTGTCATTGGGGGCTTAGCAAGGGCAACCAAGGAGCTTCAGTTTGTGGGGGGCCCCTCATTCCTTCTTGCAGGCAACCTTAATAAACTCTAATATTTGTTTCTGGGCCTTATTTTTCCACAAGACAAGCATTGTGCTGTGTGGTACAATGAGACACAGATGGATTTTACAAGTGTACATGTCTTACAAAATATTTTATTTAACTTCAATGTTGTTGTCGTTACTTGCTGTTGAGTTACGGCCAGCTAATTGAAGAATGCCTGAAATATCTGTCATTGTTTTACACTGACGGAAAATATCAGGTTTATCTAAAAAATAGGGACTATATAATGACGCAACAGTAACAACTACATTTTATTTATCATTCACACAAGAAATCAGAATTCATAACACATACCAAAAAGCAACCAACCAACCAAACTCGTTGCTGTCCAGTCAATTCTGACTTACGGTGGCCCTATACGACACAGCAGAACCGCCCTATAAGGTTTCCAAGGCTGTAAATCTTTACAGAAACAGACTGCCACATCTTTCTCCCACGGAGCAGCTGGATGGGTTCAAACGGCCTACTTTTTTGGTTAGCAGCAGAGCACTTAACCATCCGTGCCACCAGGGATTCTAGCAACGTATACATCTCCCTAAAGATGGTGAAAATGCAATTAAAACACATGAAATTTTTATTTACCAGGAAACGCTTGGGGCAAGGTCACTCCTTCCTCCCCAGGATTTGTAACCACACATGTAGAAACCAAAGGAGAGGATGAGAACGACTCTGGGGAGAAGACCCTTCAGTGGCCTCTTCCTACACCTCTTGCCTCACCTTTCCTTTCCCCGCGCCTGACAGCTTGAATACCTGGAACGTCTCTGTGCCAATAGTAATTCTCAATGTGAAATAGCCTCTGACTACCATTTTGGATCCAGCCATTGGGATTTCCCAGCCACCTTGCCTGAATCTCAAAGCCTGGGCCACCCAGATATTGCAGTCAGGTCAATGTGACAAGTCACACCGTCACTACATGCTGAGCACAGTAGAGCAGATCATTCCTTATTTATACGGTGTTGTAGTTTTTAAAACAGGCAATCATTAAAAAAAAATCTTTTACCATTGCTAAAAATGTCTCTGGTTTCCCAGATAAAGTCTTCTACAGTCGTTAAAACACTGTTTTGTGAATCACTTCCCTTGTTCAAAAAATGTCAACAGCTCTCCATTACCTATAGAATTAAGTTCAGTATTAGCTGATATTCAAGGCTAAACCTCTTCTCATCTTATATACCGCTTTTCCCAAACAGAAACTATGCACCCTAAGCAGATTATAACTGTCTTCTACAACATGCCATATTTATCGCTTCCACAGTAGCCCCTTCTTCTGCTGTGCTAATGGAAAGCCTTTCCTGTCTTCTTCTTTGAACCCTACTGATCCTTCAAGCACAGTCTTGGTGATGCAGTAGTTAAGAGATCGGCTGCTAACCGAAAGGCTGGCAGTTCGAATCCACCAGCTGCTCCTTGGATACCCTATGGGGCAGTTCTACTCTGTCCTACAGGGTCGCTATGAGTTGGAATCGACTCAATGGCAATGGGCTTGTTTTTTTGTTATTGTTTGTTTGGATCCTTCAAGCTCAGTTCAAGGTCCATCTGCCTCGAGCCTTCCTTGCCCATTCATGTTTAAACTCTTACAGCATTTATCACACAATCAAGCCGGAACCAGCAAATGGTTGGTTCCGTCATCATGGGTAATGCTAAACAAGGTGGGGATGTAGTTGGCACGAGTTTTCTGGAAAGCAAATTGATGATAGCAGTCAAGAGACTTTCACTTTGGGCAATCCATCTTAAGGAAATAATCAGAAACAGGATCAGATGTACATAATATTAAGAAACTGAAATCTTCAGGGTCAGCATTTGGATGAATTATGGTACCTGCATTCAAAGGAATAATATGTTATCATTGAAATCATGTTTTAAATTCTTTAATGTCCCAGATGGCTTCACTGGAGAATTCTACCAAACATTCAGAGAAGAGCTTATACCAGTACTACTCAAACTGTTTCAGAACATAGAAAAGGAAGCGACACTTCTGAATTCATTCCATGAAGCCAGCATGACCCTGATACAAAAACCAGGCAAAGATGCCACAAAAAAAGGAAATTACAGACCAGTCTCTCTCATGAACATAGATGTAAAAATTCTCAACAAAACTCTAGCCAATAGAATTCAGCATCATATCAAAAAAATAATACACCACGACTGAGTAGGATTCATACCAGGTATGCAAGGATGCTTCAACATTAGAAAACCAACCAACGTAATCCACCACATAAATAAAAGGAAAGAAAAGAATCACATGATCATCTCAACTGATGTAGAAAAGGCATTTGACAGAGTCCAACACCCATTCCTGATAAAAACTCTCAATAAAATAGGTATAGAAGGGAAATTTCTCAACATATTAAAGGGCATCTATGCAAAACCAATGGCCAATATCATTCTTAATAGAGATAGGCTGAAAACATTCCCCTTGAAAACAAGAATAAGACAAGGATGCCCTTTATCTCCACTCCTGTTTAACACTGTGCTGGAAGTCCTAGCTAGAGCAATAAGGCAAGAAAAAGAAATAAAGGGCAACCAAATTGGTAATGAAGAGGTTAAACTGTCCCTGTTTGTGGATGATATGATATTATACATAGAAAACCCTAAAGACTCCACAAGAAAACTGCTGGAACTACTAGAAAGATTCAGCAGAGTAGCAGGATACAAGATAAACATACAAAAATCAGTTGGATTCCTATACACCAATAAAAACAACGATGAAAAGGAAATCAGGAAAACAATACCATTTTTAATAGCCCCTAAAAAGATAAAATACTTAGCAATAAATCTAACCAGCGATGTAAAAGACCTATACAAAGAAAACTACAAAACACTACTGTAAGAAACCCAAAGGAATCTACATAAATGGAAAAATACACCATGCTTATGGATAGGTAGACTCAACATTGTGAAAATGACAATTCTACCCACAGCAATTTACAAATACAGTGCAATACCAATTCAAATACCAACAACATTCTTTAAAGAGATGGAAAAACTAATCATTAACTATATATGGAAAGGGAAGACGCCCTAGATAAGTAAAGCACTACTGAAGAAGAAGAATAAAGTAGGAGAACTCACACTACCTGACCTCAGAACCTACTATACAGCTACAGTAGTCAAAACAGCCTGGTCAATGACCAATGGAACAGAATTGAGAACCCAGATGTAAATCCATCTACCTACGGTCACCTGATTTTCGACAAGGGCCCAAAGTCCATTAAATGGGGAACAGAGAGTCTTTCTAACAAATGGAGCTGGCAAAACTGGATGTCCATCTGCAAAAAAATGAAACAGGACCCATACCTCACACCATATACAAAAATTAATTCAAAATGGATCAGAGACCTACATATAAAGCCAAAAATTATAAAGTTCATAGAAGAAAAAATAAGATCAATGCTAGAGGCCCTAATACACGGTGTTAACAGAATACAAACCATAACAAACTCTAGAAGATAAGCTAGATAACTGGGATCTTCTAAAAATTAAACACTTGTGCTCATCAAAAGACTTCACCAAAAGACTAAAAAGAGAACCTAGAGACTGGGAAACAATTTTTGGACAGTACAAGTCAGACAAAGGTCTAATCTCTGAAATCTACAAGAAAATCCAACACCTCTACAACAAAAAGACAAACAATCCTATTAAAAAATGGGCAAGGAAATGAACAGGTACTTCGCCAAAGAAGACATTCAAGCAGCCAACAGACACATGAGGAAATGCTCACAATCACTAGCCATTAGACAAATGCAAATTAAACCACAACGAGATACCATCTCACCCCAGCATTATCGGCATGAATCAAAAAAACTGGAAATAACAAATGTTGGAGAGGCTGTGGGGAGATTGGAACTCTTATGCACCCCTGGTGGGAATGCATAATGATGCAACCATTTTGGAAAATGATATGGTGCTTCCTTAGAAAACTAGAAATAGAAATACCATACAATCCAGCAATCCCACTCTTAGGAATATATCCTAGAGAAATAAGAGCTATCACACGAATAGACATATGCACACCCATGTCCACTGCAGCATTGTTCACAATAGCAAAAAGATGGAAACAACCTAGATGCCCATCAACAGAGGAATGGATAAACAAACTATGGTACATACACACAATGGAGTATTATGCAACGAAAAAGAACAATGATGAATCTGTGAAGCATCTCGTAACATGGATGAAAGTGGAGGACATTATGCTGAGTGAAATGAGTCAATCACAAAAGGACAGATATTGCATGAGACCTCTACTGTAAAAACTCATGAAAAAGTTTACACACAAAAAGTAACAATCTTTGTTGGTTACCAGGGATGGGAGGGGTGGGGGTGAAATACTAAATAGACAATAGATAAATGGTAACTTTGGTGAAGGGTAAGAGTACACAATACTGGGGAAGCCAGCACAACTTGTACAAGGAAAGGTCATGGAAGCTCCAGGGACACATCCAAATTCCCTGAGGGACTGAATTGCTAGGTGGAAGGCTGTGGGGACCATGCTTTCGGGGAACATCTAGTTCAATTGGCATAATACAGTTTATAAAGACAATGTTCTGCATTCTACCTTGCTGAGTAGCATCTGGGGTCTTAAAAGCCTGTGAGCAGCCATCTAAGATAATCCACTGGTCTCACTCCTTCGGGAGCAAGGGAGAATGAAGAGAACAGGATACCAGGAAAAGATTAGTCCAAAGGACTAATGGACCACAACTACCACGGCCTCCACCAGACTGAGTCCAGTACAGCTAGATGGTGCCTGGCTACCACCACTGACTGCTCTGACCAGGATCACAACAGAGGGGTCCTGGACAGAGGTGGAAAACAATGTAGAACAACATTCTAACTCACAAAAAAAGACCGGACTTACATACCTGACAGAGACTGGAGAAATCTCGAGAGTATGGCCCCCAGACATCCTTTTAGCTCAGTAATGAAGTTACTCCTGAGGTTCACCGTTCAGCCAAAGATTAGACAGCCCCATAAAACAAAACGAGACTAATGGGGCACAACAGTCCAGGAACAAGGACTAGAAGGCAGGAGGGGACAGGAAAGCTGGTGATAGGGAACTCAAGGTTGAGAAGAGACCATGCTGACATGTCGTGGGGTTGTTAACCATTGTCATAAAACATTATGTGTACTAACTGTTTAATGAGAAACTATTTGTTCTGTAAACCTTCATCTAAAGTTCAATAAAAAAAAGAAAAAAAATTCTTTAATGTTATGTGAAGATAGTTACAATTCATGTTATTTTAAATCAGAAGATATCACAGCATCTCAACATTTTAAAAAAATGCAAAGAAAAATATCTGGAAGGAAATATGTCAAAATGTTAGTAGCAATACCAGAATTAACATTTTTCTACTTCTTCACACTTTTTTCTATTTTGTACATTTACCAGAAACAGCATTATTCCTTATGTAATCAAATGAAAAAACACCCAACGGAACCATTTAAAAAGTCTGAAATGGCAGCATAATACAGTGAAAAGTATCAGGCTGAACTATATGAAATTTCTGATCCAACCATTTTTGACCTACAGAAATGGCAATTTTATATGGTTCAACCAAGTAGTCTGACTGGGAGTCAGAAGACGGGGTGACAAGCAAGCTACCTCACCACTCTGAGAGTCAATTTCTTCTTCATTAGGAAACCACATAATAGCTACCTCATTTAGGTGAACGCTCACCATAAACAGTAAGGTGCCACGTAGGTATAGCTACTATTATTATCTGGCACTTAACGTATATAGAGGGTCGCTATGAGCTGGACTCGACTTGATGGCAGCAGGTTTGGATTTTTTTTTAATCATATATGTGTGATGCTGGTTGACAGAGTCCAGCACCAGGATTCTTGGGTCCAGTCTCCTTAACTAGATAATAAGCTCTTTGAGGGAAGGGGCTGGTCGTACATCTCCCCCTCAGCACAGGGCCTCACACCTAATAGGTACACAATTCATGTTAATTTATCACCTAACCAAAGCCAGCTCTCCAGAAGTGGGTGTGTAGGACTTATCTGCAACCATACTGTCCTTAATCTTCTCATGGAACAGTCAAACGTGGTGATTATGGGTAGAAGGTAACCTGCCTTCTAATCTCATCCGTGACCTGTTGCTTCTTCTATTACGTGCATCCTGTCCTTTCTATAAACAGTTTACATCCTAGTTTTGTTATTGTTACCTGCCATTGAGTCAGGCCCCCGACTCATGGCGACTTCATGCTCACCAGAATGAAACACTGCCCAGTCCTCACCATCCCTATGATCAGTTGAGGATCAAAGCATTATGATCTACAGGATCCTCACTGGCTGATTTTTAGATTGCCAGGCCTTTCTTCCTGATCTTAGTCTGGAAGTTCCACTGAAACCTATTCAGCATCATAGTAACATGCAAGCCTTGACAGATGGGTGGTAGCTACACTTGAGGCGCACTGGCCAGTAACCAACCCAAGTCTCCTGTGTGGAAGGTGAGAATGCTTCCACTGAATCACCCCCTCTATCCCAGTTTAGGGTCTCATTAACCTTTACCTAGACGACTATGAAAGCCTCTTATCTGTTTTCACTGCCATCCCTTTGCTCTTTTGCTCATTAATCCATTCAGTCATTCACTCAGTGAGCACTTCCTAAGCACCCAGTGGGTGACCTGCATTGGGCCTCAGCTAGTGCACACGTGTGCAAATTAGAAAAAGGTGTTCTCTCACCCCTTCCAGCTATGGAAGTGCAAAAAAGTGCCTCCTACCCCTGATACGCACAGTTTGCTGTGTGGAGAAAAGCTGCAGCTCAGCCCCGACAGGTGCACGCTGGCTGGGTGCCCTGGACAGGGCACAGTCTACACAACGTATGCAGTGGCCCTGGCCTGCCCTGTGCTAAGCACTGTGGGGAGGTGGCGCAAAGGAAACAGGACACGCCCTCGAGGTCGAGGGAGGAGCACCCAGAAGAATGACCTATAAAACTGGGTCAGGGAAGGCAAAGGCCAGTACATAATCAGTAGAGGATCAGAACGTTCGGGGGGGGGGGGGGGGGGGGGGATGGGGAAGCGAGATCAAAGGCAACAGAATGTTTGCAATAATAAAAAGCATGGTGGGGTAAAGGGATTCGGGCTTCAGGTATGGTTTCAGACTCTGAGGTCTGGGAAGGGGGCTGTCACTGGGCAGGCTCCACATTTCAGAGGGAGAAGGAAGGCTTCCCCAAGCCACCCTCTGTCCACATGTCCTCTCCTTCCCCCATCTCCGGCTGTTTCAAAATCTGTTGTGTAACCCACTGACTACTGCGTGTGAATACAATTGCAGTAGGTGACAAGCCCTAACTTCTTTTATTTTATCTTACATATTTGGACTTAGGGCCTCTTGATAGTCAACATGTAAATGTATTCAAACAATATGTAAAACAGGAGCTTAAGATTACTTGAAAAAAAACCTGGTAGCCTTATGGTGGGTTCTCTTTACAGAGGGACATTTCGTTAGATACCACAGCACTTGGCAGGACCCGGGGTGCTGCTGGCTGCAGGGGGACCCCTCCTGGCCTTGTTTCTGTCTGTTCCTTTCCTCCGCCACCTGACGCCTTTATTAATCATTCATATAACTAGAGGCACAGCTATTTCCCTAATACTTCAGGGTTTCACCACCCAGGAATTCAATATAATAATCACCTGGGAGCTTTTAAAAATTGCCAGCTTCTGGGCCCCCACCCAGTCCAATTAAATTAAACTCACTGGGAGTAGGGTCTAGGCTTCGGAGCCCTGGTGGTGCAGTGGTTAAGAGCTTGGCTGCTAACCAAAAGGTCGGCAGTTTGATTCCACCATCCGCTGCTTGGATACCCTATGGGGCAGTTCTACTCTGTCCTGTAGGGTCGTTAGGAGTCGGAATAGACTTGACGGCAACGGGTTTTTTCGTAGGGCCCAGGCTTCAGCATTTTTTAAAGCTGTCTACGTCCTTGCTACTTAAGCGAACTGCTGCTGCAGACAAGTGCTACTGGCATCATGTGGGAGCTCGTGAAAAACACCGAATCCCGGGCCCCACTGCAGATCTACTGAACTAGAATCTGCATTTTAACACGATCCTCAGGTGACATGTAGCACATGGAAGTGACAGACTCTAGTTAAAGTTAAACCAGTGGCCGTCGATTCAATTCCAACTCGCGTCAGAGTAGAACTGCGCTCCATAGTTTTCAACAGCTGATTTTTCAGAAGTAGATTGCCAGGCCTTTCTTCTGAGGTGCTTCCGGGTGGGCTCGAGCCTCCAACCTTTCAGTTAGCAGTTGAGTGCGTAAACCATCTGCACCACCCAGGGACTACAGTCTAGGTTACTGATTCTCAAACGTGGCATACTGGAATAACCAGGGCAATAAGCGAGCGCCAGGGCCCTACCCCCAGAAGGTCTGATTTAATTGGTCTGGGGTAACGTATAGGATTTGGGGCTTTCAAAGCTCCCGAAGTGATTCTAATGTGTAGCCAAGCTGGAGAATCACTGTACGAGATGACTATCCAATGTGCAGTCAGGATCAAGAACCACTGCGCTAATGTAAGACATTTTACTCCAAAGAAAAATTGTCTTAAGTGAACCATATTTTTCATTTGCTACCATCATATGCTACCATTTCAAATACTCTAGCCCCTGGAGAAGGATGTCATGCTTCCTAATGTAGACAATGAAAAAGAAGACGACCCTCAAGGAGATGGATTGACACAGTGGCTGCAACAATGGGCTCAAGCATAACAACAATTGTGAGGATGGTGCAGGACGGGGCAGTGTTTTGTTCTTGCACATGGGGTCACTATGAGTCAGAACCAACTCGACAGCACCTAACAACAATAACCGTTACATACAAGTAGATGCTGTGAAGGTTAATAAAATCATAACTGAAACATGCAACAAACTTGAAACATTCATGCTGAAATCTTTCTGATAAAAAAATTAACACTTAAATTGCCAACAATATTTAAAATAGTAGTAGTAATCAAACGAGCTCATGTCCATTTGAGGATCTGCAATTTAGTATATGACTTATAAGCCCAAGTTAATGGTTTCTTTACTTAGTAGTTAGTACTAGAACAGAGGGCTTAACTTTGCCTGCACATTATAATCACCAAGAGAACTTTAAAAAACAAAACCAAACCCAGGCTATACCCCAGACCAATTAAATCAGAGTCTCTGGGGGGGGAATCACAGGCATCAATGTTTTTTTAAAGCTTCCCCAGAGATTGCAAAGTACAGCCAAGGATGAGAACCTCTACACCAGGGGCTATAAGCACACCCAAAGCATCTTCTTGATCCTAGAAATGACTTGGGGTTGTTGAACATTAACAGTGGCAATCATTTAATGGCGCAGTAGTTAAGAATTCGCCTACCAAAAAAGTCGGCAGTAGAATCCACTAGCCACTCCTTGGAAACCCTATGGGGTAGTTCTACTCTGTCCTATAGGGTTGCTAGGAGTCGGAATCCACTTGATGGCAAGCCGGGTGATGTTTAGCCAGGGAGTGGACCTGCCCAGACCCACACCCTTCCCAAGGCAAGGCGGCGCAGTGGCGCCTCTGTGCATACCCTGCACCAGGCACATGCAGCGGCCCACTGAAATCTGCTCTTGGAAACCTGGTGGCACAGTGGTTAAGAGCTCAGCTGCTAATCAAAAGACTGGCAGTTCGAATCCACCAGCCATTCCTTGGAAATCCTATGGGGCAGTTCTACTCTGCCCTATAGGGTCACTATGAGTCAGCATCTACTCCACGGCAGACTTTGGGTTTTTGGTTTTATATTTCAGGGAGACAAGTCACTAACCCTAACCCCAACTACTAGCTGAAAGGTCGGCAGTTCAAACTCACCCAGAAGTGCCTCGGAAGACTGGCTTCTGACAGTTCACAGCTTTGAAAACCCTATGAAGTAGTTCTACTCTGTACACATGCGGTTCCCATGAGTTGGAATCAACTCAACAGCAACAATATATTCAGGCAAGGGAGTTGGGTACCAATTATGCAACTTTCCACTAATCAAGTGAAGGGGGAATGATAATTTTGAAAGAAGTGGTAGCTTTCCTTGCTTGTAAATCATGTAACCCTACATCCCCCACCCCCACCCCCATCCCCACTGAATCAGTGGCCATCATTGCCAGGGTGGTGGTGGAGGGAGTGAATACTAAGAAGTCCTTGATGAGCTTCAAACTAGGTTCTTATCTCAAGTCCATAATGAGACAATAAGCTTTCTTTGTTGACAGATAAGGAAGTCATCTGCCTGAGGGTATGACCACAGGCCTCTCCTAAAAGGCAGAATGAGAAAGGAATGGAAAATTTAAAGTAAAGGAAGTTGCTGCCCTTCAGATGCTGAGAGAAGCTCAGAGGGAGGGAGTTCCAGTAATAGAAACCAGAGAACCTGCATGGTAGAGAAGGTAGTTAAGAGAGGTGATGGAAATATTCAAGATAAGCTGAGAATAGAAGGTAATAGTAGAAAAGGATTGTGTCAACTTCCCATTTCAAATTCTGGAAGAATACCTCATGGGAGCTCTGTTCCAACCTGGGGCAGGGGAGGAGAGTAGACATGGCCTAGAGTGGTATGCTCCTAATATCCCAAGATCTAGAAAAAAAACAGAAGTTCCTACATGACCCTTCTGCAGTAGGGGGCATGGAAAGTAGTTTAAAATTAAGTCAGTGTGCCTGCAAGGGGAGTCCCTGGGTGGTGCATACAGTTAATGTGTTTGGTTGCTAAATGAATGGTTGGTGGTTCCAGTCCACTCAGAGGCACCTCAGGAGAAAGGCCTAATGACCTGCTTTGGAAAAATTAGTCACTGGAAACCCTGTGAAGCGCAGTTCTACTCTGACAACATGGTGTTGCTATGAGTTGGAGTTGACTTGATGGCAACTGGACTGCGGTGCCTGCGAGGGAGTCATTATAGTGCAGGAATGAGGGCACCCATATGAGGGATGGCAGGGTGATATCCCAGGGCTGGGGTTGGATGATGGACACTGCTTAGCCTTAGATCTGAGCAGCACTAGTGCGCACTGAGGTGGGGGGCCTAGTCAGCAGTTACAGGACCAAGCTCCTGGAGGCAAACCCCATGTATTGCCTGGACCCAGAGAGCAGAACATGAGTTCACCAACCATCAGTACTGCATCTGAAACCAGTGGCCAAGGACAAAGAGAGATGAGCTACTCTTCACTGGAGGTCAGATGGAACCAGCAGAGAAGGATGCAGATAGTCCAGACACCCCTCTTCTGCTGCCATGATAATTATATAAGCTCCTCCTGGAGCCCTTCCATGCAGAAAGAAGAAGGAGGGGAAGAAGTCCTCAAAGATTGAGTATTTACTTAAAAGAGACTGTGTTTATGAGAAAGAAACATGTTAATCAGAAGAGAGTTGCCTTGAGTGTCTAATGTCCACAAGCACTCCTGCCCTTTCTCCCTGACAGAGCTCACTTCTACCATTACTTTCCTTGCCTCTATTTGCCCTTTCCTTCTTCCGCTTCTCCAACTCTTTATTCTAAGAGTTTGTCTTCAGTGCAATGCAGTGAGGGATATAGCTCCAGGGGGAGAAAAATTGGACCCTTACCTCTACCTTACAACCCATGAGCTCTAAGGTAACAAAATAGTTGCATCAGTTGAGTTTTGCTGCTGCCAAAACCATTGTCTCCAACTTGGGTATAGTCTTGAATCTTACTGACTCTATGTATTTTCCAAAAAGTCACACTGTGGGAGCTGGAGCTCAGGCTTAATTCTGGTATCTCACTCTCTCCACTGTAGTGGTTCCCTCCCCACCTCATTATAGTTCTCTTTCCTCCCCTCATTTAACCCTCCCCACCCCTTACAATAATCCTTTTTGAATAAATGTCATTTTTGCCTGTTTAAAAAAAAAAAGCACATTTCTCCTTATATGGAACCAATTTAAATCAAATTTACAGTTTTCACAAAAACCACACGATCATCTTAATAGAGACAATAAGAGCATTTGACAAAATCCAACACTCATTCATGATAAAAACACTCAACAAACTAGAAACAGAAGAAAATGTCCTCAACCTGATAAAGGGCATCTATGAAAAATCCACAGCTAACATCGCATTTAATGGTGAAAGACTGAAAGCTTTCTCCCTAACATCAGGAACCAGGCAAAGATGTTTGCTCTTGCTACTTCATCTCAACATTGTCCTAGAGGTTCTTGCCAGGGCAATTAGGCAAGAAATTTTTAAAAAAGGCATCCAGACTAGAAAGGAAGAAGTGAAACTACCTCTCTCTACTTGCAGTCGCCATGACCTTGTATATACACAATCCTAAGGCATTCACTAAATAACTATTAGAACTAATACGCAAGTTCAGCAACGTTGCAGGGTAACAGATCAATAAAAGAAATTAACTGTATTTCTATACACTAGCAATGAACAATATGAAAATAAAATTAAAAAAAAAATTCCACTTACAACATCATCAAAAAGAATAAAATACTTAGGAATAAATTTAACAGAAGAATTGCAAGACCTGTACTCTGAAAACCATAATACACTGTTGAAAGAAATTAAAGAAGGTCTAAGTAAATGGTAAGATATCCCATGCTCATGGATCGGAAGACTTAATATTGTTAAGATGGCAATACACCCCAAATTTATCTACTAATTCAACATAATCTCTATCTAAATCCCACCTAGACTTATTTTGCAGAAATTGAAAATATTTTTTAAATTCTTATGGAAATTCAAGGGATCCAGGATAGCCAAAACAATCTTGAAAAATAAAGTTGTACGGGGTCGCACTTCGTGATTTCAAAACTCACTACAAAGCTACAGTAATCAAGACAGTGTAGTACTGGCATAAGGATAGACAAAGAGATCAATGGAATAGAACTGAGAGATGAGAAATAAACCCTCACATTTAAAGCCAAGTGACTTTTGACAACAGTGCCAAGACAATTGAGGAAAGAATAGTCTTTTGAACAAATGATGCTGGGACAACTGGATATCCACGTGCAAAGAATGATGCTGGACCTTTTCTTCATACCATAAACAAAAATTAACTCAAAATGGATCACAGACTTAAATGTAAGAGCCAAAACAATAAGATGGTACGAAAAAAATATAAAGGTAAATCTTTGTGATCTTAGATTAGGCAATGGTTTCTTAGGCATGACACCAAAAGCACGAGCACCAAAAGAAAAAAATAGATAAATTGGATATAATCAAAATTAAAATTTTTTGTGCTTCAAAGAAAATCACTAAGAAAGTGAACAGACAACCCATAAAATGGAAGAAAATATTAGCAAATCATACATTTGATACAGGTCTAGTATCCAGAATATATAAAAAACTCTTATACACAACAATAAGAAGACAACCCAATTTAAAAATGGATAAAGGGACTAAATAGGCATTTTACAAAGAAGATAAACAAATGGCCAATAAGCACATAAAATTATACTCAACATCGGGACTTCCAGCAAAATGGAGCTCTAGGCAGAAGCACCACGCCATCCCTCCATGGCAAAGATCCGAAAAACTAAGCCGAACAGAGAAAACAACAATCCTGAAACCCTAAAACATCAAATAAAGAGATAAAGAACTCAGCCAAGTACCAAATGGAGTGAGAAAACTGACAGAGAACGGACAGCGAGGAGAGATTCATGCGGAGTTCCCCTACCAGCTAACGCAGCATGGATCCGCCATCTTGGACTCCTATTGGAGACCAGCAAACAGAGGGTACGAGAAAGCAGCTTCAAGGAGCTTCCAGAGGAAGACAAAACAACCGGTAATTTGCGATATACGCCCCCCCCCCCATCCTTCTTCATCCCCACTTGACCTCCCCTACTTCCCACGGCCACAATCTCTTGTCCAGGAAACACCGGCTGCCTGGATTCCACACACCCAAAAGGGCAGTCTCTCTGAGTGCCATTTGTTGGCTGCTGGTGTTGCTTTCTTCCGCTTCTTTGGATTAATTCCTTGCCTCTCACCACCCCCCCCCTCCTTTTGCTCAAATACCTGGCTCTGTGCACCATCTTTGCTTCTTCCTGAGGGGCTGCAGAGCTCCAGTAATTTGTGATATACGCCTTCCCATTCCCTACCCTTCTTCAACCACACTCGGCCCCCTCTGCTTCCCACGGACACAGTCTCTTGTCCGAGAAACACCGGCTGCTTGGATTCCACCAGCCCGCACTAGCTGGCTCTCTGGGTGCCATATGTTGGCTGCTGGTGTTGCTTTTTTATCTGCTTGTTTTGATTTCTTCCTTACCTCTCACCACCTCCCGCTCCTTACGCTCAAATACCTGGCTCTGTGCGCCATCTTTGCTTCTTCCTGAGGGGCTGTGGAGCTCCGTTTGAGTGTGCAGCTGCTTCCCAGTCTGGGCTGCTGCGCTGGTGGGATCCCGGGGCTTTTCTTAGTTTGTTTTGAATTGTTTGTTTGTTTTCTTTTCCTTTTCTTCAGTTGGGAGCCCTTTCTGGCCAGCTGGTGCTGTGTGGAAAGGAGACTACCCCTCGGCTTGCACAGACATGCAGAGGGATCCCTGAGAGCATTTCTTTTTTCGTTGGTTTTGTTTTATTTTTCTGTTTTTTGGGGGGCTTTTCCTTTTCTTTTTCTTTTTAATTTGTTTTGTTTTCTTTTCCCTCTTTTTCCCTTTCTGTCTTTCTTCGTTACTCACTTTCTCTTCTGTCTATATCTTCCTTCTCTTTCTGTTCCCTGAATACCTGGCGTTGTATACCTCTATGCCTTCTAGCCAGGGTGCAATGCAACACCTGAGAGTGACTTCCCCAGACCTCATAGCTGCACCGGTGGGATCCCTGGGAAATTTGCAGTTCTTTAACCTTTCTGATTTTTATTTATTCATTCTTTTCTTTGCTTCATCTTCCCCTTTCTGTTTATCTCCATTTCATTGTCTCTCATCTCTCCACTCCAACAGCAAGCTCCCCTAGCATTCTTTTTTGTTTGTTTGTATGTTTTTGGCTCCTGTTCCTCTCTCCTCTCTCCCATACCCATCTTAATTCCACACATAACAATCTCCCTGCTACATCCTGCCCACCTGCACCATGCGCTTAACATCATACCACCAAGCTGCACAGGCACAGCCTACTGGAACCTGCCCTGCACTGATTGCTGACCCGCCCAGGTGGCTGTAGTGAGTGCCACAAACAACCCGTCCCAGTGGCATCTCTTCAGCTGGACCTGCCCTGCCATACCATCTCTGAGTGACTGATCCTGCCAATTGGAGAAGGAGGCTAAGGGTATTGTGCCCACAGATGAGGAAACAACAAAGAACACACAGTCCACCTGCTCAAACATAGTCAAATTAAAAAAAAAAAAAAAAAAAGGGGGATGAAACAAACAAATCTACGATCAATAAAGGAGAAAAATAACCACTGAATGACCCAAAGATAGCAGACAATATCAAAACATTTACAAAAACAGGACAGGATGGTTCCAGTAGGCATACAAAATAAAACACCAGATGACTTTCCAGTGGAAGAAAAGGCACTAGAACTACCTGATTGAGAATTCAAAGCTCTAATACTCAGAATTCTCCAAGAGCTGAGACAAAAAGCTGACAAACATGAGGAAAATATAGACAAATTCATGGAAAATACAGACAAAAAATTGGGAGAATTGACGAAAATAATGCAGGAACAAAATGCCAAAATAAATTCACAACTAGAAATTATACAAATACAACAATTAGAAATCCAAAGATAAACAACAAGATTTCAGAAATGAACGGTGTCATAGAAGGGCTGAGAAGCAGATTTGAAACGGTGGAAGACAGGATCAGTGGAATTGAAGACAAACACTTGGATACAACTCTGTTTCAGGAAAACTCAGAAAAAAGAACAAAGGAAAATGAAGACACCCTGAGAATTATGTGGGATACAATCAAAAGCAAAGATTTTTGAGTGATTGGAATTCCAGAACAGGGAGAGAAAACAGAAAACACAGAGAGGATCATTGAAGAACTGCTGACAGAAAACTTCCCCAATATCAGGAAAGGTGAAAAGCTGGCCATCCAAGAAGCTCAACGAACCCCGTAAGGAGAGACACCAAAAGAAAATCACCAAGGCATATCATAATCACGCTCACCAAAACCAAAGACAAACAAAGAATCCTGAGAGCAGCTCGTGAAAAACAAGAAGTCACACACAGAGTAGAAACAGTAAGACTAAGCTCAGATTATTCGGCAGAAACCATGCAGGCAAGAAGGCAATGGGATGACATATATAAAATCTTGAAAGAAAAAAATTGCCAGCCAATAATAATATATCCTGCAAAACTCTCGTTCAAATTTGACAGTGAAACTAGGTGATTTCCAGATAAACAGAAATTAAGGGACTATGTAAAAGTCAAACCAAACTTACCAGAATTATTAAAGGGAGTTCTTCGATCTGAGGACAAACAACTTCAGCTCACAGGCAGAATCTAGGACGCAGGATCCTACCAGCCAGATATCAGTCTAGGAAATGAACTCTCGAGGACTATCCAAAACCAAAAGAAATACAACAGGGAATCACAGCAGTTAATCAGTAAATGACAACAACAACAAAACGATAAAAGAGGGAATAAACGGCATAGGTATAGAACCTTCTAATGGAGAGGAAGGCAAGGCGATACCAAGTAATAATAGACTATTTCAAACTTAGAAAGATAAGGGTAAAATTCACGGTAACCGCAAAGAAAGTTAACAAACATACTGATAAAAATAAAGAGGAAAACATGAAGTCTCAGTAAAAACAAAACCTACAAAAACAAAAGAAATGAGAAAAAAATCTACAAACAAAAGGAATTCAGCACAGGAGAGTAAGAACAAAGAAAACTTCAGCACCACAAAAAAAAAGCACTACGGAATGACAGCAACAAACTCACATCTATCAATAATTACACTGAATGTAAATGGACTCAATGCACCCATAAAGAGACAGAGAGTGACAGAATGGATAAGAAAACAGGATCCATCAATATGCTGTCTACAAGAGACACACTTTAGAAACAAAGACGTGAATTTATTAAAAGTCAAAGGTTGGAAAAAAATATATCAAGCTAACAACTACCAAAAAAGAGCAGGAGTGGCAATTCTATTCTCAGATAAAATAGACTTTAAATCAAAATCGACCATAAAAGACAAAGAAGGACACTATATAATGATTAAGGGGACAATCCATCATGAAGACATAACCATAATAAACATCTACGCACCCAATGACAGGGCTCCAAAATACATAAAACAAACTCTAACAACACTGAAAAGAGAAACTGACAGTTCCACAATAATAGTAGGAGACTTCAACACACCACTCTCAGTAAAGAACAGAACAACTAAGAAGAAACTCAGCAAAGATACAGAAGACCTAAAGGGCACAATCAGCCAACTTGACCTCACAGACATATATAGAACACTGCATCAAACTGCTGGAAAGTATACATTCTTTTCCAATGCACATGGAACATTCTCCAGAATAGACCACATCTTAGGCCACAGAGCAATCCTCAACAAGATCCAAAATGCTGAGATAATTCAAAGTATCTTCTCTGACCACAATGCCATCAAGGCAGAAATTAACAATAGAAAGAGCAAGGAAAAAAAAAATCAATTATGTGGAAACTGAATAATACCCTGCTTACACATCACTGGGTAATAGAAGAAATCAGAGATGGAATCAAAAAATTCCTGGAATCAAATGAGAATGAAAACACATCATACCAAAACCTCTGGGACACAGCAAAGGCAGTCCTCAGAGGACAATTTTTAGCAATAGATGCACATATCAAAAAAAGAAGAAAGGGACAAAATCAAAACATTAACTACAGAACTCAAACAAATAGAAAGAGAACAGCAAAAAAAGCCGACAACCACCGGAAGAAAGGAAATAGTAAAGATCAGAGCAGAAATAAAAGATATAGAGAACAGAAAAACAATAGAAAGAATCAACAAAACCAAAAGTTGGTTCTTTGAAAGAATCAACAAAATCAACAAACCACTGGCCAGACTGACAAAGAAAAACAGGAGAGAACACATATAACCCAAATAAGAAATGAAATGGGGAACATTACAACAGACCAAACTGAAATAAAAAGGATTATAACAGAATAGTATGAAAAACTATACTCCAACAAATTCGAAAACCTAGAGGAAATGGATAAATTTCTAGAAACACACGGCCTACCCAAACTACAACAATGATGTTGAAAATCTGAACAGACCCATAACAAGAGAAGAGATTGAAAAGGTAATAAAAAAACTCCCAACCAAAAAAAGCCCTGGCCCAGATGACTTCACTGGAGAATTCTACAAAACATTTTACAGAAGAGGTTGTACTAGTACTACTCAAGCTATTTCAGAGCATAGAAGAGGAAGTAACACTTCCAAATTCATTCTATGAAGCCAGCAAAACGCTGATACCAAAACCAGGCAAAGACATCCAAAAAAAGAAAATTACAGACCAATATCTCTCATGAATATAGATGCAAAAATTCTGAACAAAATTCTAGCCAATAGAATTCAGCATCATATCAAAAAAATAATACACCACGACCAAGTAGGATTCATACCAGGTATGCAAGGATGGTTCAACATTAGAAAATCAATCAACGTAATCTACTACATAAATAAAAGGAAAGAAAAGAATCACATGATCATCTCAACTGACGCAGAAAAGGCATTTGACAAAGTCCAACACCCATTCCTGATAAAAACTCTCAATAAAATAGGTATAGAAGGGAAATTTCTCAACATATTAAAGGGCATCTATGCAAAACCAGTGGCCAACATCATTCTTAATGGAGAGAGGCTGAAAACATTTCCCTTGAAAACAGGAACAAGACAAGGATGCCCTTTATCACCACTCCTATTTAACACTGGGCTGGAAGTTCTAGCTAGAGCAATAAGGCAAGAAAAAGAAATAAAGGACACCCAAATTGGTAGGGAAGAAGTTAAACTGTCCCTGTTTGCAGATGACATGATACTATACATAGAAAACCCTAAAGACTCCACGAGAAATCCACTGGAACTAATAGAAAGATTCTGCAGAGTAGCAGGATACAAGATAAACATTCAAAAATCAGTTGGATTCCTATACATCAATAAGGAGAAGGATGAAACGGAAATCAGGAAAACAATATCATTTATAATAGCCCCTAAAAAGATAAAATACTTAGGAATAAATCTGACCAGTGATGTAAAAAACGTATACAAAGAAAACTACAAAACACTACTGCATGAAACCCAAAGGAATCTACATAAATGGAAAAACACACCATGCTCATGGATAGGCAGACTCAACATTGTAAAAATGACAATTCTACCCAAAGCAATTTACAAATACAACGCAATCCCGATCCAAATACCAACAACATTCTTCAAAGAGACGGAAAAACTAATCATTAACTTTATATGGAGAGGGAAGAAGCCCCGAATAAGTAAAGCACTACTGAAGAAGAAGAATAAAGTTGTAGGACTCACACTACCTGACTTCAGAACCTACTATACAGCTACAGTAGTCAAAATAGCCTGGTACTGGTACAACGACAGACACATTGACCAATGGAACAGAATTGAGAACCCAGATGTAAATCCATCCACCTACGGTCACCTGATCTTCGACAAGGGCCCAAAGTCCATCAAATGGGGAAAAGACAGTCTTTTTTAACAAATGGTGCTGGTAAAACTGGATATCCATCTGCAAAAAAATGAAACAGGACCCATACCTCATGCCGTATACAAAAACTACTTCAAAATGGATCAAAGACCTGAATATAAAGCCTAAAACTATAAAGTTCATAGAAGAAAAAATAGGACCAACCTTCAGGTCTTAATACACGGCACTAACAGGATACAAACCATAACCATTAACGCACAAACCCCAATAGATAAGCTAGATAACTGGGATTTTCTAAAAATCAAACACCTATGCTCTTCAAAAGACTTCACCAAAAGAGTAAAAAAACGAACCTACAGACTGGGAAAAAATTTTTGGACAGTACAAGTCAGACAAAGGTCTAATCTCCATAATCTACAAGAAAATCCAACACCTCTACAACAAAAAGACAAATAATCTTATTAAAAAATGGGCAAAGGAAACGAACAGACACTTCACCAGAGAAGACGTTCAAATGGCCAACAGGCCCATGAGGAAATGCTCGTGATCACTAGCCATTAGAGAACTGCAAATTAAAACCACAATGAGATACCATCTCACCCTGGCATTACTGGCACGAATCAAAAACATTGGAAATAACAAATGTTGCAGGGGCTGCAGGGAGATCGGAACTCTTATGCACTGCTGGTGGGAATGCAAAATGATGCAACCATTTTGGAAAATGGTATGGCGCTTCCTCAGAAAGCTAGCGATAAGACATACCATTCGATCCAGCAATCCCACTCCTAGGAATATATCCTAGAGAAATAAGAGTCGTCACTCAACTAAACATATGCACACCTATGTTCATGGCAGCATTGTTCACAATAGCAAACTGAGGGAAATGACCTAGATGCCAATCAACAGATGAATGGATAAACAAACTATGGTACATACACACAATGGAGTACTATGCAATGAGAAAGAACAACAATGAATCTGTGAAGCATCTCATAACATGGATGAAACTGGAGGACATTATGCTGAGTGAAATAAGTCAATCACAAAAGGACAAATATTGTATGAGAGCTCTATTGTAAAAACCCATGAAAAAGTTCACACACAAAATGTAACAATCTTTGTTGGTTACCAGGGATGGGAGGAGTGGTGGAGAAATACTAAATCGGCAATAGATAAATTGTATCTTGGGTGAAGGGTGAGACAGTACACAATACAGGGGAAATCAGCACAACTTGTACAAGGAAAGGTCATGGGAGCCCCATAGACACATCCAAACTCCCTGAGGCACTGAATTGCTGGGTGGAGGGCTGTGGGGACCAGGCCCTCTGGGAACATCTAGCTCAATTAGCATAACACAGTTTATAAAGACAATGTTCTACATTCTACCTTGGTGAGTAGTGTCTGGGGTCTTAAAAGCCTGTGAGCGGCCATCTAAGATACTCCACTGGTCTCATCCCTTCGGGAGGAAGGGAGAATGAAGAGAATAGGATACAAGGAAAAGATTAGTCCAAAGGACTAATGGTCCACAGCTACCAAGGCCTCCACCGGACTGAGTCCAGTATAGCTAGATGCTGCCCGGCTACCACCACTGACTGCTCTGACCAGGATCACAACAGAGGGTTCTGGACAGAGCTGGAGAAGGATGTACAGCATAATTCTAACTCACAAAAAAAGACCAGATTTACTGGCCTAAAGGAGTCTGGAGAAACCCTGAGAGCATGGCCCCCAGACACCCTTTTAGCTCAGTGGTGAGGTTATCTCCGAGCTTCACCTTTCAGCCTGGGTGAAACCAAATTGGACTAATGAGGTACAGTAGTCCAGTGACAAGGGGCAGAAGGCAGAAGGGGACAAGGAAGCTGGTGATAGGGAACCCAAGGTTGAGGAAGGATATTGTTGATGTGTTGTGAGACTGTTAACCATTGTCATAGGGCAACATTTGTAGTAACTGTTAAATGAGAAACTATTTTGTTCTGTAAGCCTTCGTCGTAAGTGAGAATAGCAGCACAATTGGAAGAGCGTAGTCAATGTCACTGAACTGTGCATGTAGAACTTTTTGAAATCGTGTACCTTTGGCTATGTGTATTTTCTCCAAAAAAAAAAGGTTGAGAAGTTAGAGGGTTGACATGTTGTGGGGTTGTTAACCAATGTCATAAAACAATATGTGTACTACTGTTTCATGAGAAACTATTTGTTCTGTAAGCCGTCACCTGAAGTACAATAAAAAAAAAAAATGGAACAAAAAATAATGGAAAAAAAAAATGATACTCTACTTCATTAGCCATCTGTTCTCGTTGCTGTTGAGTTGATTCCGACTCATAATGATCCTATAGGACAGAGTAGAACTGACCCATAGGGTTCCCAAGGCTGTGAATCTTTACAGAAGCAGACTGTCACATCTTTCTCCCATAGAGCAGATGGTGGATTTCAACCACTGACCTTTCAATTAGCAGTCGAGCACTTTAAGCACTGTACCATCAGGCAAACTCAAATCAAAACCACAAAGAACACCACTTTACACCCACTATCAGCTACCAGTTGCTGTCAATTCCAACTCATGATGACCCCATGTGTTTGAAAGTAGAACTTATTCCATGGGGTTTTTAATGGATGATTTTTCAGAAGTAGATCACCAGGCCTTTCTTCTGAGGTGCCTCTTGGTGGACTTGAACCTCTCATCTTGCAGTTAGCAGCCAAGTGCATTAACTCTTTGCACCACCCAGGAACTCTTCACACCCACTAGGATGACTATAATAAAAAATACAGAAACAATAAGTGTTGGTGAGGATATGGAGAAATGGAACTCTCACATACTGATGGTAGGAATTTAGAATGATGTAGCAGTTTTGGAAAACAGAGTTACCATATGATTCAATAATTCCACTCCTAGGTATATACTCAAGAGAAATGAAAACATATATCCACACAAAAACTGTACATAAATGTTCACAGCAGCATTATTCACAGTAGCCAAAAGCGGAAACCACCCAAATGTCTATCAAATGATGAATGTGGATAAAGAAAATGTGGCACTGATCTCATCCCTTCGGGAACAAGGGAGAACGAAGAGAACAGGATACAAGGAAAAGATTAGTCCGAAGGACTAATGGTCCACAGCTACCAAGGCCTCCACGGGACTGAGCCCAGTACAGCTGGATGGTGCCCGGCTACCACCAATGACTCCTCTGACCAGGATCACAACAGAGGGTTCTGGGCAGAGCTGGAGTAGGATGTAGAGTATAATTTTAACTCCCAAAAAAAAAAAAAAAAAAAAAAGAAGACCAGATATACTGGCCTAAAGAATACTAGAGAAACCTCGAGAGTGTGGCCCCCAGACACCCTTTCAGCTCAGAGGGGAAGTTACCTTCAAGGTTCGATGTTAAGCCTGGGAATGGACACCCCAGTAAAACTAAATGGGACTAACGATGTACAGGAGTCCGGTGACAAGGGCCAGAAGGCAGAGGGAGAGTAGGAAACTGATGATAAGGAACACAAATTGAATAAGGACACTGTCGATGTATTGTGAGATTGTTGACCACTGCTATAGGGCAACATTTGTAGTAACTATTAAATGGGAGGCTGTTTTGTCCTGTAAGCCTTCATCTTGGGTGAGAATGGCAGCACAATTGGAAGAGCATAGTCAATATCACTTAAATGTGTAAGTAAAAAGTTTTGAAATGGTGTTTAAATAAAATAAAAATAAATAAATAAATAAATAAATAAATAAACAAATGAGACTAAAGAGGTACAATAGTCCACTGACAAGGTCCAGAAGACAGAAGGGGACAAGGAAGCCCCCTGGTGATAGGGAACACAAGGTGGAGTAAGGATATTCTTGATGTGCTGTGAGATTGTTAACCATTGTCATAGGGCAACATGTGTAGTAATTGTTAAATGAAAAACTTTTTTCTGTAAGCCTTCATCTTAAGTGAGAATAACAGCACAGTTGGAAGAGCGTAGTCAATGTCACTGAACTGTGAATGTAGAAATTTTTGAAACGGTGTATCTTTGGCCATCTGTAATTTTCATCAAAAAAAAAGGTTGAGAATTTAGAGGCTTAATACATTGTGGGGTTGTTAACCAATGTCAAAAAACAACATGTGTACTACTATTTCATGAGAAACTATTTGCTCTGTAAGCTATCACCTGAAGTACAATAAAATATATATTAAAAAAAAAAAAAAAAAAGAAAGAAAATGTGGCATATCCATACAAGGGAATATTATTTGGTCACAGAAAGGAATGAAGTGCTGATACATACTATAATACAGATGAACTTTGAAAACACGATGCCAAGTGAAAGAAGCCAGTCACAAAAGACCACATATTGTATAATTTCATTTATATGAAATGTCCATAATAGTCAGAAAGTACATTAGAGGTTGCTGAGTGCTGGTGGTGGGGCGGGGATGGGGAAAACTGCTAATCGGTATGAAGTTTCTTTTTCGGATGATGGAAATGTTCTGCAATTGATTATGATGGTGATTATAGAATTCTGCGAATAGAGTAGCAACCACTGAATTGTATGCTTTAAATGGATGAACTGTATGGAATGTAAGTTATTTCTCAATAAAGTCGTTATATAATGATTAAAAAAAGAAAAGAAGGAAAGCAAAGCTTTATAGTTTTCCTCATGGCTCTGAAGTCTCCTGACTGTGTGTTAAAAAACAACCACAACACAATAACCAAAATGGTATCATTGGGAGCCATGTAACTAAGGAGATCACTACACTTGGACTGAATCTGCGTTAAGTCACTTATTCAAACACTTTACCTGTAATTGCCTCATTCTGCCACTAAGTAGTGATCACGTCCCAGTGAAGCAAAATGTTGGTTGACAGTCTGCTCTGTAAAGGCTGTTTTGGAGTCTTCATATGTTTTCTCTCATATCAAGACATGAAGTTCAGTGGAGATGTAATTCCAGTAAGAGAAAAGTTGGACTCTTAGGTCTGCTTAGTAAGATTTCATTGGGGGGGGTGGGGGTGGGGGGGGAGAATTCAGCTTCTTAAAAATGTAGGAAAACCACCAGTATATAGGACAAAAAAATCCACTGCCATCTAGTCAATTCCAACTCATAGTGATCCTATAGGACAGAATAGAACTGCCCCACAGGGTTCCCAAGGCTGTAAACTTTTCCGGAAGCAGACTGCCACATCTTTCTCCCGCAGAGCAGCTATCTGGTGGGTTCAAACCACCAACCTTTCAGTTAGCAGCTGAGCACTTAACCACTGCTGAGAAGAGACAAGGACTGCCTCCCAGAGCAGACAGAGAGCCTTTCCTAGAGCCAGCACCCTTAATTCGGACTTGTAGCCTCCCAAACTGTGAGAAAATAAATGTCAGTTTGTTAAAGCCACCACTTGTGGTATTTCTGTTATAGCAGCACTAGGTAACTAAGACAAACCCTGTTCAACAGACTCTTTTACAAGGATTGGGCCAGCTCATTGTCAAGCCTATTTACCAAATGCCTTGGATGAAATGTATTTGTATAGCAATTGGATTTTTTTTTTTTTTTTTTTTGGAGACCAAGTGAGTTCTTTATTTTTAATTCTTATATCAGTTAGAATGTTTTAAGCTACCGATTAATAGAAACTGTGGTCTAAACAGTGTTTTGTTTGTTTTCTGTTTGCTTTCTGTGTAAGAATTCAGATGTTAAACCATTGTTGGTATTATTTCAGCACGTCAAAGATGGTAGGGTTGGCCTTTTTGTGATTATGGGAGTTTTTTTTAATAGATATGGAATTGTAATATTGTATTATACATAGTATTTGTTAGAAAATTTGGCAGGCTTTTAAAATACATTGGTGACTCAGGAAAGGGAGAATTTTACGTCAGTACACACATCCGTGGCCGCTTTTACATCAGGAACTGGAGCTTGTTGGCTGACATACAGCTTTCAGTATCAATTCTGATTCTGATGAAAGCAGCCAGCTCCTCGGGAAAGTACAAAGACAAAGGGAAGCGCTGCAGTTCTTGTGACATGACGGCTCTGTCCGTGTAGATGGCTGAGGCATTGAAAAGAGGCCGGAGTCTCCAAGGACAGGAGGGAGAGCATGACCCACAGAGTGGGGAGTCACGGACGGCTCAGGGTGTGGAAGGCCCACTGCAGACTCTCAAGTGCCCTCCGTGCCGTGGGAACCACCCCGTGGAGTCAAGCCGCAGCCTCCTTATGAAGAGTGAACGCTCCAGGAACTTGGCATTAGAGGAAACCTCTGTCATATTCTGTGACTAGGGACCCTGCCCTGCCCTCAGGAGGCTGACAGCAGATGTTCCCCAAAACCTCCCTCTCTCCCCTATCTTAAGTCAGAGCAACCTTTCCCCAGCGCCTCCCACCACCAGGTAAGTAGGACATGGAGACTCGGCACCAACAAGCCCGAACGCCAATCCTGATGAAGGAGCCAGAAATAGAAAAGCAATGGCTGCAATTAGACTTGCTCTCCTAAGCCTGGTATTGGGGTGGCCAGGGGTGCGTGCTGGGACTCTACAGGGCCAGCATGGCACAGCCCCAGCTTCCTCCGCTCTCACCCCCTGAACTCTACCTGGTGCGGACGCCCGGGCTTTTACTGTGTTCTTTGCTTATCAGGACCCACCTGCTTGGCTGGGGCTCTCATCTCTGGCTTTTGGGGTGGTCAGCGTAGCCCAGACTGCTAAGAGCAACTTTAAGTGCTCCCACAGCTTAGAAACAACTGCTCCTAAGCCTTACCCTCCAAGCAGTTCTCCCATGGCATCCATGCTAGCCAACATCCAAATCTAAGCTTGCCATCCCCTTTGGGTAGCATGGTAGGGAGTGTTCAAGGGCCAAGCCCCAGATTCTCAGCTGGGCTGGTCCCCCTGCCCTGAAGCTGCCTTGCCCAGCTTCCACTCTTCTCCCCTGGCCTAAGCAGCTGAGGGTCCAGAGTACCCCAAGGCTGGACTCCACCCAAGTTACAATCACTGCAGATAGAGAGGAAGAGCTCCAGAGCTCAGGCAAAATCTCTAGGTCTAGAATGCTGGGTGGGCAGAATGGGACTACAACAAGCAGCAGAAGCCTCTGAAGCCAATGCTGCTCCCCGATGCTAATCAAGGTTGTGGAGACCCTAACCAAGAACTCCAGGTCTTTGCTTGACCCTGACACCTGGCTTTAAGATGCCTTATCTCACCCAGAGATAACCCTCAGCCAGGACCATAGGCTGGCGGGCCCAGACGGAACACAGGAAGGCCAAGGGGTCAAGCTCACCACCATTGTCTTTGTAATGGGCCCTAATATCACTCCACATTACTAACTAGATAGTCAACACACATCCAGCAGTGTTTACCAGGTGCCAAGCACCATGATTTCATCTATCAGACATCCCATCTATCACTGCATCTTCACCACCCTGGCCCAAGACACCATCATCTTACTCCCAACTGGTTTCCAGGTTCCTCTTTGTCCCACTCCAGTCCCTTCTCTACACCACAGACTTTTAGAAATGTAAATCGGACCATGGCACTCACCTTCTTGAAGTCCTTTAATGTCCTCCTGGTGTTCTTACACAAAAACCCAAATGCCTCACCCAGATAAGACCTGGCTGCTCTGGCCTGCACCCATTTGCTTATTATCGACCAGTCACAGAGGTCTCCCCCCAGGTCTTTGGGCGTGCGCCAAGTTCTTCCTGCCTGCCTCAGGACCGTCCTACGTGCTGTCCCCTTGGTCTGGTGGCTCTTCTTCTGGGTCTCCTTTAGCATGCCTGGGTCATCCCTCGAGCTCAGCGTAAATGTTCCCTCCTAAGCAAGGCCTTCCCCGGTGCCTCTATCTAAATAGACCTCATGCTGTGATTCCTACCCCAGAATCCTGTCAACTCCCTTCACACACTTTCCTGATTGCAAATGAATTGATTGGTTTGCTTACTTGTTTACTGTCTTCCATCGGACTGAAGGAGTTTTTCGATTTTGGGCTCTCCCATACAGGAACTCCCTTCCTACTCGGCAGAGGAAGAAGTGTCTCGGTCGGAGGCAGAAATCCAAAGGTCCTTCTCCCGATTCTTTAAAAGCTAGGGTGAGGGCATGTGGTTTCAGCTTGCTCAACCAGGTACTGCAGATGGGGGCTTCGAGTCTAGAGACAGGGACCTTGAGTCTTGAGGGAGTGATGCAAAGTTAGAGGTAGCTGGAGACTTTCCCCAGCCCTGGTGCTGGCCACAGCGAGTGCCCAGTGATGGTGCTGCTGGAGACGGCAGTGCCGGGGTGGTGGTGAGAGGGCATCCTATTGAGCTTGTCTCTTGGCCTGACCTTGGCTGTGTCTGGTCGCTACCCATTTTCCAGACCTGCTTCTCTAGCCTTCCCACAATCCCACATCCTTCCCAGAAATGCCTTTCCTGCTAAGTCGGCCAGAGCCAGCGACATTTATGTGCTACTCCACACCCTGAGTGCTACGGGCCCCCTGTGGGCAGGGAGGGCAACTTGGTCTGAATCCCTCTCTGCTAGCCATCTAGCACTCCGCACTGAGCCTGGCACGTAGCAGCAACTCAAAAATGTAAGTGAGTGAATGAAAAAATGGACTCTGCCCTAGGCTGGGTAGCACGGTGGGAATTGTCAAGGAGAAAGGACCACGTGTTTCCACTAGCCTCTGTCCTCAGAGGATTAGGACAGAGGGCGTGGTCGTTTTAATGTTCTTCACAGACTTTACCAAATTGTCTTCCCAATGTCTTGCACTAATCTGTGCTCCTGCCAGCAGTGTATAAGAGTGTCTAGCCTGCCACTCTCTCATTCACAGCCCTTCACGTCCAGGATTTTGGACATTCAAGGAAAAGAGGTGGGATGCAGTGAGCAAGGGTAGCCATGTAAAGGAACTGGAGATTTGAAGCACTGGGGAAAGTTTCATAAACTGCCTTCTCTATGCAATGCCGAAACAATTGCCCATGGATCTTTTTAACCCTGCAAAATTAGTGCCTGCCCCTACCCTGAGTTGATCTTTATTCTATCATTTTGTACACCTGTTATGTCAAACAATATTTTAACATATCTTATGCTGCATTCAAGCCCAAACGAAAACAAAATCCTACTGCTGTCGAGTCAATTCTGACTCATAGTGACCGTATAGGACAGAGCAGAACTGCCCTATAGGGTCTCCAAGGAGCGCCTTGTGGATTTGAACCACCGACCTTCTGGTTAGCAGCTGTAGCTCTTAACCACTGCGCCACCAGGGCACTCAAGCCCAGTGACCTCTAAAGCGGTGCTGCTTTGAAAACTGTTTTAGAACCAGAAAAGAAGAATCATCTCGTGTGTGTCTTGGCCCTTTATAAACACTCGTTTAGCCATAATCTCTAATAAATTTTGGTTAAACACTCATTTGCTTATAAACCTGAGAAATAAGAAAAAAATTATATAAAGTATTGTCTTTTACAAATGCACCAATAAACTTCATTTGGGATACCAAAAAGGAATGCCATCGCCCTTTAAGAGCTCACTGAAAGAGATCTTGACCCTCAAGACTGAAAATGAAAATTGCTTCCAGTAAAGTTTGCACAAATCCACAGATTGATAACAGATTGTTCTACTGGGGGCTGTATTTTCAATCCCTTGGCGTGGCTGGCGGAGCAGTGCTGCCTCCTGTCATTAATTCTTCCTTGGTTACACTTCAAAAAACTGAGTTCTGTGTTGTAGGCCCACCTAGTAGGACAATTCTGATGCTTCCGTTTGCAACTGGAGCAAGGATAAGAGCCCATTCACCAATCCTTTCCTACCCCCCAAGTGACAGTAAAATTCACCTACAAATCTCAACCATGCTTTGACTAATAATAACCAGGTATTTAGAGCAGCATCTATAATAACTGAGCGCTACTTACGATCTCACTTTGCTAAGTTTCCGACTACCCTAAGAGATTCCTTCCTTACTTCCATTTGAAGAACTCTGTTTCAGTTACTATGGCAACAGTGTACAGAGAAGAGGAGCTTTCCATGGGCACGAGAGCAAAAGAACAGCTATTTGTCCTCCTGTCGGCAGAACAGGGCCATTTGTGAGATTAGCATGTAGGGCAAATACAAATAAGCGTGCAGCCCATTTCAGAAAAAGCCAAGAAGATATTTTCAGGGCAAACTCTCTCGTGAACCCATTATATCACACCTCAGTCAAGTGCTCCATTTCATGCTGAAATGAAGACATAGTCTTCTGTGTCCAGAGTAGCACACAGGGGATAGCAATTTGTGGTCAGCTATGGGGTTCGAGTCTAAGGAAGGGCACAGGGCATAGGGTGGTGACAACCCATGGGCCCTGGGCCAGCCTTTGGGCCATTGTGGGGTATTGAGTACAAAGAAAACTTCCCTCCTGGCCTTCTCCTTGCCAGTCTTTGCCACGGGAACCCCATGAAAAGGGGTGGACATTGTTGGGTAAGGGACACACTTAGTGGGAATAGAGAAAAAAGCAGAATCCTTATTTTTGCCCAGTTTGGTAATGTTTTTGTCATGCTGTTTCAGTACAGATCTCTGCCTCCTCAGATTACCAGGCTGCCAAGGGGCAAAGCAAGTTATAAGTGATCCTAATGATGGGTATCTTTTTTTCAGACAGAATGAGAACAAACACCCACCTCAAAAATTAAAGTTACCAAATCTGTTCCCCTTGTCACATCCATGCTACCGTTTCATTAACAAGAAGGTATTGATCAAATTCAGTATTGATCATACATTCAATACATACTAAGTCCACCACGAGCTGGCCCTCTGCTAAGTCCGGGCCGTGGGTGTACAAACGTGGACAAGAAGCCAACAGTCTAGTAGCATCACAGAGTTGTTCAGTGAATCAGCTTGGGATGGTAACAGAACTCTAGCTCTCAAGGTAGATACATAGCTTGTATGGGGGTGTGTCTCAGTTATCTAGTGCTGCTATAACAGAAATACCACAAGTGGGTAGCTTTAACAAATAGAAATTTGTTTTCTCACAGTTTAGGAGGCTAGAAGTCTGAACTCAGGGTGCCAGCTTTAGGGAGAGGCTTTCTTTCTCTTCTGGCTCTGGGGTAAGGTGCTTGTTCCTTGGTTCCTTGTTGATTTTCATGTGGTGTGGCACCTATCTTCCCCCATCACTGCATGCTCCTCTGCTTCCTCACTTACTCTGCTCTTTTATATCTCAAAAGAGGCTGACTCAACACACCCTACCCTATTACTGCCTCATTAACATAACAAAGAAAACCCATTCCCAAATGGGATTATAATAACCACAGGTAAAGGGGTTAGGATTTACAACGCATACCTTGGAGGGACACAATTCAATTCATAACAGGAGGTAACTTCCAGGCACAGGGAAAACCTCATACAACTGTGGTGACCGTTAATGGATCCCGAACGAGAGGGCAAGTTTACCATGAAAACAGAAACTCATGTTCTATATCCCGTACAGGTTAGTCCGGATTAATAAGTGTGCTTCAACCAGGAAAGCAGCAGCTTTCAGAGCCTCTCTACCTCATGGTACTTTGACCCCTGCTACTACCTCTGAGAGTAAATACTGATATTTCTCCCAAAGGAGAACGGAGGTAACAAGAGAGTTCAATACAAGCTAAGCCTAAGTCAGAAAGGCAGAGGGCAGGAAGAAGAGGGCAAGGGGAAAGGGTATTTGAGAGTAGGTGAGG
Organism: Dugong dugon; assembly: GCA_030035585.1. NCBI lineage: Eukaryota > Metazoa > Chordata > Mammalia > Sirenia > Dugongidae > Dugong > Dugong dugon. Next base: position 15,418,891 of record CM057479.1, read on the forward strand.
GAGAGGAAAAGGAGGGAGAAGAAAGAGACGGGTACTGGAGGGGAAGCTGGGGTAGATAAGAAAGAAGGAGGTAAGAAAGGCAGTGGTCAGAGAAAAGAAAGGGAGAATGGGGGTGGGGGAAGAAGAGAGGGAAGGAAGAGAGAGGAGTTTGTTTTTCCGCAAAGCTCCTTGAAGAGGGGAAGACGCTAAAGCATGCACCTGTTTGTGGGTATTCGCCTTAAGCCCACTTTCCTGCTCCAGATTTGGTTAGAGAAGGAGCAGAGGTTTCATCTGAATGGAAAACTGAAGGGATTTTTTTTTTTTTTTTTTTCTGGAGTAGCACTGAGGTCAGGGAAACTTGTACTCCTTCACTGAACACGTCTAAGAAGACGATGTGATTAGCATCTCTTCTGTTTCTGGGCTGCTTCTACCCCGGGCTCCCGGCTCCCAGAAACACAAAGAAGTCAAAGATGTTGTTCATTTACGGTTAATAGTTAATGTTGCTGAGAATTTGGTCCAGAAATGACTGCTCAGTACCCTCTACCTACAGAGATGTGAAAGATGGGGTTTTCAGTGTAATCCCAGAGTAGGCAACTACGTCACCGGTCAAGCACACCATATAGAAACTTCTGGTAAATTAAATTAGAATTAAAACCTAAAGGACATACCTGCCTGACTTCCCTCTGCCTCTATAGTGAATTTGTTTAGTGAAAATCTTTATTGGAAGAAAAATTTCAGAACCTTTAAATATCGGTAGTTTTACAAGTAGTGAGGTATGGAAGAAAAAGGTGCCAGAAAAAAGGCAATTAAGACAGTCACTACCATATTAGAACTATGTAAGAACATTACTTTAGTAGGGAAGCCACAGAATCTTGAAATTCCAATACAGGCTATTTTGGCATCAAACACTCCAAGTTGGTGAGGTAGAAAAAGGCTTTCATTTTCTTCATCCTCAGTTTATTACAGAAGAATCGTTTGAAATAAGTAATAAACAAAATAAAACCAAACCCATTGCATCAAGTTGATCCTGACTCAAACAACCCTACAGGACAGAGTAGAACTGCCCCACAGGGTTTCTAGGGAGTGGCTGATGGATTCGAACTGCTGACCTTTTGGTTAGCAGATGTAACTCTTAACCACTGCACCACCAGGGCTTCAATTAATAGTACAAGTGAATTTTGTTCTCTGGCTCTGAGCCAACAGAATGGAGGGAAGCTAACTGAAATACGTGTTTCCTTTACCCATTTGTTTGGTAAACCTGTTAGGTTTTAAAAAAAAAAAAAAAAAAAGTGCTAAACAGGTTTGAACCGCTGTGAAGATTAGACTATTCTACAAAGACTATGTACGACTTTGGATTCTGAAATTCCAGGTGTAAGGAATAAAGAGGACACTTGTTCCATTACTGGTCAAAGGCGAACCCTTGGAGCACAGAGTTCAGTTTCTATTGCCTATTGCTGGTGCTCGTATCGAAGGCGATCTGATTCTAAAACCATTTGCAGAAAGGACAGTATTTAGCAGTTAGTGTATTAAAACAGCCAGTGGAGAGTACAAGAAATAATATTACCATAACCCATTGCCATCAAGTCGATTCTGACTCATAGCAACCCTATAGGGCAGGGTAGAACTGCCCCATAGGGTTTCCAAGGAGCAGCTGGTGGATTTGAACCACTGACCTTTTGACTTGCAGTCAAATGCTTAACCACTGCACCACTCCAACAGGACTAGAAACATTTACTAAACTTTTTCATATAGAGATGTCATTAGTGCTGGGTTATTCCATCTCAGAAATAATATATTTAACGCAGAAATTATTATTTTCTGGTTTGTTCAGAGCTTTAGAGGTAACTGAGCAAACGTGAAGTAGAAAGATCAAGTTCTCCTTAACTTTTATTTTTTAAAGGTGACACAAGAAGATTGTCAGACTGACAGATGTAACCATGGATTCTTTTACAGAATTCTTCAAATCTCAGCGACGGCTAAATGTGTCAAATTAATGCATCGCCCTCATGACTGGGCTCTTTGATATGAAAGTAATCAGGGGAGAATTTTTTCCCACTCCAGGAAATGGCTCTGCAATTTTGAGAAAACAGTTCTTCCCGCATCTTAATTTTTTTTTTTGGTAACTGTCATCCGGGTTAATGGAATCTCCATTTCCTTCCTAGATTCTCTCAAAAATTCCTTTCAAGTGTCAGTGTCAATCTCAATAAAACGAGGCCAAAATGTTACAAAGTTTAGAATTTTGGTATTTTTTAGCCCCCGTCCCTTGATTATTCTGATTTGTAGATTTGGGGAAGGTTTAATACTGATCTCTTTCTAGCACTGAATAACTTCTAGAAAAAACACAGTCTGAGTCTAATTGCCAGACCCACACCACACACACGAAAGCTGTGAATACAAGCTGTGATCACAAATCACGTGTATGTGGCTTTGATTGTGTGGGACCCACAATAAGATTAAGATCGTTTTTTTTCCTTCTTAATTATTCAGAGCTAAGTGTGATGACAATTAAAACTAAACATATGGAAGTGATCATGAAGGCTTTTTCTAACATAGCTTTTTTTTTTTTTTTAATAAAAAAGTATGTTTAATATGCTACAAGCACTAATTCCTTTAAATATCTATTTAAGGCAAGATTTCCTAGAACTTGCTCTAATTTCAGGGGTGCTTAATATTTTTTTCTTAATTCAGTGCCACATTTAGCAATGCACCAGCTCAAAGTGCAAAACAGTTTTTCTTCCCCCCTTAATTTTTAGTTCCTTCAAAAACTCATTTAAATGAATATACAGTTATTTAGTTTCTGGTGGAATGAACTGGTCAAATTCAGACAGTAACACGCACCCATTGTAAATACAAGAGAAATAAAATAAAAATTTAAGCAGTGAATCATTTCCATGAGCTTTATGTCCATAATGATTCTCAGTTATGGTTTATTTATGACTTGATTCACCATTTTGTATGATAATGGCAAGAGAGATGGGATAGGTAATCCAGAGCCCCAAAATGGCCAGAAAATCATTTACATTTGTTTTTGGAATACATAACTAATTTTAAAAGCTAATTTGTTCTTATAGTCTATGTGGACTATCACCAATATTTATTTGTCATCCTTTGTAATGTACTAATGATACAGTAAAAGATAGCTGGCTTGCTCAGAAGTATGTTGGGTGACAAGGACAGACCAGCTTGAGATTGAGAAAACCTGTTGTTGCAGGTTTTCATGGCACCAAATGGACAGTCTCCAAACGGTCCCCTCCTCTGGGTCTGGCTGCAGAAGCAGAGGCCAGAGGGAGACTAAGCTACCAACTAGGAGACCTGATAATATCCATTATTGGGCAGACCTACCTTGGATTTCAACTTCTGACACTTCTTCCAATGAGTCCTCTTTGGCACTCTTGTGCCATTCTTCATCTCATACCTTATTTCTTTCCCTCTCCATTGGTGTCTCTCATATCTCTTGCCGACTTCCACATTTAGTCAAGCACACAATTCTTTGCTAACCTAAAACTCCTTAAAAAAAAAAAAAAAAAAAACCCTGCTGCTGTCGAGCTGATTCCGACTCATAGTGACCCTGTAGGACAGAGTGGAACTGCCCCACAGAGTTTCCAAGGAGTGCCTGGTGGATTCGAACCACTGACCTTTTGGTTAGCAGCTGGAGCACTTAACCACTACACCACCACGGTTTCCAAAACTCCTAAAGGTACTTTTTATTTCCAAGAGAATTTAATTGCCATCTCTCTCATACGTTCCCTCAGGTTCCACTCACTTTGCCTGGGTTAGGCATTCTCCACTCCTGAGGGTTCCAGAGGATTTAGATCCTTTCTGCCAGATCCCAAATCTAGTCCCCTTAACCACTAGAATCCTGCAGAATGCTGACTGCCCAGGTAGGCCAGCCAGTACCCAGTCTGTTTATGTCTGAGTAGGTTACCCTTGCTAAATCTCTGTGACTGTAATATGTTTCTGATACCAGGGGATCTACTGGAACCTTCTTCTCTTAACTACGTTTAGATGTGATGAGTGACCACTCAAAACCCAACTAAGAAAGCAAAACTTTCAAGTAGTTCTCTGCATCCAACATTTTTAAAAAAGCAAAGCGAAGAACAGTTTATCATGATTCCCAGCAGGGCCGACAGACTGCAATAACAACCCAAAGGCAGGAGAACCGATAAGGATATTAAATTACAAAATACCAACATCTGCATAGTAATTCCCGCTAATTAAGAAAGAAAGATATTAGTTGTTTGTTATAAACACCACCAGGTCTTGAGCAAACACGGAGAGCTCACCACAGAGACAAACCAAGTGTTTGTCTAATCAGAGCTCCTTCCCAAAGCCTTTTATTGGTACAGCTGCAGCGCTCACATTTTATCACACATGCTAACGATCCCAGTTATGGCGCCTACATTTTAATCATTTGTTCTGGGCTTGTTTCTCAAACAATTAGCACTAATGAATGGCCAGAATACCTTGGATCATATATGTCTAACTGCAGTCAAGAGCAGTTCTTGTCTGCATGTACATTTCAATTTACCTCTGGGGATAACGTTTGTTAATTGTATTTCTTTAGATGCAAGTGAAGAAAAAGGCAGCTTAGGCAAAAAGGGACTAAGTGTTCTCCTCTTTCCCTTTGTTCCCACAAGAAGCTAAAGTCACTTCAAGAGGCACTTAATCCCATCATCCGTGGTTACAACTGCCTTCCAGCATCAATCAAAAAGAATATGAAGTAAAATGATGCAGGTATATTGTGTAGTTAAAAGCAATTCAGGTAGTTACTGCTTGGGGCCCTTTACACGTCCAAATACTTAAAATGGCCCTGCGGGAATCTTAAACACGGCAGTGTTTTAAGTTTGGTCAGCAATAATATCTCAGAAGGGGAGAAATATGCCAAAAAAAGAAAAAAGAAGAACCCAAACCAAAAAGCCCACCAGCCTTTCCTAGTGTGAACTGTCAAGCAAAAGAAGAGAAGAGGCAGAGCAAAAGTCTGAAGTGAAAAAAACTCCACAACTCCCAGCTACAAAATGAAATAAACGCAGAAGGAAAGAAAGGAAGGAGAAAAAAGAAAACAACCAAAGTTTTCCAAATTAAACAGTCCGTGTCCCAAACAAACTCTTACATTTAAGCAGAAAATGTGTCATCGTAACAGCTGGGTTCCTTCAGCCCACAATGAAACAGCTTTGTAGGATCTATAACAAAAATAGGTGCTATGTGAAAATTGATACTTATTAGAAAATGTGAAGTGAATTTATGGTGTGTCTAATTCCACAGTTACTTATAAAGGCAAGACGTGCGAAGTGCTTTTTTAACAGTTTGGCACATATTTCTAAAGCGATTTACTTTATCAAACTGTTAAAATAAATAAATAAATAAAAGGAAAAGAAATTAAAGGCTGAGGGCTTTTAGGTATTCTTATTTGGCTTTTCAAGTGAACAAGAGTTTAACATTGTGTTTTCTGTTATGTGCTTTTAAAAGAATGCAGGGCCGTCACTGACAGAAGATTGGCTTTGATTCTTGGCTAAAACATTTCTAAGTAAAAATACAACCACTGAACAGATGTAAGACTAGGTGTTAAAATAACAATACGTATGTTTAAGTTGTACCATCATTTCCCCCTTTATACTAAAAAACGGGAAAGAAGGCTTCCTGTTGATTTATGAAAGAATTTCAGGAAAAAATGCAAAGTGCATGCCTGAATGTAAGAAACTTTTCAGGAAAGACACCAGGTTAATCCTGGCATGAGATGCATTCTGGAGAGCAGCCGCTGAGTAGAAATGCTCTACTTCACATCACCAGCATGGAGCACGTCACAGCAGCATCTATAAATACTTCCAAAGGTACAAATTAGTGGCAAATGTAATTGTCACCTGAAAATGACTGTGTGTGAAGATGTGAGGGTCATATTTCAAGTGAATGCTCAAATCGCAAAATAACTGTCAAGTAAGTCTTCCAATAAACGTTCACTTAAATGCAGAATTGCACTTAACTTTCCACAGAAATATTCTAGCAACTTAAGTCAGTGCAAATGCCTTAAAACAGAAAAATGCAAATGTGCTCCCTCAAAAATCTGATCTTACAGGGATACTGACGCAAAAACGGTAGAATGGAAGCAAATATGTTTCCATCTCCTGGAGAACTCAACTTCTAAAACTCTGTCTTTTTTTTTTAAATCAACCTACCATGCTTTTACAACTGTATTGATCACATTATTATAGATCATATAGATCATAGGTGGTGGTGTTAGGGGCCGTCGAGTCAGTTCTGACTCTTGGGGACCCTGTGTACAACAGAATGAAACACTGCCCAGTCCTGCACCATCCTCACAATCACTGCTGTGTTTGAGCCCACAGCTGCAGCCACAGCGTCGTCAGATCATAGGTGCTTTGCCACAGTTGAGCTTAAGGAAATATGCTCAAATGATTCATGTTAAGCAGTAAGGATTTCCTGTAAGTTTAAACCCACTTATTATTCAACAACCACTCAGTCTGCAGGTACAACTTACAGACGGGTGGGGGTCTGACGCTCACCCCTGCCAGACTCCTGTCACCTGATCTTCCAGCTACCCTGGTGAAAGGACCCACTCCCTGGAACCGAAGAAAAGAGGAAGTGGCTGGTGGAGGAGTGCCCTAACGTTTATCTGAGCTTGATCACCTCTTCACCAACATTAAACCTTCCAGACACTTGTATTTCATAAAAGGGCATCTGTGCTTCTTTGCCACAATTGTGCTGCTTAAGGCAAGACACTCTAACGCAGGACTTTAGCGGCTCCACGGGAGAAAGACCTGGCGATCTGCTTTCAAAAAGATTACAGCTTAGGAAACCCTTTGGGGCAGTTCTACCCTGTCACATGGTGTTGCTATGCGTTGGAATTGACTCCACAGAACCAAACAACAGTATTTTTAAAATAAATATAATTTATGAAAGTACCCATTTCACGTCCTATAGTTTTTCTCACTAGCTTTTGATTAAGACATGTAGGCACTTTCTCTTAGGGAAAGGAAGTGCAAACTTAACCACGAACATTTTGGGAATACCCTAAACGGAACTAAGCGAGAGAGAAATGAATTCATTTATAACGAATTTAGGCAAAACTTCGTACTGCAGTCTACCTCTGCAACAATCTTTGACACAATTCCCACCGACAGGTGTTTTATCAATATCATATTTCTTTCCACTCACGCCCCAGGCCCCCGCACCAAGCCCTTTATCCCTGACGCGCCCCTGGAATTCCCCAGGGATGGCGCCCACCACAGGTTGCCAGAAGCAGCCCCACAACTGGGCCCTTCAATTCCTGCCATTGATCCAGCTGTGTGCACGCTGGCTAAATGCTGCCAGGTCAAACTGAAGAACAGGACTTGAAAATTCAGTGCTAATTACTGTGATTACAATCTGTGTCCCAAGCAGCCAAAGCCTCTGGGAAGAGTCTACAGGCGACCTGTCTATGAGTCAAAAATCTGTTTGAGAGATGCAGAATCTATGTACGCCGACTTTCCAGCTCGCTAAGTCATAATATGGGCATCAACTCGCTAATGAATGATACCTTCTCCCAAATGCATATAAACTAAGGCGAGACTAGCGGAGGCATGGAGGGTGGCGCCTATAGGGGGGCACTTGCTCTCAGCGCAAGTCCAAGGGGTGCCAGACAAGGCGCGGAATGACATTCCAAGGCGCCACAAATATGAAAGGCGCCTAACTGAGGCTGCTTGACAAGAGGGAGGAAGGCGTTTGTGCGGATGCGCTGCTATCAACATCTATTCCTCTTGAAATTAGCGGGGAAGGCGGGGAGGCGTAATTTAGATATTGCCCCTGGGCGCTGGAAACCCCCCCACCCCCACCCCGGCTATGCCTCTGAAGACCAGCACCTAGAATGGACAAGACAGGCGGAGAGAAGAAATGATCAAACAGAACCCAGGTAGTCGCAAACACACCTAACGCCAGAGCCCTGCAACACAATGACCGGATGGGGGTTTTCTTGAGAGGACCGGAGAAGCTCTGAATCCAAGCCAGTAGGTTAGTGAGCGCTTAAGAAAACATGCTCATAAACATCACTGCTTGGCAAAGCGCAGGGGAGAATTGGTTACGAGAATCTTGGCCCTCTCATTACACATGCTATGGATGTATTTACCACTGAGCTCTCGTGAAGATTTTAATTTTACTAGAGTCAGGGAAAATGATTTCATAAACATCTTTTATGACATGAAAGAATTATTAAAAAAAATTGACCCTAGAGAATGTTGAATTGTAATTTTGTTATCTTGGGTGCCTATACATTTCTTTAAACAAGTCTGAATCATTTGGATTTGGCAATAAGTTGAAGAGGGAGATTTATTTATGACTATTGGGAAAGCAGCTACCTTTTGCTTTGGCACACAATAGCTAGCTCATTTTTCTTTATCCACATAGTATGTACAGATATACTTGTCCTTATCCAGGTTGATACAAATATAATTCTTCCAGGGCATACAAATTAGAACAGAATTAATTGCTCTGAATTATGATGTAGATAATGTGAGACTTCCAGAACATGGAAAAGGAACTGTGAGTGTGATTCCACATCTAAGCATCACGGGGACCCTTCAGCAGTTGGTGGACATCATGCAGGGCCTTCCATGAGGCTTTTCAGGGAAACACATCAACCAGTGTGGTTCTAAGACAGTAGGCAAAATCTGACTTGTCATTTTAAGCCTGGCCTTATCTGCCAGCACCTGTTGAACACTAGAGCCCTGTATGAAAATGACTTCAAATGTTTTCTTTCCTCCCCTCACTTCCTTTTCTTAAGAACTCAGTTCACAAAGTATGTCTTTAGGTGGTTTGGTTTATTTGAAAATGAAACCACTTTTAAAGGGCTCATTTGTTTTCTGTCGTAAATGCTGAAAACAAGATAAAAATTTTGGTATGAATCCATCTCATGAAGCACTATTACTTGCTGACTATTTCAGTTATTTATGTGCTGACACTTTGACCTAAATAGTTAAAAATAGAAGTAATCCTATGTTTTACAATTTCAGTAACTTCAGATAGTAATTTTTCTCTTTTTAAGAATTAAATGAAATCACAGCACTAGCTTCCCAAAACCACGCTGCATTTCAAAAAATGTCACTTATGTACATTCCTCTGTACCTTTAGGAGTTCTCATGACAACTTCTGCTAATGGCACAATAAGAGTTACAGTTGAGTGTCCAACTAATAAGAATGCAGTGTTCTATAATCACAGATGCACTGGACATTTGTTCCCCCCCTCCTCCTTGGTGCCTCCCTTATCCCCCTCTTTCCTTCTTTTCCCAAGACCTCACCAAGCTCCGTGCCAGGCACTCCCGCCACTCATTAACTACACAATCCAGTAAGTCAAAACTTTTGAATACTTAAGTGTTGAGGTTTTTCCACGTGCAATGAGAGGACTAGCAAATCTCCTTGAGCCTCTGAGTTAGCTGGGTTAGCAGGAAGAATTCTGCCCTGTAGGCTTGTTGACCTGAAGACACGTTCATCACCATCTAGTTACAAGGCACTGCACTGCCCAGCCACTCAGGTTTGTTGACTGACTTGTTTAGCACTTACAACTTCCTAATTGGTTAATTGGAGGGACAATCCAAGTCATAATCTGGGGAAATATCTCCTTTCTCAAGAAACTCTTTTGTTTGTTCCATTTCTCAGATAAATTCTTCTAATACTAGCCCTATACCAAACAACAGCCACAGTCTGTTTCCTGAAGGTGGGAAAATAACTTGCTTTACAAGATCACTAAACAGAAAATGTACAAAAAAACATTCTCTGATCAATACAAATAATTACAGTGAAGACTATTCCAGAAAACAATTTCAATCAATTTTTGACAACTGATTTATTCTTTTTAAGGAGCCCTTAATTTACTCAATCCCTGACTGAGTTGTTACATGAATCATGAAGGTTTAACTATTAAGACAGAGGCAGATATTTCAATCAGGGAATACCCATAATGATTTAATTAAAGAATTTTTGCCATCTCACTTACAGTACTTAAGTACTGTATGGCACCACATTTATTTAAAATGTCCCAGAGGCAATTAAGCCCTTGATTAACAATACAATTTTCTTAACTTCATTCTCAATTACCATGAAGCTCATTTCTCATCGCCTGGAACTTCTAGCACTTGATACTCAATGGATTTAATGCGCAGGTAATTCCGTATCAGCCACCAAAACAGGTTAGCAAAAATTGAAGTACACAGTAGCCCTTTCTACAAGTTGGAGGACTTAATTGTGCTGCATAAGCATTACAAAGGTGGTTTGGTGTGAGCCACCTTCAGTTTACAGCCTAGTCACATCCACACGTGTGATGACACCATGCTGAGTTACTCTAGGAACAAGGGGACTTGGTGACCAGGGCACAATTCCTAACTCTGAACGTTCAGTTGTTGTTGAGCTCAGAGAAGGAGGAAGGGCAGAGATTCATCATGAGCTTGCACACATGACTACTCTATTCTGTGCTTCAAGGAGAAAAAAGGGGCGTGAGCCAGAAAACCTGCCACCTCCTACTCTTTCCCACTTCTCCGGAAAGAAGTGGGGGTTAAGGAAACCGGCACAGACAAGAGCACAGGCTCTCGAATCTGGCAGACCTGGGTTTGGTGACACCTGAAGCAGGTTACCTAACCTCTCTAAATCTCATATGCATGATGAGGTGGATATAATAATAGGATTGTTGTGAGAAGTCAATGAAATGATGCATGTAAAACACTTTATACGTGTCTCACACATAGAAGTCCAATTAATAATAGCTACTGTTATTAAGAAGAAGACACTCTCCCCTACCCTTTTCGGACCTCTGTAAGCTAGACACATGGATCTGGACTCTAAACGGGCACGCCAGTTCACACACAGAGATAGCTGGTGGCAGGCACTTTGTCACACCTGGAAAACACACTAACCAAGGGGACTGGGAGCCCACATACATGCTAAGGGACTGGCACGGTACAAAATCCAAAGATGAATTTACATTTACTCTCTGATGCCTCCCAAAGTTTTCAGAACTTCACATCTGGACAAGCTATATATAAATTCGGGGCCCTGGTGGCACAGCGGTTAAGAACTCTGCTGCTAACCAAAAGGTCGGTGGTTCGCATCCACCAGCCGCTCCTTGGAAACCCTATGGGGCAGTTCTACTCTGTCCTTTAGGGTTGTTATGAGTCAGGATTGACTCGATGGTACCAGGTGTGGTTTTTTGGTTGGTTTTTATATATGAATTCTGGCTTATCTGTGAATTTTTAATCAGCACTAAAATAAGGGTTTATGAATATCTATGTACATTAATCTACATCTAAAAAAGAAAGGGAAAGCAAAGGGATTTTGCCTTTTGTTTTATTTTAATTTTAAACAAATTTCTATTCGGTATTTCATTGATTCAACAAATACGTATTAGGCACCTACTACAAGCCAGGTCCTGGGATATCAAATGAGTAAGAGAGAATTTTACCCTCAGGGAGCTGAGGTCTCGCTGGGGAGACAGACACATGGCAGGGAAGAGGAAGAGGACGAATGTCAATGCTGCTGTGAAAGATGTGGCCGGAAATCCAGAGCAGATTCAACTCTGGGGGCGGAGGCAGATTCAGAGAAGGCTTCTCGGAGGAGGTGACAGTGGCCTTAAGGGGAAGGGCAAACTCCAGGGGAATAAAAAAATGTGAGCAGGTGCAGCAGAAGAGGAAGGGCACAGGCAGGTCCATAAACCTCATCTCCTCAAGCATCATCGTAGAGGTGTTTTTCTTTGCAAATGCCATGCAGGCCTCTAACTCTTATCCGCTGCTTTCATGCACGTGGAGGAGTCCCAGATATAAACATTAGCTGCTGGAACTGTCAAGACAATGTCCTTGTTCTGAGCCTGTAGTCCATCACAAGGGGTCCCAGCATGGTGCAGACAGTTAAAGTGTTCAGCTGCTAACTAAAAGGCTAGAAATTTGAGTTCAACCAGAGGAGACTCAGAAGAAAGGTCTGGAACTGACTTCTGAACAGCCAGCCATTGAAAACCCTATGGAGCACAGTTCTGCTCTGGAACACAGGGTCACCGTGAGTCAGAGTTGACTTGACAGTAACTGGTAGTCTGTCACAGATGGTCAGCAAAATCGTGACACTCAATATTCCAAAGTTTTCAGAACCAAAAAATCTCCCTTGCTTTCCTCTCCTTTGAGATTTATGCTTTTAAAATAATCCTAGAAGTTTATAAGACTTAAACAAGAATTTCTATTTCAACCACACAGGGTCATCATTTCAAATCAGAATTGTGCTGAAAAGAGATACAACCAGATAATATTCTGTATTAACTCAAGTTTATGAGAAGCATTATTTCGGCACCTACAGTGTACAAGGGACTACGTAGACACAATATGTTAAACTAAAAGGTGCTGGGACCCACACTAAGGCAAGCAAACTTCTCAACAGTAGGTTTTGTTCTGATGGATCTTTTTCTTAAAAAAAAAAAAAAAATTATTGAGCTTTTTATTTCCATTATCTCACTAATTCTCTCAACAGTCCTATGAGATAGGTACTATTATTGCCCCGATTTTACATATGGAAACACTCAGGTTTATCTTATTCTGTAACTTCTAATTTCCAAACAGGCAGCTGCTGACAATATTATGCCCCATTTCACAAATGCTATCAGTTTTTTTCAGAGCATTGGACTAGCCAAAGAATGTTAACTGACGCCTACACTGACCAGAAAAGCTCCACTCTTAAAAAAAAAAAAGAGAGAGAGATTCAGACAAAAAACGATAAGTAAGAATGACTTTTTTTCCTCCTTCAAAATTATCTGTATTTGTGACAGTTTAGAACTGGGTTCAGCAAACTTTGTAAAGGCCACAAAAGAAAAAACACCAAACTCGCTGCCTTCGAGTGGATTCATAGCGACCCTGGAGGTCAGAGTAGAACTACCCTGCAGGGTTTCCAAGACTGTAAATCTTTACAGAAGCAGACTACCACATCTTTCTCCTGCAGAGCAGCTGGTGGGTTCGAACCGCTGACCTTTCGTTAGCAGGCAAGTGCTAAACCACCGCGTCACCAGTGCTCCTTTGTAAAGGCCAGACAGTAAATATTTAAGGCTTTGTGGACCAAGAGGCAAACTCTAGGATTTTTATTTTTAAATGTATTGTAGTAAAATATTTTTTTTAATTGCCATTTTAACCATTTTTTAAGTGACATTAATTACATTCACCATGGTGTGCAAGCATCATCATCTATTTCCAAAAGTTTTTCATCTCCCCCAAATGAGGATATTTTATAGGTACTTGACCTTTTGGTTAGCAGCTGTAGCACTTAACCACTATGCCACCAGGGTTTCCACTTATATAATGAGAGAACCTTTTTTGTTGACAAAATTAAAAATAAAATTAAGCACAATTTTTGGTAACACAGTTCTACTAATGAGAAGAATAGAATTCTTTTGGGGGGGATAATATTTTGGTTAATTGGGGTTCAAAGGTATTGTTCCCTATTAGCCAATCAATCTCAAATGTTTATCTTTAAAAACCATTCTCAGTTCGAGGGCTGCACAAAAATAGGTGTCCAGCAGGATTTGACCTCTGGGCCCTAAGATCTGTCGACAGGCTTATCCACAGACAAATGCGTATGCCCCAGAGACCCAGTGTCTCATGGAGAGAGGACTAAAATCACAGAGAAGTAACCCAACCACAGTCATGGTGACAGGGTGGAATGGTTAGGACTCAAGGCCTTGGCTTATAAATCACAAGCCAGAGAGAGCATCAGGCCTAGTTATTATTCAAAGAGATACCAACCAGTAGAAAGTTTTCCTGATTCCCTGTGGGACTCTTGTTTTTATCACTTTGTTAACTTGGGAGGTTGGCAAGTCACTGCCACATCTACTAGTTCGTATCACACTAAAGGAAAGTCAGTTTGGTGTAAACCACAAAGGGCAACATTATATTCTCCTCTATTTGTTGCTTTAAAAAAAAACAAACTCAATTTCTCCCACTTCCCTTATCCCCCCCGCCCCCATCTTGACACAAATAAATTTATTTTTTGGTAAAGTTTTAACAGATTAGTTTTGTGTTTCTAAGTACAGCAAGGATTTTATCCTCCTTTTAAAATATAAAACCAAGAAACTCCGCCTTTGCAAGCTCTTTGTGTGGTCACAGGGTAGGGATGGGGAAGGAGAGGCAAGAGGCAAGAGGCAAGAGAAGGGAGGTTATTGGTTCACAGAAGTCCAGACAGTATTTGACTAAAAAAATGCAGAGTGGGGGAGCAGGGTGGAAGAAATGAATCAGAAATCCCACAAACAGAGGAGGGTTATTTTTTCTTTTAAAAGATTAAGGATTGTAGGTTTTCATGCTTACTCAGATGGAACAAGAAAAGATTTTAACCTCTTTGCCCCGTTCCGTTTGGGACTGAACAAAATAAAAAGTCGAGCACATTCAAAACATCCATTATGATTTTCTTCTGCCCTTTAAGATGGCAACACAACATCTGGTAAAAGATTCGGGATTACATTCCAGTTGATTATAATCATTGGGAAGAAAAGTCGCCAGCCCACCAAAAATGGAATGGGAAACCGAAATGGAAAGCTTTCACTCGCCTTTTATGTGGACAAATATTCTAGATAAAGCTTCCTTGCCACTGTGAATTAAATTCCAGCTCTAGCATTAAGCAGGGCATATTAATTCTAGTTGTTCAAAATGAGCTTTTTAGAGAAAATGCACACAGCTATTTTATAAAAGTGTCCAAAGCAGAATGAGCTGTTTCTTTTGAGGGAAGGAACCATATTTTCCAAATTAGTCCAACTTGTAGTTGATGAGCTGAATGCCCATTCATCTACATCTGTAATGAAATAGCGTTCCTGGGTGACTAATAATGCCTTCAGGAAGTTGTTAAACACCACTAGGTTGTTCGCTGGTAATGCGCAAGATAAAAAGCAAGGGAAATAAGCAAATGAGGAGAAGTAGGAAGTCAAGGCAGTAATTTTGACAATAAAATGGAAAGAGTTTTAAACGTTCAAATTACAACAGGGGTTCAGCCTTAGCAGTCCCCTCTGTGTCCACATGGATCATTTTGGACAAGTCTGTTAATTTTCCTGGTCAGGTCGACTCCTTGGTAATTACAATTTCTTAAAAGTTTTCTCTAACAATCCCTAGGTCATTAGGATCGCAAGATCTTAAAAATTAATAGAAATTTCCGATTATAATGACAAGAACAGAGAGTAATATTTGGGGGGTGGGGGGAGGGGAACAGAGACGACTGATTTTAAAAGCCACAATTTTAGACTCATGATTTTTTTTTTTTGCTAGTCCTGGCACTATGCCTGGCATATCATAGGTACTAATTAAGTATATAAATGAGTAAATCAATGAATTCATCTTGAATTAGCCTTATACAATTTTTCCATCCTTAATAGTATAATATTGATAGCAATGATTTGTAAAGAATTTTAAAAACTAGAAAAGCAAACAGTATTCTGTTACTACTTACCTACTGCCCAATGTGCTTCTGTTAATCATTTAAATGAAAAATAGTTTCACAGTGAGGTCGTTTCTAAGGCTGCTGTATTTTTAAGTACCTTTGGATGAAGTATAAAGTTGTCCTGTTGAAATTGATGGGTAGGGAAAAAGTAATAAATGCCTCTTCGTATTACAGCACCCTACTTTCTTATTTTGGCTCTATTTTTAAGCTCTTGAGATACTTATGACACTTTAAATTTATGAACTTGTTCCTTCACATCAGGAACTGGCTACAGGTTTTGAAACTCTTTTAAAATGGCAAAATTGTGAAGCAGGGATTCATTATCTTAATCTTGTTGACATAGTTTAAGGTACAGAGGAAACCCACCCACCCCCTCGAAAAGCAAAGAAAAAAACACCTTTAAAATGCTGTCATATAAATCCATAAACCATTAAAAACAATTTGGTCTAGAACATGCAGGAGTCTTTACAAGACATACTGCACCAGAAAAAAAGATAAAGAAGAAAAGAAAGGAAAAATCAAACATATCCCAACAAAAACAAAGCCCCAAAAGAATACACTGCAGTCCAAAGCTTCTGGTACTATTCATGTGAGTATACCTATACTTCCTCTGTTCCAAAAGATGTCATCAGTCAGCCTCCATGGAAGAAGCAATTAAATAACAGTCCTCACTAAAGAAGTGAAGTACTGAGATACAAGGTAAAACCATTTTGGTGTGGAATTTGTTATTCCATTTACTTAGCTAGAAAGCAATGGGGTGAGAAGTAACAGCACAGGCCTTTCTTTGTATCAGAGATTTCTTGATCCCTTCTCTCCTCCCTCATCATCCAGTATTGCTACTGTCCATGTTTTGCCAGCTCTATACATTAAACATGCCCATTAGAAATATCTGGGCAACATTTCTGGATAAGTTTCCTTGCCATTCACTCTTTGCTTCTCACACTTTTGAAACTCAGTGTATTGCCTCTCCCACCATTTATCACAGTGTTAACCAGCTGCAAATGTTTCTGTTCTTTAGGTGAAATCATGAGTTTTATTTCAATGCTTTCAGGCCTTATTCATTTTCTTTAAAGCAACCAAAATAGTAACTTCTTCTGCTGCTAGGTTTTTTATGTAAGTCAAGAAATTAAAGTTGTCTTCAACTTTTAAACAAGGGCTGGTTAGCTCCATTTTGACTGTGTCCAGCCATATTACTTCCCTGTCCACATTTATTTTTCATATATGTATATATATTACATACGTATTATATATTTCACATATATTTTTCTCATATAGTGTAACCTGCCAATATCTGGCCTACATTAACGAAGTACAATCAAACCACGACTGCCTCTCCTTCTCCCAGGTCCCTACTCCTGTCAGGGGAAAGTTTGCTGGGGCTGTCTGTAATGGGATACTAGGGTGAACTCTCCCTGGGCCTAAAGAAGTCGCTGTGCGGCCTCCCTCCCCAGTCATGGTTTCAATGCCTCTCCCCACTGGGACTCAGGGCTGTGGTCGTCTGCCCCCTGGGTCTCCGGAGCTGCACGGGCAGCTGCCACTCAGAGGCTCCCTCTCCCAGCCTCACCCCTCTCCACTCAGGGAGGGAACCACCTTGCCCTTTCCTCTCTGGCCTAGCAGGGCCCGTCCTGAGGAAAGACGGGAATGAAAGTGTGTCAAGTCACCCTCCCGGGTTTCCTCACTCACAAAGAGGGCAGCTACCCCACCCAATGTTCCTGTGCCGCCCCGACCCCGCCGCTCCGCACTGCCATCATGCCAGGCCTAGGCCTGCCCCCATTAAGGCGGCCTTCATGTGCCTCCCTGCCTCATGCTGGGCCTGCCAGATTGTTAGCTCACTTGCAGGCCATTGTGATGATGAGTTTTACATCAACTGCTAGTCTGATTTTAAAAGGCGAATCTAGATATCTAATGGAAGACATGAACGCAGGAAAGTGAGTCCCTGGCTACTGAACCATTAGGCTGGTTTCCAGAGCGCCTGCGGGTTCACCTTGAAATCCACGGCCGCGCGGACATGTTGGCTTTAGACAACCCCTTGGAAAGAGACGTTCAATAGCACCCCTGCTGCTGCCATGCTAGGGCAGTGTGTCTGGCAACAGTGCATCGTAAAGCTGGTACTAACAATAGCAGAGGTGAGGTGGCACTCAGGATAATAATACATGTAAAATCCTCTAAGTACAGGTTGAAAGTGTTCCAGGATTTGGTGCTTTTATTTTTTCCCTTCTTCCAAAAGTTTATCAATAGAAGAAAGTCAACTTTTGCTAACTGACAGAAAAAAAAAAACAGTGACTCTTGAATGCCCCATGAGGGAAGCCTGTCAGCCTGCCAACGGGCATTTGCACTCTCTTTGATCTGGGTCTGGAGGGTAGGGAAGGAGTGATGATGTTTTTCTGGTCTCTCTTTTCCTTCCTTCCATTTATATACATTTCTAAAGTCCTGTTGACAATCTGGCCCATCAAACTCTGAAGATATTTAGCCCCAAACAGAACCATGTGTCCAAAAGCACACATCTTAACTGATCCTATGAAACAAAACTCCGTCTCAGAGAGTCACTTATGGCAACCACCACCAACCACCATTCCCTGCATCTTTAAAGCATAAAATTAATACTCAAGCAGATGGTTGACAAAGAAGTCTAATCTACAAGGCTGTTGAAGAAAGATTCAGTAATTGACCTACTAGTGGAAGGCCTTTTGGCTAATATCACAGATACAGTATCTCCATATAAATGGTTGAGTACATTTGTTGATAACCAACAATGTGTAAGGCATACTGCAGCACACAAAGGCACCCTCTCCTCCCTTTAGGGTTCACATTTTTAAAGGACAGGAGAAAACAGTCCGGATTGTTCTGTTCAGTGCTATTTGTTTTCAGCTTAAGATGAGAGAGCCCTTTAATGCAGCCCCCTCATCCTGATCTACAGGAAGAGGACAATTTGATGGTCCTTACCATTAAGCTTTCTCTGGCTCTAATAGCAAGGCCTGATGGAACTTCCAGAACACAATTATGCAGAAAAAAGTTTTCAGCATCCCAAAGCAGAAAGAACTGTCTTGGATATTAAAAAAAACTGCTGTGTTTAAATTAAATATTGTGAAGGAACTAATTTATATTGAAAGGGCTTTGGGGACTACCCATCATAAAACACATTAAAAACAATATTTGATATGTAATATTAATATCCTCCTTACATAGAGAAGACCAAGATGTATCACTCCCTTATTCTAACATAACCAAAAACACACACACACCCCAAACCCACTGCCAATTCCGATTCATAATGACCCTACAGGACAGATGAGAACTGCCCCATAGGGTTTCCAAGGCTATAATCTTTATGGAAGCAGACTGCCACATCTTTCTCCCACAGAGCGGCTCGTGGGTTCGAACCAATCACCTTTCGGTTAGCAGCCAAGCACTTTAACCACTGCGCCGCCAGGGCTAAGATAAATTTTCTTCAGCTAGAATTTATTACATATTGGCTATGGAGAGAGGGAACTATGTATGAAAACGGCTTATTTGCTAGGCCACCTACTTTTGCTCAAGTGAGTACTAGGTCTGACCTGATGGAGATCTGGGGAAGGGTGAAATGTGTTTTTGTTTATTACTTTTTCCACTTAATTTTAGAAGCTGAGGTGCCCAGAGAACCATGATCCTCTGATTCTGAGACCTTCCACCCTGCCTGTACTCTGAGACCTTTATCTGAAAAAGAACCTGCAACCCTGGAAGAAATGTGCTGGCAATCTATTTCGTTAAGGAAGTTAAGGCTGGGGCCCTTTTCTTCTCAACAATTACCGTGATTATTTTGTGGAAAAAAGCAACATGTGGAAAGGGATTGGGGGAAACCTATGGAGTATTAAAAATACCTGCACGTATGCTTCAAACAAGCGAATGAGGTGGGTATTCCCTGGACCTAAAAAGCCACTGAGGCATTTTCCATAGGAATAAGGTTCTATATAAACACCCCTTACCCTTTTTTGTGAGAAAGAAAAGTAATGACTGGGTAACTCCCCTGCCCCTCAGCATGCAAGACAAGAATCGGAATGTAAATGCCTGGTGCGCTGTAAATACCAATTCAGTACAAATAAGAATGCAGGTGGGGGAGGGGCGTCAGGGAGCCTCCACTGTGGGCCCAGCCCTGTGCTGGCTGCGTTCAGAATGTTGGAATTGAATTCTCACACCAGCCATGAGCACTTTCAGGCAAAGAAAAGTGACAGCCTGTGTTCTTCCCACAAAACCACTCTGCCCCCATGGATCCCCTCCAGTTTCAAAGGGAGGAGAAATCTATACATCATACAACTTCAGTTAGCAGTCCATGAACTGTGCTAAAGCCAGAGTAATCTATTAAAAGACGTACTTCAGGAAGAACAGGTTCACACTCACGGAGAAGTTAATGCTGATTATCAAAAAACAGAGATAGAGCTTACTTAGGGGTTCCCACTGTTTACAATAAACACTGTAAACATAAATTTAAAACCAATTACATTGACAATTACAGCAAAGATGTTATAATATGAGCCTGGCATAAAGTAGGTGTTTAATAAATAACATTTGGATGAACGGACAAGTTCATGTTCAGGTCCTTGATCTGAACTACAACCAAAAGGGAATCAATGAGAAGTCTAACATCTATTAATTTGAAAAATAATAATTAAAAAAAAAAAACTCTTATGATTGGCTATTAAACTTTCAGCGCGGCAGTAGTAATTACCATGAACCAGACTGTAAAATTAATTTTGAAATCTTGCCTTGTTGTTTACAGAAGTATATCTGATGTATAAATTCATTAAAAATAAACCCAACTACAGCTTTGCTTTCCACTGAAAAAAACCAACACTTCTACTGGAAAAGAAGGGATCTTATCTATCCATACTCTAAAATAAAGTCTCCTTAAATCAGGACTATTAACCTGCTGGCTTCTTGCGTATATGCAGTATCTGGATTAACAGGACAGAAAGTAATGGCCCTAAGAGCTGTTCCAGTGTATCAAGCGAGTAAACAAAAAATGAACAGGATTTACACAATCACCATAATACCTCCCTGGGAGCCGTTCCGGTCCATCATAACCCAAATCCAACTTTTTAATGGCGCCTAAATGTATGGATCCCTAACAGACCTTGCTTTTGCAATAATGTAAACATCATATACATTTCCAAAATCAGCTTATAAAATACAATAAGTATGTGACTGGGTTTTCCAACTAATCGCTTTAAATACATCCTAGCCTGCTTCTATTACAAAATAACCAAAAGAGTTAACATTTCCTACTGGGTTTCCACAGCATTGCACTACAATGTCCCTTCCTATCTCTGATGGCCTCTCAACAAACAAGAAAGTTGGTAAATAAAAGAAAACAAGTAATAATGGAGTCCAGTCTCCTACCTGATCCTGACCATCCCTGGGCTAATCTTCCACTCTCCCACAGCAGCCCCCGTAAAAGCACCCGTTGTTAGCCCTCACTTCTCCCTTCCTTGCTTTTGTTTCCCTTGAGAGACATCCCTCACACTTATCCAAACTGTGAGTCTCCAAGAGGCAGGTTCTGTCGTCCCTTTAAAAAAGTCAACCACGGTAAATCACCATCTTACTTACTGTTGGGTCTTCCCTTCTTTTACATCAAGATTTGTTTCTGCCACAAACCTGAAAGCAGGCTCCTTCCTAAACCAAGACCTCGGATAATGGTCATGTTTAAAGGACGGCCTTGCTTGTCAAAGATTAGAGAGCTGTCTGCAGCATCCACTTCTCTTCCCCATAGCAAGTAGGCCCGATAAATGCTAATACTCAGCATGACGCATCAAGAACTTTAAGCCTCAGGAATGGCTAAGAAGAAAGTATCACAAATTTACTGAAATTATCTGTGGCACAATAGGAAAGAGAAGGAATTAATCAAAGTCTCTCTCTTAATGCAATGCTTGATTGAACTACCCCAATCCCTTTTTAAATAGGATAACCTGGTGGCAAGTGACCCTGGCGACACGCCCTAGTGAGGCACACAAGGAACAGTTGTTCGATTTTTTTCTTTTATGACCTCATTAAGGAGGATTTTGAAGATTGTTCCTGAATATGAGAACAAAGTGTCTTAAGACATCTCTAGCTTTTTTTGTCTTCAGCCTTTTACTGCTGTGATGGCTTTTGAATTGGTGTTTATAACCAGGTGCACTAATGCTCACGCTCGCCTCTCCCTCAAAACAAGAAGCAGGCAAGATGATGCGGAGGAAAACAGTCAGAGCTGCCCGCTTTTCAATGCAGAGATGGGCAAGCTCTTACACACAAAACTTCTGCCAAGACCAACTTGGGATCCATTCTTTCTTCCATCCTCTCTGGGTTGTAGCTGCCATTAATTAGCTCCGGAGGCTGTTTCCAGGTTGTTATCAAGGGAAGGTGCAGGCTGCCAAATCCGTTAGTGTGAAGATACTCCACAGCCAGTAACATTTTCCTCTAAGTGTTTTGTTGATTCCACGCTTAGATTTAATATGGAAGATTATATTTTACGACCAGAAACAAACAGATTTATAACCGAAGCCTCGAAAGGCAAACGGAAAAAGCAAGCCAAGTACTGAGCCTAAATGTAGTATTTTTATTGACTTCTTAGAAACCAAATAACCTGGCATATTAGTGTGTGCATTCTGCAACAGACATTCAGCTCTATTGTACTACTTAGAAGAGAATAAAAAGAAACCCTACTGTTTGAAACCCAGTGGAACATCCCCACAACAGGGCACAACTGTTCCCTCATGCATGACTGGAAGGAGATGAAAGCAAAGATGGACTTCTGAGGTACAGCAAAAAACAAAGACAACAAAAGTGCTGATCATGAGGGAATGACACAGCTCATTGAAGCCAGAAGAATGAGAGAAAGGAGCACAGACAATGGTGAGGACAGCTAAGGGACACGTAGGAGAATTGAAAAATCTACACAAGTGTCTTTTCTCTCCACACTTGATGAAAAACAATTAAATGTTGGTACATCTGTCATAAAAAAGGGTCACTGAAACCTGTATAGATAGTAACTTCACTACCAAAACGGTAACTGTCCAATTAGATGTTGCCACCTCTGTTTCTTAGCCTTGCTAAGATGAAGAGCTTTCATTTCTAGGCCAATTTACAACATTTGAATATGTTGGAACAAATTATAAAGGCTAAGGAGTACTGAAACTGTGTGTGTACACCTATATGGGAACATGGATACAATGATTTCAAACTATGTAAAAGATGGGTTTTTGTGTATAACATATTCTCCTCTTGACTCACATTATAATTATAGAGATATTGGATCTAAATTTCTGATTGATCTTCATCAGGTAGCAGCTCCAAACATTTTGACTTGAAGTTTCTTTGCTGTCAAACCCAAGGAGATACTGTTTATAAACACTTAAGATGAATAAGGGAAGCTCATGATTTGATGCTTCTTTTAGGTAAATCCAGTAATTTTTATGTGATGGGAACAATTTCCCTTTGATGTTTCTTAAACAGAGGCATACCTGTGCACACTTCACTAACGCTGAGCCCTGCTAATGAAGTGTTCAGTGAGAAAATCCCATCAGCCAAACATATTAAAAGCCCACCATATGAAATCCCCACTTGATGTTTATTGCTACAGAAGTCCACCAGCCTGGGAAAGTCAGACCATTTGAAAGTTAGCTCCTGAGAGTTATTCCTTGCCTGATAACATACAGCCCCTCACAAAACCCAAAAAGCCGCCTGACTGACCCTGTCAGAAAGCCTGATTAATGGATAAACGCTGTAATTGATTAGCAGAGAAGTGTGAATTAAAACAGGGCAAGGCATCAATAACCAGCCTCTGACAAAGGTAGCTGACGTAAAATGTAAAACAGCCTGTGGCTATATCTCATCAAAGCACACTTTTTTTAAAACAGGGGAGAAAAGGAGAAATAAACAGGCCAGTGTCCCCTTCTCTGCGTTTCTTTAATCTTTCCTCTTGGTAATGATGCTGTGTTAAACCACCAGCAAACGGTAAGGGAACTCACCCCTCAGTCCACCTTCATATATCAAGCAGTGTGAGGCAGTTAAATGTTTCCATTGTTGTTGTTACATGCCCTCAAGTCGATTCTGACTCATAGCGACTCTATATGACAGAGAAGGACTGCCCCATGGGGTTTTCTAGGCTGTAATCTTTACAGGAGCAGATAGCCACCAGGTCTTTCTCCTGTGAAGCCGCTGGGTGGGTTCGAACAGCCATCCTTTCAATTAACAGTCGAGCGCTTAACCATTGGGCCGAAAGGGCTCTTTATTGCTCCATTACTTAAAGAAAAATGAAGTAAGAAGTCCCATTTTCTCTTCATTTTTCTTTCACTAGGAACTCTCTTCACTTATGTTCTCACAGGAAAGTAAATTCTGCTTTCCACAGTGCTCCTTAAGAGGTAGGCGGTATCTCTCACTGGATCATTTCTTCCATCTGCTGCTGGAGAGGAAAAAGTCAGTCAGTCAGTCAATCATCCAACATCTGGTGTGGGCCAGTTTCTGTTCTGGGTTGAGGAGTACAAAGATGAATAAGGTAGGTTTATGGCTTATGGCATGGAGGCATTGGTAGTTTTGTGGTAGAATTCTTGCTTTCCATGAGGGAGATCTGGGTTTGATTCTTGGCCAATGCACCTCCTGTGCAGCCACCACTCGTCTGTCCGTGGAAGCTTGCATGTTGCTATGATAAATGCTGAACAGATTTCGACGGAACTTCCAGATTGAGCTGGACTAGGAAAAAAGACCTGGCAAGCTACTTCCCAAAATCAGCCAACGAAAACCCTATGGATCGCAACGGATGGGGACGGCGCAGCACTGGGCAGCATTGTGTTCTGTTGTGCATGGGGTCGCCATGAGTTGGGGGCTGACTCAAGGGTATTTAACAACAATAATATGGTTTTGGCTGGCCGGTTAGCGGAGTTGGTTAGAGCATGGTGCTAATAACATGGTATAAAACAAGATGAGTTGATGCGAACACTACTCATGCTTAAAATGCCCAGAAATATTGGATAATATAAAGTTTGGGGGAAAAAAAGGGTTATTGCCTATTTGGGCTTGAAAAAAAGGAAAGGGAAGTCCTCAAGTGCCAGAAACAAAGCAGGAACTTCAGGGTTAGGAAGAAAGCTTAAATCTCGATGTGATGCTGTGGCCACTCGGGTGTATCAGCCTGTGTCTTAGTTTCCTGAAACAAAGTGGTGGCTTTGAACAACACAAATTTATTGTCTCACGGTTCTAAAGGCTAGCGGTCCAAATTCAGGGTGTTGGCAGGACCATGTTCTCTCTGAAGGCTCTAGGGGGAAGTTCTTTCTTGTTTCTCCCAGCTTTTGATGGCTGCCTGTGCGCCCTCTGTCTGTCTCTCTTCTCTTTTACAAAGGACCTCATTCAGACTGGATTAAGACCCACCCTATTCTGGTATGACTTCCTGTTAACTGATAACGTTTCAAACAAGGTCACGTTCACAGGTATAGGAGCTAAGGCTTCCACATATCTTTTTAGGGGACACAATCTAATCCATAACAGCTCCCACAACAAGCATTAGGTACTGGAGTGTCAATGCCCACTTGGGACAGAAGTCATGAATTTAGGACTGTACAAGGTGAGGGAACTGGATAAGATGATAAGCTGCCCAGTCCATGAAAAGTGAACTAGAAGAACTATGCCCATTAAAAAAAAGGAAGAAAAGGGAAAAAAAAAAAAAAAAA
Source organism: Dugong dugon (assembly GCA_030035585.1). Taxonomy (NCBI): domain Eukaryota; kingdom Metazoa; phylum Chordata; class Mammalia; order Sirenia; family Dugongidae; genus Dugong; species Dugong dugon. The sequence goes on from CM057479.1 coordinate 15,443,964, forward strand.
AAAAAAAACCAACAAACACCAGCACAACAGTTTGAGGTATGGCTTGGACTCTGAAAAATAAAACCTCTCATGTGAGTGATCAAAACCATGAGCTTTTGCTAAGTACAGGGATTAAGTATGTAACACCTACATGGTTTGGATTCACAAACAGAGAAATTAAAATTAAAAACTGGTTAAAGACCTTAAGACACCTGAGGCTTAGTTTGCAGAAGAAAAATGCAAAGCAGTGCTATAAGAATGCATCCACAATCCAGGGCACGTGGATTCAACAAAGGAAAATACAGCCCCTGCTGAAGATGAGCTCACAATAATGAAGTCCAACCATCTGAGGAAAAAGTCAAGAAGTACAACATAAGGGCAAACTGGTACCTGGAAACTAAAAATAAGTGAAAACCTAAGAAAGAACTTGAAATACATGTATGTTTAAAGTTATTGAGGAGACAGAAGAAGAAATAGCAACCATTGAAAGAATATGGCATTACTGAAAATAAAATTTAATTTGAAAGAACACCAAATAGCTTTCTTAGAAGGAAAAAATATAGTCACTTAAATTAATGAGTAAAATGGTAGATTAGACATGGCTGTAAGAAGAATTAGTGAACTATAGGATGTATCAAAGGAAATCATACAGAACATAGCACAGAGGGCTAAGAGATGGAAAAAGGAAGTTAAGAAACAAGAAGGGCAGAATGAGAAGTTAGAATAAATGTCTAAGAGAGAATATAAAGAAAAGGATTAATGACTGAGACTTTTTCAGAACTAAAACAAGTATATTCAAGTTCTCAGATTGAAGAACCACTGTCGAGAGAAGGGTAAACACAAATTAAAATTTAAATATATCATAACGAACCTACCCAAAACCAAAACCAAACCTGTTTCAGTCGAGTCGATTCCGACTCACAGCAACCCTATAGGACAGGGTAGAATTGCCCCATAGGATTTCCAAGGAGCGGCTGGTGGATTTGAACCGTCGACCTTTTGGTTAGCAGCCAAATGCTTAACCACTGTGCTACCAAGGCTCCACAATGAACCTGCAGAACACCTAAACAAAGAAAAAGCTACCAGAGAGAAAAGACTACTCATGAAAAAGAATAATTTTACTCCACAGTATAATGACCTTCAGCAGCAAAAGAGGCCAAAAAAAAAAAAAAAATAGAATAATATTTTCAAAGTTTTAAGGGAAGACAACATTTAACCAAAGTTAACTAAGTTAATTCAAGAGCAGGGGCAAAATAAATACATTTTCCTTATACACAAAAGTTGAAAAAGATCTCTGCGCTCAGACCTTTACTGAGAGAAACAACCAAGGATATATTTCAGGATAAGAGATTGAATCTAGAAGAAAGGAGTGGGATCTAAGAAACAATGAAGAGCAAAGAGGATTGTAAACACATAAGTAAATCTAAATAAGCTGTGACTGTTTAAAAAAAAACAAGCAATAATAATGGTGTCCCATTTGGGAAGTTTTAAAACAAAAACAGAAAATGAAATACAAGACTCTGACAATATACTAGATTGAAAACATGAAATATTGGTGGCAGATATCAGGACTAAAATATTCTAAGACATTTTGTTCAGAAGGAGAATAGAGAGATGTACATTAACTTGAGACTCTGTTAAAGCAAATAGGCATATTAAAATTATAAAGGTAATGACCAAAAGAAAATAATGTACAAATTCCAAATCAATATAAGGAAATAAAATAGAAAGAATAAATAAACTCAGTAAATCCAATGAGAAGTAAAAAAATAGGACAATATAGTAAATAAACAGGATAGTAGATAAAAACAGTAAATTAGTGGTAAAAATACATTTAATTATATCAGTAATTGCAACAAATATAAACATTAGATATTGATATTAAAAGTCAGAAATTAAATTAAAAAAAAAAAAAGATTTAATTAAATACTGTTTGTAAGAGCTATACCTCTCAAAACTTAAAAACAAAAAGACAAACCAACCGAATCAAAAAATGGGCAAAGGAATTAATTAGACATTTTATCAAAGAGGATATAAAATGTCCAACAAGCACATGAAAAGATTCTTGAAGACATTAGCAATTTAAAAAACAAAACAAAAAACCAAACCCATTGCAGTGAAGTCCATTGCAACTCATAGCGACCCCACGTGTTCCAGAGTAGAATTGTGCTCCATAGGGTTTTCAGTGGCTATCATCTTATGGAAGTAGATCTCCAGGCCTTTCTTCTGTGACACTGCTGGATGGATTTGAACTGCCAACCTTTTTTTCGTTAACAGTCCAGTGCAAACTGTTCGTGTCACCCAGGGAAATCATTACCAAACCAAATCCATTGCCTATGAGTTGATTCCGAAACATAGCAACGCTATAGGGCAGAGTAGTAGAACTGCCCCATAGAGATTCCAAGGAGCAGCTGGTGGATTCAAAGTGCTGACCCTTCGGTTAGCAGTCTGAGCTCTTAACCACTGTGCCACCAGGGCTCTAGGAAGTCATTAGGGGTATACAAAAAAAGGTACAATGAGATATCACTTCACCCCTACTAGAATGGCTATGATCAAAAAAGAAAAATGTAAAATAACAGGTTTTGGCAAAGATGTGAAGAAACTGGAATCCTTATCAATTGCTGGTGGGAATGCAAAATCGTAGGAACACTGTGGAAAAACATTTGGTAGTTCCTCAAAAATTTAAACATAGAACCCACCACACGACCCAGTAATCCCAATCCTGAGTATATGCCCAAAAGAACTGAAAACAGGAACACAAACATAAAAATTGTACACCAATGTTCATTACAGCAGTTTTCACAATAACCAAAAGCTGGAAACAGATTAAGTATCCATCAACAGATGAATGGATAAAAAAAAGTGGTATAGCCATATAATAGAATATTACTCAGCCATAAAGACAAATAAAATCCTGATACAGGCTACAAAATTGATGAACCTTAGAAACATTATGAGCTGAGTGAAATAAGTCAGTCACAAAAGGATTTGCATGATCCCACTTACATGAAATAGGCAAATGTATACAGACCATAGTTTATTAGAGGTTACCATGTGTGAGAGGGAGGAGGAAAGGGGGAGTCTTTATTTAGGGGGCACTGAGTTTATGCTGGGGGCCCTGGTGACCCTGGAGTTAAGAGCTACGGCATGCTACATCTGCTAAACAAAAGGTCTGCAGTTCGAATTCACCAGCCGCTCCTTGGAAACCCTACGGAGCAGTTCTACTTTGTCATTTAGGGTCACTATAAGTAGGAATCGACTCATGGAATGGGTTTGGATTTTTTTTTTTTTCTGTTAATGGCGATGGAATAACTCAGGGTGGGGTGACAGTTGTACAACATGATGAATGTAATCAAAACCACTGAACTGTACATGGAAAAATATTGAATCCGTAAATTTTTTTTTTAAGAAAGAGAGACATACCTAAAACATAAAGACACAGATAAGTTGAAAGTAAAAAAAATAAAAAGGAGATTAAAAAATTTATATCACAGTCAATACTACCTATTTGCCTGTTTCATTCACTGATATACCTGGTGTAGAATAAGTTCTAGTTCTCAGTGAATATTGCTGAATAACTGAATTAATTAGCATTAATATCAAATCAGATAAAATTAAGGTAAAAAACATTCTTAAGAACAAAGAGGATTATTATTTATTGATAAAAGAACATTTTCTCAGAAGAAAATAATATTCCTCAACCTGTAGACAAATAAAATTGATACCTCTGGTAAGAGGAAAGGAAAAAAAAAAAAAAACCAGGGTACAAATAAATATTTGGAATGAAACAGAAACTAAAATTACAGATGCAGAAGAAATTAAAAATAAAAGAATGCTAGAAATAACTTTGTGGCAATAAATTTGAAAACAGATGATGTAAACAATCTTCTAAATAAATACAACTAACAAAAAGTGATTCAATAAGAACTAGGGAGGGCAGAGCCAAGATGGTAGAGTAGTCAGATGCTTCTGGTGGACATACAACAAACACCCGAAAAAACAAGTGAATCGATTATATATGGCAACCTGGGAGCCCTGAACATCAAAGGCAGAGTTGAGGAACTGGACTGAGTGGCAGGGGGAGGGAGATACGGTTTGGAAGCAGTGAGGAGTTGCCAGACGTGACTGGCAAGAGCTTGAGCCCTTCAGGCCTGATCACCTTGGGGGTGAGCAGTGAGGCAGTCAAGCAGCCGTGCTCGGGAGGCGTATTCCGCGCTGGAAGAGACCCAGCCACTGAGAGTCTACTCGGCCGTCAGAACCAGTGACAAGCAGCCCTCTACCAGCGAAACATAAGTAATTGTGTCCAGCCTACCTCGTGGATCAAAATCAGCCCCCTCAGGGAAGAAACTCTCCCATTTACCTCCCCACTCCCGGCTCTGCACTGGGTCCCGGAACGGCTTCAGCAATTGCCGAGTCCCCTGCGCTGGAAGTAGGATCCGTCACGTGCCCGGAGCCATTCTCCCTGACTTGGAGAGTGAACAAATTAACAAAAAGGGGAAAAAATAAACCGCCGGCTCCTCTAAGCCAGGAACCCAGAGTAGGCACAGCTCCTTTGCCTATGCACAGGCATAAGGGATGCACAGACTTTAAGTGCCTATCCCCCTGCACAGACTTGTGTGGGCCCATCTCAACAGCATAGGGCCTCATTACCGCAGTACAACAGGGTATATACCAGAAGTCTAACTTCAACTGTTTCAGCTGTGAAGCGGCAGGTTCTTGACATTTGACACTGCTCTGCCCATTAAGCAGGGTCTTCACCTACCTGTATCAGGGGCCTGAGGACTGGTGACTCCACCCATGCCACCTAGCCACCTGCAATAGAGGCCCAAGAATATGAGGCACCCCCCAGTCATTACAGCCAAGAGCATTAGGTGCTCATAGTCTGGCTGCAAAACCCACCCATCTATGCACTCTAGGGAACAAAGACACACCTTCCTCCTGGACACTCAGGGGCGGCCATCAACCCCTGCCCTACTCAGAGGGTGTCCCCCTGCTGCAGTCAGATGCCTGTGCCTACACCAATCACCTATGCCTGTCTAGGACTGTAAGTGAGAGCCTACACCACACACTTGGTAGCTGTCTACCTGGGCACCTGAGCTGAATCCATACAGGAGGAGCAGGCAGACTCCTGAGCTCACATACCTAGGAACACATCTAACCACCTGGTGACAAGACATCAGAGCTTCAAAGGTGCCAATAATCAAACTAGCTCATACGAGCAGCCTATTTGGGCATATCAAAACAAAACAAGAAGCTAGGACACAGTAAGCAAACATAAAATAAATAAATATAATAATTTATTGACGATTCAGAGACAAAAGTCAATATCAAATCACATAAAGAGGCAATCCATGATGGCTTCAGCAAGCTCCTAAAATAAAGAATCTAGAAATTATCCAGAGGAGGAAACTTTCTTGGAATTATTGGAGGCAGAATACAAAAGATACATATACAGAACTCTTCAAGAAACTAGGAAGGAAATTAATCAGAATGCAAAACACGCAATAGAGGAAATTAAAAGATTAGAGAAGAGCATAATGACAAATTTAACAGGCTGCAAGAATCCATAGAGAGACAGCAATCAGAAATCCAGAAGATTAACAATAAAATTTCAGAATTAGACAACTCAACAGAAAGTCATAGGAGCAGAATTGAGGCAATGGAAGTCAGAATTAGTGAGACTGAAGATAAAGCACTTGACACCAACTTATTTGAGGAAAAATCAGATAAAAGGATTAAAAACAAAAAATGGAGAAACCTTAAGAATTATGTGGGACTCTATCAAGATGAATAACCTACGAGGGATTGGAGTACCAGAACGGGGGCGGGGGGGGGGGGGATAACAGAAAATACACAGAGGATTGTTGAAGATTTGTTGGCAGAAAAGTTCCCTGGTATCGTTAAAGATGACAAGATACCTATCAAAGATGCTCATCGAACCCCACATAAGGAAGATCCCAAGAGAAAGTCACTAAGACATATTATAATCAAACTTGCCAAAAAAAAGATAAACAGAATTTTAAGAGCAGCTAGGGATAAACGAAAAGTCATCTACAAAGGAGAGTCAATAAGAATAAGCTTGGACTACTCAGCAGAAACTATGCAGGCAAGAAGGCAACGGGATGACATATAATAAAGCCTTGAAGGAAAAAAACTGCCAGCCAAGAATTATATATCCAGCAAAACTGTCTCTCAAATATGATGGTGAAATTAGGGCATTTCCAGATAAACAGAAGTTTAGGGAATCTGCAAAAACCAAACCAAAATTACAAGAAATACTAAAGGGAGTCCTCTGGTTAGAAAATTAGTAACATCAGATAACAACCCAAGACTAGAACACAGGACAGAGCAACCAGATATCAACCTTGATGGGGAAGTCACAAAAGTAAATCAAAGTTAAAACACGGAAAATAGGGAAACAGATGTCAATATGTGAAAGATGACAACATTAAAACAAAAAAGAGGGACTTAAAAATGTAGACATAGATTTTTCATATGCAGAGGAAGTCAAGGTGATATAAAGAAATAAAAGACTCGTATAAACTTAGAAAAACAGAGGTAAATATTAAGATAACCACAAAGGAAACAACCAAACCTACAAGTCAAAATAAAAAACTAGAAAAATAAAAAGATTCAGCAAACACAAAATCAACAACAATGAAAAAGATGAAAAGAAAAACAACTCAGCACAGAAAATTAAGTGGAACAAAGAAACTGGGAACAACACACAAAAAAAGACATCAAAATGACAGCACTAAACTTCGCTTAAGGTAAATGTGTTAAATGCACCAATAAAGAGACAGACAGTGGCAGATTGGATACAAAAAAAGATCCGTCTTTATGCTGCCTACAAGAGACACACCTTACACTTAAACACACAAACAAACTAAAACTCAAAGGATGGGAAAAAATATATCAAGCAAACAACACTCAAAAAAGAGCGGGAGTGGCAATATTAATCTCTGAAAAATAGACTTTAACGTAACATCCACCACAAAGGATAAAGAAGGACACTATATAATGATAAAAGGGTCAATATACCAGGAGGACATAACTATAATAAATATTTATGCACCCAATGACAGGGCTCCAAAATACATTAAAAAAAAAAAAAAACCTCTAACAGCACTGAAAAGAGAGATAGACAGCTCCATCATAGTAGTAGGAGACTTCAACACACCACTTTCCATGAAGGACAGGACATCCAGAAAGAAGCTCAACAAAGACACAGAAGAGCTAAATGCTACAATCAACCAACTTGATCTCATAGATATATACTGAACACTCCACCCAACAGCAGCCAAGTATACTTTCCTTTCCAATGCACATGGAACATTCTCCAGAAAAGACCACACACTAGGCCATAAAGTAAGCCTTAACAAAATCCAAAGCATCGAAATATTACAAAGCATCTTTTCCGACCATAAAGCTGTAAAAGTAGAAATCAACAACAGAAAAAGCAAGGAAAAAAAATCAAACACATGGAAACTGAACAATACCTTGCTCAAAAACTACTGGGTTATAGAAGAAATTAAGGATGGAATAAAGAAATTCATCGAATCAAACGAGAATGAAAACACATCCTACCAGAACCTTTGGGATACAGCAAAAGCAGCGCTCAGAGATCAGTTTACATCAATAAATGCATGTATCCAAAAAGAAGAAAGGGCCATATTCAAAACATTAACCTTACGACTGGAACAACTAGAAGACAGCAGTAAAAGAAGCCCTCAGGCACCAGAAGAAAGGAAATAATAAGAATTAGAGCAGAATTAAATTCAGTAGAGAATAGAAAAACAACTGAAAGAGTTAACAAGACTAAAAGCTGATTCTTTGAAAAGATCAACAAAATTGATAAACCACTGGCCAAACTGACAAAAGAAAAACAGGAGAGGAAGCAAATAACCTGCAAAAGAAATGAGATGGGTGATATCACAACAGACCCAACTGAAATTAAAAGAATCATAACAGAATACTATGAAAAACTGTACTCTAACAAATTTGAAAACCTAGAGGAAATGGACAAATTTCTAGAAACTCACTACCTACCTAAACTAACACAAACAGAGGCAGAACAACTAAATAAACCCATAACAAAAGAAGAGATTGAAAAGGTAACTTTAAAACTCCCAACAAAAAAAAGCCCTGGCTCAGATGGCTTCACTGGAGAATTTTACCAAACTTTCAGAGAAGAGTTAACACCACCACTACTAAAGGTATTTCAAAGCATAGAAAAGGATGGAATACTCTCAAACTCATTCTATGAAGCCAGCTTAACCCTGATACCAAAACCAGGTAAAGACACCACAAAAAAAGAAAATTACAGACCAATATCCCTCATGAACATTGACACAAAAACTCCTCAACAAAATTCTAGCCAATAGAATTCAGCAACATATAAAAAAAATAATTCACCAGGGTCAAGTGGGATTTATACCAGGTATGCAGGGATGGTTCAACATTAGAAAAACAATATAATCTATCACATAAATAAAACAAAAGACAATAACCACATGATCTTATCAATTGATGCAGAAAAGGCATTTGACAAAGTCCAACACCCATTCATGATAAAAACTCTCAACAGAATAGGAATAGAAGGGAAATTCCTCAATATAATTAATTTATACAAAGCCAACAGCCAACATCACCCTAAATGGAGAGACTTTGAAAGCGTTCTCCTTGAGAACGGGAACCAGACAAGGATGCCCTTTATCACCACTATTATTCAACATCGTGCTGGAGGTCCTAGCCAGAACAATTAGGCTAGAAAAAGAAATAAAGGGCATCCAAATTGGTAGGGAAGAAGTCAAAGTATCTCTATTTGCAGATGATATGATCTTATACACAGAAAACCCCAAAGAATCCACGAGAAAACTACTGAAACTGATAGAAGATTTTAGCAAAGTTTCAGAATACAAGATAAACATACAAAAATCAGTTGGATTCCTCTACACCAACAAAAAGTACCTTGAAGAGGAAATCACCAAATCAATACCATTTACAATAGACCCCAAGAAGATAAAATTCTTAGGAATAAACCTAACCAGAGACGTAAAAGAACTATACAATGAAAACTACAAGACACTACTGCAAGAAACCAAAAGAGACCCGCATAAGTGGAAAAACATACATTGCTCATGGATAGGAAGACTCAACATTGTGAAAATGTCAGTTCTACCCAAAGCGATCTACAGATACAGTGCAATCCCAATCCAAATCCCAACAACATTTTTTAATGAGATGGAGAAACAAATCACCAACTTCATATGGAAAGGGAAACGGCCCCAAATAAATAAAGCATTACTCAAGAAGAAGCATAAAGTGGGAGGCCTCACACTACCTGATTTTAGAACCTATTACACCACCATGGTAGTCAAAACGGCCTGGTACTGGTACAACAACAGATACATAGACCAATGGAACAGAATTGAGAATCCAGACATGAATTCATCCACCTATGAGCAGCTGATATTTGACAAAGGCCCAAAGTCCATTAACTGGGGAAAAGACAGTCTCTTTAACAGCTGGTGCTGGCATAACTGGATATCCATCTGCAAACAACTGAAACAAGATCCATACCTCACAGCACGCACAAAAACTAACTCAAAATGGATCAAAGACTTAAATATAAAATCGAAAACCATAAAGATCATGGAAGAAAAAATAGGGACAACGCTAGGAGCCCTAATACACGGCATAAACACAATACGAACCATAAGTAACAATGCACATGCACTAGAAGAGAGACTAGATAAACAGGAGCTCCTAAAAATCAAACACCTGTGCTCATCAAAAGACTTCACCAAAAGAATAAAAAGACAACATACAGACTGGAAAAAAATTTTTGGCTACAACAAATCCGATCAGCGTCTAATCTCTACAATCTACAAGATACTGCAAAACCTCAACAACAAAAAGACAAATAACCCAATTAAAAAATGGGCAAAGGAGATGAACAGGCACTTCACCAAAGAAGATATTCGGGCGACTAACAGACACATGAAGAAATGCTCACGATCATTAGCCACTAAAGAAATGCAGATCAAAACTACAATAAGATATCATTTCACCCCAACAAGGCTAGCATTAATCCAAAAAAAACACAAAATAATAAATGCTGGAGAGGTTGTGGAGAGACTGGAACACTTATACACTGTTGGTGGGAATGTCAAATGGTACAACCACTTTGGAAATCAATTTGGCGCTTCCTTAAAAGGCTAGAAATAGAAGTACCATACAATCCAGCTATCCTGCTCCTTGGAATATATCCTAGAGAAATAAGAGCCGTCACACGAATAGATATATGCACACCCATGTTCACTGCAGCACTGTTCACAGTAGCAAAAACATGGAAACAACCTAGGTGCCTACCAGTGGACGAATGGGTAAACAAATTATGGTATATCCACACAATGGAATACTACGCAATGGTAAAGAACAACGATGAAGCCATGAAACATCTTATAACATGGAGGAACCTGGAGGTCATTATGCTGAGTGAATTTAGTTAGTCACAGAAGGATAAATATTGTATAAGACCACTATTACAAGAACTCAAGAAAAGGATTAAACACAGAAGAAAAAATTATTTGATGGTTACGAGGGTGGGGAGGGAGGGTGATGGTTATTTACTAACTGTACAGTGGACAAGAATTATCTTAGGTGAAGGGAAGGACAGCACACACTACAGGGAAGTCGGCACAACTGGACTAAACCAAAGCTAAGAAGTTTCCTGAATACAAGCAAACACTTTGAGGGACAGAGTAGCAGGGGTGTAGGGGCCTGAGGACCATGCTTTCAGGGGACATCTAGGTCAACTGCCATAACAAAGCTTATTAAGAAAACGTTCTGCATCCTACTTTGGTGAGTGGCGTCTGGGGTCTTAAAAGCTTACAAGTGGCCATCTAAGGTGCATCAATTGGTCCCAACCACCCGGAGTAAAGGAGAATGAAGAACATCAAAGACAGCAGGAAAGTATCAGTTCAAGAGACAGAAAGGACCACACAAACCAGAGACTTCATCAGCCTGAGACCAGAACTAGATGGTGCCGGGCTACCACCAATGACCACCTTGACAGGGAACACAACAGAGAGTCCCGGATGGAGCAGGACAAAGTTGGGGTGCAGAACTCAAATTCTAGTAAAAAGACCAGACTTAATGGAGGAACCCCGGAAAGCACGGCCCTGGATTCTCTATCAGCCCAGAACTAAAACAATTTCCAAAGCCAACTCTTCAGACAGGAATTGGACTAGACTGTGGGATATAAAGTGATACTCGTGAAGAGTGTGCCTCTTAGTCAAGTAGATACAAGAGACCAAAGGGGCAGCTTCTGTCCAGAGGTGAGATGGGAAGGCAGAGAGGGTTAGGAGCTGGTTGAATGGTCCTGGGGAATCAGGGGCGGAAAGGAGGAGTGTGCTGTCTCAGAATGGGATAAGCAAGTAGGGTCACATAAAAATGTATGTATAAAATTTTGTATGGGAGACTAACTTGAACTGTAAACTTCATTTAACTACAACAATAAAAAAAAATTAAAAACAAAAACAAAGAAAGTCAATACAAGAAGAGAACATTATAGGCCAAAAAAAAAACCAAACCGATTGTTGTCGAGTCATTCCAACTCATAGAGACCCTACAGGACAGAGTAGAACTGCCACATAGGGTTTCCAAGGAGTGCTTGGTGGATTGGAACTGCTGACCTTTTGGTTAGCAGCCCTAGCTCTTAACTCCAGGCCACCAGGGTTTAGTTTTACATATAAACATAAATGCAAATTTTTTTAATTTTAGCAAATCAAATCCAGAAAAGAAAAAAAGTATGTCATATACCAGCAATACACGGATTATTTAACATGAGAAAGTATAGCAATATCATTCACTTAATTAGCATATCAGAGAAGAAAACCCTTTTTAATATCTCAAAAGATGTGGGAAAAGCATTTGAAAAAATTCCATAATCATTCACAATGAAAAAAGAAAAACAACTAAGACAGTTGATAAAAGTTGCTGAATACAGGTCAAAATATTAAAGTGAAAAATAGAAACATGGCCAATCAACAGAAGTGTTTATTTCTGCTTCGTTTCAAAATCCCATATTAAGCAGGGGAGGATAATAAATCTACAAGAAACAAATATAACGGAAGAAGAAATGACACCTTGTAAGGGATGCCAACAAACCACTGAAAAATGATAAGTGGATCAACAAGTGGCAAAGCTACATGTTAACTGCCTGCACGGGGTGGAAAGAGGTGTGACAAAGCAAAAACAATCAAGCTTATTTCCACAGCAGACTCGTGGAAAAGTTAAGAACTGGAGGTGCCCAGAATCTATGAAGACAAAGCTGTGGATCTGAACAAAAAGGACTGTTGGAAAATTTGTGTGAAGAGCACTTAGACCCCTCCCCCCATACCCCTCCTGTTCCAACAAGGCAAAGGAAGTTGATCCCAGGAGAATCTGAATCAAAATGGATCCCAAATCATGGATGCAAAACACAGCAATGGGGAGGAATGAGTCAAGGAGCTGAAAAGAGGGATTAAGTGAAAGTCAGCATATGGAATAGTGAGAATTCCCCAATCCCCTTCCCCACTTGGTTTCCTGAATGCTGGCAGATAGGTTTGTCCCCTGAAGAGGAGACTGGGGGATTCCTCTCTGAGAAACACCCCACAGACACCCATTTTGGGATCTGTGACATCTGGGGATCCTTGAAGCTGTCAGACCTCCATCTGATAACCTTACAGTCAAGCTCATTGATGAACATGCACAAAGAATGCTCCCTCAATTTTTTCAGTGCCTCATTCTTAAATATGGACTGATAGCCAAACATGACAATTGAGAAAGACACTAACATGAAAGATAAAGATCAAAACAAACAGCCTGGGAAAGAGGACTCAAGAGAAATTAAAAATAATTAAACAGTGCAGGGAGCAGAAGAAAACTCCAGAAATCTATTACTATTCTATGGGAAATAAGAGAAAACATTACATCTAAAAAACAAGAATATGATGTCATTTATTTAAAAAACAAAAACATTCAGAGAACAAGGGAAAGCTATCAGAAATAAAAAGTACAGAAGCAAATTTTTTTTTTTTTTAAAACATGGTGGAGGATAAAGTTGAGAAAATCTTCCAGATAGTTGCATAAAAAGATGGAAACTAGAAAAGATAAAACATTAGAGAAAAATAACAAGTAAGTCCAATATTGAAGCAATAAGAATTTCATAAAGAGAAACTAGGGAAAAAATGAAGAACAGGTATTTATCAAAGAAATACAAGGAATCTTCCCAGAACGGAAAGACATGAGTTTCCAGACTGAAAGGCCTACCAAATACCTATAATAATTAATGAAAAATGACCCCCATCAAAGAACATCCCTACATAGTTTGAGAAGACTAGAGATAAAGAGGTTTTCCAGAGGGGAAAAATGTCACATTTTGATCAAGAATCAAAATGGTATGACTTTGAAGGAATTGCATCATTAGAAGCAAGATAAAGGAACAAATCCCTTTAACATTCTAAGGGAAAATGTTTTGTGAAAGAAAACATTATGTATTAAGTCTCCAGAATACTGAAGACATTTTCAGACATACAAAGTCTCAAAAACATTTATTTACCTTTCATGCACCCTTTCTCACATAACTAAGAGAAGATATACAAACCCAAATGAAGAAATAAGCTAAGAAAGAAGGTATGCCTTCCAGACACTGGAGATCCATCGTACAAGAGAGGTAAAAACCCAAAGGGCAAAGGCAAGTTTTAGAAACAGAATGCATCAAGCCTAGAAAGTAACAACTTCAGGATAGAAGGCTCCAGGAGGGATTCTACCTCCACCACTGTCCTCCCCCATGCCTCCCCAAAAAAGGAGTGGAAAAGATGGTTTACCTAATATTGACAACTTTATCAGAGAGTTTGGAGAAAAAAATTAGCGTTAGCTAGACTGAAAATTAAGTCAATTAAAAAATGGAGTCAATTACTAATTCCAGGGGAATACAAAGCTATATGAGAAAGAAAAAAAGTGGTACAAGAATAGAAAATTATAGCATACTAGATGGCTCAGCTGTTAAGAATATTTTCTTTGGCATAGTATAAACACTGAAGTGTGTATTGGGGTACAATATAACAAAAGAGAAATATCTCTTCATCTTTCACAGCAGGAAGTCAATAACCAAAACAAATCCGTTGCTGTTGAGTTGATTCTGACTCATGGCAACCCCATGTGTTACAGTGTAGAATTGCTCCATCTGGTTTTCTTGGCTATAATCTTTACAGAAGCAGATCTCCAGGCATTTCTTCTGCAGTACCACTGGGTGGGTCTGAACTGCCAATCTTTCAGTTAGTAGTTGAGCACAAACCATTTGAGCCACCCAGGGACCTTAGGAAATCAATAGATAATGTCTAAAATGAAAATAAAAATTGAGAATAACAGTATATTATTTGGAAGTGTGGAAGTACAAGTAGATGAAACAGTCAGAGTTCAAACTGGCTGCCTTTGGAAGCCAGACTTGGAGTTTGGGAGGCCTTATTGAATTATTTGACTTTCAAAACTCTGTACATGGATAATCTCATAAAAATTAAAATTTACATTTAAAAAGTCAAGCAGCATTCCCATACACCAACAACAATCAAGCACAGATTGTGTGAGAAAAGACACAATTCCTGCCTTCTTGGCTCTCAAATTTTAGGTGGGTTAACAGACATGTAATAAAGAGATAATTTTAACACAACAAAGTAAGTGCTAAAACCAAGCCATTATTTAGATCCCAAATTAGAAAAGAGGCACATGTTTAGGGAAAGTTAATGAAGTCAGTTTGTTACACACAACATTTGAGCAGCCACACAAACATCCAAATGAAAGCTGAAATAAGACACTGAAACCATCATAAATGGAGTGGATGTAATCACCAAGGGAAATGGCCTAGAAGAGAAAAAAAGATACTCTGTGCAATATTAGGATTTTAGGGTCCAAAGAAGAGTGAAAAACCATTTCAGGAAACCAAGAAGGAATGTTCCGATAGAAGGAAAAAGATCCAGGGAGACTAGTATTCTTGAGGTCAATGGGAGAATGAGCAGCGAGTTTTGACAAGTAGAAGACGATCTGCAGTATCAAGAACTGGATAGGATCAACGAGTATGCAGATTCAAAATGGAGCCCTGGATGCAGCAATTGTGAAGTCATTTGTGACCTGAGGGGGAACGATTGTAGAGTCAAATAGAATGATTTCGGTTCTAACGGACTAAGAATTAAATGGAACTTAAGCCAGGAATAAGAGTGTGGATGTAGACTAGACTTCTGGACATTACACATAAAGAGAAAATGGCAGACATGCCAGAAGCTTGAAGAAATGGAGACAAAGGAAAATTTCTGTTTTACTTCATTTTTGACAGAGCTGGGTGTAGAACATCTTCATAGAATTCTACAAAGAGGGAAGGAGTAAAAATACAGTTAAAAAAAAAGTGAACCAAGATTCCCTAAGGAAGAAATGAAAAGCGATTGACAGCAGAAAGGAAGAGTGATGCCTTGTCATTTGAGAAAGTTAGGAGGGCAGTGAAATGGTTCCTTTAGAAGAAGCAGAGTAGGAGGCTGAGGGAGACCCCAGCCTTTCTGGTGATAGCTAAGGTAAAAAAAAAACCACATACACGCACAAAAAGCAAACCAATTGCTGTTGAGTTGATTCCCAATCATGGTGACCCTGTGTGTGTCAGAATAGAACTGTGCTCCGTAGGGTTTTCAATGGCTGTGATCTCGTGGAAGTAGGTCACCAAGCCTTTCCTTCAAGGTGCCTCTGGGTGGACTCGAACTGCCAACCCACTGAGTGCATGACTGTTTGTGCCACCCAAACTGAACCCAACCAAACCCACTGGCATGGAGTTGATTCCAGCTCATGGCTCCTTATTTAAGTCAAGACCTAGGCATTTTTGGATACCAATGATTGTTTCTTTTTGCCTTAGAGAACAGGGTATTTAAATAAGAGGGACATTAGAGATAAGCCATGGCGAAACCTGATTATAAAGAACATGGATTTTATATATCCCCGATGGCAGGGAAATCAATTGGGAGCTATGGTGACAGTTCAGATGAGAAGAGGCAGAACACAAGGGTGGTATTAGAGGGAAGGAGACAAAGGGTTAGAGTTGAGGAGGAGTTCAGAGGTCATTCTAAAGCATGAAAAAAGATAGCATAGCAAAAGGGCAAAGAAAAGGACTGAGGAGACAGGACTCTGGGAAAGGGAGATCCTGGGGGAAAAAATACCCTCTCTTTATCCCTCTCCCCTGCCTGGATAAAGACTCACAAGTTTCCTGAGGTCCTACACTGTCATCATAAGTCTCAATGACAAAGGCCAGGACAGGATAAATAATAACAGCTTTATTATTCCTCCAGTTCCACTGGGGCAAGAAAATCTAGCAGACGGTCCCGGGAGAGAACAAATGTCATGTGCTACTCCATGACTGTCCAGTGCAGAGTGCAACCAGGCCACATGGCTCTGGGCCTCTGGAGAGGAAGAAGAAACCCTGTCCAACCTCAAGTTTCTTTCGAAACAAACAAACAAACAAAAAAGAACCCAAGCCACAAATTTAAAAACAGGGTAAGAATAGAGTCAGCTACAGAAGTACAGTGAAAGGCTCTCCTCTCTTCTTGACAAGAACTTTTGTATTGCATTCATTTCATAGAGCTGCTTACATGCACGTCCTTTTTATGGAAAGAATTTACACAAAAAAGCCAACAAAATAAACTCTCACCTCTCACAAGAATTTGGGAGAGGGGGGAGCAATTTCTAGGAGGTGACAATGTATAAGGGGTTACGATCTTTCAAAGAAAGAAAAATCAAACTGAGAATGTGAGAAGAAATGTGGCAGAAGAAAAAACAAGCTCCCTCTTTGCAAGTACAGCTTTCTAGAAAGAGACACTGGAAGGCGAAAAAATGTTTTCTCGAGCACCTGTTCTTGCTAGGAACTATTTTGTGTGAGAATGTGCATGCTATCCCATGAGAAAGAAATAAAAGGACAGGAATACAAAAGGAGAAGGAGCGAAGACAGCCCCCATTGGTTGAAAAATGCAAAGGCAGGCTCTCTGGTCAAAGAGAAACACAGTAGGCTGGTGATAACGACAACTAATAGTTACTGAGTCCTTACTGTGTGCCGGCCACTGTGCAAAGCACACTCCACGGGATCGTCTTAGCCTACTATCCCCATTTTATTAATGAGGAAAACAGAGAAGCTGAATAACTTTCCCAAGGTCGAACAGCTGATACCTAACACTAGGATTTCAGAACCTGGTCCATATGGGTACAAGGTGCTGTACTTTATTACCGTACTTTACTCTGTATATAACAAAACCAAAAAAACCAAACCAGTTGTCAAGTCAACTGGGACTCATGGTGACCCCATGTGTGTGCTCTGCAGGGTTTTCAATGGTTGATTTTTTGGAAGTAGGTAGACAGGTCTTTCTTCCAAGTCACCTCTGGAGGAACTCGAACCACCAACCTTTCAGTTAGCCGCCACGTGCGTTTATCGCGTGTACTATCCGAAGACTCCGTGTATACGATAAGACAGTGTGAAAAGCCCAGTGTCCCACCGTCTTAGCTATCTGGTGCGGCTATAACAAAAATACAATGGCTTTAACAAACAGAAATTTGTTTTCTCACAGTTTAGGATGCTAGAAGTCCGAATTTAAAGTGCCAGCTCTGGGGGGAGACTTTCTCTCTGTGTTGGCTCTGGGGGAAGGTCACTGGCTCTTCAGCTTATGTATCCTGGTTCCTTGGAGATCTCCATGTGGCTTGGTATCTTTCTTCCCCTGTCTCTGCTTCTCTCACTTGCTTGTTTTAATCTCTTTTATATCTCAGAAGAGGTTGACTCAAAACACACTCTACACTAATCCTGCCTCATGAACATAACAAAGATGGCTCATTCCCAAATGGGATTATAACCAAAGGTATAGAGGTTAGGATTTACAACACATATTTTTTGGGGACACAGTTCAGTCCATAACATCCACTCATTCAGGTATCTTTGTAATAAAATCAAGAAATAAGTGCCTGAGTGAATGAATGAATGAAGTATATGAAGAAGAATGCACAAACTTATGGGTTATTGAGAATTCCTACACAGTGAAGAAAGGCCATTGTTCAAAACACCAGTGCATGTTGTGCACAGTCCTGCAGTAAAGGTGAATGCCAAATGGCACCTAGCAGAAAACAGACAGGTTTTGGGGTCAGGCAGAATACGTGTTTGGTGGTAGGAAACACATGCATTAATGATTCATTGTTTGCCCCATACTAATGAAACAATTCTGAATGATTTTCAGATATAAGAGATATGACAAGATTTGACTAGCTAGCCTGGTAAAAACAGAGTTTGGGCAAATAAACAAGTCACCAAAAACCCATTGCCATCGAGTAGATTCTAACTCATAGTGACCCTATAGGACAGAGTAGAACTGCCCCATAGGGTTTTCAAGGAGTGGCTGGTGGTTTCGAACCGCTGACCCTCTGGTTAGCAGCCGACCTCTTAACCACTGCGTCACCAGGGCTCCATACAAGTCACCAGGTTTTATAAACTCCCTGCAACCACCACTGGGATAATACAAGGTCAACTGTCACACCTGCAGCAACACTATTAACCGCCAAAACAAAGAGAAATCTTTTTAGTGACTCGTGTCTCAAACTTTTAAATATGTTTAATCATAAAACATATCATTATAAATCATAATTCAAGATCATTAATCCAAAAATAAAGGACAAACCTCTCTCTAGAAAAATCACATCACACTTACATTCAGAATCCACTGTTTTGGGGGGAAAAAGTGTAAAGAGAAACAATTTAAAGTGTGGTTGACTCAGCCTGCCATGTCACTAAGGTAAGATGAAAACCATAAATGAGTCTATGACTCCCTCCTACTCTCCAAGGTCCTACATGCCTCTCTCATTCTGTATCTTTCAGACTAAGGAATATTCTTGTCTTTAAAGATTAAATTTTAAAGCATGCATTTTTCATATAGCATACGTGGTTGTTAGCTGCTGTTGAGTCGGCCCCCGACTCATGGTGACCCACCCACAACTGAACAGAATGTTGCCCAATCCTGCACCATCCGCATGATCAGTTGCTGATTGGACAATTGTGATCCAAACGGTTTTTACTGGCTGATTTTAGAAAGTAGATCACCAGGCCTTTCTTCCTAGTCCGTCTTAGTCTAGAAGCTCCACTGAAACCTGTTCAGCATCATAGCAACACACAAGCCTCCACTGGCAGACGGGTGGTAGCTGTGCATGCGGCGCATTGACCAGGAATAAAACCCAGGCCTCCCACATAGAAGGCAAGAATTCTGAATTCCGAAAAATGGTGGCTACTACATGGAGCCACCTTTTCCTTCCTTCTGGCCCTCGGCTAAAAAAACAGCTCTGCTGCAGTGCTGGAGGAAAATATATCTGTGATCAACTTAGTTAGTGATACGAGTCAGAATCGACTAGACGGCAATGGGTTTATAGGTGATTTTCCCTTTATTAATCATTTACACCACATGCCCAAGTAAAATGTAATTCCTCCATTTCACCTTCCATGGAATAAATACTCTATTAATAAAGTTCTGTCTCAGAAATACATGGCACAGATAATCCAAAATTAGTAAGAATCCAAAAGTCATCTCTGCCATAGAGCAGCCACCATGCCTGACTTTGTAACCTCGTAATAACTGAAGCCCCATCAAAGAGGAGACTGTTGGGATGCAGACTGGGCAAGAGTATTCTAGAGGGTTGTAGACTGAACTTACAAACATTTTTGACACAGTTTTTATATCTTTGCTCTTCTGAGTATATTTGGCTCTGGGGTACATTACATCTTTTCCAGCTTCTTTGCCTCCATTATGTTTTGCTTAGGTGTGAATGGTTTGTAAACAGATATATCCTTGCAGTGTGCTGGGTATAATGGAGCAGTGGAGGTTTCCAAATGCCTTAGATAACTGAGAGCTGACTTAGATGACTCTTTTTGTAGTGTGGCTGTGTGTACAGTGCTTAAAAAAAAACAAAAACCATTGCTGGCAAGTTGATTCCAACTCATAGTGACCAATGCTTAGGATAGGCACACAGAAAGACCTGTTCAGATAAAAGGAGTTTGTCTGCCGACAATAAAGTACTTAATATTCTAGGACAATTGAATGTTCTACCATAGCATGCTACTTCCCTTCCTTTTAAATAAATTTCTAATGTAAACAACAGATATTTATTGAGTGCTAACTATACCAAGTCCCTGGGTGGTACAAAGTGTTAACAAGGTTGGCTGCTAACTGAAAGGCTGGAGGTTCCAGTGCACCCAGAGACACCTCAGAAGAAAGGCCAGGCAATGTACTTCCGAAAAATCACCATTGAAAATCCTACGGATACATGTAGAAATCACTGCTATGGTGTGTGTTTTGTTATATATGCTTTCACCACAATAAAAAAAAAGAAAGAAAGAAAACCCTATGGAGCACAGTTCTATTCTGACACACGTGGGGTTGTCATGAGTCGGGGTTGACTGGACACAACTGGTTTTGTTTGTTTTTTAAACTATGTGAAACAGACTCCAATCCTGGGATATGGATCTGGCCCTTCTGGTATTATTTGTATGCAGCCAAGCCCCTGGTGCATAGAAAGTACTCAACACATTGTTCAGATTCCCTGTTCACAGGTCATAATTTGATTATGTAACCTATCAAAGAAACGCACTGCTGTTAGACAAGTATTGATCATCATTTATTAAGTCCTAATTAATATCCAAATTAGTTTACAATCATGATTTAAATTCACGGGACATCAACCTCTACCAATTGGGCTATTTTATAATTCAGAACTGGATTTTAAATGTTTCAAGAACACCCCTATAACTGGGTTACTGGACTTCCAAAAAGACAATGAAACCGTCAAAGTCATATAAATAAATCTTTCCTTTCCACTTCCCTGAAATGTATCTGATAAAGAAAAAAAACATCTGGAATCCTTAAACCCTAAGCATCAAATGAAGAGATAAAGAACTCAGCAAGCACAGAATGGAATAAGAAACTGACCAAGAATAGAAAGGGAGGAGAGATACATGCAGAGGTCCCCTATCAGCTACTGCAACACGGATCCGCCATCTTGGACTCCTACTGGAGATCAGCAAACAGGAGGTACAAGAAAGCAGCTTCACAGAGCTTCCAGCAGGAGACAGGACAACCGGTAGCCAGCGATATAGGCCTTCCCACTCCCCACCCTTCTTCACCCCCACTTAGCCTCCTCTGCTTCCTGTGGCCACAATCTCTTGGCCAGGAAGCACCAGCTTTACCCTGGTGTCACTTGGATTCCACATGCCCGCACTGGCCGGCTCCCTGAGTGCCTTTTGCTGGCTGCTGGTGTTATTTTTTTCCATTTCTTAAGACTTCTTCCTTACCTCTCACCACCTCCCCCTCCTTTCTCTCAAATAGCTGGCTCTGTGCACCATCTTTGCTTCTTCCTGAAAGGCTGCGCAACTCCACTAGACTGTGACACTGCTTCCTAGCCCATGCCGCCACGCTGGGGGGACCCCAGGGTTTTTTTGTTTGTTTGCTTTGATTTGTTCTGTTTTGATCTGTTTGTTTGTTTTCTATTTCTTTTCTCAGCTTGGGAGCCCCTTCTAGCCAGGCAGTACTGTGCAGCTTGGAAGCTACTCCCATACTCTGTGCAGATGCACAGGGACATCCCTGGGGGCATTTCTTTTTTCTTGTTTTTGGGTTTGTTTCTTTGTTTTGTTTCCTTCTCTCTCTTATTCCATTTTTGTCTTTCTTCATTTTCAGTCTCTTGATTTATTCATTTTTTTCTTTTACCCCTTTTTTTTAATTTTTGTTTTTCCCCATTTCTCAGTCTTTCATCTCTCCACTCCAAGAGCAAGCTCTCGTAGCACTCTTTTTTGTCTGTGTGTTTTTGGCTCCTGTTCTCTCTCCTCTCTCTCAACTTTCCCATACCCATTTTAGCTCCACACATCACAATCTACCCCTTCCTTCCTGCCTACCTGCACCATGTGCTGAACATCACACTCCCAAGCAGCACAGGCACAGCCTACTGGAACCTGCCCTGCACTGATTCCCACTCCGCACTGTCAGCCCTGGTATGTGCCACAAACAACCCATCCCAGCAACTCCCCTTAGGCTGGACCTGACCTGCTGTACCATAGCTGCCTGAGTGACTGACCCTGCCCATTGGAGAAGGAGGTGAAAAGTATTGTGCCCACAGACGACCAATCAACAAAGAACACACAGCCCGCCTGCTCAGACGTAACCAAATAAAAAAAGCAGGATGAAACAAACAAATCTACGATCAATAAATGAGGAAAACAATCACTGAATGCCCCGAAGACAGCAGACAATAGCAAAACATTTACAAAAACAGGACAGAATTGTTCCAGTAAGCATCTAAAATAAAACACCAGATGACCTTCCAGCAGAAGAAAAGGCACTAGATGTAACCGATCGGGGATTCAAATCTCTAATATTCAGACTTATCCAAGAGTTGAAGCAAAAAGCAGACAGAAATGAGGAAAAAATAGACAAATTTATGGAAAATACAGACAAAAACATGGAAGAATTCAAGAAAATAATACAGAAACAAAATGTTAAAATAAATTCACAACTAGAAATCATTCAAAAACAACAATTAGAAATCCAAAACATAAACAACAAGATTTCAGAAATGGACAGTGTCACAGAGGGCTGAGGATTAGGTTGAAACGATGGAAGATAGGAACAGTGAAATTGAAGACAAATGCTTGGCTGCAACTCTGTTTGAGGAAAAATCAGAAAAAAGAATAAAGAAAAATGAAGAAACCCTGAGAATTATGTGGGATACAATCAAAAGCAAAAATCTGCAAGTGATCAGATTTCCAGAACGAGGGAGAAAACAGAAAACTGAGAGAGGATCACTTAAGAATTGCTGACAGAAAACTTCCCCAATATCATGAAAGATGAAAAGCTGACCATCCAAGAAGCTCAACGAACCCCATATAGGAGAGACCCCAAAAGAAAATCACCCAAGCATATAAGCATGCTCGTTAAAACCAAAGACAAACAAAGAATCCTGAGAGCAGCTCGAGAAAAACAAAATGTCACATA
This sequence comes from Dugong dugon, assembly GCA_030035585.1. Lineage (NCBI taxonomy): Eukaryota > Metazoa > Chordata > Mammalia > Sirenia > Dugongidae > Dugong > Dugong dugon. The sequence continues at coordinate 15,467,024 of CM057479.1, forward strand.
CAGAGGAGAAACAATAAGACTAAGCTCGGATTATTTGGCAGAAACCACGTAGGCAAGAAGGCAATAGATGACATATATAAAATCTTGAGAAAAAAAAATTGCCAGCCAAGAATAATACATCCTGCAAAACTCTCATTCAAATATGATGGTGAAATTAGGTCATTTCCAGATAAACAGAAATTAAGGGACTATGTAAAAACAAAACCAAACTTGCAAGACTTATTAAAGGGAGTCCTTCGATCTGAGAACAAACATCAGACCACAGGCTGAATATAGGACACAGGATTGTACTAGCCAGATACCAACCTAGGAAATGAACTCTTAAGGGCTGTGCAAAACCAAAACAATTACAACAGGGAACGAGAGAGGTTAATCTGTAAATGACAACAGCATCAGAACAATAAAAGAGGGAATAAATGGTATAGGTATAGAACCTTCTAATGGAGAGGAAGGCAAGGCGATACCAAGTAATAATAGACTGGTTCAAGTCTAGGAAGATAAGGGTAAATTTCAAGGTGACCACAAAGTTAACAAACCTACTCATCAAAATAAAGAAGAAAAACATAAAGTCTCAGTAAAAACAAAACCTACAAAAACAAAAGAAATGAAAAAAAAAAAAAAAATCCAGAAACGAAAGGAACTACTCAGCACAGGAGATGAAGAGGAACAAAGAAAATGTCAGCACCACAAAAAAAAGCACTACAAAATGCAATCCCACTCCTAGGAATATACCCTAGAGAAATAAGAGCCGTCACACGAATAGACATATGCACCCCCATATTCATTGCAGCATTGTTCACAATAGCAAAAAGATGGAAACAACCTAGATGCCCATCAACAGATTAATGGAGAAACAAACTATGGTACATACACACAATAGAACATTATGCAATGATAAAGAACAATGATGAATCTGTGAAGCATCTCATAACATGGATGAAACTGGAGGACATTATGCTGAGTGAAACCAGTCAATCATAAAAGGGCAAATATTGTATGAGACCTCTACTGTAAAAACTCATGAAAAAGTTTACACACAAAAAGTAACAATATTTGTTGGTTACAAGGGATGGGAGGGGTGGGGGTGAAATACTAAATAGACAATAGATAAGTGGTAACTTTGGTGAAGGGTAAGACAGTACACAGTGGTGGGGAAGCCAGCACAACTTGTACAAGGAAAAGTCATGGAAACTCCACGGACACTTCCAAATTCCCTGAGCGACTGAATTGCTGGGCGGAGGGCTGTGGGGACCATGGTCTCAGGGAACATCTAGCTCAGTTGGCATAACACGGTTTATAAAGACAATGTTCTACATTCTACCTTGGTGAGTAGCGTCTGGGGTCTTAAAAGCCTGTAAGCAACCATCTAAGATACTCCACTGCTCTCACCCTTTCAGGAGCAAAGGAGAATGAAGAGAACAAGATACAAGGAAAAGATTAGTCCAAAGGACTAACGGACCACAGTTACCAAGGCCTCCACCAGACTGAGTCCAGTACAGCTAGATGGTGCCTGGCTACCACCACTGACTGCTCTGACCGGGATCACAGTAGAGGGTCCCGGACAGAGCTAGAAAAGGATGTAGAACAAAATTCTAACTCACACAAAAGAAGACCAGATTTACTGGTCTGACAAACTGGAGAAACCCCAAGAGTACGGCCCCTGGTGAAGTCACTCCCGAAGTTCACCATTCAGCCAGGGACTGGACAGCCTCATAAAACAAAACAGGACTAATGAGGCACAGCAGTCCAGGGACAAGGACTAGAAGGCAGGAGGGGACAGGAAAGCTGGTGATAGGGAACCCAAGGTTAAGAAGGGACAGTGTTGACATGTCTTGGGGTTGTTAACCATTCTCATAGGGCAATATGTGTACTGTTTAATGAGAAACTATTTGTTCTGCAAACCTTCATCTAAGGTACAAAAAAAAAAAAGAATTATCTATGTGAGATCAAATTGACAACAGCAACTCAAAAGGTTTGATGGGAAGCCTAGGGGGCAGTGAGTTAAAGATAACGGTGATGGAATAATCTGGAAAAGGACAGTGAGAATAGCAGCACAACTGGAAGAATATAATCGATGTCACTGAATTGTACACGTAGAAACTTTTGAAATGGTATAATTTTGGCTATGTCTATTTTCACCAAAAAAAAGGTCCTCTATTTGTCGGACCAATGAAGACCCTCCTGACTTTTGTTACTGAAACCCATACCAATGACTGTTAAGAAAGATGATTCAAAATGTAAGATTACAATTTCTAGCCAATCAGTGAAAAAGTGACGCTTTCAATGATTCTACCCATTTTGTGACGTTGATATATACCGATGGCTCTGTAACTGTTCTGGGGACTCGGGCAGACATGGCTGTGGCAGCGTGCTTGTCCGTTTTCCCATTCTTGCCTATTCGGTGATATTCTTTGGACACGGGCAGAAATGGCTGTGGCAGCGTGCTTGTCCGCTTCCCACTTTTGTCCTTTTGAATATATGCCAAATAAAACTTTCTTTTTACTTAAAAAAAAAAAAAAAAATGTCCTCCAAGGTCGAGAAGGGAGAGTGTTGACATGTTGTGGGGTTGTTAACCAATGTCATAAAACAATATGTGTACTGAATGTTTAATAAGAAACTATTTGTTCTGTAAATCTCCATCTAAAGTACAATAAAAATAAATTTACAAAAGAAAAAGAAAAAAGACATCTGAAGGCTTGGGGGAGTTGAATGACAACATTCATAGAGAAGGAGAGGATATGGGAAAATCTGAATGCCATTAGCAATATAAAGAAGTCTAATTCTCTTATTGATGGCTTGAGTGTTTACATAAATAACTTCCACAGGCGCTTTTATCCTTTATAGGAACTGCCTTCTCTGGAAGTCACTGACAATTGCAAACACAGCAGTATTTCTATACACATAAGCTTGGGTCCAACTTATAAACTTAATGTTTATAAAGCATGTAGTCAGTCTACATATCTTTATGCGTGTTACACATTATCGTAAGTGTACACGTTTTTTATGCCTATTGGCATAAAAGTAAGAAAGTTCCCATCCAGTGAATGGGAGAAATTAAGGCCAAATTTTCCATTTTAGTCTAAACCCAAAAGATGAGCTTTAGAGCAAAAAACAAATGTTTCTTATAACGAATAAATAAAAATAGAATTATATTTTTATATCTGAGTGCATCAACTATGTGGAGAAAAGAACATATATAAGAAACAAATTCCTTCCAAATAAGCCCGTACATTAAAAAACAAGAGTAGGATATGGGAAGAAAAAAAATTACTGGGCATCAATTACGTAAATAAAGAAGGCCCTGCAGCATGATGGTCAAGGAAAGAAAGGACAAGGGCAGGAATGGAAGCACAAAGGTGGTCCAACAACCCACAGAACAAAAGAACAAGCACTCAACTACAGAGGTTTGCATGGTAGTCTGCATCCTGGGAAGTTTTCAGGTCAACTTGATGTGAAGTGGCTTTTTAAGAAAAAGTGCCCCTTTCTTTAGAAAAGATACTGTATTCACATGGCCCCAGAAAGGTACTAAAGAGTTCCTAGCAAAAAATCTTGTGTCACTCGCCCTGTCCCACAGCCCCCAGTTCACCTCCGTGAAGGAGACCAGTGTTATCAGCTTCTGTGTAACAGAGTGAAGCACTTTTACATATGGTAAATCCAGGCTCGCCCAGCACCTTCAGATACCACAGGAAACTAGATGGAGCCCCAACAGGGTATTTTCCAGGGAGGTGTTTAATCTTCCCCCCCTCACTCCTTCTTTAAGGTAGAAAGCTTCAGGGCTCTAAAGACACTGTTTATCCTGAACTTGCAGAGAATTCTACATGAGGCTTTATTTTTCAATGGCGAGCCTACTTTTTAAAAGCCCAAAATAAGTAAATTAAGTTTAAAAGCAGATTAAGAAGACTTAGGTGATGAAAACAGTGCCTAACACATAGTAAAAACAAAAACAAAAAAACAAATCCATTGCCATCGAGTTGATCCCGACTCATAGCGACCCGACAGGACAGAGTAGAACTGCCCCATAGGGTTTCCAAGGAGCGGCTGGTGGATTCAAACTGCCAACCATTAGGTTTGCAGCTAGCAGCTAAGAGCTTGACTGCTAATTAAAAGGTCAGCAGTTCGAATCCACCAGCCGCTCCTTGGAAACTCTATGGGGCAGTTCTACTCCATCCTATAGGGTCACTATAGTTGGAATCGACTCGACGGCAGTGGGTAGACACATAGTAGATAACCTGTAAGTAGTTGTTGAGTGAATGTGAGTGTGGCTTTAAAATGCAACATAACATGGGTTGAAATGCTGGCTGTCGCTCATGGGTGGTGCAACCAAGTCTCACTTCACTGCTTGTAAGACAGGGATGAAAACACATCCTCAGAACAAAAAACAAACAAAATACTCCCATATCCTCATATAAAACCAAAAAACCCAAACCAATTGCGGTCGAGTCAATTTTGACTCATAGTGACCCTACAGGACAGAGTAGAACTGTTGCATAGGGTTTCCAAGGAACAGCTGGTAGATTGGAACTTCCGATCTTTGGGTTAGCAGCTGAGCTCTTAACCACTGGGCCACCAAGGCTCCATATCCTCATACAGCTTCTATAACGTCACTGAAATTAAATGAGATAATATACGTGAAGTAGTTAGCATTTCTGATACACATTAAGTGCTCCGTAAAGGGCAGCTGTCATTACAGCTGCAGGGAGCTATCTGTAACATCCCACATACTTTTTGGTACTAGAGATCATTTGGAGATTTGGTTCCCCAGGGCCCTCCAGGCTGTCACTGAAACATCCCTGACCCTGCACCACACTGAGGTGAAGTGACAGTCCAAGTGGGCTTATGGCTGACGGTGAAGACAGAGTCTTACATTATCTGTAACATCACTCAACCAATGTCAACGTCTTCTGTACTCAGAGGGAAAATGTCACACTCAAAAACTGACATCCACAAAGGTATCATGACAATCGCAAAGGGGGAAAAAATGTAACTTTTCAATAATGATATTAAATTATTTGTTTTAAAGTTCTTGCCTGCTGTGTTCAGAGACATAGAAGTTATATGGAAGGTGTCCCACAAAGACATTAACACACACACACACACACACACACAAAACCCCCCAAAACATTAACATTTGATTCTTGAGGTATTACATTTACTCATCACTATAGCAAATATGCATTTGGATTCACTGAAGTCTTTGGACTTTTCACCCACAAAATGTAAAACATCACGACCAATGATTTCTCTTAAGCATCACATGAAAACGAATACAGAGCTTCTGCCCCATGCAGCTGCTGCAAAAGTTGTCTGTTGTTATTCTTTGTAGCACAAGAGCAGTCCCAGCCATTGAAACAGAAGGAGTCAAACCCCCCAGATTTCACAGCACAAGGACAACCTCAGGACACCCCTGGTTTCCCAAATCATGCGTCCAGTGCCTAACAAGGGCTGTTTACAAGTAACCATTTAGCACCTTCTACTGGGATACTTTTTACACAGCGTGGCTGCCTTTCCTCTGAAGAGGAGAAGGTTACAAATAATTTGCTTCCCTGGGCTGCAATTTAAAATAAGGAAGTATGATAACACTGGGTTTTTTTTTTTTTTTTCCCTTAAAAAGGCAATGTTTAAAATCTCTTCCATGTCAATGAAAAAGCAAAAAAAATCTTATTCCTAAAAACGGCTCTTTCATAGAACACCAGGGTTAGTTTCTGAGTGGCACGTTTTTAAAACATTTAATCAGTGATCTGAATATACGTCAACACCTTCTGGTGGCCTGCTATAAAATGTGAACCTTGTCAACAGCAACATAAAAAGGTGACACACTTGGGACGTGGCGCTTTTATGCTGACACACAGTAATAATATAATTTTAAAATTTATCATCTGTTTAGCTGCAAGCAACAACAATTCATCTTTTTGACAATTCATACAATGCTTTAAACAACACCTGGGAAGAAAAACAACGCATTTCTAATTTTTACTTTCATGGTCTTCCAGCTTTCTAGCTATGAATGTGTATCGAGCCACACACAATAAATTTTGTGATTAGGATTAAAATGTTAGCAAAAAATATTCCCCTTGTCACCGCATGCCTCTCCTTGCCTCGGTTAATAAAATTATTTAACACGAGAACTGTAAGTGAAAGCAAATCCCAGAGGAAGCGCGGGCCTCAGAGGGTTCATTTCTGTCACGTCAAATGACATTTTATTCCCAAATCATTTAACCTATGACTTTGCATAACTACTTATAGCTTGAATGCAATCCTAGTGGGGGCCTGTAAGTGACACCAATCCATGGACTAGGAACTCCGTCCAGGCATGGCAATACCTAGCTCATCAGACAGGACAACTGAAAATATATCATGGCAAAATTTTCTTCAAAATGTTCAAAGCGTGTGAATGTACATACATGTGTTGAATGGATTTCTGTTTCATGTGTCCTGTGAGACTTTATGTGATTTAGTGTTAGGCCACATTAACAGCTTTACAACTAATCTCTTTCCTATTACACACTAAACCAAATGCATGCTGCCACATCTACCTGCTGACCTGGTGCCTTAAAGTCTGGTCTTACACCTTTAGCCTGTGGGGCAAAGCAGAAGCCAGCATCAGCACAAAAGAGGATGCAAGCCGGAGTAGGTCAAAAGCTAGCGAAATTTGCAGGCAAGACGAAATTGCAGCGTCTTTGCAAACAACAGTAACTCCCCTGTCTGCATACCTCTTTACAAACACCATACCCTATGAAGACTTTGGTCATCCCCATTTCACAGATGAGGAAACCAGAGTGGTATCATTTCCACTCAGGTGGTCTCCAAATCCAAACCCCATCTGTTTCCTATTGTCCCGCAGCACCCTAATCATCAGCTGAATCTCAAAAATAATAAAGTAGCTAAGAGGGCTTAGCCAAATGGGTTACAGCATCGGAGTACATGGTTTGGAAAAGTGCTATCAGCAGAAGTATATATAAAAATATATGCTCTGCTGTAAAATGGAAAGACAATAGGGTAGAAGGAGGAAGTAGGTTATGAAAGATAGGTGTGTACCTTTGTGAGAAAAAAAATCAAGTATGTGTCTGCATGTCTAGGTGTTTCCTCTTTTCTCATCTCTTTTTATCCTTCTTTTTCCTTCTTTCACAAGTATACGCCTTTTAGGATGTGATCAAATTGACAGATTTTTGACATGTACCACGTGTCCTGTATGTTAAGACCTAGACAGTAGATTTTAATTCCAATAATTTTTACTAATTAATGATTTTTTTTAACACGGTCTTGGTGTTAGACTTCTATATACTCCATAACTTTGTCCACACATTTATTAGAAAGAAATCGTAGAGTCTTTTTCAGAAAATCTCTACTATATTTGCCGGAGGAGAGCTTGCCACTCTATGCAGAATGACAAACTTTCTCTCATGACCATCCTGGCTGAGTCACTGTTACTCTAAAGTTATATTTGAACATCTATGCATAAACTTCATAAAGGCTTCTTTCATCCTTTGTTAATGACAAAATGAACAGACCTCCCATAAGAAAGGGACCCCTGTGACATATGTCCCTTAATGCCCAACCTGTGAAGAGCTTCTTGTGTAACTTCTACAACTTCAACAGGAACTTTTTAATACGGACACTTTACTTTCGAGGTTATGACTCTAGAATTAATTCTAGAGCTGTGTGACCTGTTGCCTAGCCACATTCCTCAGCCACGTTCCTCTCCTTTTTGTATAAATGAGAAATCTGAGGCTGAGGACTTCAGGAATTTGCTGAAATCTGTGGCTCTTGACCTGATCTCTTGTCCAGAGGCCTTCCCTCTCCGTGTCTCCATAATGTTTCACTATTTTCCTATCCCTCTAAGGCATAAAAGGAGCCCTAGTGGCACCATGGTTAAGCATTTGGCTGTTAACTGAGAGGCTGGCGGTTTGAAACAACCCAGTGGCTCCTTGGGAGAAAGACCTTGCGATTTGCTTCTGTAAAGACTAAAGGCTAGAAAACCGTATATGGCAGTTCTGCTCTGTCACATGAGGTCCCTATGAGTCGGAACTGACTTGAGGACATCTAACAACAAAACATAAGGCATAAAAAGCACTCTCCCACCAATAGGTTATTTTCCCCAACATCTAAAGGGGGGAAATCCCCCATACTTAATCAACTGATATAAAAGTTTACTTTTAATTACACCTATTATGAATATTTAAGACTAGGGCCTGAAGCAGAAATCCCCAGCTAATGGTACTGATCGCTGGGACAGCTAAGGATGTCCACTAGCAGTTACACAAGAGAAGGACTCTTAAAACGTGTTTAATTACAGGGAGCTCCTCACAGCATGGAACTGGGGCACAGAGAGCTCAGAAGGCAATTTTCAATTTAGACTGTGCTCCTGAACTAATTAAAAAACCAAATGGGACAGCAACCTGCAGAAGGAGACAACAAACACCGCCCCCCCCCCCCCCCAGCCCCACATTACAACACAGGTAAAGGTATGTGTGAGCCAAAATGGAAAGTAAACCTGCTGGAACCCAAATGTGAAAACCAGCCATTTACAGCAGTGGTCCTGACGGATGGGTGAGTGACATATTGCCCTCTCACTTCATGGCTGGATCTCGGGAACACCACGGCCATCTGTTGTATCTGCAGAGATCCGCAGCTCATACCAGAAGGAAAATGAACAGTTCGGGTGTAGCTGTAATGCACACAAGCTTACAACTGGTATGTGGACTTGGCACTGCCAGGATTTTAGGTTCAAACCCTCAATAATAGATATTTACCCCAACTGTTCGATCAGATCTTCCAGTAGGTCTTTTTTTTTTTTTTTCTTTCTTTTTCTTTTTTTAAATTGTGATGAAAATATACACAACAAAACACGCCAATTCAACAATTTCTACATGTATAATTCAGTGATGCTGATGACATTCTTCAAGGTGTGAAACCATTCTCTCTATCCTTTTCCAAATGAGTCTACCACCATTAACATAAACTCAAGCAAAAACTCTCCCTTCCCCCTTCCCTCCCACACCTGATAAACACTAATAATTTTTGGTTTCTATATATTTGCTTATCTCGTGTGAGTGGGATCAGACAGTATTTGATCTTTTGCGACTGACTTACTTTGCTCGGCATGATGTTTTCAACGTCCATGCATGTTGCTTCAGGACTTCGTTTCTCTTTAGTTTGTTTGTTTGGTTGGTTTTTTTCCAGAACAGGAATTGGTGTGTTTAGTGGGTTGGAGGATAGATGGGGAAGGACAGAGACTTTCAAATGCGCTACATTCTAGTGTGACCATTGAAATGCCTCACAGAGGAAGAAAGGAGTTTCCAGTGATTTGGTGGAGGTTTGAGTCAGCCATAAATCCTGCTTAGCTTCCTTCCATTTACAGTTTATGGCATTAACATTTCTTTTGTGCCGGCTGCTGCTGGGAACCTATTGTAAATTTGGGCAATTAGGACTTTTGTTCCATCTGTCCCTCCCCTCCTCAGTACTGTAACATCAAAGGTGGCCAATTCAGTAGAGGCAAGCTGTCTCTGAAATCCAACCTGAAATGCCTGGTAGAAGTCACAGAACTCTGAATGAAAGGTAGCAGAGTAAATCATAAGGATGCTGCTCTAGCTTTCTGAGACTGTCTTAAAATAATCCTTCTTAAATCTCCTGCACAATGTTCACAAGTCAAATCATGGGTGGCTATTTTAGTACCTCCTTGTCCAAATCCACCCTAAAGTAGATGTGTGAAGCATCACTGAACCACATTGAGCAGAATGTACAGCAAAAAACCCAGTGTTTCTCCCCAGCACTGCCTCTGCATGGGCTTCTATGGTGCTTCAAATAATCTATCTTAAAGTATCTGCATAAACCAGAGCAGGTCACGTAATGCCTGCCACGGGAAGCAGGTAGCCTGAAGAAACCCCGAGATCCTGGTGAACTCCCTACAGCAGATAAGGAGGGCCAGCTCCCAGCTGGATGGCCTGGTGGACAATACCAAGCTGCTTCTATAAGCTGTCACTTGTTACAGGGGAAAGGTATACTCTGGGTGTGTGTATCACAGCAGTGCTGGTGGTTTCCCAGGCAGGAGGACATTCCATCAGACAGTTCCATCCTCAACAGTTTTCTGAGAACCTATTATGTGCCAGCGTGGATGCTGAACTGCAGGGGATACAAAGATGAATGAGGACAAGCCCTTCCTCAGAAAACTTAACAACAGTAGAAGAGACAGACTTAATGATAATTAAGAAGAACTTGCTTCATAATTAGTTCATAAAAAAGGTACAAAATATTATGCACCCCAGTTCTTCAAAATGCTAAATAAGTTACCTTAAACCAAAAAAACCAAACCATTGCCCTTGAGTTGATTCCGACTCATAGTGACCCTACATGACACTGCCCCATAAGGTTTCCAAGGCTGTAATCTTTATGGAAGCAGACTGTCACATCTTTCTCTCAGGAGCAGCTGGTGAGTTCGAACTGCTGACTTTTTGGTTAGCAGTCAAGCACTTAACCACTGTGCCACCAGGGCTCCTTATAGTTACCTTATGACCCAGCAATTCCACTCCTATGTCTATACTCAAGAGAAATGAAAACATATATTCTCACAAAAACAAGTACACAAATATTCATAGCAGCAGAGGTGGAAACAACCGAAATGCCTGTCAGTGGAAGAATGGGTAAACAAAATGTGGCATACCCATACAATGGAATATTATTCAGCCATAAAAAAAGAATGAAGTGCTGATACATGCTACATGGATGAACCTTGAAAACATTAATGCTAAGTGACAGAAGTCAGATACAAAAAGGATATATATATTATGATTCCATTTACATGAAATGTCCAGACTAGGCAAATCCATAGAGACAGAAAATAAATCAGTGGTTGCTATGGGCAAGGAGTGTGGAATGACTGCTAATGGATATGGGGTTTCTTGTAGGAGTGAGGAAAATGTTCTGGAATTAGATAATGGTGATGGTGGCACAACTTTGTGACTAGACTAAAAATCACTGGATTGTATACTTTAAAAGGGTGAATTTTGTGGTATTTGAATTATATCCCAATAAAGCTATTATCAAGAATGCTATGGGAGCTTATAGTTTGGAGGTATGACGACTAAGGAGTAGGGAGGTCATATATGGCACCGTGCTTGTATTAAGATCAAAGTAAGGACTCTAAGCACTTTCTTAAAGTGAAAGAATGAATGAAACAAACAATACAAATAAGTCACTGGATTCATTGCTAACTTTGAGGCCTTCTGGCTAAGAAGAATGGATACCGAATTTCCACTTTCTGAATCTATGGCTTAGATACAGCCCATAGAAATAGCCTTCTAAAAACTCGGGGACTTTGAGCTCTATGTAGCTTGGTTTTCAGGGTTCTAGGCACCCCTGCTCTGTGTTCCAACTGGCCCTGGGCTCGGTTTTGTTATCACATGGAGCACACTGTACTGACTTATCCTTTATACCATAATTTGGGTTAGTGACTATGACTTCTAACTCTATATTCTCAGTCACCAGCACACGGAAGAGACTCAACAAGTGATTGTAGAAGGAAGGAAAAAATGGAGACAGGAATGGAGGGAGGGAGGGAGGGAGGGAGAAAAGATGGAAAAAGTCATTACTTGGTTATAATGGATTTATAGTCCAAGTCTTCAAGCTTTTCCATTTCTCCATTTTCTTATCAGGAGGTATATTTGCTCTAAAAAAAATTTGGTACTTTGGCTTCATTTTCATAGATCAAAATTGGTCAAATAGTGGTGATTTCACATGGTTCATTCTACTATACAGTCACGAGAAAGAATATCTTTTAAATCCTGTTTCATTACACAGAGTGGTTTTTAAACGTGGGCCTCTGAAATCTCCTTCAGGGAGCAACAAAAGAGCAAGAGGGAGGGACTCGGATTCTGGACGCCTTCCTCTTAAAAAAACAAAAACAGAGTTTCTCTGTTAAGAGCTGATTTGAAGACTTGTGTCTAAAAATTCATTTGTATAGCTTATTTACAACTCTATAACAACTCAGATATTAAAAAAATGTTCTTTGGGTCAAGGAAACAAGAAGCAATACTTAAGCTTTTTGCTTTCAGTTCATTTGAAAACTAACAAAAAAAAAACCCAGTTGCTGTGGAGCTGATTCCCATTCATGGACCTCTCATGTGTCAGAGTAGAACTGTGCTCCATAGGTTGAAAACTACAGCGTTTACAAATTTCTATACTGTCTACTGTCAGTACACCTAACGAGGGGCATCTCTGGAGGAGGCTTCCATGTTGGAAATTTTGGACAAGGCAGTGATAGTGAAGTGGGTTAGAAACTCAAAGCAGGAGCCCAAGCGTTAATCAGCGGAGACACTAAATCCAGAAAGTGCTTATTAACCCAAGCCTTTTTACACCCTGTCTATACCACCCTGCTGCCTCTAACCAAACAGGACACTGTAGGTCTCACTCAGTATGAGAGAAAGCTTTTGCTGACGTAGGAGTTGACAGCTATTTGTGATGATGTGTTTTTGTTTGTTTGTTTGTTATTCAAATAACTTCTCCCCCTGAGGAAATTCAAAGGGAAAATGTCAGAAGTATGGGATTAATGATTTTTTAAAATAGATGGCATTCCCCCCTGTTGAACTGAAAAGTATGTACTGAAAAAGAATTCATTCTATCAAATGGTAGATTTTCATGTTAGTTTGATATTAATCCTTTCTAAAGAGTTCTGGTTTAGAGTCACATAAATGACAGCAAGCACTGTACAAGCACCAACATCCTCTGAAGGGCAGCTGATAGGAAACATTCTCAAATCATAATGATCAACAGAACCAGAACACTGATGATCCAACCAATTGGTGATGGGGGACGCATCCAATTCTGCCTTGTCCTCCAAGCTGTGCAGTATTAATGTGCTTCCTAAATTGCTTATAAAGCTAAAAAAATAGTATGTGCTGCTGGGGAACAGGAGAAGGATGGGGAGGGCGGGTAGAGAGGAAAGAGAACAGGGATGATTCAAAAGAGAAAAAGCCTACACCAATAATTACTTTTTTTTTAAATAAAGTTTCCTTTTAATCAGCTGTTAAAGCAAAGAGAAGCTGAAAACATTCCATGTAAATAAACAGCAAAGCACACCAAATGCTTAGCAAACCACACCACCAGGAAGAGTTCACTTGGTACCACCAGGCAAGACCGGCTTTGGTGGATTTAACAATAAAAATGAAGATGGCACCCAAAGACCAGGCTACATGCCATCTCCTTCCCCAAAGAAAAATGGATAAAACTTTCTACTGCGATGAAGATGGGGGCGGGGGACAGAGAACCAGCCAGAGAAAATGCTATTTAGCACAACAATGTGGATAGCATTAGGCCACATGCAAATTTTATCCACAGGGCTTGCAAATAGATGCAATTTAAAGAGCTAATTAATAAAACAGCCTAAAAAGAATGCAGAGTTAATTGCCATTCATCTCCTGGGCTATTTTAACTCAGTTCTTTACATTTGCTGTTAAACAGAATCCCAAATATAGTTTTAACAATCACGTTTCAGTTGCTGTAAGACAAGTTATGTTTTGGCCAAATTTAAGTTCCTTAAACAACATTTGAAAAAGCTGAAGCTGCTACTCTCCTCAGCACTTATTCTGACGGATAAAAAACTTCAACTATAAAGGTTTTCAAGCCAGGCTGCATCCAGAAAGTAAATGTAAAAGAATTCACTGTTCGGTGAACATAGTGCTAGATCTTACTTGCAGTTATTAAAGCTGAAAGAATTGAGTACGATCTTTCAAAAGCATACTCTCATTTCTAGATACGGTTGTGGCACATCTGCTTTAAACCATTCTCCTTCCTTGCTGTGAATCATGGAATTAAAGATAGCAATGATTGTTATCCACAATTTTCCTCCTGACTCTTTCTTCCCTTAAGCCACGTCTGCACTAAATAATTTTTGTTTTGCACTGATAACAAGAGACACGCAAGTCAGATTGTTTCCTTCAGGACAATCTGTCAATGATTGCAAAGATACAATTCAAAACTCACGGCTTTCTTCTCTCTCTCTTTTTTTTTTGGTTTCGAAGAATTGTTGTGGGGTGTCATCGAGTTCTGACTCACAGTGACTCCACGAGACAGCAGAAGAGTTCCATAGGGTTTTCTAGGCTGTAATCTTTACAGGAGCAGATCGCCAGGTCTTTCTCTAGCAAAGCTACTGGGTAGGTTAGAACTGCCAACCTTTAGGTTAGCAGCCTAAAGGTTAGCGCTTAACTCTTGCACCACCAGGGCTCCTTATTCTCCATCCTAGCTCCCCATGAAGCTTGCTGAAGGAGAGCGTGATGCCTTGCCCTTCTGTCTTGGTACCTGTGCTCCCAGAATCCTGAAACTGAGATGAACTATATCCATTTTTCAATTAATAGGCTTAGAATGTCAAAGATTCCATGAGAGATTTTTGAGTGGCAGAAGATAACTTTGTGAATCTGTATTAAGCCCCCACCAACTAGATCCTGGGACCCTACATCTGTACTTTCTCAGGATGGGAGGGACGGTGCAGGGGTGGTGTAGGGGTGGTATGAGAGTCCTTGAAATCCAGAGTGGGCAGACCTGGAAAATACAGGTCTTACCTTGGCCTCAATCCCAAAGGTGCATCTGTACAACTGGCATTTGTCAGGATGAATGATGGTGTTGAGTAATTTCAGGAAAGCAACACATCTGCCAAAATATTACTGCCAAAGTATTTGGAAATAATGTGATTTACCACTGCAGTGTAATTTTACTTTCTGATTGTACAATGAGGGGAAAAGCTGGCTTCTGGCCCCTGTAGGTTTTACACTGTGCTTTAGTTCCCAGAAGCAGCCACTTTGGCCACCCTCCACTGCATGTAAATGCTGGAAGAGACAGGCTAAGCGTGTATCTTCTGTCTCTTCATGTCACCACCTTCTCATTCCCAGTTTAGTTGTTCTTCTTGTAGTAATGACAACTTTGTGCACTATAAAAACCTGGCTAAATAAAAGCCAAATGAATGACATCATTAGCAACTGCTGATATGCTAATTAAATAAAAATATAATTATTTTAAAGTCTAGCTTTTCAACTGAAAATTATTTGAGTGACATATTCAAGAAGAGTTTGGACATTACGCTACCAGGAAGGCAATACATTTAAGGCAATCTTACAAAGTATATGAAATCACAGGCTGTGATACCCTGCAACTATTTTAACTTTAAAAGCTCAATTTACAAATATATACCAATATTTTTTCTCACTTTTAATCACTCCCCCACTGTTTTAGCATAAGAGCTAAAATAACCTAAAACAGCCCTCTGAAACACACACAGCAAGTCTGTTACAAAGATCTGGGGTTCGCGGGTATGGGGGGAGGGAGAATGTATGAAGGAAAGAATTTTCAAAATAATCAAACAGAGTAGCAAAAAATACGTGTGTGTATACGTGCGGTTGTTAAGTTTTAGCCTAATAAAAAAAATTTCCTGGGAAAATTTTACTTTAAAGCAACTCTAAATGAAAATGCATATAATTAAGGGAAAGACCATTGCGTTAAACAGATTGACTGTCTTTAACAAGTTTCTCTTTCTAGCTACTCAGATATGCTATATTTCCTAATTATCACCTTTTAAGGGCCATCTGGGCCCATTCGTCACCATCAGGGGGCAATTCCATTTGCATTGTTCATGGGCTTAGTCATGATCAAATAGTCTGGTGGTAAAGTTCATTAGAAATTAGAACAGAAGCATTCAACTCAACACACTAAACCAAGTATCTGATACTCAGGCACCCACAGGAGAGATAGATGATAAGGACTTCATACATGTTCTCACATAACTAACGAGTCTTCAATGTGCCTCTCATCAAATTGCTTAAAGAAACATTCAGCCCAGTCCCCGAACAGATATGTAATGAAAATTTGATTACATCTCCTCACACTGCAAAATATTTCTCAGTTAAGGAAACGTAACTGTAGTCCTTTATGTCGTTTGCTTCAAAAGTCTATTAAAAGGCCTTTTAATGGTTCCCTCATTCAGTCTACCATTCACAAGCAGTATACTACTTCCTTCCGGTAGAGAACACACAAGAATTATCCTAATTGTATTTTCTGTGAAACAAATGCATAGGACAAGGAAGGCGTATCCAACCCACACAGACCAACGCTGACTAGCTTATAGGTTCCAAAGAGCGTTTCCTTCTGTCCCCCTCAATAGACCTTCTTGTACATTTACAAGCTCTTTACAAACATATTCATGTGCCAACCACAGACTTGAGCCAGGGATATATACACCAGGCAGCTGCTCTTCAGTAGGGCTGGTTGTAAACGGGATGGCTGATTCAAGCCAGGCTTATGCAAGGGCTCCCGCTTCATACCTTGTAAGGTCTGATGCGTAAAACTCAGGAAGTGGCTGCCTGCCTCATCTTGCAGTTTCTGAGCCTAGCTTGCAACGGCCATCGGCCATCTTAAGCTGAACCGCCAGCCTATTGAGATCCAGAAGGAGTGTTTCCTGCTGAGACTCACAGCTTCTCCCGGCTATACCTTAGTGTTGTAAATGAAGACAGCTGCCCTGGGCCTTAATCTAGGCAGGGCAGGTGTAACCCTCAGGCTCTCTGCAAGTGATCCTTGAGCTCTTAAGGCTGTGGAGTTAAGAAGTTACTGTTTTAAAAAGAACCTATTTCATAGCCCCTCATTATCGAGGGTACTATGCTTTTTAAAGGAACAATGGCTTATTTCCTCCCATTTGTACCTTGATATTCCCTCTACCCTTCTGAAACTTCCTTATTTAGACAGTCCTCAGCTCAGACCCCACTGATTTCAAGGCAGTGGCATAGCTCATTTCCAACTGATGCTATTTGATCAATGCTGCCCTGAAAAATTGGTTCTATGCTGAGTTCTCCATTTTAAAAACATATCCTCAGACCTACTATCCAGACATTAATAGAAATTTCAGGAGAAAATAAAGCCTATAGGATCTTCCAGAGATTCAGGAAGGAATAAAAATGGTAATTCAACACTGCTCGGTAAAAGAATCTACAGTAAGACATGGCGCCAATGACAAGGAGCCAATAATTTACTCAAGAACTAGTCATTGAGTCCCTCTCTCTTCACGGGATGATGAAGGAGTTGCAGTAAATGCCTCTATGGCTGAGGTCGGTACAGTTCCTGGCCTCTGGTGTCTCCCACAGGATCGTTGGATAAAGAACTCCAAAGATGTTTCTGCTCTAAGAGGAACTGGGCTGCACCCCAAAACTCCGTGGGTGTGTCGTGGACAGGCCACCAGATATGCATAGGGGTGGCAGAGTGGGTACTTCACCCAGGACACTGTGCCTAGAAGATGCCTGTTGAGTTTTTCCTGCTCCTACTGGGTGCACACTGTTCAAATTAAGCTGCAGTATTCTCTTAGGGAATTCCGAGCATAGGTGTGGTTTGGGTTGGGAGAAGGTCTCTTCCCAGTGTCACGACCCTCATCCTGGCTCAGAGTGTGCCCACAACAGCTCCACACGAACATCTGCCACACTCCCTCCGCACTGTATAGCACAACCAACGGAATAATAGGGGAGATCTGGGCTCTGTCCTGGTGGCGCAGTGGTTAAGAGCTCGGCTGATCACCAAAAGGTCAAAAGTTCGAATCTACCAGTCATTCCTTGGAAACCCTATGGGGCAGTTCCACTCCATCCTATAGGGTCACTATGAGTCAGAACCGACTCAACAGCCACGGGTTTTGGGCTCCGTATCTGGGCTCGACCTCTCTGAGCGTCAATTTCCTCAATTGTATAACAGGAATGTTGTTGTTGGGTGCCCTCCAGTCATTTCGACTCATAGCCACCCCACGTGATAGAGAGGACCTGCCACATAGGGTTTTCTAGGCTGTAATCTTTATGGGAGCTGATCACTAGGTTCTTTCTCCCTCGGAGCCTCCGGGTGGGTTCAAAACACCAATCTTTGGGTTAGCAGCCACCGAGCGCTTAACTATTGTACCACCAGGGCTCCTACTGTAGGAATACCAGTGCCCATATCACAGGGCTGTATGGATGCAGGAGAGTAGTACATGTCAGGTTCCGGCAGAGAGGGTAATCAGTAAACCTTAAGTCCATACTCTTACCCAGGAGAGTCGACTCCCGCTCCCCCCAGTATAAAACAGCAAAGTTCTCCTCATATGATGCTCCCCTTACAGAGCTTTCAACAAAGGAGGCTGTTAAAAAACCAAAAACGTTGCATGTGAAATGTCAGAAAACCAAAAACGTTGATTATAGTGAAAGTTGGTCATTAAATTTCACTTTTTTAAAAGTTTGATTTAAAGGTATATTTTTAAGTCTCAGAGTTAATATATTAATTTTTGGGGGAAAAAGATGATAAATGTTTGAAAACATTGGGATTTTCTTAAAGAATTATTTTTAAACTTTTTTTTTTTAATCAATGCTACTATATTTTCTATCCTTCATTTTTGAAATATATATAATAGCTTTTTTTTTTTTTCCTCTCCCAATTCCTATAGAACTGTTGAGTCTTTATAAAAGTATAAAATTTGTAACAAGTGCAGGAGGCCTGTAAATGTAGCAGAAACGTTGGGGTTATACTTGCATACCCATTACTCCTAACAATTTCACAAGAACACATTTTCATGGATTGTGTGATGTGTTAGCAACAAGGCTCCTATGGGCTTAAATGGAAGTCACACAGCTAAACCTCCATGCACCACTTTGAAAATTTAAGAGTAATTGCTAAGTCCCCCTCAGAGGGTCATAGAAATATTAAAAACCAAAGTATTTTGCTAAGAACTCCAATTATGCCTGAAGGCTTACATCAGACTTTATAAAATGATTGGTCACATATATAATGTACTCCAATACTGTTTTATTGGCTGGTTGTTTTCTTTATAAAAGAGGGTCTCTGTGAAGTCCTGTCTGAAAGGGAGCATACAACACAGTGAAATTCAGTTCTCGTGTTCACCTAAAACCTTGGCTCATTCTTACAAGGGTGGTATGCGTGAGAAGGAAGTGGACTTGGGAACATTTTATCTTGCTATTTGTAGTCTCTGAGGGGACCATTCAGTTTACTGTATAGCCAAGTTGGTAGATTTTGAAGAAATGCATTAAACTGTTGAACATAAGCAATCCACTCTGGTAAGTGTTCATCCTAAGACTCTGTTGTAACTGGTTAAGACTGATCCCTCTACGCGTGATGCAGCTGTAGTGTTTGAGAAGCCCTGTCGTAGTAAAACCTGTCTTCTTTCCAGAATTATGTTCAAGAAGCAAGAAGGTTTACTCATTTTGAGGAAAGCCAGCATTCCTATTGAAAAAGAATTTTTTATTTAAAAAAAATTTCAAACTAACAGAAAAGCTGTAAGAACAGCACAAAAAACTACTGATACCCTTTACCCAGATTCACCAACTATTAACAGTTTGCCTCATTTGCTCTATCATCAGCGCATGACCCACCCCTCCCCCATATAAAACTAAATCCATTGCCATCAAGTCGATTCCAACTCCTGGCAACCACCCCATGTATTAAAGAGTAGAACTGCTCTATAGGATTTTCTTTGTTGTAATCTTTACAGAGGCCTGGTGGTACAGTGGTTAAGAGCTTGGCTGCTAACCAAAAAGTCAGCAGTTTGAATCCACCAGCTTCTCCTTGGACACGCTACGGGGCAGATCTACTCTGTCCTAAAGAGTCACTATGAGTTGGAACTGACTTGACAGCAATGGGTTTTTGGTTTTAATCTTTATGGAAGCAGATCACCAGGCCTTTCTTCTGCAGCACTGTTAGGTGGGTTTGAACCACCAACCTTTAGGTTAGTTGTTATTGTTGTTAGGTGCTGTCAAGTCGGTTCTGACTCACAGCAACCCTACCTCCGACAGACTGAAACACTGCCTAGTCCTATGCCATTCTCACAATCGTTGCTGTGTTTGAACCCATTGTTACAGACACTGTATCAATCCATCTCATTGAGGGTCTTCCTCTTTTTCGCTGACCCTCTACTTTACCAAGCATAATGTCCTTCTCTAGGACTGGTCCTTCCTGATAACATGTCCAAAGTATGTGAGATGAAGTCTCACCATCCTTGCTTCTAAGGAGCACTCCGGCTGTACTTCTTCCAAGACAGATTTGTTTGTTCTCCTGGCAGTCCATTGTATATTCAATATTCTTCACCAACGCCATACTTCAAAGACCTCAATTCTTCTTCAGTCTTCCTTATCCATTGTCCAGCTTTCACGTAGTATGAGGTGATTAAAAAATACCATGGCTTGGGTCAGGTGCACCTTAGTCCTCAAAGTGACATCTTTGCTTTTTAACACTTAAAAGAGGTCTTTCGCAGCAGATTTGCCCAGTGCAATACATCGTCGGATTTCTTGACTGCTGCTTCCATGGGAGTTGATTGTGGATCCAAGTAAAACAAAATCCTTGGCAACTTTAATATTTTCTCCATTTATCATAATGTTGTTTATTGGTCCAGTTATAAAGATTTTTGTTTTCTTTTAGGTAGAGCTGTAATTCATTTGTGTGACCCAGGATCTAAAAGATATATATATGTCCGTCTGTATATCTATGATTTTTTTTTCTTGAACCATTTATAAGTTGTATTCATCATGCCCCTTTACCTTAAATACTTCCCTAAACCAAGGGCACTCTCCTATACAACTGCACTACAATTATCAAAATTAGGAAATGTTACACAAATACAATACTACTATTTATTCTACAGACTTTATCCAAATTTCACAATTGTCTCAATAATGTCCCTTCTGGTCCAAGAAATTTCTTTTCAGTCCAGGATCCAATCCTGGATCACACATAGCATTTAGTTTTCATACCTCTTTAGTCTCAGTAAATTATAATACTAAGTTCTTCTTAAAGACGTTATTCGTAAACAAACGACTCCTTTTATAATCTTCTGATGTGTGTGACTCTGGGCCAAATAATCACAAAAGAAAAATTAAAATGTATAGAACAAATCAAATTATTGTTTTCTTCCTTTCATGGGATAGGAAAAAGCATTTAGGATAGCCCCCAGTAAAACATCAGGAAAAATGTGATGCGTAAGAAATAGGCTATTGGTTTATCTGGTTAAAGCCCCATGCCAATGCAACTAAGGTTTCAGGCTAGTGACAGAAACACCAAGAGACTACCCCAAGGCCATGGGCTGGACTCATTAATTTCAGCAGCCATCCCCTCTGTGCTACTGGTCAGCGGGAGGGCGGGATATGGAGTATATGGAGCGTAGGTATTCTGTAGGCACTCAGTGAACACAGCCAGAATTTCCATTCTACCTTGGCAGGTCATTCAATAGTAGAAATGTATAAGATACTCAAGACCTTACTTAGGTACAAAACCAACAGGCTTTTCTACTATTGGTGACAACTCTGGGGCTTTGGATTGGGGGTGGGAGGCTTGGTCTGTTGGCCAACTAGCCTTTGTCAACGATCTTCTTCGGAGGTCTCATGTAAAATTATCCTTTATAAGGCTTGGTAAACTTAGCTATTATTCTTTTAACTCAAAGCAACAGGAACATCAGCCAGGCACCTCCACTATCTTAACCCTACCAGTGCCAATTCATCAGGCAAAGGTATTCACCATCTAACTTGATTCACCAAAAGTTTAAAGTGGAATTATGAAGTGGGAGTATGGTTTTATGGAAAGGTACACTACATCCCCAAAGACCTGTCATATGAGCACAGACAAGTGAAAAGGATACTCTAGAAGTCAAATGTGGGTATCAGATAGTCTTGTGAATGTCTGGAAGAAGACAAGGTTTTTAAAAAGCGCCTTCCATGTGTTGTCTTAGGCATTGCCAATGAGAATTCCGGCCGGTAAAACCTGACCTAACAGCAGTTTGTTTTTTTGCCAAAGCTGTGAATGCAAAAGTTTCAGGCACAAATATTGAAAAACTACACATAAGCATACTAAATTTTTACATGGACTACTGCCCCAAGAATAAAATACAGTCATTTAAATACTGTTATTTAAATTCTAAGCATACACATTAGATAGTAATTTGCAGGGCTCTTTAGAAAGTTGTTTCTCACACCAGGAAGTAGTTGGCCAAACATTTTCGCTGACTGAAATTTCAAAGTATAAGCTTGGTTGAATTCTGTACACAATCACAGCTACAAGAATCCACAGATAGGGTTTTATTTGCATTTTACCACCCATCTCCTCTCTCCCCACCCCCCCCATCCCCCGTCTGGAAACAGAAAAAATATGGTTTCTATAAAGTGGACTGTGATTACTCGCTCTGTGACAACTGGACAGATGTGTCATCTGCAGATATAACAGGTCTGTGCTTCACAGCCCCTGCAAAATTATGCAGATCGCCATCTGAGGAGCAATACGAGTGAATCAAAAGGGAAAAAGGCAGTCCCAGCACAGTGGACACCTGGGTAACACTCTGGTAAACAGACACACAGACCCGCCAAGGGAGGAAGGCTTAAGCTGAATACCCGAAAAGGTCAGGTTTTCAAGAGCAGTCCTGGGATGCAGAGCATTTCTGAAGGCTGAAAACTCCCATTCTCCTTTTATAACACGTGTTTGCAGGGAAGAGTTTAATTAGCTACACAGTTTAGGTCAAAGAGCTCCTTTCTAAAGAAGTCTATCAGAAATACAAACAAACTATAATATCTCGAGGGAAAAAAGATCATTGCTGCCTATGTGCCCAGTTTATCACTGCACAGAGCAAATGCTCAGCACACAGTAGGCCCTCACTAAACGTTCAGAAAGTCATGAATGGAAAGAGAATCATCCTGCACTTTCAGTTTTCCAAAAGTTAACCGAGATTAAAATACCAGGAGAGTGAAAGACTTCATGCTCATACCTCCTACCTTCCCTTTAATTATACAAAAGACTATTGTAACAAATCCTCTATGTAAGTCTCCTAAAACAGAAAAGATAATAAATAGTTTCCTAATTTTGGTTTGGTCATAGAAAAGGCAAATTGGTGCATAATTAAGATTTGTTGGTGCAAATTTATCTGCATCTTTTAATTGGTGTTAATTAGATTAGGACTAAAATTTCTTTGATCCTACATCTTGCCTTTTTTTGGATGCAAACTAATTTTCTCAGCTGGATATCAAAGTTTCCCATTAATTACACTTTCCTACCAGGAGTGTCTTTAACAATGTAGACTCAAACATGTAGACAAACAGCAGTTTTCAAAAGGGCCCTGGACCAGCCTTTTGGGAAAAACAAGGAGGGGGGAGAACTGACACTTGGGAGACAACTAGTGAATTCACCCAAATTCACCGGTGAATCCAGGTTTTCACATTAGCAAATTGGGGACTGCCGACGCATAAGGGCCCACACATTTGATTGCTGTCAGTACCATCCTGCGGAGCCCTGGTGTTGCAATGGATAAGTGCTCCCCTGCTAGAGAAAGGTTGGTGGTTCAAACCTACCCTGCGGCTCTGCAGGAAAAAAGACCTATTGATCTGCTCCCAGAAAGATTAGTAAAAAGGAGCCCTGGTGGCAAAGTGGGTAAAGCAATTGCTAATCGAAAGGTCAACGGTTTGAAACCACCAGTGGCTCCACGGCAGAAAGATGTGGCAGTCTGCTTCCATAAAGATTTATAGCCTCAGAAGCCCTATGGGGTCACTATGGGATCTCATAAAGATTGCAGCCTAGAAAACCCTGTGGAGCAGTTCTACCCTGTCACATTGGGTTGCTATGTGTCAAAAACAGACTCGATGGAACCCACACCAACCACTGTGTAACTCTGGAGTCCCTGGCTGGTGCAAATGGTTAATGTGCTTGGCTGCCAACCAAAAGGTTGGAGGGTCAAGTCCTCCCAGAGGTGCCTTGGAAGAAAGGCCTGGTGATCTGCTTTTGAAAAATCAGCCTTGAAAACCTTACAGCACACAGTTCTACTCTGACACACGTAGGATGTTGGGATTGACTTGACAGCAACTGGTTTGGTTTTCACTTTTTAATGTAACTCTGCCACCAAGTACAAATGTCAGAGCAAATGTTCTGAAACAACAATACCTAAATGTGTAGCCTCACAGTTAAGAAGATAATCTACTTAAAAAAAAAAGAAAAAGAAAGAAGATAACCCACTTTTAAATTCCAAGAATATCAATATGCTGCCTTTTACTCTGAACTACCCAGGTCCACTGGAAATATTGGCATGGCCACTTTCCACGGAAAACGAGCACAAACGTAAACCATCTTGGGTGAATTAAGTTCCGTATTTCATACGGTTTCCTCCAAATATTGTAACTTGTCTACATCGGTTCACATGTTGAGAGAAAATGCCACAAAATACATTCAATATCTTTTATGGTAAGGTGACCCAAAATAAAATTTTATGTAGTTAAGGGTTTTTGATAGTTCTTGAGCCATCGTTTTCCTCTCACTATGGAGCAGTGATGATTGAAACCTGATGTGCAATGCAAAAAAAAAAAGGCTATAAAACATTTTATGTAGAAATAAAACAGTAACCATTGAGTTTTGCTATGATGTCTGAGTAGATATTCAGCATGAAAACATGATAAAACAACTGTAAACTGATTGAGATCAAATGTAATTACAATGACTTGTCTCCAATGAATGACATAAACTAAATACAGTCACAGACTTCTCCAAAATTACTTTGGGCAAAGAACCAAGAGAACACTATATCCTTTCTTCACTATAGGCATTTTGCCAAATAAATCACAAACACACAAGCTTTAATAACCACGACCAAAAGAGCACTTGGGAACTCATAATGGAAACATTTAAAACACACACACGCACACACACACAGACACACACACACTCATCTTTGATAAAACTATTTTCATATTAATATATTTCCACTGAAAAAGCCACATGTTTGAGGTTTTTAATTGGTATCCCCCAGAAATAAACTTAAGCAGTGAGAAGCAATTATAGGTGTTTTTTTTCCCCTCCTTTTCTCTAAGTCAATGTATTTGGCTGCCTTTCCTGGCATCTTTATTTTGGAAAGACTGTACGAAAATGCATAAAAATGTTCAGTTTTTGTACGGTTAAAAGTAAACAATAACCTGGATTCTGAAATAAGCTTATTTCTTCTATAAGCCGATGAAGATGGATTTTCTCCCTCACTCTCTGCCCCTTTTGATGTGGCTTACAATTGACTGCATTATCCCCAAAACAGTAAAAAGAAATGGAGTGTTGACTCCATTCATTTAGCACTGGAGTCAACACTCAACAAAGAGCACTAGGAACCTGGCAAACTGGCAAAGAAAAAGGGACAACATGTGTTCTAGGTCCTACTTTTCAACTTTGCCTCGTTTTACAACCTTTATCTCTGAAATTGTGGCAATATTGATATAAGCCATTTGGGAGTACTATCAAGAAAGCAGAAATCCAATTCCACACCTAGGTATATACAAAAAAATAAAAACATACATCCATACAAAAATTTGTACATGAATATTCATAGCAGCATTGTTCATAAGAGCCAAAAAGTGGAAACAACTCAAGGTCCATGAACTGATGAATGGGCAAATAAAATGTGTTAATGTGGTACCCAAGCAATTACTGATTACACCTCAACATAAAAAAAACAAAAATTCTCACAACTGGACATCATGATAAATGGAGAAAATATGGAAGTTGTCAAGGATTTCATTTTTTTTGGATCCACAATCAACGCCCATGGAAGCAGCAGTGAAGAAATCAGAAAACGTATTGCGTTGGGCAAATATGCTGCAAAAGACCTCTTTAAAGTGTTAAAAAGCAAAGACGTCATCTTGAAGACTAAGGTGTGCCTGACCCAAGCCATGGTGTTTTCAATCACCTTATATGCCTGTGACAGGTGGACAATGAATAAGGAAGACCGAAGAAGAATTGATGTCTTTGAATTACGGTGTTGGTGAAGAATACTGAAGACACCATAGTCTGCCAGAAGAAAAAACGAATCTGTCTTGGGTGAAGTACAGCCAGAATGCTCCTTAGAAGCAAGGACGGCAAGACTTCATCTCACATACTTTGGACATATCAGGAGGGACTAGTACCTGGAGAAGGACATTACGCTTGGTAAAGTAGAGGGTCAGCGGAAAAGAGGAAGACCCTCAATGAGATGGACTGACAGTATGGCTGCAACAATGGTCTCAAGCATAACAACGATTGTAAGGATGACGCAGGACTGGATAGTGTTTCGTTCTGTTGTACATAGGGTCGCTATGAGTCAGAACTGACTTGATGGCACCTAACAACAACAACATATCCAAACAACAGAATATTATTTAGCAATAAAAAAGGAATGAAGTACTGATACATGCTACAACATGGATGAACCTTGAAAAAAATTATTTGAAGTGAAATAAGACAGTCACAAATGATCATAAATTATATGATTCCATTTATATGAAATATCCAGAATAGGCGAATCCATAGATATAGGAAGTAGACTGGTGATTGCCTAGAGATGAGTGGTTTGGAGATAAATGAGGAGTGAATATTAATGGATAAGTTATTTCTTTTTGGGGTGATGAAATGTCCTAAAATTAATTGTGGTTAGGTTGTACAACTCTGGGAATAGGCTAAAAACCACTGAATTACATACTTTAAATGAGTGAATTGTATTGTATGTAAATATCTCAATGATTATATATCTATACATATATATATACACACATATAAAGAAGTAGAAATTGTTATATCCTGTAATGCAGGAGTTCTGGTCCCCATAATTTATGTTACAGTTAAAGATACGAGGTTTACCATGAAGATTGATGAGTACTCCCAGTATGATTTTATTTCAGCTTTGTCCTCCCCTAAAGAGCAAGGAAATTAGGAAAGGCCCATACCGCCACCAAATCTGCTCATATCAAGGTCACCAATGACCCCCATGTTGCTAAAGCCAGTGGCCAATTCTCAGTTCCCCCATTACTTGACCTACCAGCACCAGCTAGCACAGTTAATCACTCCCCCAACCTGATATACTGTGCTCACTTGGCTTGCTGGAGGCACACTCCTTGGTTATCATTCTACCTTACTGCTCACTCCTTTCAACCCCTTTCCTGGCTCTTTGCCCTCCACCCTTCTCCAACCCTTTAATGTTGGAGTACCCCACAGTCAGCCATGGGCTCTTCTCTATCTACACTCACTCCCTAAGTGACCCAACCCTGTCTCACTCCTTAAGGCTAGCTCTATACTAACAACTTCCAAATGTATATCTCCAGTCCAGACCTCTCTCTCAAATGCCAGACTCCTATATTCAACTGCCTACTTGACATCTCCACTTAGATTTCTAATAGATATCTCAAATTCAACATGTCCAAAGCTGAACTCCTGATGCCCTCCCCCAGTGAAACCTTGCTCCATCTATAGCTTTCACCCATCTCAGCTGAGGACAACTCTTTTGTTCCAGTCACTCAAGCCAAAATCCTTGACTCCTCTTTTTCTTTCAACTGAGAAACATTCATTCTACCAGGAAATCTTGTTGGTTCTGCTTTAAAATATATCAAAAATAGGTGTAACTACTTCTCAGCCTGGTTTGAGCCACTGTCATCTCTTACCTGGGTCATGGCCATCACCTCCTGCCTGCTTCTACTCTTGTCTCCTACCATCTGTTCTCAACATGGCACCCAGATGGACCACTTAAACCATGAGTCAGTCAGGTCATGTTCCTCGTCTGCTCAGTGGCTCCCTTTACACTTAGAGTAAAAGCCCAAATACAGTGATTTGGCCCCCAGTTCCCTCTCTAATCTCACCTCCTACTGCTTTGTGACATTATTCATGTTCCCCATGTTATGCAGCCATCATCACCATTTCCAACCTTTTCATCACCTTTATCAGAAACTCGGTATCCTTTAAGCAGTACTCATTTCCTTCTCCCACCCACCTCTGGTAACCACTAATAAACTTTGGTCTCTGTGTACTTGTCTATTCTTGATATTTCACAGAAGTGGGGTCATACAATATTTGTCCTTTTCTGACTGACTTATTTCCCTCAGCATAATGTTTTCAAGGTTCTTCCACGTTGTTTCATGCACCAGGACTTCATTTCTCTTTATGGCTGAGTAATATTCCATTGTATGGATATACCACATTTTTATCCATTCATCTGTTGATGGTACACTTGGGTTGTGTCATGGATCGAATTGTGTCCTCCCAAAAATACATGTTGTAAATCCTAACCCCTATACGTGTGGATTTAATCCCATCTGGGACTAGGGTTTTCTTTGTTATGTTAATGAGGTCAAATCAGTGTAGGGTGTGTCTTAAACCAATCACTTTTGAGATAGAAAAGGAGCAGTCTAGGCACAGATGCAAGCAAGCAGGAATGGGGGAAAGATAGATGCCATGTGGAGATCTCCAAAGAATGTTGAGAAGAAAGGAATTTTCCACCACAGCAGACAGAGAGCCTTCCCTTAGAGCCAACATCCTGAATTTGGACTTCAAGCCTCCTAGACTGTGAGAATATAATTTCTGCTTGTTCAAGCCACCCACCTGTGGTATTTCTGTTATAGCAGCACTAGATAACTAAGACAGGTTGTTTCCACCTTTGGGCAATTGTGAATAGTGCTGCAGTGAACACTGGTGGCCGCATAGATTTTTAAAACACAATGAACAGTGAGAAAAACTGAGGTAAAGGTTACTGCTGCTGTTTAATATTTATTATAGCCCGGAAATAATGCTAAGTAACACAGAGGAGATTTGTTCACCTCCATGATTTTACAAGGAAACTGTGGGATACTTACACTCCTCTAGCAAATGAAAATTCTCAGGTAAAGGAGGAGAATGTGCTCTCAAGTTCCCAAGAGCTGAAGTACCAATATTTGGAGCAGCGAGGAAAGAGCAGATCATAGGAGATTTCCATTGGACTCAAGTCATCTTCAAGACATTCAGATTTCTACTAAGATACTCTTCCCTCCAATGACTTATGGAGATAGGCTTTAAACAGGAAGACAGTTCTGAAAATAATCCACCCTCTGAAAGGACAAAGTTAAAGTGACCTGCTCATCTTGTATACAATGTTGGTATTGTGAGCAAAATACCCTGGCATTGCTGAGTTTGGAAACAACAAGAACAGATGGATCTTATTCACAATTTGCAGTTTTAGAAATGTTATATGCAATTTTTCAATAAGACTGAGGAGATACTGCCATATTCTAAGTAACAAAATTATCTATTTAAAAACTTATCATTATGGAGTTCTCTAATTAAGACTAAAGAAATTCTCAGAGAAAAAGGTCTAAAGTGGTTATCTACAGTGTATTTGCTTTTCCTTGAGAAACACTTTAATAACAGGGACAGATAGTTATAATAATAATATAACTCTGTATTAAAGAGCTGTATTATCTTCTAGAAGACATGAGACAGATGCTCATCCAAGAACCACCTGGGAAGCCTGTAGTGCAAGCCTCAGAGGAGACAGCTCCAAGGAGAATCATCTCACACCCACTGTGTTTCTGACTGCAGCAGACACAGTGATGCTTAGAGCTAAAATAAAAAGGGAAGACATTAGGGATCAACTATGATTTATACCTCTGGACCTTCAGCACAGCTTGCACTCAAGCATCTCTTTTTCTTTCTTCCTTTTCTGTTTGGATTACAGAAAGTCCATGTCATGTCCTGGTACTAAGTAAAGAGGAGAGTTGGAATTTGCCTGGGCTACTCAGGAATTGGAGTCCCTGGGAGGTGTAGACGGTTAGTGCACTGAGCTGCTAACCGAAAGGGTGGGTGTCTGAGTCTACGAACAGATGCCTGGGGAGAAAAATCTGGCAATCTACTTCTGAAAAATTAGCCATTGAAAACCCTATGGTGTATGGTTCTACTCTGCACATATGGGGTCATCATCAGTTGGAATCTACCTGATAGCAAGCAGACTCAGGAACTAAGGTAGTTTGTGCTGGGTAAAACTGGCCTAAACATAAGCATTTTTTAGTTTTGTACTAGCTCAGAATAAAGCTCTTACTATTTTCAATACGATTCTTTATAGTACACTTTCAGGCAAAACGTTAATGGTTGACCAGAAGTTTCAGCTTATACACAAATATTTTTAAAAAGATAAGTAACCCCAGAGAATGTGAAGGGCTGAATAAAACAACCCTCATCATCTCAACCACCAATGGTGCCCCCTCTGACACTTCAAGACTAAGATGAACTAGGAAGAAAAGGACTGGCAATCTGCTTCTGAAATTAGCCAGTAAAAACCCTATGGATCACAATGGCCTGATCCGCAACCCAACGTGGCAATGCAACAGTACCAGACAGCGTTTCATTTCGTTGTGGATGGGGTCACGAGTCAGGGGTTGACTCGATGGCAGCTAACAACCAGGAAATTCACTGTTCCAATGTCATAATATAAATTACTAAAGTTTGCATGATAAATTACTTTCATGTTCGATTCATTTATTCAGAAATATCCATTTTCCTACTATGTGCCAGCTATTCTGTTGTTGTCGGGTGTCATCAAGCCAATTCTGACTCACAGCGACCCTATATGACAGAGTAGAACTGTCCAATAGGGTCTTCCGTTGTTGTTGAGAATATACACAGCAAAACATACACCAATTCAATCGTTTCTACAATTCAGAGACACTGATTATATTCTTTGAGTTGTGCGATCATTCTCACTGTTCTTTTCTGAGGTGTTCTTCCCCCGTTAACATAAACTCACTGCTCCTTAAGGTTCCTGTCTTAGTCCTCTAGTGCCGCTATAACAGCAATACCACAAGTGGATGGCTTTAACAAAGAGAAGTTTATTTCCTCACAGTCAAAGTAGGCTAAAAGTCCAAATTCAGGGCGTCAGCTCCAGAGGAAGGCTTTTTCTCTCTGTCAGCCTTCTTCTCTTTGGTGTTCCCCCGGACTAAAGAATGTGCTCTGCTCCCAGCACTGCTTTCTTGATGGTATGAGGTCCCCAATTCTCTGCTTGCTTCCCTTCCCTTTCATCTCTTGTAAGGTAAAAGATGGTGCAGGCCACATCCTAGGGAAACTCCCTTCACATTGGATCAGAGATGTGACCTGGGTAAAGATGGTGTTAGAATCCCACCCTAATCCTCTTTAACATAAAATTACAATCACAAAATGGAGGCCAACCACATAATTCTGGGAATCATGGCCCAGCCAAATTGGCACACATTTTTGGGGGGACACAATTCAAACCATGACAGTTCCTATCTAATCTTTTGAGTTGTTGCCACTTCGATCCCATATAGACAGCTCTTAAAAGAGCATAATGCTGAACGCAGACATTCTTTACTAGTTAAGCTAGACTATTGTTTGGTTTTAAGAGGACTTCAGGGGATATTTTTGGTTTAAGTTTTAAAGGTTATCTCAGGGCAACAGTTTCAGGGGTTCATCTAGCCCCCATGGCTCTAGAAAGTCTGGAGTTGAAAAGAATTTGAAATTCTGTTCTGCATTTTCCCTCTTTTGATCAGGATTCATCTATAGGATCTTTGACCAAAATGTTCAGTAATGGTCGCCGGGCTCCATCCAGTTCTGGTCTCATGGCAAAGGAGGCAATTGTGCATGGAGGCAATTAGCCGTACATCCATTTTCTCCTCCTATTCCTGACTCTCCTTCTTCCTCTGTTGCTTCAGGTGAATACAGGCCAATTGTTGTGCCTTGGATGGCCGCTTACAAGCTTTTAAGACCCTAGTTACTATGCAACAAACTAGCAGGTGGAACAGAAGCACTAAGCATGTTACTAGGCCAATTAACTGGGATGTCCCATGAAATCATGATCCTAAACCTCCAAACCAAGGAACCAAATCCCATGAAGTGTTTGGTTGTACATAAGTAGACTCAGCAGCTGCTCTCTCTTGTTGTTGTTGTTATTGTTGCTATAAATCTATCACAAAACTTTTGCCAGTTCAACTTGTTACAGCTGTACAACTTATTCCTGACAGCAATTACAATAATTGTCTGTGCAACTCTACCCTTAATCAATGCAATTTTTCCATCACTGTTAACTAGCCCCCCTCCCTCCCGCCCCTGGTAATCACTAATAAACTTTGGTCTCTATATATTTGTCTTTTCATATAAATGAGGTCATACAATATTTCTTCTTTTGTGACTGGCTTATTTCACTCAGCATAATGTCTTCAAGCTTCATGCATATTGTAACATGTATCAAGACCTCGTTTCTCCTACTGGCTGAGTATATTCCATTGCATGTATGTATCACATTCACCTGTTGATGGGGACTTAGGTTGTTTCCACCTGCTGGCTATTGTGAATAGTGCTGCAGTGAACACTGGTGTACATGCCTCTGTTTGAGTCTCTGCTTTCAAGTTTTGTGGATATATTGCTCCATAGGGCTTTCTGGGCTGTAATCTTTATGGAAGCAGATTGCCAGGTTTTTCTCCTGCAGAGCCACTGGGTGGGTTTGAACCACCAACCTTTCGGTTAGCAATCGAGTGCTTAATCATTTGTGCCGCCAGGGCTCCTCAGCTATTCTATCAAACCAAAAAACCCATTGCTGTCGAGTGGATTCCAACTCATAGCAACCCTATAGGACAGAGTAGAACTGCCCCATAGAGCTTCCAAGGAGCATCTGGTGGATTAGAACCGCCAACCTTTTGGTTAGCAGCCATAGCACTTAACCACTATGCCACCACAGTTTCTATTAGGCACTGAAAATTAAAAGTATAGTAAGATATAGTCCTTGGCCTCAAGGAGGCCCCAGTCTACCTCAGGAATCTCACATCGGGAGCCCAGGGCCTGAGAGGTGGGTGCCTGGCTGAGTCCTGAAGGTGCTGGGAGAGGAGGTGAGACACAGGAGTATGTGTTGGGGGGTGCATGAGTGGGGGAAATGAGTCCAGGCAGAAAGGGAGCTTCTCACACATGTCTCTCCGCCCACAAAGCTGGGTCCTTGTCACCTCCCAATAGAGCTTTTACAATAATTTCCTAACTTTAGCTATTCTGCTTCCAGGATTTCCCTTGCCTCCAACAAGCCCTTAAATCCATTTTGATAACTGCTGTGGATTAATCTTCTAAAATGTGATCATGTCACTCCCCAGATTTAAAACTTTCAGCAACTCTCCCCTGCTCAGTTCAAACTCCTAGGCCTGGTATTCCAAAGACCGTCTCAATATGGCTCCTACCTACGTTTTCAGCTGCATCTCCTATTATTCCAGACATGTCACACTTCGGTTATTTGCCACACTTCACAGTATTTGCCATATCCACATTCCACCTGTGCTCTTACTTTTTTCCTTTAAATCAACTCACTTTTTAAAGTGAACATACATTCTTTAGCCTTGTCTTACCAATATGCGCTCTGAAGTCCTAGATTTGAAGTGCTAATTACATTTTCCTCTAAAATGCATTAAACATATATTTCAAAACAAAAGAAAAGTTATTTCTTGAATTACCTAGTGTCAGCTTGAGTTCTAAAAAACCAGCTGCTGTGGAGTCGATTCTGATTCAAGGAGACCCCGTGTGTGTCAGAATAGAACTGTGCTCCATAGGGTTTTCAATGGCTGATTGTGTAGAAGTAGATCACCAGGCCTTTCTGACCCCTCTGGGTGGATTCAAACCTCTAACCTTTTCATTAGCAGCTAAGAGCGTTAACGGTTTGCACCATCCAGGGAATCCATCTTGAGTTCTACCAACAGTAAAACACTTTGGGATCGCTCCCCAGAGGTTCCCAGCGCCCAGGGTACGGTGGGAGCTACAGAGCTAGATGGAGCACAGTGAGTCCTAACTAAGACAGTGTGGAGCACTGTCAGCCACTTCACTTACTCATTCACTGGACGAATATTTACTGAGCACCTACTATGTGCTGGGTTCCTCACTAACTCTAGGGATACCCTGCTAGAACAAGACAGACATGATCCCTGGCCCCAAGGAGTTCATGTTGCAGTGGGAAAACAAATAGGCAAAAAAGTTTTACAGATTGTGATAAATGCTACAAAGGAAAGAAATGAGATGCTGTGGTAGGGGATAATGGGTGGTGGGGAGAAGGGTGCTATAAATGGGATGGTGGGGAATGCTTTTAGGGCCCAGGGATGAACAGATGTCAGGTACAGGACATAAACAGGCAGAGGGAACAGCAAGTGCAAAGCTCCTGAGGTAGGAAATAGCTTGCTACATATTAAACCAAAAACCAGTTGCTGACAAGTTGATTCCTACTCAAGGCGACCCTATGTGTATCAGAGCAGAATTGTGCTCCATAGGCAGGGGCGGATTACCCAGTAAGCCAGGTACGCATGGGCTTACTTGTGCTTACTTACTCATCTGTAGTGCACCATTTCACATGAGTTTCACCACATTAAAGACCAAAAAAGAAAAGGTGAAATTGTGCACTACAGATGAGTAAGTAAGCCCATATGTATCTTGCTTATTGGGTAATCCATCCCTGTTCATAGGGTTTTCAGTTGCTGATTTTTCTGAAGTAGATCACCAGGCCTTTCTACCGAGGCATCTCTGGGTGAACTTGAACTTCCAACCTTTTGGTTAGCAGCCAAGTGCTTAACCATTTGAGTGCCAGTGTGACTTAAGGGGAGTGACCAACGGGGAGGGGGCATAAGATGAAGTTAGAGAGGTCAGCAGGAGCCAGAACTGCAGGTCCTTGGTGGCCACGTTAAGGAGCGTGCGTTTTATTTCAAGTTCACTGGGAAGTCTTAGAAAGACTACAAGCAGAGAGTGATATGACCTGATTCACTCGCTTGCTGTTTGAAGAATGAATTTAGAGGAACAAGAACAAGGTGAAGAGCACTGAAAATACTGAGATTTCAATGGCCCAGAATCCCCAGTGAGTGAAGACGTATCACGTTCCCACTGGTGGACATGCTCCCACGGGCAGAACGTAGGGTTGAATATTAGAAAGTGACCACGGTTTAGCTGAGATCAGTGGGTTAATTTTGCATTTAACCGGTGCTTGATTAATTTTGGGAGCCCTGGTGATGCAGAGGTTAAGAGCTCACCTGCTGACCAAAAGGTTGGCATTTCGAATCCACCAGCTGCTCCTTGGAAACCCCATGGGGCTGTTCTACTCTGTCCTATAGGGTCGCTAAGAGTTGGAATCCACTCGACAGCAATGGGTTTTGGTTTGATTTTGTTGTTGCTGTTATTTTTGCATAAAACAAATACATACAATTTGAAAGAGTCAGTAATACGGGAAATTTCCACAAATGTGAAATGCCCAAACATCCTTGTTTTTACGTGAACAGTTGAAAGAAGCCACAGAGCACTGCTTCCTGCATCACATTAGCAGTGGGGATGATGGATGCAGATTTCAGAGCATGTGTCTAGAAATTGCAAACAAGTTATGTTTCAGGAAATGATAAGCAACCGCGGTAATTTCACACGTAAGATTATCTGGAGAGCGAGAACTTTCTAAGCATCATTTACACGCATGGAAATTTCGAACAGGCCTTTCACTAAAATTAAATAATAGGATGAGAAAATATGCCTACAAGGAAATCTTAACAGATTGACTAAGCCCAAATGTGTCTTGCAGTTCCAGGAACTCTGTCTCTAATGGTGAGCTGTGTATGTGTGGGGTGCAGAATACTGTTTATATCTCAGCTTGTGAGCAACAGCTCTTAAAAGCTAAAAATAGGGATGTTTATGGGGAATGAAAAAGAAACTTTACAATATCCATGTAATTGAAGATAGGCTCTCAGTGAATTAGGCAATCTTCCAGAGGTGAAGAAAATGAAACAATGATTTGAAAAACCACCACCCAACTTTATATTTCCTATTTGGAAAATCAGCATTCTTGGGGATACTCAACTTTGTCGAGGCTTATGACTATTTTTCCAAGGCTCTTTTTTTTTTACTCATCCAAAAATTTATACACAAATTGTTTTGACATTGGTTGAATACCCACCATGTGTGGGCACTCTCTGCCTTTCCCTTTCCACCCTGGGTTCTCTGTGTCCACTCATCCAGTTCTCCTGTCCCTTCTTGCCTTCTCGTCTTTGTTTTTGGACAGGTGTTACCCATTTGGTCTCGTTTGCTTCACTGAAATAAGAAGCACGTTCCTCATGTGTTTTAATGTTTGTTTTATAGGCCTGTATAATCTTTGGCTGAAAGGTGGACTTCAGGAGTGGCTTCAGTTCTGAGTTAGCAGGGTGTCTTAGTTATCTAGTGCTGCTATAACAGAAATACCACAAGTGGATGGCTTTAACAAAGAGAAATTTATTCTCTCACAGTCTAGAAGGCTAGAAGTTTGAATTCAGCATGCTAACTCCAGGAGAAGGCTCTCTGTCAGCTCTGGGGGAAGGTCCTTGTCATCACTCTTCCCTTTGTCTAGGAGTTTCTCAGCACAGGTACCCCAGGTCCAAAGGACACACTCTGCTCCTGGCACTACTTTCTTTGTGGTATGAGGTCCTCATTCTCCTAGTCCATCTGAGTGGCGACTCCACTCACTGAGATCCCAGAGGTTGTTATTTTTCCCAGATTTGTAAAGGACACTGTATTTTTTCGAAATGGCTGGAGAAGGCTCAGAGTCCCTGGGTGACGCAAACTTTAACACTTTCAGCTGCTAACCGAAAGGTTGGTGGTTTGAGTTCACTCAGAGGCACTCTGGAAGAAAGGCCTGATGATCTACTTGCAAAAATTCAGTGACTAAAAACTCTATGAAGCACAGTTCCACTCTGACACACATGGGTTCGCCATGAATCGGAACTGACTTGACAACAGCTGGTTTTAGAGAAGGCTCTGAAAGGAAAGAATAACCCCTCAAATGTTCTTCACGGTGTCTTGGCACCCCTAAGGCCTCCCTCCCCATTCAAAGCTGAGGCCCTGAAAAGGCACCTGTGTTTCTGCCTGG
Source organism: Dugong dugon (assembly GCA_030035585.1). Taxonomy (NCBI): domain Eukaryota; kingdom Metazoa; phylum Chordata; class Mammalia; order Sirenia; family Dugongidae; genus Dugong; species Dugong dugon. The sequence continues at coordinate 15,503,643 of CM057479.1, forward strand.
CCACTGAGGGCACCTCCTTGGGCCCCAGCTCCTGCCTTCTGCCCTGCACCAGCTTGCCCCGTCCTGGAGTCCTGATTGCTTTGAACATGCTTTTGCCCTTCTAACTCATCATCTAGACTGACACCCTTAATCCGACGGCACCATGGCTTTTTTGACTTTAGCCTTTAATCCTATTTCCTGGATTACCTCCAGCACCTTGGACAGTGCCAACCCCCCCACCCACAGCTGGCACCCCAGAAAGCCCAGCTGGGGTTGCTGCAAGCCTCAGTGCCCGGGGAGGGGGTCCAGACCCACAATGCGCAGCAGGTCAGATCTCCTTTTACTTCCTCCAAAACACATTTGGCTTCTTCAAATGACCAAACTTTTATTAAAGGTGAAGTTTTATTCTTATTCCTCATCTTTTCATACTTAATCACTTGGCAAGCATTAACGAAAAGCTTTATTTCCCAGATGACCACAGAATTCTTCAAATATATTTACCCTTTTGTTCCAAAACAGACCGCTTGCCAATTGGAATATTAGAAAGATTTCAGTCTTCAGAGGAAATCAGGTGAGCATGGAATGAGTTGAACAGCAAAATTTTAAAGTAAATGTTCATTCTGAGTATTAGTAATGTCTAATCTGAGCCCTGGTGGCACCGTGGTTAAAGCATTCAACTGCTAACGGAAAGGTCGGCGGTTCAAATCCACCAGCCACTCCTTAGAAACGCTATGGGGCAATTCTACTCTGTCCTATAGGGTCGCTATGAGTCGGAATCAACTCCATGGCAACCGGTCTTTTGTTTGTTTGTTTGAATATCTAGTCAAAATGAGCCTTGGTGGCACAGTGGTTAAGCGCTCGGCTGCTAACTGAAAGGTCAGCGGTTCGAACCTACAAGTCTCTCTGTGGGAGAAAGGTGTGGCAATCTGCTTCAGTAAAGATTACTGCCTTGAAAACACTACACGGCAGTTCTACTCTGTCCTTTAGGGTCACAATGAGTTGGAACTGACTCGATGGCAACGAGGTTGAAGCTAATCAAAAAGGTAAATTAAATTTTTAGATATTATTGAATACATCAAATGCCTTCATCAAAATAATTTTTAATAGAAACACCATTAGTTGCTTTCCCTAAAATATTCAATTTTACTATGTAAACACCCAAAGACTACGTAGGAAGTGGAGGCTAACGCACACACAGACACATACACACTTATCTCTTACTGATTACCATCAAATCCTAAACCTGTTACGATGTTCTCTCCAACTCTTCTGGCAACAGCTGTATATAAAAAGCAATCTGTTTAATCAGGACCATGCTGCAATTCTCTCCATGACGTGGTGTGTGTGTGTGTGTGTGTGTGTGTGTGTGTGTGTCAGGACCATGCTGCAATTCTCTCCATGACGTGGTGTGTGTGTGTGTGTGTGTGTGTGTGTGTGTGTGTGTGTGTGTCTCCATGACGTGGTGTGTGTGTGTGTGTGTGTGTGTGTGTGTGTGTGTGTGTGTGTGTGTGTGTGTGATGGTGAAACCCTGTTTAGTGTTTATAGCAGTTCAAGAAGAAACAGATCTTCCACTCTGTTCAAAATGTACACTGCTTCATCCCCACGGAATCAGCACACGTGATACTACTGTGGAGCCTGACTCCATGCCCGTGTGCTCTCATATATGCACATCAGCTTGCTTTCCCCAAGACCCCCAAATACAGGCAGCACGGCGTGATGAACAGGGAAACTACCACGGAGCAGCCCAAATACCACCAAGAACATCCTTCAAGACAGCAGGGCACTTTCAGTTCTGTTAATGTAAGGGTGTCTGCCTATCTCCGATGGCTTTTCGGGGCAGTGGAAATTTTCACATTAATGGTGTAAATTCTGTACCATATTTTGACACCTCCTACACCTGATTTGAGTGCAGAAAAAAACAAGTCTCTGTAATGAAAAACCATTCGTTTTTCCCTTTCCCATCCCAGCAGGAATAGAAACCAATTCCAAGCAACTCTACAAATGGATCCAAGGTCAGAGATTTTGGAGGGAGGAGCTGGCCAGCATCTCATGCCCCAGATCACTGAAGCATTTCAGTAAACGGACTCAAAAAAAATCATTTAAGAAAGAAGAAAGAACCTTCAGGGAAAAACCTTTTCAGATTTGTGAAAGTTCTAGTTCAGAACAGCCTGTTTCTAGAACCATTTCAGGGAGGCTTATCATGTTGGACCTGATCTCTGGATTCTGCTCCAGGTGCCCAGCCTCTACCCCCTAGAGTTATCATATAGGGTCAGACCACTCCAAGCCACCCTGGTTCTCTGTCACTGCCAGCACTCTGCCCCCTGCTGAGATTTAACCTTGTCAACTGCAACAGCTTTTCTGGTAGATACCAGTATTTCTCTCCACTCTCCCAATTCCTTTAACTACCATCCCTACTAGTCTCTAAGTGGACTGCTCAGTCTTGCTGCCCTGTAAAATATTTCAAAGCCAAGGTCAACTGGTCCTTCCTCCCACATTCCATCTAGCAGGTAGACCTGTGTTTGGGAGACCTCTTCATTGCTCCTACCCTCAGCTGCTCCAAATGAAGCCTTTTATTACACCTCAGTAAATCACTCCCCAGACATATCTTAGAAATGATTAATCTCTCAGATTAACTGAATGTGCTCAAATATAAAAATATTTTTAAAAACAGTAGGGTCGTTAAAGAGTGACAGATTTAAGTGCCATCTGGGCTTGCTGGTCAGGGTGGTGCGAATTCCATCAAACGGTTGAACGGTGCACGATCTGAGAATCCCATCTGTTTTATCTAACATGAATCAGTCCAACGGTTTGGCCATTTTGATGTTAGGGTTGTGGAAAGAAAATCACAGACTACAATACCAATAGATTTTTTGCTCCTCTAAACTTCTAGAATACAAAAATGTATACTTGATTATCACAATTAAAGATGGAAATTAAGCTTGGTTTGAGAGGTCCTAAGTGAAATTCTAAAAATACTTCTTTTCATAAAAATGATTATTTCATAAAATGATTATTTAAAAAACTTTGGAGCCGTTATGTGGAGACTTTTCTTAGGATGACTGTGTGAAAGTTTACTTTTATAATTTTTCTTTCACTAAAAGCTAAATTGATAAGAGTTTAAATGTGGCAAAATAGAAAACTATTTATACAGGTCTTCTTTCTCATTTTAAGTCTTCCTTCTCTGCCAATGTACTTTATGAAAAAATACAGTCAAGAATATAGACAATTTTAATTTTTCTTAAAAAACATGTATTTCTTTCTCTTTTTTTTAACAAGGCCTTCTCCTAGTCTTATAAATTGCTTTTAATCTTTAGCACTTTGGACAGCTTCCCTGTCTTGCTGTGTTATAACAATTCTTAGAAACACTAATCAAGATTTTCCTGGGCCCGATAATTTAGTTCTGTTTCTGAATAGTTCCAATAAATCGTCCCAAAACAACCTGGCTACCTCGTCTTCATCAAGCAACAACAACAACAAAAACTATTTTTAAAAGTATACTTTGGTGATTTTGAGGTTTTCATGAGAAAAGAATCACATTTTGAATGACAAATCAGAATCAACTCAACAGCAACCAACAGCAGCAACAAAGTACAAACCAGGCTACCTTCTAATTGGAAAACATTCTTCTGCTATCATATCGTGGTTATAATGTTTGCCTTTAAAAATACGGGTGAGATAATTTTCCTATTTTATTATGATGCTATAATTACACAGTGTATTACAGTATATTACAAACACATGAAAACTAAATGACTGTAAAACCAAGACTCACGCAATTGTGCTTTAAGAGGGGAATTGCATATATTCACGTGATCTTTATCCCTTTTTTGGTCATGTTTTATAGATATCATGTGGAACCAAAATATCTTCTTTAGTCCTAGACTGTGCTTTCTAGCCATTTTACATACCAAATGTATTTCTTAAAACATAGAACTCTGGTAATACAAAGCTGACACTGAGTGGCATGTGATGAGTATGTGCATTTATTGTTTTCTCCTCTATAAAACCAGGATAATAATATCTTCTTTGTAGACCTCTCTCAAGGATTATATGTAATAATGTTTGTGAAAGTGCTTTAAACATTATAAAGTGCTGTGTCAATGTAAGATATCATTAGTAATCACAATAATAATAATTTCACGTTTTCATGGGACAAAAACTATTGAAAAAAATAAAACATCCTTCCTCCAAATCTCCTTTATGATGAAATCAAGAAGCATATTTAGATGGACTCGTTCTAAAGCAGCATTTCACAACTGGCATTAAGTATACACTTCAGGGAGTTCAAAAAATTCAAAGAAAAATTATTTCTGCATTTGACAAATTTTGAAACGCAAAAGCAAACAGTCAAATTGTCAGAAACTTTATTTACATCCTTTAGCTCCCTAGGTGTTGAGGTAGCCAATCCAGGATCCTAAGAGCCCATGAACACTTTTGTCCGAGGAGACTGGTCTGGTCTATGACACTAATTCACCTCGGTAAAACGTCAGTGGTGGTCATGAGTTAGAATCCACTCAGGTCATGACTAAAGCAAATGATGGAACCACTGACTTTTTCTCTTTTTCCTTCAAGTTTACAAAATAAACCATAAAAAGAGAGAGAGCGAGAACTGGTGGAAAATAAATGCATTTACAAAGTCCTTAAGGAGAAAAAGTGTACTTATTATTAAAATTCCATTAAACTTGCTGTTCCAGCACTCCCCAGATCACCTGGTACAAATTAAATGGGCCCTGGCATTGGGCTCCTAATTTATTCTTTGCCCTTTCCCTTTGGTGACCAAACCTTCGATATGTTCCTGGAAAAGCATTAGGAAAACTAGGCCCCGTCCGAGCCCAGCTTCCATGAAAATGGAAAGACTCAGGTGGCCCCTGTGAGTGGTCAGCTGCCTTCCTCACAGAGGGGACAAGTTTTCTTTTTTCGTTAATCCCTTTGGCTTAGTGTCCCCAAGTCGCGCAGACACACACGTACTGGACGCTTCTATCAGATAGACCTACCCCTGATGGTTGCTTCTCTGGATGCTGTCCACATCCCTAGGTGTACCCCAACTCCAGGGCCCAGAGCGCAGACTCAGTGGGCACACCAACAAAGAGGTCAGTTATACTTAGTCATGAGATGGTTCTGCGGAATGTGGGGACACACTGGGTAACCGGGGTGGAGGTGAGCAGCAGTGACTGCTGTGGGCAGAAACTATAGTGGGAGAATTACCACAGAGCCATTCTTCCTTGGCCGGGTAAAATGACCCTCATCAACAGCACACATTCAAAGCTGCCGACTAGCAAACATTATTTAGACCTGTGCATGTGGCTAGTATCAAACGAGGCCTTGTTTCCTCCAGTTTCATACATCGTTCAATCAATGGATACATATCTCTAGGGTTTATAAAGTATAAGAAAATATTCCCTTGGGGCTTACCTAAATAGCTCAACATGAGCTAACAGAAGTGATCAGCTTGCATATCCCCATTTTTTATTGTAGCATATTTCTTGACAAATAATTGTATTTTGAAACCATTGTTCATTTAACTATATCTCATTCCATATCTGCATGCATTTGAGTAATTTTTTTTAGCCTTGCTTTAAAGAAAATATTCAGGGTCCTGCAGACAGCCCGAGATGTTTTTTCCTTGTACCAGCAGGGACCATCTCAGATCTCCACACTGTATTTTAAGCCCCTGAACAGTGGTCCATTTAAAAGTAAATATAAACAAAAAACCACATGACAAGCGAGAATGATGCCAATAAACGAACAAGGAAAGTTCTTGTGCAAAATCTAAAAGATGCTTAATGCTCTATAATGTCTCATTATCCCTCACCAACACTGTTCTCAGGAGAACATGGAAATATTTCATAAATGTGCTATAGTTCATAAATTATTAAACAGGACAATGGTAGAGGATAAAGAGGTATTACCCACTTGTCAGGTTACCCGATAAATCTGTACTTTTAAATATAACAATTGAATTTGTTAGTGTTTTTTTCTAGCGATATTAATGAAAACATAAAAATCTTTATTGTAGACTGACTATGTTTACTGCCTGACAAAGACAATGTCTTAAAGACTTAGAAGACATAAATCTGTTTTTTAAAAGCATAAATCCAACAAAACAGAACCAGGGATCTAACGTCAGTAGCTAATCTGACTGTCTATGCAAGCAGCTATGAGAAAGAGATAGTAGAAAAGATTTAGAAATTGTTTTGGCTCAAGAAAATTGGTGAAATTCTACCCTTTTTTTTTTTTTTTAATTCTCAGTAGCTCATGTCAGTTAAGAAAATGATTTTGAGTGCTAGCATCTAGTCAAATTACTAAAAATCATACAATTAAATCTGTGCTGAGATGTATCTTAAATAGTCTAAAACTTAGAAAACTTCCGGGGCTTTTAGGAGAAGCATCGGAAAGTAAACCACAACCAGAGAAAACCTTTTCTCAAGAGGCAAAACAGCAAGGCAAAGGTCAGGGAGCCACACGGGTCAAGAAAGTCCTTCTTCCCCATTTGGGGTCATTCTTCCCTCCAGCCCTGATTGGTCTCCCAATAAATTCCACATTAGCTCCTCCCTTCAGCGGCAGCAGCAACACTTGAACTGCCTTCTCCCTCACACAAAAGTTTAGTTTGCTGATTGGGCATGAAACAAAGAGAAGACAGCAGGGGCACAGTTTATAAGGGGGCAGGGGAGGCTGACAGGCTATTGTGCTCGGGAGGCATCCACAAGCTGTTAATTCTATTTTAACATCGTTAATAAGACTGTTAACACATCAGACTTTGTTTAGAGACCTTGAAAACATCAACAAACTATTAAATGGCCCACCTGAAATAAAATAGTATCCACTTCGGTACAATCAAAAGGTCCACGCAAATCAGAGTTTTTTAAATCCTTAAAACGGAAGGATGAAAGAAAGGAAAAAAAGGAATTCTATTACTGTAAAATGTGTGCAAAGACCCTAAATTCTTATGTTTACACACCTGAAATAGTCTTTTTTTTATTATTCTGAATTAGATCACCTTAGACTTATGGATTTTCAAAATAAATCAGTTAAATAAAAATGGAATCACTTCCATGTGTATATTAAAAAAGGGATTTTAAAAAAACCCCACAAACGTGCAGGTTTAATCAAATTGGAATGTTTTAAATGAATATATTCGTCTGACAGATTAGCAGCATTTAATTTTGCAAGAGTAGAAAAATGTTTCAATCTCAGTCCTTAAAGAATTAGGAAAACTAGCCATTACATAAAAGACGTTTTTGTATTATATCCTCATGTCCAACTAAGAAAAAATGTTCAGCAATTTCAGTAATATTAAAAAGTTCCAATTCAAAGCTTAAGGGAAATACAACTTTCTAGAAATTATTTTACTTTTTTTTCTCTTTCACTTCTCGTTAACTTTAGGAAGACTATTGAAGTAAAAACTACTATTCTTAAAATTAAAGAGAACATCAAATTCAACAATCGATATTGTTAAAGAATAAATTATTTCATTTGAATTTTTTGTGTACATGCATGTTTCGGCAAACTTTTAAAATAGCATATTTCATATGGGATAGCCTACTAAAATTATTATAACTGACCTTTAACTATTTTTTCATTTAAAGCAAGAAACAAAATATATTACAAAGAATTTGCAATAATATTTTTTAAAAACCATTTTTTGGGACACTGTATGTGTCTGAAATCTAATAACTGAAAAAATGTGAAGCCCTTTAGATGTAACATACTGGCTTTCCAGTACATTACGATACACATTTGTACGTGTTAATTTTAAATATTCTTGTCTGTTTTTTTTTTAAAGAATACTTATTTAACGCTTTTGCCACCACTGGTGAGGAAAATTTTTTTAAAAATGAGAAATTAAAATACAATCTAAATTATAAAGAAGGGATAAGTCACTTTTAAGAATGCAAAGAATGATAAACCATTAAAAATATTTTTACTCCTTGGAGTGTGATTGTTTCTTGGTTGCTGGTGGTGTGTCAGGATTGGGGGAAGATAATGAATGAAAACAATATAGAGACTATTCACCAACAAGGACATGAATATGAGAACACAGAAGTATAAAGTTAAGGGTAAAGCGAAGGCAAATCTAAATGCAATCTCCACAGTGAACACAGTAGAAAGACTGTGTTTTCAACAGGTCAAATGACCAACAACCAAAGCTGGTACAAGGCATGGGAGATTTGGGGTGACACAGTCTTTGAAAGCATCAATCACCGCCTGTTTTTAAAAAAGTGGAAATCGAGGTAGTAACCCTAAATGGTGACCGACAGAGGAATAATATTTGGCTACCACTGTTCAATTCACTTTCCCAAATACAATGCCAGGCTTGTTTCGCCGGCTTCCTACCATCTTTCATGTTTTAGATACACACATTTCAATCCAAGTATTTCAGTTGCCATAACAACTTCGTAAATTTGTTCTCAGATGTCCTCTTTAATCGCATCATTTAAAAAAGCTGGATGAGTCCACACAGTGCCTCAATTTATTCTGTCCACACCTAGCTCATGAGGACTCTGGTGTTTCTTCTTCGCTAAGAAGCTCAAACGTCTGAAAATAATGTCACTCTCTCCCCCCTTGCTCCATAGGCAAAGGAGATGCTTTAAAAAAAATTTTTTTTTTTTTTTAAGTGTGTGGCCTTATCATCAAGTTTAAAAAACCCAGGTGACCTGTAATGCCCAGAAATAGTTCCACGGCTCATAAAAGTACAAGAGCCGGCAAATGTTACTTAGTCACGTATGGCAGACCTCTGGGCCGAGAGCAGCCGTTTTATTTCCACATTTCAATTACTGATGCCGCCAAACAGGTTTTTGATAGTGTCCTAGAGGTTTTAATTGGCTTCTGGTGAGTATTGTTACATAGGACCTTTAAAATATTATCTACCTTATGATCTGGAAATAAAATTATGCTAATGTGTTAACAGTTTCAGTGGCATGCATTGATTTTTAAATACTCCGGGATATTTCAGGACTTCATTCCAATAAAGGATAAGGCACACGATCACTGGCATCCACTAAATAAATGACTTTTGCCAACATCAACAATCAGACAATGGGAAAAAACAGGACTTGACCAACAAACAGAGAGGGGGTGTCAAAAAATTCCAGTCTTGCTTTTTGCATATGTAGCAAAATGGAAGACACTTCCCCAGAAGGTATTGAAATGCACAGATAGGAATACAAAGGGCCCTGAAGTGGTTTTGAGGGTCACAATTTGCTAGAAAACCTAACAGATGGAAGCATGGTCAAAGTCCACTTCACGGAATCTCAAGTGTAAAATAAAACCAACAGAATAGGACAGGTTAAGGGCAATCAGCTATTCCAGACAATTTTATTTTTAATAGCACTATCAGTTTGTTAGAACAGAAATATATATTTACATACACACATTTTTTCAGCTTAGGAACTAGAGAAAGAAGGTACTGTTTATAATTGCATCCGTTCAAAGTGAAAACGCAGGGTGAATGGTATTAAACTAAGTGACAGCAAAAAGTAAGTACTGGTTATATTTAGTAAAGATCCTAAGAACAGATGTTACATTAAAAAGTTAGACCTTTTATTTAAAAAAAAAAAACTATACATGACTAGTTCTTTGCCACAGCTGGGGGGAAAGAAAAAACTCTTTTAATTATGTAAAAAGCGAAGAGAAAGTAGGATTCTTTACCTTTGAATACTAAATTAGCAAACAGCAGCATCAAAGGCAAGCTTGATCTGTTTTGCCTGAAAAATTAATAGGCTTTGCAAGTCCTTCACAATAAATTCTAGAATTGTAAAACAGAGGCTCTGGCGACACCAATAGTTCCCGGAACAAAACGCAGCTGTGCATGAGGGTTTGGAGTTGGGGGAGGTTTTTTAGTTGTTGTTTTTCCTTTAATCAAAATGGATAAAACCTTCAGCCACAACTCTCGGGGAACTTGCAGGATGCTTTCTTATCACCTTATTCCTGCCTCTTCCCGCTCTTTTTCCTTATCTACCCCCTCACCCCAGCGCCTGTTGGGAGAGAGCGCCTGTTGCGTCCAAGAGGGCCTGGCTGGAAGGCCTGGCCACCCCAACGCCCCCGTTTCAAAGGGCAGAGGATAGAAAGGAGGGGGAGGACGGTGTGAGGGGAAGGGATGCCGAGGAAAGACATCAATTCAGCATTCCTCGGTGGCTTCAGATCTTCACCCTTGTTTTCTTTGCTCCTTCTTCCCTCCTGGAAGGGTGAGGCGGGGAGGCGCACTTCAAAGCGGAAACTTTTCTGGGTGCGCAAGACTTGTTACCCATCGCGCGCTCTTGCCACCGGCGAGACGAACGCTCAAGGTTGTTATTGTTGATAAAAATAAAATGAGCGCTCTCAAAAAGCCACTTTTCATTTCCTTCGTCGGCTTGCTGATGAAGCTGTCGGTGTTAGAAAGAGAGGGTGGGAGGGTGACTACACAATAGCCTTCGCTCCGCGGCGGCCCTTCAGAAAAACGTGCTGGGCGCCTCTGCGGAGAGGCGGCACCGGCCGCCTTCTGCTTCGCACATCAAACTCTCATCCGCCTCGTTTTTCCACCACATCCCTACACCCCGCGCCTGGAGGGGGGTGGAGACCGCCGAGAGGGGACAGAGCGTCGACGGGAAGGGGAGGGATGGAAAAATATTGCCAATTCAATAGTAGGAAACTGTATGGGCAGGATAAGGCAGGCGCACAGACTTGGGTTCTGTGTCTGGGACTGAGAGGAAATATGGAGATGGAAGGCAAATACCTCCCTAATGAAACAAACTTGGCTTCTGTTACCGGGAAACGCTGAGAAGAGAAACTGACCAAGCCGCCGCAGAGCTGAGGACTATTTATGACGAACTAAACCCAAGATGCTTAATTCGCTCACTAACAAATCTTAACTGCTCAAAATAAGGCACCGAAGTTTACAGAGTGCTTAGAGGTCCTTCAGAATCCTGTAGTACAAATCGCATGTGAGATTACCTTAAAAAAAAATTTTTTTTTCAGGATCAAAAAGTTACAACTTTAATCTTTTTAAAAGGGTTTACATTTTTTCTATTTTCCCCCTTTTAGGTCAGATTTTACATAATGTTAAGATTTACCTACCCACAAGCCATTTATTTCGCTCCCTTTTTAAAGAAAAGAGGCTCGTGTGCCTTAATCCTTAAAAGCTCAAAACGGGAATTTAAAGGAATAACATCACTAAACAATTACATAGAAAGTCCGGGAGAAGTTTTGAAAGACTTGTCAAAAGACAATATTTGTGTAGAATTTGAGCATTAGCAGCTAGCCTGACACAGCAGAACCATTGTATTTTCCACGAGTCTTGTTTTGCTATATACAGCTGTGTTTTCACAGATGCAAAGCCATGTGTCTCCACCAAAAGGTCTAGCCTTCCCTTCAGATGTGAATGCAGATCAAAGGTTCAAACGCAGAAATACAAGATCCTTTCCCCTCTGGAACATGTTTTTATTTTTCTGCAGTGGCTGCAAAGCAGCATTTCCATCTGTGGTCCTTATGCAATGTACAGGTTAACCTTAGCAGTGGCGCTCAGAGCACTGTTATCTCAGCTAAGATGAAGCATGTCTGCACGTCTGCCCCGAACTGCTCTGCAAGATGGCCAAGCGGCTGAGAGAGAACTGAAATCAGGCAGAATCAATTCCAGCTGACAGAAATTAATCGATTGTTTCTTTGACACATTAGAACAAATGATAAATTTAAGATGGGGTCTTGGGCACCTTGAAAAAGATAACAAATATCGACTGTGATTTCCTGCCTAGCCCTCCTTCCCTCCCAGCTGTATGCAACAAAACATTCTGCATTTGAATCTCGGCTTACTGAGAATTCCCTAACAATAGAAAATGAATTAATAAAATAACTCGTTCCTTTTTAAATGATTCAAATACTTCATTACAGTTTACTAATCCATCATTGTGAATGAAAATATTCTGAAAATATTTACCTATTATCTTTTTTAATAACTCCTTTCCCTTCAGTTCCCACTCCCTTCATTGAAAATACCCTCAGAATGACTGAGGAGAGATAGCAGGTCTCTGTTACCTACTCTAAAAATGGATTCACTGCCAGGTAAACATTTGCTAGGAGAACAGCAAAAATACAGCACTGTAGCAAATAAGGTGGGAGGCTTTGAAGGTATTTTTGCTGGTTTTAAGGTCATTAAATATTGAGAGAGAGGAAAGAGAGAGCAGTCAACTAGAGAGAGACGAATATATGCCTAGCTGTAAAATATAAAGAGGGATGAATGGATGGATGGAGAGATGGTGAGATACAAAGCTTTGGCTAGTCTCCTGAGCTTTTTACAAAAGCCAAAAGTGAAGGGGCCTGGGCCCGTCTTAATGCTAATGTGTGAGTGCCATCTAGTGGTCTACCTAGAACTGCACCCTAGGCTACCTAAACCTAGGAACGTTCCCCGTGTGGCTCCCTACCTACGTTTCCCCCTCCCATCTGGTTCACTCAAGCTTTCAACCCTACTGCCCATTAATTGTAGCTTTTCTGCCCTGATTACAAAAAAACTAAAAAAAAAAAACTAAGAAAATAAAATAGGAAGAAGGACGTTCCCAAAGATTGGTCTGGGTCTTGCAGAGCAAAAGTGTGGTTATCACAGATCTCCCGCGGAGGACTGCCCCGGACCTACGTGGGGAAGCTTCCATGGGCTGTTTCTACGTAGGGAATTGCTCTGATCACACTTGAAGGACCAGCTGAAACGAACAGAGAGCTATGCGACCCACACATGCCTACTCTCTGGTGTTAGCTTATTAGTCTCGCAGGGGAAAAACAGCTCTGTGAGTGAGCACTTACGCAACCATAAATGTGCCTTCTTAGGTAAAGCCAGTTACGATGAGCGGACTCCAACTCATGGTGCCCCCATGTGTGTCAGATGGGAACTGTACTCCATAGGGTTTTCAATGGCTGATTTTTCAGAAGTATATCACCAACCCCTTCTTCCGAGGTGCCTCTGGGTTAACAGCCAAGTGTATTAACCATTTTCACCACCCAGGGACCTACTTCCTTAGGTACTCTGAAGTAAAAAGAGGTAATATATTAAAACAGAAAAGTGTTTAATCCAACTCTCAATTTACAGCTCAAGAAGCCGAGATTCAGAAAGGTGAAGAAGCTTTCTCCCCAGGTGACCCAGCTGGTGACAATGGCCTGAGACCAGAATCCAGGTCTCTACATCCTAGCTGGGACTCATTTCACTATTCCCTCCTGCTCATGAGGGGGTCATCTGTGAGAGAGAGGACAGACAGCTCACGAAGAATGAGTGAGGGCACCTATGATCTTCATAGATAGTGCTGGAAATGAATCCCATACCAAAAGTACATGAGAATTTACAGGGTGTTAGTCAAAGGCAAAGGACCCTGGTGACACAACAGATAAGCGTTCGGCTGGTAACTGAAAGGCTGGGGCAGTTCGAAGCCACTCATAGGCACCTCAGAAGAAAGGCTTGGAGATCTACTTCTGAAAAATCAGCCACTGAAAACTCTCTGGAGTTCTGGAGTACAGTTCTACTCTGACATGCACGGGGTCATCATGAGTTGGATGCACAACAGTTTTTAGTCAAAGGCAGCTCCAGCACACCAGTGTCATATGAGGGTGGTAAGCTGAAAGAGCTGGATTTTCCTTAAATAAGATGACCTGTCTCACAGCTTCTCTTCTCCTCTTTCACTTGAATAATAACAGAAACACTTATATCACACTTATTATGTCCACGCATGTCCTAAGCTCTTTAAATATCTTGTCTGTCTTAATCTCAAACTATGATTAGGTGAGGAGGGCACTATTATTACCCCCATTTCACAGGTGAGGAAACTACAGAAGTTAAGTCATTTGCCAAGCCACACAACCAAATGCTGCCATGCTGGGATTTAAAAGCAGGCCGTCTGGCTGCAGACCATGTTAACTCTATAGAAGCACATTTCCTTCTGTGTTATACAATGTGGACATTTAAAGCATTCAAACAGTTAAAGAATGCAAAAAGAGGGCCAGCCGTCAGATATGCAGGGGAGAGGGAGCCATGGAGGTTGTTGTTAGGTGCCGGAGAGCTGGCTCCAACTCATGGCGACCTTATGTACAACAGAACACCTTCATGACCGTTAATATGAGGTATGCAGGGGAGAGAGAACCCTGTAGCTAGTACTCCCCACCTATGTGACCCTGGCAAGTCACATAATGTCAAAGCAGGGATGTGTCCGTCTGTAAAATGGGTACATGATATCTGCTTTGTCTCCCTCGGACAGGGTTGACGAAAATGAAAGGAGACGGTGCTCTGTAAAGTTCAACGTAATGCAAGTGGTGTTAGTTTCCATTACATGATGTCATTCCCTTCTGTCTGATTCATGAGCATCCAGAGAGCGCTGTGCCATGAGCTGGCAACAGGCATGAGAAGCAGGGAGACACAATTTCCTATACTTCAAACACTTGCTTTGATTGTAAGTTCCATGGCCAACAAGCCCCCCAAGGGTGCCTTTACTGAGGTGAGAGAGTACACCTCCCCAGCTCTGCCTCCTTGGAGATCTCTCTCCAGCCATCCAGGCTGCATCTTGCAATACCTCTGTGTGAGCACCACGGCCTAGGGGGTGGGGGAGCAGATGCCCAGGACCAGCGGGCCCTCACTTTAGTCTCAGCCACTAGGGGGCGCTGTCCTGTCTTCATTATGTGAGTCACACATGGTGTGTAAACATCCGGAAAAGCATAACTTATCCTGACAGTCACAAAAATGTAAACCTGTAGAGCTTGGCCTTAACTCCCATGGTTCTCAGGCCCCGAAGGGAGGGTGGTCCCCAGAGAGGGCAGCCACTGCATAGAAAGAATGGGCTTCGGATCCCATCTGGGCCACCATCGTGGTTCTGGAGCATGTGATCCTAGCAAGGTAGGAAGGCTCTCTGGGTCTCGTGGCCATCAACTGTGAAACAGGGATCTTAGCACCTGTCACATGAGGTACCCAGCTCAGAGCTGGGTGGGGCGCCATGCATACCAATTGCCTGACAGGAGAGGGTGGGTACGCATCACCATGGGAACTACATTATAATGACTCCACAGCACTGTTCACATTTCCCCCTGCCTACGCTGAACCGGGAGCCCTGGTGGCGCAGTAGTTAAGGGCTCGACTACTAACCTAAAGCCGCGCAGTTCGAATCCACCAGCCGCTTCTTTGGAAACCCGATGGGGCAGTTCTACTCTGGTTGCTATGAGTCGGAATCGACTCCACGGCAACGGGTACGTGGAACCGGGCCCACTGCTTCGGAAGTCAGGCTGACCAAGGCACATGGTGCCAGCTTCTCCATTTATTAGCTGGGAGACCTTGGTCAAGCTTCTTAACCTCAGCTTTGTTTCCTTATTTGTAAAATGGGGCTGATAACAGGACCGAACTTACAGGACTGTTCTGAGGCATGAAAACAGGTAAAGCACTGAGGACAGAGTCTGGACTACATGGGGCGGGGTGATGTTTGGGATATTAACCGCTGTGTTGGTCCTGCTGTGTGCCGTTGAGTCAATTCCGACTCATAGCGACCCCGCAGACCAGACCCATAGGGTTTCCAAGGAGCGGCTGGTGGATTCGGACTGCCCACCTTTTGATTAGCAGCTGAGCTCTTAACCACTGCGCCACCAGTGCTCCATGTTGGTCCTAGTAGGTCTGATAACATTACTATCATTTGCCGTTATTATTAACAAGATGAGCTTCCTATGTTCCGGTTTCACCTACTGGGCCCTGGCAACGAGGATCCTTACACATACTAGTTTTCTTAAAACACTACAGTTAAACCAGCAAAAGCTGGAACCTGTGTAAGGCTGAAACCTGTCAGAGAAGGCAACTCAAATATTTTTCACTAATAGAGAGCAATAGAAAAGTGGTAAAACTGAACCCCGTCAAGGGCGGAAAACTTGCGAGACCCAGAAAAACAAGGCAGTCCCGAGGAGTTCTGGCTCTCACGGGTTCCCCTCGGGTTTCACCTTACTTAATTTAACAGCTGTTGCGTATCTCTTCAGCTGACTGATTACAGGCGTTGAGGTTGGAGGCTGTGTGTGCCCATTACTCTCTACACAATGATCACGTACAATCTATGTGAGATTTTTTTTTGCATATACATATTTTATTATATACGAAGGACATTTTATCAAGTAAATAAGAGAATATAAATTACAGTCATAATTATTAGTTTTGAAAAGCCCTTAAATCATTATGACCTTCTCCAAAAGATATAGGCCTTGGATACAGTGCCACACAACCATTACTCGGAGTTCTGGGTAATACTTCCACAACAGCAATCTATATTGTGGAAAAGTCAGCTTTTTCTGAACTCTGTTGGGGTAATGGCTTAGACCTCATAAAAGGATGAAAGGCTTTCACACAAGTGAAGAGATGCATTAGGCAGGATCTGGAAGCAGTCCTGGCACAAGGCTTCCATTATCCTCAGGGATGGATGGGCATCCTCACCAAGCCCAAAGTTACTTTAGAGACCTTAATACTGAACAGGAATATGGTGACACGGAGCAGCCTAATACCATGGAGAAGACTTGAAACCAGAAGATTTGAGTGGGATAGGCTCACCCTTACTCCGTGGAGCTTAGGGCAAGGGTACAGTGGAAAGACCAGGTCCTCAGCCAGCTCCCTGCTCTTTGCACCCCCAGCTCAGTCTACACGGGTGTGGACATGACAGCCTGCACATCCAAGCTCCCACTTGCCTCCTCAGTCCACTCTGCCCCTCAGCTACCCCTCAAGCCTAGTGGGCCAACACTGCCATATGCACTGTCTTCCCTTGAGGAGGGATCCAAAACGGGCTCATGGACGCCCAGCCAAAGACAGCATTTGCCAGCCTCTCTTACATCCAGGTGTGTTTATGTGACAAAGTTCTGATTAATGAGATGTGAGCTGAAATGGTATGAGCTTAAGTATTGCATGCCCATTACAGGAAGGCGTGTGTCCTCCTACTCCCCCTGCGTCATGGTGGGGCCAGTCCGGAGCAGCCATCCTGGATGATACGATACATGCCATGGGCTGAGGATGGCAGAGCAACAAAATAGAAGGAGCCTGGTCCACACTGAGCCATCATATCAGCCCTACACCAGCTACCATATTTTAAATAAGAGAAACAAGTAAATTTTCTCTGATGAATTTGTTGTATTTTGGGGTCTTTTTGACCACAACACCCAAACCTGTATCCTAATTTATATACTAGCCACTGGATGCATTTGAATGAAATGAGTACCTAGCCCATTGTACCTAACATATTATCCTGTGAATCAATCTAAATTTGAGCAGGAGAAGGAACAAATAAACCCAAATTATAGTCTGTCCACTGGGAGATTTGAACCATTGTGGGATTCCGAAGTATAAGGGAAAGTTAATAAAACTAGCAAGGGTGGGGGGGAAAAAAACCAAAAAAGAGAAAAAATGGAGAATAAGTGGAAAGCCAAGAAAAGGAAAAAATAATAGCATCTGCTTGTGTTTTATTTTTCATTTTCAAATGGATGCATGTGGTTAAGTAG
Source organism: Dugong dugon (assembly GCA_030035585.1). Classification (NCBI taxonomy): domain Eukaryota; kingdom Metazoa; phylum Chordata; class Mammalia; order Sirenia; family Dugongidae; genus Dugong; species Dugong dugon. Next base: position 15,521,076 of record CM057479.1, read on the forward strand.
ACATTTTAAAATGAAACATCATCATTTCATTCAATGATAATAATACTGATCAATTAAATAGTATTATCTTCCTAGCTATGAGAGAGAGCTTAGATGGGCCGTATCTACATAAGGAATTGCTTTTACAAGCAACAAGTGAGTTGGTGATAAATGTGACTCTAGAACCCAAGCTTCCTAGGTGCTCCCTCCAATATCATACAGTCGATTCTCATGGCTTCCAGCAGAGACCTGGCGATCTACTTCTGAAAATCTGCCAATGAAAACCCTATGGATCACAAAGGAATATTGTCTGACATAGTGCTGGAAGATGAGCCCCCTAGATCGGAAGGCACTCCAAAATACACAGTGGCCGCAATGGCGGACTCAAGTGTACCAATGATCGTGAACGTGACGAAAGACTGGGCAGTGTTTCCTTCTATGGTACACAGGGTCACCATGAGTCAGAGCCAACTAGGCAGCAACTAACAGCATATTCTATAAAGTCACCGTGAATAATACTAAATTAGCAAATACTGAACCAGTGCTCTTGAGCGAAATACAAGGTTAGGCACCTGCCAGCCTCTGGTCACATTATTTTCATCAACCCAATCAATATATAACTTGATGTTTCTGTTTAAAGACACCTTATTTAATACATAGTCTTGATTCATTAACATTGAATTCAGGGCCAACAGTACTATAACTCATGCCTGAATGAAGCTTATCTAACACACGTATTTTCTCCGTAAGGCAGCTCACAGCCTTCTTGCACGGGGGAACACGAGACAGCACTTCAGCAGTATGTTTGGGGGCCATTTTAAACAGCGAAATCACCAACAAAAGGCACAGGAATGTGAAAAAAGTGGCACTAAACAGACCACAAAAAGGACACTTGTTTACAGTATAAGAGCTGAAACAAGAAGGCAGACAGTTACCTTGATCCGCCTGAGCTGGGAAGGCGTGCACTGATGGACTAAGATGTTTCTCACCTCTTCGTGCATGTTTGAGAATGAACACGAAAAGTGCCTCAAGTATTGATTCTGGGGTTACAAATCAATGTTAGCAAGTAGGTGAATTCGCAAATACAGAATCTACGAATAATGAGGATCAACTGTATTTAATTTTTTCAGACCGCCATCTTTGTTCCCATGTTATCAGCCTCATGACAGAGGCCCCTCAGTGGTGGCTCGTTACCTAGTTCTACTCTTTCAAAAAGAGCATACTCATCGTAATATTTACTTCTGAAATATCTATGGGCACTCCTAGCTGTCTACAAAGTAACATTTAAAATCCTTAGCCTAGAAGTCAAAGTCCTCCAACCTCATTTCCCATCACTCCCTTATAAATAAATACCCTCGCCCTTCAAATAGGGCTATTTGCCTTTTCCCGGCATACTGCACCCTTTCCTGACTCCCATGATTTTGCTCACATAATCCCACCAGCCCCAATATCACCCCCTTCTCTTGTGCACGTTCATCACAGAAATATTATTTTATTGCCACCTGCTGTCATCATTATGAGCAGGAATCAACTCGATGGCAACAGGTTTGGTTTTTTTTGGGTTTGCTGTCATCATTTAGGTTGTATCTCCTACCCTTCTCTCAATCCCTCAAGGTAGCCAGCACAGCCTTTTCCACATGGTAGAGGGGTATCCATTGTTCCTATTTGATGTATTTGAGGGAAACAGGCTTCAAATACATCCTTTCCTCACCTCCAGGACCCAGCCAAGAATCTGATGACTATTGTTCTTTCAAGGAGGCATCTGTGTGGCCACCCCCAAGAGTGCTAAGGTGAAGGAGGACATGACACCATTTAGCGGTATTAGCGGTGGTTGAAACACTCACTACCCTTTCTCCACCTCAGCCATACCTATTCTGTTCCCTGCATCCACAGATGTTACTTTTGACAAACTGTCAAGAAATAATGCTGACTAGTAGGGGCTTATGTTATCATCCCTTCCCAGAGGTATCTGCATTTTAATAGAGGGTCTCTCTGGAACCCTTTGTAAGTCAGAGCAGACAAGCAAGTCAGGTTGCTAGAGTGCTGGAAACTGAAGATTCAATTCTGGGTAAACACTTATTGGTTACTGACTGCCCCAACAGCCAGTCCCCCTCTTGAGGAACTGCCTCATCCCACCTGTTACAGATTGAACTGTATCCCCCAAAATGACATGCTGAAGTCCTAACCCCTGTACCTGTGAATGTGACCCTGTTTGGGAACAGGGTTTTTAATTTTATTATGTCAATGTGCTAATTCTGGAGTAAGGTGGGTCCTAAACCTAATTCCTTTTGAGTGGTGTCTTCTAAAAAGGGAAAACAGACACAGAGAGTTATACACACAGAGGAAGAGGTCTTGACAAGCTAAGGAACACCAAGAAATGCCTGGGGCTGCTAGAAACAAGGAATGCTCTTCCCGTAGAGCATACAGAGCACAGCTTTGCCAACACCCTCAATTTGGGCTTCTAGCCTTCAGAACTGAGACAATACATTCCCGTTCTTTAAAGTCACCCACTTGTGGTATTTTTGTCAAGGCAGCACTAGCAAACTGAGACATCACCCATAGCTTACCATCTGCTGGCCTTATCATCAAGGTGCCCAATCAGGCCCAATCAGACGCTCCCTCCCTGAAGTCACATCTTGAGCACAGATAAAGACTGAACGTGCTTGCAGCACATCCATTCTGGTAGCTGAGCTGAGACAAGACTGAGAAGTGGTATTGATACCAAGATGCCTATGACTGCCTTCCCACTGAGTCTAGGAGAATGCTCATATTCTTCCAATAAGGATTAATGAATCTGGCCTAAGTGAGCCAGATTTGGTATCTGTTGCTTATAACCAAGAATCTTAAACGATACAAAGCCACATGGCACAATTCCATTCCATTCAGAAAATATTTATTCGATTACTGCCATGTGCTAGGCACCATCCAGGTACAAGAAACAGCCCTAGCCTCCAGGAGATTTAATCTAATATGGGAGAAAAGGCAGAGTTCAGGGAACGATAATTATGTATGAACAAAGCTATAGGGATGCACAGGAAGGGTCTCTGCTAGCACGGTGAGTGTGGATGAATGGTAAAATGTCACAAGAGAGGGTGTTTGCTCAGTAGGACTTCACCAGATGGAAGATGGAGAAGCAGTACAGGCAGGAAGAGCAGCGTGAACAATGGCCAGGAGGCAGGAACGAGCACAAGGTGCCTCATAACAATGAGAATTTTAATGTGACTGGAGGGTCGGTACATGAGATGGGAAGGAGATGATTCTGGAAAGGTAACTTGGGGCCAGGGTGTAAAGGACACCAATCGCTAGAAAAGGACATCATGTTTGGTAAAGTAGAAGGTCAGCCCAAATGACGGAAACCCTCAATGAGCTGGATTGACCCAACAGCCACAACAATGGGCTCAAACATACCACTGATCATGAAGATGGCACAAGACCAGGCAATGTTTCCTTCTGTTGTACAAGAGGTCACCGTGAGTCGGAGCCAAATCGACAGCAACTAACCCCAACAATAACATGGCGATGTAAGGTCTTCATTCTTACCAGGGACCAGAAAAGAGGAGACCAGTGAGGGATCAGAGGAGAGGAGACCAGAGACCAGTGTAAGCAGGGATGGGCTAGGACAGCAGGCGAGGGGAGGTGGGGAGGGGATGGACAGTAGCCGTGTTGGAGAGATGCAGAATGAAAGGCAGTCAAGGATAACTCCGAGGATTTCAGCTGAGAGGAGGCACTAAACGTGGCCATGTGGCCTCAGGGTTCACTGTTTCGACGGCGTGATGACCAGAACAACACACGCAATGCAGAGGCCACCCCACTTCCTCCACTCCCTGAAGAGCACATTTACCTTTGGACAAATCAAGACTCACCTGGCACTAAAGGAGAATTTAGCAATACAGTTTGTGACTCCCAAGGCAGTGAGCGTAAAAGTGGATGAACACTTGAGGTTTCCAACACTGTCCCTTATTAAACAGTTTTTATTAAGAATCAAAGAACATTTAACATGTAAGTCCTCCATCACTGTCTCAAATTTTCCCCACCCTTCATCCCCTTGTAGCAGCAAATAACTAAGATGTGCCAAAGAAACAATGGCATTGTGAAGGTACATTTAAGTCTACTTACCTGGTGCAATTGTTTAATGTTTTTGCCTTCGTAATATAATTTTTAAGTGTATTCATGTTCTTCACGAAATTGCACCTGGACTGTCATATGAAAAATGGGGGCCAATTAGTAGTATTTTAGTTAAAAACCAGTCCCGGCACATCATTGTCTTAAGCTAGAAGTGAGCTGGCGTGAAGACCAAAGGGTTGCTATTAATAGTACAACACAGAACGCAAACGGAATACTTGAGCGAAATTATGTTTTTTAAAACCCACTGTTTAGTGCCCAGAAAAGGGACAGACTGTGCAGCATCTGTGCTGGGGGGATATGGAACTAATAAATCATTGCCATTTTTACTCCGCACCGGCAGAATAGCGTAGGATAGCCAGAGCCAAGCACATTTGCTGTCCGAGAAAAATGGTTTACGTTCCAGGTCTTTTTTTCACTCAGTTTGAAAGTTCATACATTTAGGCAGCCGAGATGATTTTACTACTGTAATTCTCCCGGGGAGGGGGTTCAATTTATGAATGAAATAGTCATGTAACATATATACATTCTTATGTTCAAAGATAAACATATTCGTTTCAAAGACAGATTTGGAACCGTAAAGGCTGGTAACACATAAGATTGGGCTGAAAAAAATGATACTTTGATGCATGTAAAAAAAAAAAAAATATATATATATATATATACCTGAGTACTAGTGAACTAAATGACTAACTCTATTATCAATGCAAGAAAGCAGGAAGAAGTGCATCTCTCTTTACTGAGTTAATTTTACCAGAATATCAAAGCGAGTTTATAAAAGACCCTGAACATTGATGACAGTGCAATAGCCTTCTTCAGTAAATAACAATCTTAGGAGGATTTCTTAAGCTTTAGGCACATTTGGTCTTCTGATCTGATCTTGAATACATTAATAAAAAAGGAGCTTCTAAATGGTAGCCCTGGCAGTCCACTAATCAGATTATCACCATAATGTACTGACAGGGAGAGAAGTCACAGAAAACAAGGATTGACAGGAATATTGTTTCAGAATTCAAAGAACAATCAACTATTCTGGCGTTCCATAATCATTTTACCTATACGCTATTTTCGAAAATGGGTAAAATTCAGAAAGCAGAGCCTGGAAGAGCTGACATATATTGGGACATTTTTGAACAGTCAGTGGTGTTCAGATTTTTGTCCTAGGACTTGAAAAGTTAAAGGCATAGTCCTGCCAATTGTGATATGCCCTCTCCAACACAGACCACCCACAACCATGGATTTTCCATCTGGTGAACAAAACAGACAGCTCCCTAATTATTTTTAAAAAGGATTTTTTTCCCCCTAACATACTTTCTTTGTCTGTGACCTGGAACTTAATGGAAAACCTGGTGCATGCCAACTTCACTTCTTGTAATGAAACATCCTATTTTATTGTTTCAACTGGGCTTTTGAAAGTCTCTAAGATAGAAGTTATTACCCCCAGAGCTAACAAACCAAATCACCAAGACAATTCCAATGAACAACTGTTTTCTCTGAACGTAGAGTATCTTGTTTAAATATTAACCACTGACGTTTTCTCTCACAACCAACATGATGAAAATAGGAGGGAAATTATTTTCAAATCGTTTTCAACTGGGCACCCATACTGCTAGTGTCAAAATCTATGGCTTTTCCAACAAGATGGCCACCACTGCCAAAATCCTGCTCAGAAATGCCAAGTGTAATTAAAATCTGGCACCTGTCTTGGGCACCAAATTTGCTTCTAATATCTCCATGTTGCAATGTGTCTCAGCTTTGAGAGGATGTAAGATGCTTCTTGCCCTCTGCCCTTCAGAAAAACACTTGAGTAGAAAAATTGACGGCTGTTATCCTGAAAATTACATTTTTACATCTTAGCTATCCTTAATCTTCTCTGCTTTCTTTCCTTTAATCTGTGAGTTTAATTAGTCCCAAGAGAAATCAACATACATTCCCTTCACACATTTTGTTTTTATAAATCTCAGGAAAACAGGCACTGAAATAAGTTCTTTCTACTACGGAATTGCGTTTTTGGGATGGTGGGGTGGCATGGATAGATTTCACAAGGATTTTGATACTATGGATTAGGAAGCTATATAGGTGGGGTGAAGCCCTTCCCTAAGAAGGTTTTTCGGAGACTGGGGCAATAAATCTTTGATTTGATGCACATTGCTGTGGTCCTTTTTGCTGTCTGTGTAGAAGCTATTGTCCACCTTATTGTTTTACTGAGATGAGGCTCTCAAACTCTCACTATGCCTCCTTCCTCTTTTTTAATCTGTAGTATTTCTCAAAAAGGAACTCCCCTCCTATCTCTCAAGACCCCTTCAAACCCTCAACACCTAGCCCCACTTTTGTGACGGCAGACTGGCTCTCAGGCCCAGTTTTCACATTGGAGAATTAAATCTATGGCAGAGTTTGGCACCAACAATCACGCCAAAGGGACCAAAAAGCCGGAAGTGTGGAGATGGTCAAACAGCACCCTCTGCTGTTGATGGGCAGGGACCATGCCACCCTGCTCTCTGCTGTATCTCAGGCCTAGAGAAGGGTCCAGCACAGAAAGGAGCCCATCACTGTCTACTGAAAGAGGAGTAAGCCAACTTGATGTGAGCTCACCTTTGTAAAGAGCACCTTACATTCAGACCTACATGACCACACTGGTTTCAATGGTACAAGGAACCTCATTAGGCATGTTATCAATCTTTGTAAACGCAGGGAAGATGTCATTCTCTCCAAGTCTCTTTAGGGGGCCCACTCTTGGTGGATTCCACAAACGCTCTGACATTCAGACTTCTCTAAGGCTCCCTCCTTAGAAGTGCTGTCTTCTGGCAATTCTCTACCTACCACAGACCACCCTGAGCTCTTACAACACATCTCACTTCATCAGAAATCAAAAGGGGGTAAAGGAATGTTACAAACCACTTAAGGTACAAAATTTTTTTATTATTAAATAATATAGAAAATGCATAAAAGCAGTGTCTAATGTATGACTGGAGCCCTGGTGGCACAGTGGTTAAAAGTTCAGCTGCTATCCAAAATGTTGGCAGCTCAAATCCACCAGCCGCTCCTTAGAAACCCTATGGGATAGTTCTAATCTGTCCTATAGGGTTGCTATGAGTCGGAACCGACTCGTCAGCACTGAACAATATCAACAATGTATGACCAGGTTCTGCTCAAAAAAAAAAAAAAAAAAAAAGCCACCAATAGTTGATTCTTTGAAACTGAAAGTGAATTTTGCCCAATGGAAACAGGTTACAAATAATGGTTAGACACTCAGGATAGCTCACCAAAGCCCATTTAACACACACAGTGTATCAGAGTGCTAGTTTCACTATTAAAAAACCAGTTGCCATGGAGTCCATTCTCACTCATGCCAACCGCATTTGTATTAGAGTAGAACTGTGGTCTGTAGGGTTTTCATTGGCTGATTTTTCAAAAGTAGACTGCCATGCTTTTCTTCTGAGGTGCCTCTGGGTGGACCTGAACCGCCAACCTTTTGGTCAGCGGCCAAGCATGTTAACCATTTGCGCTAAGCACCACCCAGGGACTCTACCCAACCACTATTTGTAACAGTGTGCTCCTGGGTATTCCTCTACAGTAGGAAAGAAGAAATATGCTGGCCATTGCTAGTAGCTCACTAATGTTCCACATCCTCACAACGCCATCTGCCTGGATCAGAAATTCCCCAGTGGCTGCATTTTTTGAAGCTTTGCTTTTACTGCAACCTAAGCAAGAAATGCATTTTACGCCAAGAGCCCATAAATGAACATACATACACAACATATAAAAGTTTCACAAGACAAAACTCAATATGGGATATACTCTGAATAGAATAGTTTCTATTTGTTACAGTTCACTTTTCAAAATGCTCATCATGACCCAATAAATTATTTTCGCAGTCCACTAATGGGTTGGGACCCACAGTGTAAAATGCATTGCTCTGAATAATCCAAATTGAAGAGCAAAGCTCAGTGAGTGGTGGTTGCCGAAGGGGATGCCCATGACTTCCTATATCGCATGCTTAAATCTTAATGTAATTATGAATAAAAATGAAAAATTGAGGCAATTTCCTGCAAATGTCTTAGAAATGTATGTGTTGCTTGGCTGGGGTTTCCACCTGTGTAAGCAAATCCTTTTCCCTCCTTTTCTACCTTGTTGCTCTCCCCTCCCCACTACCTTGAAGATGTGGGTGTTGGCAGAAAGCCTGAGGATATAGATGATTGTAGATACTAGTTAATAAAGACAGAGACTGTAAATCATGCTGATGAGAAGTCTGAAGAACTAAAAATAAAAAAAAAATTCTGGTTATTCAGAATACATGGATATCATTCTAATAACACTTGGGCCTTTGTCACCAGAGCAATGACACAAACTATGGCTGGTCATCAAAACATGTTTTTCCTCTCCACTAGGAGTTACATCCAGAAGCAGGGTGGATGCAGTTTCCAAAGCCTTCTAGCCTCAGTATAGACCTACTGCATTTTCTCTGTAGAAAAGTCAAAAGATTCTGAGTGAAAGGATGACTATGGTGACTCCAGGACAAATAAGAATCTCAAAAATAACTCCTGCAAGTCTCCTGGAGTGAAGTCTTCATGAAGGCCATGCCCCGTGAGCTGCTAAGTTCAAAATACGAGAAACAACATTAGCCATTGGAGAAATGCAAATCAAAACTACAGCGAGATACCACCTCATCCTGACAATGCTGGCACTAATTAAAAAACAAAACAAAACAGAAAATAACAAATGTTGGAGAGGTTGTGGGGAGATTTTACATTCCCACTCCTGGTGGGAATGTAAAATGGTACAACCACTTTGGAAAACATTATGGCGCCTCCTTAAAAAGCTAGAAATAGAAACACCACATGATCCAGCAATCCCACTCCTAGGAATATATCCTAGAAAAATAAGAGCCATCACATGAACAGACATATGCACACCCATGTTCATTGCAACATTATTCACAATAGCAATAAGATAGAAACAACCTAAGCGCCCATCAACAGATAAATGGATAAACAAATTATGGTACATGCACACGGTGGAATACTATGCAGCAATAAAGAACAATGATGAATACATGAAACATCTCACAACATGGATTAATCTGGAAGGTATCAGGCTTAGTGAAATAAGTCAATCACAAAGGGCAAATACTATATGAGACAACTATTATAAGAACTCAAAAAAAGTTTGCACACAGAAAAAAACAATCTTTGATGGTTACGAGGGTGGGGAGGGATGGGGAGAGGAAATCACTAACTGGATAGCAGACAAGTGTCAACTTTGGTGAAGGGAAAGACAATACACAACATAGAGGCAGTCAGCACAACTGGACCAAGGCAAGGTCATAGAAGTTTCCTAGATACATCCAAACATCTTGAGGGACCAAGCTGCTGGGGCTAAGGGACAATAGTCTCAGGGAGGACATCTAGGTCGACTGGCATAACACAGTTCGTAAAGAAAATGTGCTACATCCTACTTTGGTGAGTAGTGTCTGGGGTCTTAAAAAGCTTGCGAGTGGCCATCTGAGATACATCTATAGGTCCCATCCCATCTGGAGCAAAGGAAAATGAAGAAAACCAAAGACACAAGAAAAATATTATTTAGCTCAAAGGACTAAAGGACCACCTTAACCAGAGCATCCACCAGCCTGAGCCCAGAAGAACTAGATGGTGCTCAACTACAACCACCAACCACTCTGTCAGGCATCACTACAGAGAGTCCTGGACAGAGAGAAAAATGTAGACCAAAATTCAAATTCACGAAAAAAGACTAGAGATACTAGTCTGACAGAGAATGGGGGAACCCCTGAGACTATGGTCCTCAGACACTGCAGTAACTCAGAACTGAAACCACTCCTGAAGCCCACTTTTCAGACAAAGATTAGGTAGGCCTATAAAGCAAACAATAACACACAAGAGGAACGTGCTTCTTAGCTCAGTCAAATATACAAGACCAAGCGGGCAACTCCTGCCCAAAAGCAGGACGAGAAGGTAGGAAGGCACAGGAACTGGATGAACAGACAGGGAAACCGAGGTAGAAAGGGGGAGAGCACTGTCACATTGTGGGGATTGCAACCAATGTCACAAAACAATATGTGTACAAATTTTTGAATGAGAAACTAACTTGAGCTGTAAACTCTCACCCGAAGCACAATGAAATTAAAAAAAGAAAAAAACCAAAATACTAGAAATGAGCCCATACCCGGGTTTTTACCCCCTTGGTGGATTCAAGCAATGTCCACAAGAACACTGCCAGGCCTTCCACACCTGGTTTTGGCTGACAGTGACTGGATATTCCCAGTGAACCAGGGCCATCCCCATCAGAGGGAGTCCATGGGTGGTGCAAATGGTTAACGCTCTCAGGTGCTAACTGAAAGGTTGGTGGTTCGAGTCTACCCAGAGGCACCTTGAAAGAAAGCCCTGGCAATCTATTTCTGAAACATCAGTCATTGAAAACCCTATGGAGCAGAGTTCTACACTGACACACATGGGATCATCATGAGTCAGAACTGACTTGACAATAGCTGGGTTTTTTGCTGTTGTTTTTATCAGCCAAAGCAGCAGTACTGAAGGGCCAGAGTGAGCAAGGGTTGCGGACCCCACCGTCACCCAAGTGAGAGTGGTGTTTCCCATCCAAACAACAGCTGCTGGTCACAAAGGAGGACGCTTCCCAACTTTCTTCAAAATCATCTCTCACTGCGTCCAAGAACCTGGGTCCCTTACAGGTGTCCCTTCTAGTGGGGGTTTGTCCTCCTCAAAATTTGTCCGTTGGGGTTTCATCACTGCAGTTATGAGTTATTTATATTATGTCATATTTTATTTAAAAATTCCATTCAGGAGTTTGGGGAAGACTATTTTCAAATTTAAGTTAAAAAATGTTATTTGACTTGCCATTTTCATTCTTTCATCAAAAAGGAAAATGCACCAATCTCAGAAACATCTTTTTCCACTCTTTGATCCTTGACTTTTTATTTCTTTACTTTCATTCGTTCCCGTTGTAAGATTATTTTTAAGAAATACAGTGTCAATACCAAAATATAAATAACTGTGATTCATTTGGGTTCCCACCTTTATCCATGTATCATTCGATTTATCCTATAGGTTATAAATGGTTAATTACTCATTTTAAAATCAGCAAAAAGCATATTATGTCCATTGGAGCTGCATCGATTACGATGTGTGGTGGTAGGCTTGAATTGGTAATCAGAGAAAAGACTCCTAGCAGGATAGAATACAAGAATTGTCAGAGAAAACTCAATAGAAAAAAATTTACATTTTTTTCACATTTGTCATTTGGTGATACAGTTCATAAAAACAGTTAATGAAAGTTCTACGTTAAGAAAACAGTAAACGTGAAACAAAGACAAACCAGCCACCAACTTTTTGTTAAGCCCACCCCGTAAAGGAATCATTTTTAGGAAATATATCAGCAACGTTAAGTAGTTTGGATTTCTACCTCCCACCATCTAGTTACATACATATGTGTATACTTATGTACATATGTCTATATCTGGGTATGTACACACATATGCCAAGAGCCATAAAAATCTCCCAGACCTCAAGACAAAAAAGCAGGGGGTGCTGCCCATTAAGTTATCGGTTCCAGGCCTCTGCTTTCTAACTGACTACTCAGGGCTACTTTCATCGCTTGTCAACTTCAAATACTCACTCAGTTTTTCTTTCTAGATGATGTTGCATCGACAACGTAGCCCTGTTTATGACATATTACAGCATGTTCTGCTAGGACTATTTCTCCAGAAGCACAGCTTGATAGAGGATGGAAAAGAGAGGAATCTGCTAAATGTCTTTTACATCTACCAACTTCTCAAAAGAAAGTTCTGGAAAAAACACATTTTTACCCTTAAAGTATTTCCCACTAGCCTTAGCAATAATTGAAACTATTAAAAGCAAGTAATATGGATTTAAATGAAACACAAGAGTATTTGACATAACAAAAGTACCTTTAAACAGTAAAGCTAATGGAAGCTTAAGTCTCACGTTTTACGTCTATTAGTGTACAAAAACCTTAGTGAAATACAGTTTTAGCTCCAAGCTAAATGATTTTTAAAACTCATAATGAGGCTAGCAAAAAATATAAGTATTCAATTGTCCAGTCTATGAAATTGCCTCTATATGAAAAAAATCAATAATTATTTTAAGTTATAGGTGGTTTCAGCATCGGTTTTTGTGATTAAAAAAAAAAAAAACCAAAAAAAAATTAATTCAAAACTTACTCCTATAGTATCAGAAGATTAAAATCAGGCCATTTTGTTTAAACAAAGTCTACTGTACATAGAGATTATAAATTTTCAACTACTTATACAGCAATCACTTGCCTGGGATTTTCCCAAATAATTCCAAATTTCAAAATTCTGTCCCGTTATCCACTTCTATATATGTACTTAAGTTGTGTACTTAGGCGATGTATGCCAATTTGTGGTTCTAAAAATACAGTCACCTTTGTAGGCAAAAAGGATGAGGTCTTTGTTTTGGGCCTTGATTTGTTACATATAAAAAACAAAACCAAACAAACAAAAAAAACAACCCATTGAGTCAATTTTGACTCATAGTGACCCTATAGGACAGAGCAGAACTGCCCTTCAGGGTTTCCAAGGAGCGGCTGGTGGACCTGAACCGCCAATCTTTTGGTTAGCAGCCAGCCCTTCTGTTACATATAAATGCGCTCAAGTGATTGCTAAACCACCAGAGCGCTCCTCTAAGAATGCCTGTGAATGCTTCTCTCCTAGGTATGGATCTGGCCAAGTGTTTATCATTATGGTTACTGATATTTAGGAAACAAGTTATGAGTGAAGCATAGTAGAGTTATGTCTGCTCTTTCAGAGACCATTATCCAAAGAGTAATGGAATTTACCAATAACAATATGTATACCATGGAGGCACTAAATAACACCGTATGTATAGACCGAGCAGCCACCAACCCTGGCCTGCCTGGCTGACGTCTTGTGTCCCATCCTAAATATTCATAGTGACCCCTTTCACTCTCACGAGTGTCCAGATTTGGATGATAAATTGTAAGGTCACACTATTCATCAACATGAAGATTTGCAGACTGCTGGTTTTCTAATGGTCTTTATCACTAACTACCCTTATTAGATTCTTCAAGGGGGTGATTTTCCAAAATGCAATTGGTTGTTACCTAAAATTTAGACTAGGGTGAAAAAGTAAACACAAGAGACTAAGCCAGCATAGACTTGTCGAAAGAAGCCCAGCTGTAGAGCAGGACCTGTGGCTGCAGTCCCAGCTCTGCCTCTTAGTTTGATATTGGAGAAGCTACTTCCCCCTTTGCTCCTTGGATCCCTAATCAAGCAAATAGGGAGGGTTGGCTGATGTGATGCCAATCAACACAGGACTCCGCAGTCACTAAGGGAACCTATGGGCTCACACTGCCTGGGTTCAAATCCTGCCTCCTCCACTTACTAGCTCAATAATCTTGGGCAGGTAACTTGATTTCCTCATGCTTCAGTTTCCTCATTGGTAAAAGTGACAATAAATAACAATTTATCTCATATGGCTGTTGTGTGCATTAAATGAAAGAACAATGAAAGTGTCAGCATAGGGCAGAGAACACAGTAAGCCCTCAATAAGTGTACACACACACAGGACTACAGACTTCTTTTTTAAAATTTCTTTGCTGGACTTAGTTCCATGAGGGCAGATATGTCTTGATCACTGTCAAATCCCTCGTTCTACCACAGAATCACAGAAACATAGTAGGTGGTTAATAAACATTTGTTCAAATGATTTTGTAAAATAAGACACAGCTATATTATGTGGGTGTGTACATACATATGTCCAGGTAATTATGTATTAATAAAATTCTCAATAATTTATAGTAAGGAAAGGGAAGCTCCTCCAGATTAGTAAAAAGCTTTAAAGAAATGCAAGGACAACTACTTCTCAACCACAAAAAGCAAGTAAAAGGAGGCTAACGGGTGCAGGTTAATAGCACTGTTGAGCTGACTTTAGTAACTAGGTAAGAATGATCTGCAATTAGCTTCTTTGCATGAAAATTAATGTATCTGCTACACCTGAAAATTGTACTCTAAAGTCTTCAGAAATATTTCAGAAACATGCATGTATATGGACATATGCGTATACACCATTCATACACACACACACATATATATACACTGTGTTAAGAATTTTGTGGCTTTTCTATATTACACTCTGTGGCAACTTTATTTCTCCTTTATAATATTTCACTGGCAAGACAGGAGGTGCAGAGACATGGAGAGACTAGGTTTGGCAGAGATGGCATAGGGCAGCAACGGCACTACCTGATCTACCACTAAAGGTGGGTTTTTATAGACTAGTATGAATGCAGAGGAGCCGGAGTGGCGCAGTGGTTAAGAACTCAGGCTGCAAATCAAAAGGTCGGCAGTTTGAAAACACCAGCAGCTCCCTGGAAAACCTATGGGGCAGTTCTACTCTGTCCTATAGGGTTGCTATGAGTCAGAATCGACTCTGTGGCAACGGGTTTGGTTTTGGTTATGAATGCAGAGAGAACAGCTTAATAACTAGGAATTCTTCCATTCAACTTGGGCATTTTTGTGCTCCGGTGAACGCGCTGCCAACTTCGGCAGTCTCCACCTGCCTGGCATTTGCAAAGATGAAAGGTTTAAACTAGACTGCGCCCAGGACTCAGTACCTGTTTTGCTAATGTTCCACATTGCCATTGTGACGATGATGGAGTAGGTTAGGGTGTGGAGAGGATCCAGAGCCATTTATTTTTCCTATTCTCCACGGGCACCCCAACAGAACCATCGTTTTATCTGTACACTAACCAAGAAAATAAGATCCAAAGCCCAGTGAGCACAACAAAGTTAGCCACACCTGCTACTACATAAAATCTCTTCTTTTAAACTTTGCCCCTTAAAATCAAATGTCTCTCTTCAAAAAGCAGAGGACGAGGCAGCAATCCCAAATAACCTGGCAGGAGGAATGGGCTCAGCTGTGGGAAGCAGGCAGCAGGGGGTCCAAGGCTCAAGGGAACAGCTCAGGCTGACCAGGTAGACTCAGGCTGACCAGGCAGACTGGCCCTAGTTGGAATGTCTCTGAGGCCCTGCCCAGCCCACGTGTTTGCTGGCACTGCATAAGCTGAGCGAGGGTGCAATCAGACCCACCAGGTCCTGCCCCTGTGTTTGAGCATCATGGGCTAACAGGTGATCTTTTCTTTAGGCCACTCAATCACTATTTTTCTAACAGTACTTTAAGACCTTGAAAAAATGAATAGTACTTATTTATCCATACATTTAATGATCTGACACAAGGGTGAAGTACAGAGTTTGTCAAAGGCACAGCTGGTGTTTTGGTTAAAAAAACAAAACCAAACATATTGCCATGGAGTCGTTTCTGACTCATAGCGGCCCTATAGGACAGAGCAGAACTGCCCCATAGGTGGCACAGCAGTTAAGCGTTGGGCTGCTAATCGAAAGGTCAGCACTTCGAATCCACCAGCTGCTTCATGGGAGAAAGATGTGGTGTTTTGCTTGGAGAGATTAAATTGTTAGGTAGAAGATATAATTTGAGGAGCCAACTGAAAATACGTATAAAACTCTGAATTTCACATTACACAAAACCCCACAACTAGAGTTAATGATAATCACTCCTTTAAGTCTACTCTCTTAAAATTCAAACTTATTTTCAAGAGTTCAGTTCAACAAACATTTATTAAGTGCCACTGTACTCAAGGAATGTACAGTCCAACAGGTGAGACAGACATTTAATCAGGTAAATTCAATACAAGGTCAAAAGTGTTATAAGAGTAACAACTATGACTGGCACCATGCTAAGCATTTTACATATATTATCTTTAGTCTTTTTGCTTCAACACAATAAGTAGTGGTATCACCACTATACACGTGAGGAAACCAAGGCTGAGAGAGCTTAAATAACTTGCCTGAGCTCATACAGCCAAACTGAAGAACTAGAACTGAAACCAAATCTGCCCAACTGCAGACTCTGTCCTCTTCCCACCAGCCTATATGGTCTCTCCAAGGCAGGAGAGAAACATCAACAAGAATTATGGGAGGACAGACAGATGAGGACCACTCAGTCCGGCCTAGGAGGGGATGGGTTCTAGAACATTCTAGGACAATGTATTTCTAGAGGTGAGAATAATTTGCTGTGTGAAGAAGACAAGGAAGAAATACAGGAATAAGGAATAATACGAGCAAAGCCAGGGTGAGTGAAAGTGTGGTGAGGGAAACCTGAAATGTGATGGCTGGAACCTAAAGTGGGGGAGATGAGGCCGGGACATGGCTAGGAAGGCCTTGTGCTAAAAAGAAACAAACAAGAACCGTAGACCTCATCCTTTAAATAACAAGGAAGTGTCAGTTCTGCCCTGGGAGACGCAGGGTGGATTAGTGGAAATGATGACAGGGAGAGAGGACAGATTTGAGAAGCGTTTACATCAACGGGCAGGACCTGGTGACTAAATGTATCTGGGGGTTGTTAAAAAGAAGTCAAGGAGGACTCTCCGCCTCCTGGCTTGGGTGACGAAGCCAGTGATGGTGCTATCACCTGAGATGAATTACCCAGGAGTAGAACAAGCCTGGTACTCTACTATCTATCAGTCCCTCACAGCTGAGTAAGCATTACGTCAGATTGTGTGCGCGACTGGGAGTGCTGAGATTACCTCAGAGCAAGAGTGCTTCACTGGAGTATTCCAAGGGCAACACAAGAGCCTTGGGCCCCTGAGTGAATGAGGAAGTCTGAGTATGGGGAAGAAGATGCAGAAAAGGGAGAAAACTCTCGAGCCCAGAGGACACTGTTACCTCCTTCACAGCCTTTACCAAAGGACACAAAGAGCGTCTTGTTGACAGCAGGAAAGAAACCCAGAATCCTGACTCCCAAGCTACACTTTTTTTCATTTCTGTCATATTCCTTATCAGGTGGAGACAGAATATTATTTCCCACCTCACACTAAATATCTCTATTTTCCCAGTTATTTATGACATCTTAAATTTTATTAAAAAAAATAAAAGTAATGAATTCAGTAAAATGAATGCACATTGAAATAAACATTCAAATGATCTAGGAAAGCACAAAACAAAAATTTAGTCTCCTCTTCCATACTCCAAGATCCCAATCTTTTTCCCCAAGGCTAGCCACTTAATGGTTAACCAATTAATGGTTCCTTGTGTATCCTTCCTGGAAAAAATGTGTAATACCTTTGTATGTATTTTCATTTACACAAATATGATCATACTACATACATGCTGCTTTGTTTGTGTAATAATATATCCTAAGAGACAGTTCAGCAAAGTGGTTAATGGAATAGTTTCTGGAATTCGAACGCTGGGTTTGAATCCTTCATCTGCCACATACTAGCTGTGTGACACTGGGGAAATTACACTGTGCCTCAGTTTTCACATTTGTAAAATGAGGTTAATAATAGTACCCATTTCATAGGATTATTGTCAGGATTAAATGAGTTAATATATCTAAAGTACTCAGAAAAATAACTATTACATAAATATTTATTATTATTACATATTCATATCAAAACATATAGATCTACCTCATTCTTCATCATTTCTAATGATCGTCATTCCTTCTTGAAGATTTGAGTTATTATCTGATGTTAGCTGGAATCCACTCAACGGCAGTGGGTTTGGTTTTGGTTTACAGCCCTTCAGCCTAAAGAACTTCCTTTAGCATATCTTACAGCGCAGGTTTCCTTGCAACAAATTCAATTTTTGTTTATCTGAAAAGGTCTTTATTTTTGTGTCCTTTTTTTCCTTTATTCTTGTAGTTTAAATGAAGTTTACATTTTAAGTTAGTCTCCCATACAAACATTTATACATAAATTGTTATGTGACCCTAATTGCTCTCCCCTTACTGTGACAGCACACTCCTCCTTTCCACCCTCGATACCCCATGTCCATTCAACCAGCGCCTAACTAACTTCCCAACTCATCTCTGGACAGAAGCTGCCCGTTTAGTCTCTTGTATCTACTTGAGCTAAGAGGCATACTCCTCGTGAGTATCACTTTATGTCCCACTGTCCAGTCCAATCCCTGTCTGAAGAGTTGGCCATGGAAATTGTTTTAGGTTTTGGCTGATAGAGAATCCGGGGGCCGTGCTTTCTGGGGTTCCTCCAGTCTCAGTCAGACCATTAAGTCTGATCTTCTGGCTAAATTTGAGTTCTGCACCCCACCTTTCTCCTGATCCATCAGGGACTCTCTGTTGTGTTCCCTGTCAAGGAGGTCATTGGTGGTAGCCGGGAACCATCTAGTTCTTCTGGTCTCAGGCCAATGAAGTCTGTTTTATGTGGCCCTTTCTGTCTCTTGGGCTAATACTTTCCTTGTGTCTTTGGTGTTCTTCATTCTCCTTTAGTCCAGGTAGTTCGGACAAATTGATGCATCTTAGACGGCTGCTTGCAAGCTTTTAAGACCCCAGACGCCACTTACCAAAGTAGGATGCAGAACATATTCTTAATAAGCTTTGTTATGCCAATTGACCTAGATGTCCCGGGAAAGCATGGTCCCCAGACCCCTACCCCTGCTACTATGTCCCTCAAAGTGTTTGCTTGTATTCAGGAAACTTCTTAGCTTTGGTTTAGTCCAGTTGTGCTGATTTCCCTTGTAGTGTGTGCTGTCCTTCCCTTCACCTAAGATAATACTTGTCTACTATCTAGTTAGTTAATAACCCTCACCCTCCCTCCCCACCCTCGTAACCATCAAAGAATGCTGTCTTTTGTGTTTAAACCTTTTCTTGAGTTCTTATAATAGTGATCTTTTACAATATTTGTCCTTCTGTGACTGACTAAATTCACTCAGCATAATAACCTCCAGATTCCTCCATGTTATGTTTCACGGCTTCACCGTTGTTCTTTGCTGTTGCGTAGTATTCCATTCTGTGGATATACCATAATTTGTTGATCCATTTGTTCATTGATGGGCACCTAGGTTGTTCCCATCTTTTTGCTATTGTGAACAGTGCTGCAGTGAACGTGGGTGTGCATATATCTCTTCATGTGATAGCTCTTATTTCTCTAGGATATATTCCAAGGAGTGGGATAACTGGACTGTATGGTACTTCTATTTCTAGCCTTTTACAGAAGCGCCAAATCGATTTCCAAAGTGGTTGTACCATTTGACATTCCCACCAACAGTGTATAAGTGTTCCAGTCTCTCCAAAACCTCTCCAGCATTTATTCTTTTGTGTTTTTTGGATTAATGCTAGCCTTGTTAGGGTGAGATGGTATCTCAGTGTAGTTTTGATCTGCATTTCACTAATGGCTAATGATCGTGAACATTTCTCCATGTCTCTGTTAGCCGCCTGAATATCTTCTTTGGTGAAGTGCCTGTTCATATCCTTTGCCCATTTTTTAATTGGGTTATCTGTGTTTTTGTTGTTGAGGTTTTGCAGTATCTTGTAGATTTTAGAGATTAGATGCTGATCGGATTTGTCATAGCCAAAAATTTTTTCCCAGTCTGTAGGTTGTCTTTTCATTCTTTTCATGAAGTCTTTTGATGAGCATAAGTGTTTGCGTTTTAGGAGCTCCCAGTTATCTAGTCTCTCTTCTGGTGCTTGTGCATTGTTACTTATGGTTCGTATTGTGTTTATGCCGTGTATTAGGGCTCCTAGCGTTGTCCCTATTTTTTCTTCCATGATCTTTATGGTTTTCGATTTTATATTTAAGTCTTTGATCCATTTTGAGTTAGTTTTTGTGCGTGCTGTGAGGTATGGATCTTGTTTCAGTTTTTTGCAGATGGATATCCAGTTATGCCAGCACCAGCTGTTAAAGAGACTGTCTTTTCCCCAATTAACGGACTTTGGGCCTTTCTCAAATATCAGCTGCTCATAGGTGGATGAATTTATGTCTGGATTCTCAATTCTGTTCCATTGGTCTATGTATCTGTTGTTGTACCAGTACCAGGCCGTTTTGACTACCATGGTGGTATAATAGGTTCTAAAATCAGGCAGTGTGAGGCGTCCCACTTTGTTCTTCTTCTTGAGTTACGCTTTACTTATTCAGGGCCTCTTCCCTTTCCATATGAAGTTGGTGATTTGTTTCTCCATCTCATTAAAAAATGTTGTTGGGATTTGGATTGGGATTGCACTGTATCTGTAGATTGCTTTGGGTAGAACTGACATTTTCACAATGTTGAGTCTTCCTATCCATGAGCAAGGCATGTTTTTCCACTTATGCAGGTCTCTTTTGGTTTCTTGCAGTAGTGTCTTGTAGTTTTCATTGTATAGCTCTTTTACGTCTCTGGTTAGGTTTATTCCTAAGAATTTTATCTTCTTGGGGTCTATTGTAAATGGTATTGATTTGGTGATTTCCTCTTCAAGGTACTTTTTGTTGGTGTAGAGGATTCCAACTGATTTTTGTATGTTTATCTTGTATCCTGAAACTTTGCTAAAATCTTCTATCAGTTCCAGTAGTTTTCTTGTGGATTCTTTGGGGTTTTCTGTGTACAAGATCATATCACCTGCAAACAGAGATATTTTGACTTCTTCCCTACCAATTTGGCTGCCCTTTATTTCTTTTTCTAGCCTAACTTCTCTGGCTAGGACCTCCAGCACAATGTTGAATAAGAGTGGTGATAAAGGGCATCCTTGTCCGGTTCCCATTCTCAAGGGGAATGCTTTCAAAGTCTCTCCATTTAGGGTGATGTTGGCTGTTGGCTTTATATAAATGCCCTTAATTATATTGAGGAATTTCCCTTCCATTCCTATTCTGTTGAGAGTTTTTAACATGAATGAGTGTTGGACTTTGTCAAATGCCTTTTCTGCATCGACTGATAAGATCATGTGGTTCTTGTCTTTTGTTTTATTTATGTGATGGATTATGTTGATTGTTTTTCTAATGTTCAACCATCCCTGCATACCTGGTATAAATCCCACTTGATCATGATGAATTATTTTTTTGATATGTTGCTGAATTCTATTGCCTAGAATTTTGTTGAGGATTTTTTGCATGAATGTTCATGAGGGATATTGGTCTGTAATTTTCTTTTTGTGGTGTCTTTACCTAGTTTTGGTATCAGGGTTATGCTGGCTTCATAGAATGAGTTTGGGAGTATTCTATACTTTTCTATGCTCTGAAATACTTTCAGTAGTAGTGGTGTTAACTCTTCTCTGACAGTTCGGTAGAATTGTCCAGTGAAACCATCGGGGTCAGGGCTTTTTTTTGTTGGGAGTTTTTTAATTACCTTTTCAATCTCTTCTTTTGTTATGGGTTTATTTAGTTGTTCTACCTCTGCTTGTGTTAGTTTAGGTAGGTAGTGAGTTTCTAGCAATTTGTCCATTTCCTTTAGGTTTTCAAATTTGTTAGAGTACAATTTTTCATAGTATTCTGTTATGATTCTTTTAATCTCAGTCGGGTCTGTTGTGATATCACCCATCTCGTTTCTTATGCAGGTTATTTGCTTCCTCTCCTGTTTTTCTTTTGTCAGTTTGGCCAATGGTTTATCAATTTTGTTGATCTTTTCAAAGAACCAGCTTTTGGTCTTGTTAACTCTTTCAATTGTTTTTCTGTTCTCTATTGAATTTAATTCTGCTCTAATTCTTATTATTTCCTTTCTTCTGGCACCTGAGGGTTTCTTTTGCTGCTCTCTCTCTACTTGTTCCAGTTGTAGAGTTAATGTTTTGATTATGGCCCTTTCTTCTTTTTGGATGTGTGCATTTATTTGTATAAACTGACCTCTGAGCACTGCTTTTGCTGTGTCCCGAAGGTTCTGGTAAGATGTGTTTTCATTCTCGTTTGATTCTATGAATTTCTTTATTCCATCCTCAATTTCTTCTATAACCCAGTAGTTTTTGAGCAAGGTGTTGTTCAGTTTCCATGTGTTTGATTTTTTTTCCTTGCTTTTTCCGTTGTTGATTTCTACTTTTACAGCTTTATGGTCAGAAAAGATGCTTTGTAATATTTCGATGCTTTGGATTTTGTTAAGGCTTGCTTTATGGCCTAATATGTGGTCTCTTTTGGAGAATGTTCTGTGTGTGCTGGAAAAGAAAGTATACTCGGCTGCTCTTGGGTGGGGTGTTTGGTGTATGTCTATTATATCAAGTCTGTTGACTGTAGCATTTAGCTCTTCCGTGTCTTTGTTGAGCCTCTTTCTGGACGTTCTGTCCTTCACCGAATGTGGTGTGTTGAAGTCTCCTACTACTATTGTGGAGCTGTCCATCTTTCTTTTCAGTACTGTTAGAGTTTATTTTATGTATTTTGGAGCCCTGTCGTTGGGTGCGTAAATATGTATTATACTTATGCCCTTCTGGTGTACTGACCCTTTTATCGTTACATAGTGTTCTTCCTTATCCTTTGTGGTGGATTTGACTTTAACGTCTATTTTGTCAGAGATTAATATTGCCACTCCTGCTTTTTATTGAGTGTTGTTTGCTTGATATATTTTTTCCATCCTTTAAGTTTTAGTTTGTTTGTGTCTTTAAGTCTAAGGTGTGGCTCTTATAGGCAGTATATAGATGGATTGGGTTTTCTAATCCAGTCTGCCATTGTCTGTCTCTTTATTGGTGCATTTAGTCCATTTACATTCAGCGTAATTATTGATAAATATGAGTTTAGTGCTGTCATTTTGATGTCTTTTTTTGTGTGTTGTTCACAATGTCTTTGTTCCACTTAATTTTCTGTGCTGTGTCATTTTTCTTTACGGATTTTCATCGATTTTGATTTTGTATTTGCTGAGTCTTTACATTTTTCTAGTTTTCTTTTATTTTGACTTGTAGGATTGTTAGTTTCCTTTGTGGTTACCTTAATATTTACCCCTATTTTTCTAAGTTTATACCAGTCTTTTATTTCTTTATATTGCCTTGACTTCTCCATATGCAAAGTCTATGTCTACATTTTCTAAATCCCTCTTTTTTTGTTTTAATGTGTCATCTTTTACATATTGACATCTGTTTCCCTATTTTCAGTGTTTTAGCATTGATTTATTTTTGTGACTTCCCTATCTGGGTTGATATCTGGTTGCTCTGTTCTGTGTTCTAGTCTTGGGTTGTTATCTGACGTTACTAATTTTCTAACTGGAGGACTTCCTTTAGTATTTCTTGTAATTTTGGTGTGGTTTTTGCAAGTTCCCTAAACTTCTGTTTATCTGGAAATGCCCTAATTTTGCCATCATATTTGAGAGACAGTTTTGCTGGATCCATAATTCTTGGCTGGCAGTTTTTTTACTTCAAGGCTTTATATATGTCATCCCATTCCCTTTTTGCCTGCACGGTTTCTGCTGAACAGTCTGAGCTTATTCTTATTGACTTTCCTTTGTAGATGACTTTTCGTTTATCCCTAGCTGCTCTTAAAATTCTGTTTATCTTTTTTTTGGCAACTTTGATTATAATATGTCTTGGTGACTTTCTTTTGGGATCTACCTTATGTGGGGTTCGATGAGCATCTTGGATAGATAGCTTGTCATCTTCCATGATATCAGGGAAGTTTTCTGCTAACAAGTCTTCAACGATTCTCTCTGTATTTTCTGTTATCTCCCCATTCTCGTACTCCAGTCACTTGCAGATTATTCCTCCTGATAGAGTCCCACATAATTCTTGGTGTTTCTTAATTTTTTAAAATCCTTTTATCTGATTTTTCCTCAAATAAGTTGGTCTCAAGTGCTTTATCTTCAATCGCACTAATTCACACTTCCATTGCCTCAATTCTGCTCCCATGACTTTCTATCGAGTTGTCTAATTCTGAAATTTTATTGTTCATCTTCTGGATTTCTGATTGCTGTTTCTCTATGGATTCTTGCAGTCTGTTAAATTTGTCATTATGCTCTTCTCTAATCTTTTTAATTTCATCTATTGCGTGGTCTGCGTTTTGCTTTATTTCCTTCCTAATTTCTTGAAGAGTTCTGTATATTAATCTTTTGTATTCTGCCTCCGGTAATTCCAAGAAATTGTCCTCCTCTGGAAAATCTCTAGATTCTTTATTTTGGAAGCTTGCTGAAGCCATCATGGATTGCCTCTTTATGTGATCTGATATTGACTGTTGTGTCCGAGCTATCAATAAGTTATTATATTTATTTATTTTATGTTTGCTTACTGTGTTCTAGCTTCTTGTTTTTTTTTGATATGCCCAAATAGGCTGCTCGTATAAGCTAGTTTGATTACTGGCACCTTTGAAGCTCTAATGTCTTGTCACTAGGTGGTTAGATCTGTTACTGGGTATGTGAGCTCAGGAGTCCGCCCAACCCTCCTGTATGGATTCAGCTCAGGTGCCCACGTAGTTAGCCACCAAGTGTGTGGTGCAGGGTTTCACCTACAGTCCTAGACAGGCATGGGTGATTGGTATAGGCACAGGCATCTGGCTGCAGCAGGGGGACACACTCTGAGTAAAGCAGGGGGCTGACGGCCGCCCCCGAGTGTCCAGGAAGAAGGTGTGTGTCCCTGTTCCCTAGAGCATGTAGGTGGGTGGGTTTTGTAGCCGGACAATGAGCACCCAGTGTTGTTGGCTGTAAGGACTGGGGGGTACCTCTTATTCTTGGGCCCCTATTGCAGGTGGCTAGGTGGCATGGGTGGAGCCACCAGTCCTCAGGCCCCTGATGTGGGTAGGTTAAGACCCTGCTTAATAGGCAGAGCAGTGTCTAATGTCATGAGCCTGCCACTTCACAGATAAAACAGTTCAGGTTAGACTTCAGGTATATACCCTGCTGTACTGCTGTAATGAGGGCCTACGCTGTTGAAATGGGCCCACACAGGTCTCTGCAGGGGTAAAGGCACTCAGAGTCTGTGGATCCCTTATGCCTGTGCCTAGGCAAAGGAGCTGTGCCTACCCTGGGTTCCTGGCTTAGGGGAGCTGGCAGTTTATTTTTTCCCCAGTTTGTTAATTTGTTCACTCTCCAAGGCCAGGAGAACGGCTCAGGGCGTGTGATGGATCCTACTTCCGGCCCAGGGGACCCGGCAATTGCTGAAGCTGGTCCAGGACCCAGTGCAGAGCAGGAAGTGGGGAGGTAAATGGGAGAGAGGTTTTTCCCTAAGGGGGGTGGTTTTGATCTGCACAGTAAGCCGTACGCAATTACTTATCTTTCGCCGATGAGGGCTGCTTCTCACTGGTTCCGGCTGGCCGAGTAGACTCTCTGGCGCTGGGTCTTTCCTGGTGCAGAAAACGTGCCTCCCAAACACAGCTGCTTGCCTGCCTCACCGCTCACCTATAAGCAGACCAGGCCTGAAGAGCCCAGGCTCTCGCCGGGTCAGGTCTGGCAACTCCTCCGCTGCTTCCGAACCATCTCTCCCTCCCCCTGCCACGCAGTCTGGTTCCTCAACTTTGCCTCAGATGTTCAGGGCTCCCAGATTGTCATATATAATTGATGCACTTATTTTTTAGGGTCTTTGTTGTAAGAGGGTCCACTGGAAGCATCTGACTACTCCACCATCTTGGCCCTGCCTCTTGGCGTCCTTTTTGTGAGTGAGAGTTTTGCTGGATATAGAATTCTGGCTTGACTTTTTTTTTCTTTCAGTACTTTAAAGATGTCAGTCCATTTATCTTCTACTCTTCATTGTTTCTGATGAGAAGTCCACTGTCACTGTTCTCCTGTGTGTCATTTATCATTTTTCTCTGGCTGCTTTCAAGGTTTTCTCTTTATTTTTGGATTTCAACAGTGTGGCTCTCTTGTGCTTGTGTGCGTTTTAAGCTTATCTTGCTTGGGGTTTGCTGAGTGATCCATAAGTTGATGTACTACATCAAGTTTAAGAAGTTTCTCACCATTACTTCTTCAAATATTTTTCTGTCTCATTCTCGCTCCTTTCCTTCTGAAACAACAATGATACTCACGTTGGACTGCTTACCATTGTTTCAAAGGTCTCTGAGGCTCTGCTCATTTTTTTCAATCTTTTTTCTCTTTGTTCTTCAGACTGAATATATATTATTAGTTTATCTTTGAGTTCACTGACTTTTCTGATATCTCCAATCTTCTATTAACTGCATCCAGTAAAATTTTCAACTTAGTTAATGTAGTAAATTGAGCTGAAGTTCTTTTTGAAAGTTCCTATTTCTATGCTGAGCATCTCTAGCTGTTCAGTCATTGTGTATACATTTTCCATTAAGTTCTTGAACGTTTTTATAATAGCACTTACCAGAGATACTTTAAAGTCCTCATCTATTAATTGCAATAGGATCATCTTGAGTTTGGCACTTTTTTCTCCCCCTTGATAATAGGACACGTTTTCCTGTTTCTTCACATGTCTAGTGGACATATAACTGGACATTGGACATTAAGAATGATATGTTGTAGAGACTCCAGATTCTGTACATTCCTCTGAAAAGTGATTTTTGTCCTAGCAGATAGTTAACTTGGCTGAATATAAATACCAAACTATGCCTCTCCTGTGGTGGACAGGAGCTGAAATCTTTGCTCAGTTTTCAGCTTACAGCTGCTGCTTTTTTTTTTTTTTGCCAGGCCCTTTGGGATATCCCCACATACACACAGTTTAGTGGTCAGTTTCAAGGATTTGTGCCATTATATATGCATATTTTGGGTTCAGTCCCTCAGTGGCTACCTCCCTGCTGTGATTTCCCTTTTAACTTTTTGACTGCTCTGCCAGCCTCTAACTTTGCCCTCTAACACCTCAAAATGCTAAGTAAAGCTGTGGCTTTTTACCACTGGAGCTATGTGGATTAGGGTTGCTTTCAGGCAAAAAGCTGCAAACTTGCAAAATTTTACTCACTGCAGTTTGTCTTTCAAGGGTAGTTTCTCCTCTAGTTTTTACCTGATTGCTTGTTCTCCAGTGCCTTAAAATAACTGCTTTTAAAAAATATTTGTGCAGATTTTATCATTGTTATCTACAGAGGGGTTAGCCCAATCAAACTACTTCACCATTCATGGAAACGACCTTATTCTTTTTAACAGCTGCATGACTACTGTGGTATGACTTCACCATGATTTATTTAACCAATCCCCAATTTATGAGCATTTTATATCAATTATCTTCTCTGGTAACAGTAAAAGACTCCTCCTTTCCTAAAGTGTCCAGGCTAGGGATGGTTGGAAGGTAGTGGTTCAACAAACAGGCTTCAGAAACAGGGCTTTAAGTCTGCCCCGTCCCTTACAAGGTGTGCAAATTTGGGTAAGTCACTTAGCTTCCCCGAATCTCATTTTCCTCATATGTAAAATGGCCAAACAATACTTTTCTTATGATGATACTGATGTATACAAAGCACAGAGCTTGGCACACAGGAAGAGGTTGATAAAAGTGTAGTCTTCCCCAAGAATAAGGACAGGATTCAGTAGAGGACAGAGCTGGGGTTAAACTGAGTAGTACAGAGGGATTTGGGACAAGAGGGTTCAGATGGAATCAGAGGTCATAGGGGAAAGGTGAAAGAAAAAAGGAGGAAAGAAAAAAGAGAGGCCAAAAATAATGTCTTTGCACCTAGGTAAAACAGGAGCGCTGGTGGCACAGGGGTTAAGCACTTGGCTGCTAACCAAAAGCTCAGTGGTTCAAACCCATCACCCACTCCGTGGGAGAAAGATGTGGCAGGGTGATTCTGTCAAGATTACAGCCTTGGAAACCCCATGGGGTAGTTCTACTCTGTCCTATACGGTCGCTATGAGTCAGAATAAACTCAATGGCAATGGGTTTGGTTTTTCGGTTTTGGTTACTATGACGGTTAAGGTTATGTGTCAGCTTGGCTAGGCCATGATTCTCAGTGTTTTGGCAGATATTATGAAATCATCTTCCATTTTGTGATCTGATGTGACCAGCCAATCAGTTGAAAGGGGCATTTCCTTGGGGGTGCGGCCTGTATCCAATCACAGATGGATCCTGCATCTGACTCATCATCCTCTGAACTCTGGTTCTTGGGATGTGAGCCAGCAGCCTGCTGTCTGACCTGCTGATTTTGGGTTCATCGGCCCCTGCAACCACGTGAGTCAAGAGAAGCCTCCAGCCTGACACCTGACCCACAGATTTGGGACTTATCAGTACCCACAACTGTGTGAGTCATATCCTTGAAATAAATCTCTCTCTGTACATGTATATGCACATATACATACATATGCTTCACTGGTTTTGCTTCTCTAGAGAACCTAGCCTAAGACAGTTACCTAGGTAAGATTCCATCAAACACTTTTCTTATCCTGGGCTACTTTAGTCAACACTTGTGAAATGAAGCAAAGTCTGTCTTTGCGAGCACCTCCCTGCTCCCAACCCGTCCACTGTTAGCACATCTCTGAACTCTCTGGGCTCCTTCCAGTCCCGTGCTTTTCTTTCAAACAACAAATTTTTCAGAGATGGAACTAGCCAACAGCCCTACTACAGCCATCCCCAGCTGTAGGAAGAGCACTTACCACATTAATGCTTATACTACACGTGACTCTGGAGCAAACAAATGGGAGAGGGAAAGAATTGGATGGATTTGAAAGAGGCTTTTTACAATTTATCAGGACAGCATCTCTCATCTTTCCTCGAAAAGCAATGCTTCAGTGGTCCACGTAACAGTCAAACAAGCAATGCCCTGAGCTGCTTCTGAAGAAGAAGATGCAGCCTTGTACCCATAAGTACCAAAGTGCTTCTGCTCAATGGCAACAGTCCACTTCCAGCTCACAAGGGGACACAGCATGGAGACAGCAAGCAAAGCTACATAAGAAGCCACATCCAACCAAATCCGGGCACTTCTCAGAGCCAGTGGGAATGAACAAAGCCTTTTCTGATGACACCACTGGACAAGACTCTGTACCTGGTGACTTGGAGCAGGTGCGTTTGCAGAGATTGCCTTCAAATGAACAAGCACCATCTCCAAGCAAAAAGGCCTGGACTGGGACATTCTGGGAAACCCTGGTGGCGCAGCGGTTAAGAGTTATGGCTGCTAACCAAAAGGCTGGCAGTTCAAATCCACCGGGTGCTCCTTGGAAACTCTATGGGGCAGTTCTACTCTGTATCCCATCTGTATCCTTTGGAAAGAATTAGGCCTTGATACGAAGGAAAGAAATATTACTATAATTTTTTCTGAGTGGCCCATGAGAATCAGGAGGGATGTTTCCCACTGGCCAGAGAAAAAAGACAAGCGGTGGAAGTCCACAGTGCCGAGAAGGCTCTGTGTAAATAGAAGTGGGGCCTTTCACCACGATGGAGAAGCAAGGACCCAGGGGTGGGAGGGGACACCATTGAGCAGCATGACCAGACCAGAGGGGCCAACTAGGAAAATTCAGATAACATAACTCATATCTCAAGAAGGTCCAGTAGTCAGGAAGGGCAAACAGGTGGGGACTTCGGTCACTGAGATTTAAATATGACACATTTATACTCGTCAATAGACAAAGCCTGGAGCACCCTGGTGACACATATTATTATGCTCAGGTAGATTCTGAGGACTGTTCTTGCTAAGGAATAGATTCAAGAACTCCCAACTAGTCTTTGGTTTTCTTCATGGTTTCTGTTAAAGAAGCCTTCTCGGGGATCATCAGCTGAAATGCTGATGCTGGGCTGGCCCACTGCGAGGGACTTGCATCATCCCCACAGACGGCCGAGCACCTGAATCCTATTCCTGGGTCTGGGAGCCTTCCATCTTACGAGGCAAAGCCCACCACAGAAGCTGGAAGTACTTCTCCATCCCCCGAGCTCCACGGACCCTGCCTGTCACACACACCTGCCCCAGCCTTGAAATTCAGAGACACACAGAAGCAGGAAGTGTGCAACAGCAGCTGTTTCGAGGTAAAACCTCCATATTAACTGTGACACATACAACTGTTACCATAGTAAATTTTTTTTTTTTAACTGTTACGGATTGATGTGTCTCCCCAAAATATGTGTTAGAATCCTAACACTTATACCTGAGGATATGATCTCATTTGTGAATAGTGTTTATTTGTTATGTTAATGGGGCCACATCACTGTAGGGTGTGTCCTAAACCGAATCACTTGTGTTATAAGGCGCAGCCTAGACAGAGACAAAAACCCACTGCCATCGAGTCAATTCCAACTAATAGCGATCCTAAAGGACAGAGCAGAACGGCCCCATAGGGTTTCCAAGGAGTGCCTGGTGGATTCAAACTGCTGACCTTTTGGTTAGCAGCTGTAGTCTTAACCACTGTGCCACCAGGGTTTCCAGACAGAGACAAGGAAGCACAAATGGGGGAAGATAGATGCTACACGAGGATCGCCAAGGAGCCGAGGAACACCTGGGCCACAGAACCTGAAAGAAACAAGGACCTTCCCCCAGAGCCGACAGAGAGAGAGCCTTCCCCTAGAGCTGGTGCCTTGAATTTAGACTCCTAGCCTCCTGAACTGTGAGAAATAAATGTGTGTTCTTTAAATCCACTCAGTTGTGGTATTTCTGTTACAGCAGCATTAGCAAACAAAGACATTAACTCACAAAAACGTCACCCTTGTATTTACTTGTTACATTCGCGCGTTGTCCCTCCCCTCCACCCCACCTGTGAAGGCAGAAACGGAAAATAACAACAACTCAATAATGAATAGGAAATAACTGGAAACCGCACCAGCCTTCTATAGACAGATGTTTCATGAGATTTGCCCTCAAACCTTAAAGGCACATTTGTGATTTTGATAACCTAAGACTTTAAACTATGTTATAAACTGATTACCGTCTAAAGCCTAGAGCTATGGTTTACAAGCCTGTTCTGCCTCCCTGCAGGCCCTCGATGCTTATAAATGACACTTGCCAATGTCTTAAAGTATGAGAGGCAGCTAGTCCCAAATTCTCAGGCTGCTATTGGTTTCACATAAAATGAGCTCCTACAATTTTATTACCAGCCCGGTGCAAATTCACAGGTAAGGAGCCTCGAGGGAAAGGATGAGAACACGTCTCTCACCATTGGCCTTCGGATTTTTCCAAGTGCAGAGAACTTTTCCACTCCACGTTTTAAATGATTGCTTTAGCTCCCAAGGCGGATGATTAGTCCAAATAGACTCTACTATGTTAGTTAGAGAAGCCAGGAATAAGCCATCAAGTCGTCCCTCTGGAGAGAGAGGGGATGTGGAATCACTGTAAAGCTGACTAAACAACCGAACTTTTCTCTTTTTGTTTAGAGACACCTTTAGCTGGCGTCGGGCCACCTTGCATGTTGAAAAATAACCACTGGAAAACGTTAAATTTCACCTTCCAATCGGATAAGCCCATACATCAGTTTTGTCTATACGTTCACAAGACAAAGACGATCGTACTCGGAAAAGTGACCATGTCAGCAATACAAGTGAAAATGCCTCAATGGGTTCTGTAAACAGCACGTTTTAGTGACTCTGCATTTATATGACGTTTTAACAAGATACCACATGCCAAATACAGTACCGATGAGCTGCTTTTGAAAGAAAACAAGTCCTAGAAGCCTTCAAAACAGGGCTAATAAGTACCAGAAAACAGTGTATATAAAGTTTACGTGTTCAGGTATGTTTAATTTTGTAGGGCTATTTTCTTAGTTTTGAGAAAATGAATTATGGCAGGTTAAATAGATGAATTTAGGCCTAAGAACATTTAGCAGTATTCCCTCTCCTGAAACCATAAAAACTAAAAATAATTCTCAACTTTCAAAAGCAGCTAAGAAATAATCAGTGCTTAGTAGGTGAGAACCTTATTTCGTCAGTATATTTTATAAATATAAAAGGCAAATCCGCTTTCAAATGCCAAAGACATAAAAACCAGCTCAATGCGGCAGACCCTAAGTAGTTTAAAACTTTAAAAAAATTTCAGATTCAAAACAAAATTCCACATAAATGTCTTACATAAAAAAGCCTTCAGAAACCAACAAAACTATACTTAAAATTCACACAGACACACAAGTTTTCCTTTTTAAGACCAAAGATGTTCCAGGATCATTTGTCATACGCTTAGAAGTGGTGAAAACTAAACCAGCTGCCCAAAATTATTTACTTTGTAGCACAAATGACTAAGGATGTAACACCCCGTAACTGACCTGCAGAGAAAACCCAAGATTAATTCATTCTGCATGCATTTGGTTTTACTCTTTGTAAAAATAATACTCATCACCATATTCAACTCTTTCTTCGTGCATTTTATCTTAATAAAAAATAGAGGCAAAGGAAGGCACGCAGAAAAAAACGTGGCAGTGGCAAGAAATAAGATACAAGTCAGTCTGGACTTCCGAGTCAGAAATTTAAGATTATCCTGCTAAATGAGAATAAATCCATGAGAAAGGACATCATGAATACTTTTTTTTCCCCTCTCAAACATGTAAGGTCATAATTTGGAATTATGACAACATTTACTATAGTCTCATATTTTTGTGTACATAGTAGCTTTGGATCTGTTCGGATTCACAGGCACCCACCCAAAACTGGCACCCGTGTGAAGGCAGTGAGCGGCCAGCGCTTGAGCCCTCGTGGCAGATAGAGGGTCCTGTGAGTAGCGACAGCAGGGCCGGAGCTTGTTAGTCCTGCAAACATACAAGCTCTTTGTAAAGGAAGCTCTGGAATGTCATCTGTCTTGCATTACCTCCACCTGGGATCATGTTCCGATGCCCAATATGGGCAGATTGTTAGAACTTAGAAACCTCACTTTTTTGGTAATTGACATTTAAACTGTTTGAAGTTTCTCATTAAGGTCTCTTAACAAATGAACTGCAGATGTAGGAAGCTAAGTGTATAGGGCTCAGAGAAATGAAGTCACCTGAAATAACTAGAACGATTTAAACGTAGTCAGTACATTGTAAGGAAAGGATGAACGGGCCTACCCTGGAGGCTGCAGAGCTTTACCACTTTTTCTCTATTCCAGTTAGGTTTCCTTGGGCGTTCTGAATGTAGTTAAAGTGAAAACGTAAGGCGAGAGGTTGAAATGGCATGGGACTACCAGTTAGACCCAATTATAGACTGAATGGAGCCCTGGTGGCGCAGTGGTTAACAGCCTGGCTGCTAACCAAAAGGTCAGCAGTTCAAATCCACCAGCTGCTCCCCTCCCTGGTAACCCTACGGGGCAGTTCTACTCTCCTATAGGGTTGCTATGAGTCGGAATCGACTTGAGGCAACGGGTTTGGTTTGTTTTTTTTTATAGCGCAAAGAGCTAACTTGACAGAGGTTGAGGCGGATTAAACATCTCTGCTGGCTCCCTGTTGCCGACAGGATATAAATCTGAAATCCTGGGTCTGCCTCCAGAGCTCTTCAGAGTCTGGCCCCAACCCACCCACTCAGCGCCACATCCAGCCCTTCTCCCACCAGGCACCTCACACCCACAGGGACCTGCTCGGCACCCCATCGTGCGTGCGGGCCTGCCTCTCTCCTCATCCTTTACACCTGCTCAAAAGGCAACAGACCTCGGAGGTGCCCCTGCACGCCCGCTGGAAGCCCCCTTCCCCTCTGCATTCCCACGGCATTTTGTGCTTAACCCCGCTTGAGTACTTCGCGTGACACACTCAGTTCAGTCAACACTTACT
This sequence comes from Dugong dugon, assembly GCA_030035585.1. Classification (NCBI taxonomy): domain Eukaryota; kingdom Metazoa; phylum Chordata; class Mammalia; order Sirenia; family Dugongidae; genus Dugong; species Dugong dugon. The sequence goes on from CM057479.1 coordinate 15,554,479, forward strand.
ATCTATCACGGGCCAAGGAGCCCTGGTGGAACAATGGTTAAGCACTCGGCTGCTAACCCAAAGGTTGTTGGTTGGAACCCACCAACGACGCCGTGGGAGAAAAGACCTGGTGATCTGCTCCCTTAAAGATTACAACCTAGGAAACTCTATGGGGCAGTTTTACTCTGTCATATGGGGTCACTATGAGTTGGAATCAGTTTGACAGCAAACAAGAACTACATGCCAAGGTTCTGTGTCAGATGCTGGAATAAGATACTATCTCGGTGGATTTACCCCTTTAAGGGCCTACTCTACACACATCTGTCCACTTTAGACTGCACACTGCTTGAGATGGATACCAAATTTTGAATGAAATGTGTCAAATACAGCCTGGCACCTAGCAGCTAGATACCTGGTATATTTTCTTCTCTATCCCCTTCTTTGGAGCTGCCTCAGTAATTATTGCAGAGCCCGGGATTTAGGAGGTGCCATAATTTGCATTCTTTTCAAAGAATGTATAAACGAATGACTGAATAATAAACAGAAATGTGTTACAAGTATCCCTTACTAAAAATGCCATTGATACGTCCCCAAATTTTTTGATATAAAAATTATCCTAATGTCCATCAACAAAACCAAAAAAGCCAGTGCCTTCGAGTCAATTCTGACTCATAGTGAACCCATAGGGTTTCCAAGGCTGTAAATTTCTACAGAAGCAGATTGCCACTTCTTTCTCACACAGAGCAGCTGGTGGTTTTGAACTGCTGACCTTTTGGTTAGCAGTCGATTCCTTTAACCACTGCGCCACCAGGGCTCGTTAATGCCCGTCACCAGGGGAACGGCTAAACAAAATATGGTACATAAATACAATGGCATGCCACCCCGCCATAAAGGAAAACGAAGTCCTGATTCATGTTACAACATGGATAAGCCTTAAAAATACGATGCTGAGTGAAATACGTCAGTCACAAAAGGACAAATATTGTCTGATCCCACTTATATAAATAGACAAATGTATAGAGACCAAAGCTTACCAGTGGTTACAGGGGTGGGAGGGAGGAGGGAGGGGGAGCCATTGCTTAGGGGCACTGGCTTAATGGTGCTGGAATAATTTGGAAAAGGATAGTGGAGGTGGTTGCACAATACGAAGAACATAATTAATGCCAGCGAATTATACACGAAAAACTCATTGAATTGGCAAAAAAAGAAAAAAAAAGCCTGTTCTTTAAAGTAAATAATTTTCTCCTTTACCTACATAATAAAATCAATAATGGGTTCTGCAAGAAAACGGTTTTGTCCTTAATTAAAAAAAAAACAAAAAAACCCAAACTTATACACACACACACACAAATCCACATCAAGGAGTAAACCATATGGTTGTGAAGATAAAAAGATAAGTTTCCAATCCCTTATTAACAATAATCCTTGAAACATTAACATTTTTACTAATTCCCCAAAACAGTACACTAATTAGTAAAATGCACCTGTGCCAACCATTCTGTCCCCATCTTTCTAATTTGTTTCTGGAACTGATGCCTGGGATCCTCACTTAGCACATTAAATGTTTGTGGGGCCTGAAAACTGCGAATCGCTCTCCATCACTGGCTAGTTGCTAACATTTAGCAGTTCCTACACAAAATAACAGAGCCATCCAGCTGGTTTCAAGAACACAACAGTTAGCAATTCCACTCAGGTGGTGGGAGGAGACAGACATGAGTACAGCATGGCGCCTTGTCCTCAAGGAGTTCATAGTCCAAAGGGCATCAAAAGAAGAGCAGCGCGTCTAAGTGGGCAGCTCCTGTCCGGAGGAGAGATGATGCGGCAGAAAGGGACAGGAGCTGGTTGAATGGACACAGAAAATCGGGGTGGAAAGGGGGAGTGTGCTGTCACAGTATAGGGAGAACAACTAGGGTCACACAGCAGTGTATGTATGAATTTTTGTATGGAAAACTAACCTGAACTGTAAACTTTCATTTAAAGCACAATAAAAAATTTAAAAAAGAAACAGAACAGCAGCGCTCCCAAACGGTGTGAGGTTAGGGAGCACTGGCTGCCCAGGGTAAGCCTGTGGGTTGATGAATTAATTCCAGAGTAGAGAAAACGTGAGAAAAGAGGAGCCCTTCCATAGCAGCAGTCAGGGGTTCAAAATGTTGACAACGAGGAGTCGAGGAGTGAGGAGTCGGCAGAGCCAAGGCTGTGAGCCCACACCCTCTCCTGACACCTCATTACAGTGATAACCCAGGTGTGTTTGGGGTGGGAGGTGGAGGGGTGAAGAGGGTTGGGGCAAAAAAAATAAATAAAACAGAAAATTTCAGAGTGAAAGTAAATGTTATTTTGGCTCCTGCTAAGATTTCTCCATTGAACTGAAAGACCATAACTTTTTAAAATACACCTTCTGAGTGATAACAGGAGCCCCGGTGGCACAGTGCTTAAGGCGCTTGACTGTTAACCGAAAGGTCAGCAGTTCGAAACCACCAGTGGCTCCACAGGAAAAAGATATGGCAATCTGTTTCTGTAGAGATTTACAGCCTTGGAAACCCTATGGGGTCACTATGAGTCAGAGTCAACTTGATGGTAGTGGGTTTGGGTCTGAGTGATGAGCTGGTCTTGGGTCCTGAATTGAGGAAAAGAAGTGCATTCAGCATGTGAGAAAACCTGAAATAAGCAGAATGTACCAAGGAAAGAAGCTGCCCCCGGGTGGTACAAATGGTTAATGCGCTCAGCTGCTAACCAAGTGATGGGAGGTTCAAGTCTGCCCAGAGGCACCTCAGAAGAAAGGCCTGGCAATCAACTTCCAAAAAAATCAGCCAATGAAAACCCTATGGGGCACAGTTTTACTTTGACACACGTGGGGTCACCATGAGTTGCGCTTGACTCCATGGCAATGGGTACATAGGGACAGAAACGTTAGCTAAGGAGGAGCTTTAGGCCACACTGACTCAGACTGACCAGGCTCTCCCTGGCTGACTCCCTGGTGCCCAGGTAAAGCCATGTTCAGACATTAAGACCCTTCTACCCACAACTCATTTGCATGTAACACCACAGTTCTGTAAACAAGTATCTATAGAAGATGGCCCGTTTATACTTTGGAAAACTCTGTCACAAAAAGGAGAATACTGAGGAATCTGAAAACAGCCCTGGCCTGTGTTCAAAAATCCAAGCCAAGAAAGAAACTTCATATTTGATATCTTAAATTAGCAGGAATGTTTAGACAAATCTATAATCTAGGAAAACATACACACACCCACACTCACACACAGAAAGTTTTCCTTTCCACCCTCTCATGTCAAGTGGATAATTAGTAATCCATTCTGTTTACTGCAACCACGATGATTTGTTTATCCAAGAATCACTTGATAAACACCTACTATGTGTCAGGCACTGGGCTGGGCACCAGCATAAAGTGGGCACGTGAGTTTCCAGTCGAGTGGGGGAAGCAGACGTTAACAGGGAAACACACACGTATCTACCTCATGATAAACTGTGTCAGGGCTATGAAGAACAGGGCACTTTGAGAGAGAAACATGGGTTGAGAGGGGGACGTGCTTCAGATGGCCATCCCACTTCCCCGAGGAGGTAGCTTTGAGGGATCTATCCTATTTTATTTTTACAGCTACTCTTTACTAATGTTCGTATGAGCCAGGTGTTGTGCCAAGTACTCAATGCATCATCTCACTTAATCCCAACCGCTCTATATGGTAAATTCCATGAGCCCCTTTTACAGTAAGGACACTGGAGGGAGCTGGCTGGAAAGTGACCGGGCCAGGACCCCAGCTCAGGCTGTGTGACCTCTGGGAAGTCTCTGGATCTCTCGGAGCCCCAACACCCATGGTGTCTGCATTTCTCATCTGAGGAAACGTGGCTGGGGTGAGTGGAGTGTGTGGAAGAGTAGAATGCAAGATGAGAGACACAGAAGGGGCAAGGTTGTCCACGCCCTGGAAAGCCAAAGGAAGAAGCTGGGTTTTATTCTAGAATATAATGGGAACGACATTAAGCAGAGAAGTGAAAATTTCTTCTGTGTATTAAAGAATGGCTTGGAGGGATACAAGTGGACGAAAAACACCCTTTCACAGGGTGAGAGACGAACGTGGGTGGTGGAATAGAGACAAAGAAAGGGACAGATCCAGTAGGTATTTTTGGAGGTAGAACCAACAAGTCTTGATGAAAAAATGTACATCTTATTAATATCTATGCAGGTGGCATGTAACATGTGAAGCAATGAGGGAAGTCAGGTGGGCCACCACCAAGACAGCCATTTCAAAAGCTCAAACCTCAATGGGGACAGTTAGTATGGCAGGCAGAACAATGGCTCCCCAAAGATATCCCCATCCTAATCCCCAGAACTGGTGAATATGTTATACTACATGGCAAAGGGGAATGAAGGCTGCAGATGGAATTAAGGTTGTTAATCAGCTGACCTTGAGACAGGGGGATTATCCTGGATTATCAAGTGGGCCCAATGTATTCACAAGGATCCTTATAAGTATACAAGAGAGGCAGAAGAGAGAGAACTGGAGAGACAGAAGCGTGAGAAGAACTTGATGGACGTCACTGGCTTTGAAGACGGAAGAAGAGGGCCATGAGCCCAGGAATGCTGGCAGCTTCTAGAAGCTGGAAGGGAATGGGCTCTCTCCCAGAGCCCCCAGAAAGGAATGCAGTGCAGCCCACACCTTGATTTTAGCCCTGTGAGACCTATGTTGGATTTCTGACCTCCAGAACTGTAAGATAATAAATTTGTGTTATTTTAAACCAGTAAATTGGTGGTAATTGTTACAGCAGCAACAGAAAACTAATACAATAGGAAACGAACAGAAAAAGAGTCGGCAACTGCAGGCAGAAATCAACAGGTTCTGGCAACAGATGGGACGCAGGTAGGACAGGGAGAGGGAGGCATCAGAGAAGACTCAGCATTTTGAGCCTGGATCCCCTTAACCAAGGGAAAGGTGTCAGGAGCCACCAGGGGAGGCTTCAGAGGGGAGACATGGATGGCCGCAGTCTGAGAGGCTAGGGAAGGGTGAGCAGAAGTTGGACATGAGGGGCAGAAGAGTGTAGCAAGCAGAGAGCAGAGTGTCAAGTGGCATGAGGACCAGTAAGTGTTCGGGTTGGAATGGACACAGGGTGTATGAGGGTCAGCAGTGCTGGGGAAAACGTTGTAAAGATGGGTGAGGAGGTCCATGTACGCCAATCTGAGTCCAGACCCTACGCAGCAAACTGGTGGTCTGAGAAATTGTGCAGGGGGCAGGGGTGGGAACCATGATCAGAGTCCCGCTCAGTCAGTAAGAAGTTTTGTGTGTGTGTGTGTGTGTGCGTGTGTGTGTGTGGCGAGGGGAGGAGAGGAGGCTGTTTGCTGTTTTTTAAAGAGAAGTTTTCTCCTCTGTCACAAACGTCAGCGGATCACGAGGTGAAACCCCTGACTCTTCTGCAGCACAGGCAGACGCTGACAGTCCTAACTCACAGCCTGGACCTTTGTCCAGGAGTTAACTGAAGGGTGAGGAGGGGCACCGCAAGCCTCTCCTGCAGGTCCAAATTTCCTTCCCTGGTAGAGGAGAAATTCTCTTTGGTAGCCCAATCCCTTTGCAGCTAAGGCATTTGCAGAAGGCATTTGTTAAAGTGGTGAGTCCTTGGGAGGGGCTACACGTATGACATTAGCACAGACTCATTTTCTGATTCATGGCCACTGCCAGGTTGACTGCAGAGGTTATGGGACCTGGACCAGGCAGGCCCTAAGAGGGCACTGTGGTCCAAGCTCTTGGGCATTTGCGGGTCAACACGAGCCAATAAAAGGGCAGAAAGACCAGAGGTCAGCAAAACAGAAGGGAGAGGATATAAGCAAAAATCACTCACCTGCTTTTCTGAGCCTAAATCTGGAGGGTTTGACTACACTTTAGGATGCCTATCCCTGCTTACTCCTGAGGTTTGTAGGTTCTGTATTCCCAGTCAGTCCCTGGGTTGTGCTAACAGTTAATACTATTGTTCAGCTGCTAACTGAAAGGCTGGAGGGTCCACCTAGAGGGGCCTGGGAAAAAAGGCCTTGTGATCTACTTTCAAAAATCAGCCATTGAAACCCTATGGAGCACAGTTCTACTCTGACCTACATGGGGTTGCCATGAGTCAGAATCAACCAACAGCAACTGGTTTGGGTTTGTTTTACTCCCAGTACACCTCAATTCTTTCCAGATCGTAGCCTCTCCAGATTTTCCCGTGTCGGTCACCAGCCACTTGAACTGGGGGCCGAGCACCTCACAGTACTCCCTGCCACAGGGACAGAGAAAAATGACGAAGACACCCTCCCCATCTTGAGGCACCAGTGACATAAAAGATGAGGATAAATGACACAAACAATCAAAACTCTCCCAAGATGGCAGGAGAAGGCGTTAAAGTCAATTTGCTAGTGCAGACGGTATCCATAAGTTTGGGGGAGGCAGAGTTTTTATTACCTTCAAGCTTTGGTCAAATTGAGCTAAAATGGACCAAAATAAAGCTCACATTTTACATTTCTGAATTCTCCAAGGTCCTCTTACTTTAGGGCAATAGTTCCTTTCCAGAATACAGAATGGCAACTGGCAGGAACCATCTAGTCCACCCTCTTTAACAGCGAGAATCATAAGGCCCAGTTTTGACAAGGGCCTTGAACAAGGTCAAGGGCTAATTACAGGGTCAGCACTGGACTAGAACCTCACAGCATCTATCTAGGATCTTCCTGCTTATAGCAGGGAGTTACTGATTTGATTTTGTGAACTTTTTTTTTTTTGGACATTTGTAAGAAAAACCTAAATAGCATCGATAGGAGATGTTACACCAATTCTGATGTCTAGGAGCCAAAATAGGTTTCTACTTTAATCTGAACTAAAAGTATTTTCCTGAAGGCAGAACCACCCAAGGATGATCTGTGATTCACTGGTACAACTCAAAGATTTTATCACCATTTCGAAGAAATTGGCTTTAGGCTTAAACCTCAACATCACATTTCTGTGCTCTATATCAAACATGTACTAATCTCCAGAAACACTATCTTAAATTCTATTTCCTAAATCAGTTCTTTTCTCACTTGGCAAACTTATTTCGGGCATATACTATGTGCCAGGCACTGTTTCAGGTTCTGGGATAAACGGTGGAGCCTATATGTGGGGTGGGGGTGGGGGTACAGACAGACAATAAACAAACATACAATATGTCAGTCCTGGTGGTGCAGTGGTTAAGAGCTCAGCTGCTAACCAAAAGGTCAGCAGTTTGAATGCATCAGCCACTCCTTGGAAACCCTACGGGGGCGGTTCTACTCTGTTCTGTAGGGTCGCTATGAGTCTACGGCAACGAGTCTTTTTTTTTTCCTTCTTCTTTAACGTCAGGTGGAGTTGAATGCGGTAGAAAAGAACATTAGGCAGGTAAGTGGGAAGAGAGTGCAGAGGCTGGTGGGGGTGGGGGTGCTGGGCTGTACAGGTGGTCAGGAAAGCCCTCTCTGACAAGGTGGCATTTGATCAGCGACTAGAAGGACAGAGGAAGAGGAAGGAGTCAGGGAGCAGCATCAGACAGCGAGAGGAACAGTCCCCCGGGCAGAGGACAAAACTCCGGCAAGACGGCGGTGGCATAGAACTACTTTTTAAGTTGCTTATAAATTTTTAAAAGGAACGTTTATAGGCCAGTATAGGGATATTTTCTCCACCATCCATGTGTCTTTCATTCTAAAAATTAACGGTAAAGCCAAATCTCACATCTTTTCCAAGAGAGGCATATTTGCAAGCAGCCGCCCAGAGGAACGCTTCAGAGACAATTTACATCTCGCATTGCTAGACCGCCCTCCAGTGCCTCAGTACAAAAACTGCATTTGGCATGGACTTTTTTTTTTCTCCTCCCACCCCTAGACTTTCATTTTTGTCTAAAAAATTAAGTGGGCATATCTTCCTTCTCTCAGAGAATATCGTGAGATTAAGAAGACAAATCAAAGGGAAGTGCTTTGAAACAAGCCTGCAGACTTCCGAGCAAAAGTGACAACATATAAATGTGCAATAATGTCTCTAAATGACTATATAAACTTTTAAAAGATCCACACGGAGGCCCTCACCTTTTTTTTTTTTTTCAGTTGTGCATTAGGTGAAAGTTTACAGAGCACATCAGTTTCCCATGTGATAGTTTGTACATAAAGTGTTTCATAACACTGGTTTCATTCCCCACAACGTGTCAGCACTCTCCTCATTTTTGCCCTAGATTCCGCATTTCCTTTCGTCCTGATTTTCTACCCTTTTCTGCTTTCCCATCTTTGCTTTGGGGCAAATGTTGCCCTTTTGATCTCATATAATTGACTGTTCTAAGGAGCAACGTTCCTCTCGGGTATTGTTTATTTTATGGGCCTGTCTATGGTTTAGCTGAAAGGTGGTCTCTGGGAATGGCTTCAGTTCCAGTTCAGAAGGGTGTCTTAGGGCCGTAGTCTCAGGGGTGCCTGCAGTCTCTGTCAGACCATAAGTCTGATCTTTTTTTTCGAATTTGATTTTTTGTTTTACAGTTTTTCTCCTGCTCTGTCCAGGACCCTCTGTTGTGATCCCAGTCAGAGCGGTAGGTAGTGGTAGCCGGGTACCATCTAGTTCTTCTGGTCTCAAGGAGAGGCCCTTATCTTAAAAAAATACATTTTTCCCCCAGCAATGTAGCCCTGTCAGTTAAACAATGAACACAAGTTTACCACTAAATTGTAACCTTATTTTTACTGGGGTGGCAACAAGGACAATAAAGTAGGAAGTGATTGGTGTCTTTCCTTCCCTCCCTTTCTTCTGAGTAATTAGTAAAGTGTCCTGCAAATATATACAAGGCACTATGGACTCATTCTGCCTTCACTGTCAGAACACTGTAAGGGGAAACAGTTCAGACAGACTTGACTATGCCAAGCATTCCATTAAAATCCTTACTTTCTCAAGTATTTACTTTCATTCCTTTATTATTAAATCTGGCACCTTTGTCAATTGCAAAAGCTGAACTAAGAGAAGGAAACCCTAGTGGTGTAGTCATTAAGAGCTACAGCTGCTAACCAAAAGGTCAGCAGTTCAAATCCACCAGCTGCTCCTTGGAAACCCTATGGGGCAGTTCTACCCTGTCCTATAGGGTGGCTATGAGTTGGAATCGACTCAAGGGCAACGGGTTTGGTTTTTCTTTTTTGGTAACTAAGAGAAAGAATGCTACATGTGGTGTAGTTCAGAAGAGAACTTCAGAAGAGGTAATTTTCATGGCTGTTTATAGAAACACCAGAAGGCTAGGCCGGTGACAGCCCAGGCCACAGAGGGAAATGCCACTCGGTGGGCTGACAGACAGAGGATTGGTGCTTCCTAGTCTTGGCTCTGCCAGCTGTGTGACCAGCAAGACACACTGTGCTTACTCTTCATCTGTGAATGAGCCTGATAATGCCAAGGAAAATGGGTGGTGAACCTCTAAAGGACACACTGAAAAGCAGTCCAGCCTGTATCACACACGCTTCCTGGAGGTCAATTTGACAGGTATCAAAAACCTTAAAATGTGGGTATCTTTGACCAAGCAAGCTCACATACAGAAATTTACTCCCAAGTACGTAAGAGATTTGGGTAGAGGGACATTTATCTCCATACTGTTTACAAGAAAGAAAACTTGGAAATAGACTAAATGAACACCAACTGTGGTTATACACATACAGATAAATGTATGCTTTTTGGAACTGCAGGACAGGGTGGGAGAACTATGGGGCAATAGTGAACATCAGTGTTTCCAAATTAGATTAACAACCTAAAATTTAAAAAACATAAAGTTAAAGCAGCTGTTATGGATTGAATTATGTCCCCCCCAAAATATGTGTTGTAAATTCTAACCCCTAAATCTGTGGTTATAATCCCATTTGGAATGGGTTTTCTTTGTTAAGAGGCCATATCAGTGTGGGGTGAGTTTTAAGTTACTTTTGAGATAAAAAGAGCAGATTAGGCATAGGGAAGCAAACTGAGATGGAGGAAGAGCGATGCCAAGCCACAGGAAGATCCCCCAGGAGCAGAAGCTCAGAAGAGACAATGACCTTCCTCCAGAGCTGACAGAGACAGAAAGCCTTCCCCTAGAGCCGGCACCCTGAATTCAGACTTCTAGCCTCCTACACTGTGAGAGAATAAATTTGTTTGTTACAGCTACCCACTTGTGGTATTTCTGTTACAGTAGCACTAGATAACTAAGACAGCAACTAAAAGCCATCCTAAATGTGGTTTACAGTGAGTAAAAAAAAGGAGTTCAATTCTGCAGCCCTTCTATTGTTTATATCGTTCAAGTGAGGTTTTTTTTTTTTCCTTCTTCAATATTATTTTATTGAGCTTTTGGTGAAAATTTACACAGCAAATTAGGTTCTCATTTGACAATTTCCACAAAAATTGTTCACTGACGTTAGTTACATTTACCACAATGTATCAACATTCTCTTTGTGTTCTGTTTCTTCCCTTTCTAGTACTCTAGTTTCCCTGCCCTCGTATCTTCTCGTCTTTGCTTTTGAGTAATTGCTGACCTTTTGGTCTCAAATAGTGATGGTTTTTAAGTAGGACACAGATCTTACAGATAATATCCTTTATTTTGTGTGCCACCCTGCTATTTCACTAAAAGGTGATCTCAGCGGATAGGCTCGGTTCTAGGTTTAAAGAGTGTCTCAAGGGCAACAGTCTCAGGGAATCCTCTGTTCTCTACTGTTCCATCTTCTCTGGCTTTTTTTTTTTAATAAGCATTTGAGTTCTGCTCCATAATTTTCTCCCATTCTATCTGGGACCAACTATTATGACCCTGGTCATCATGTGAGTTTTTAAATTGACAAAGTATAGAACATTTAAGTTTTGAATTAAACTTGTTTGAATTGCAATGGATTTAAATTCCCACCTACACTGACCTACTTTAAAACACAAATCCTATTTACTTGATATTTCCTTCCTTTCCTAATAAAATTCTAAACTCAACGTGTCGAGATCATGAGTGATGTGTGAGGAAAAAATGAGCAATGTATAACAAGGGAATACAGCTCCAATTATATTCAAGGGTAGGAAAATATATTGTTTTTATAATTAACAACTTTTCAAATCTTAAAAAAATTAATAAACCCTACCAATAACTCCTTCCCAAGGAGTCAGCTTTCTGCTCTCCGCATTCCTAAAACTTCAGCCACACGCACCTGGAGACGTCCCCCATAGGAAGTCACCCAGAAACGGCAGCTCCTACAGGGTGGCCACCACAACATTTAGTTAAGGAAACTGTGTGACCGATGGCTGTTTTCAGAAATTACATCAATCAGACCTTGGCTGTTCCAAAGCCATCGCTGGAGAAAATAACCATTTCAGAAAACTATAGATGCTGAGTGGTATTAGCTTCTCTCTGGACACCCCCTCACTGATCATTTATCATGTCTTCATCTGTGCTCATCCACAACCAAGTGTATGTGCTCAGTCATCTAGTGCTGCTATAACAGAAATACCACAAGTGGATGGCTTTCACAAACAGACATTTATTCTCTCACAGTCTAGGAGACTAGATGTCCAAATTCAGGGTGCCAGCTCCAGGGGATGGCTTTCTCTCTCTTTTGGCTCAGAGGGAAGGTCCTTGTCATCAATCTTCCCTGGTGGAGGAGCTTCTCAGCACAGAAACCCCAGGTCCAATGGAAGTGCTGTTCTCCTGGCTCTTGTTTCTTGGTGATACGAGTTCCCCCTGTCTCTCTGTTCACTTCTCTCTGTTATATCTCAAAAGAGATTGGCTGAAGTTGTAGATTAATCTTGTAGATTGAGTCTACATAATTACTGCTAATCCCATCTCACTGACATTACAGAGACAGGCTTTACAACACACAGGAAAATCATGTCAGATGACAAAATGGCAGACAATCACACAAGACTGGGAATCATGGCCTAGCCAAGCTGACAGATATTCTGGGGGGACACAATTCAACCCATGGCAGCTTCCAAGCTTCAAATGTAATTTATAGCTGTAAACACCTATGTTAAAAAAGAAGAAATATCTCAAATCAATAACCTAACATTCCACCTTAAGAAACTAGAGAAAAGAACAAACTAAACCCAAAGCAATTATTAAGAAGGAATAATAAAGAATAGAGTAGAAATGGAGTCTCTGAGTGGTGCAAACGGTTAATACGCCCAGCTGCTAACTGAAAGGCTGGAGGTTCAAGTCCACCTAGAGGTGCCTCAGGAGAAAATGTGGCAATCTACTTCTGAAAAATCAGCCATTGAAAATCTATGGAGCACAATTCTACTCTGATACACCTGGGGTCATAATAAGTAAGATTCAACTCGACAACAACTGGTTCTTTTTTAGAGCAGAAATAAATAAAACAGAGAATAGAAAAAAACAAATCCAAAAGTAGGTTCTTTGAAAAGATCAGCAGAATTGATACATCTTTAGCAAGAATGACCAAGAAAAAAGGAGAAGACTCAAATTACTAAAATCAAGAATGAAAAAGAGGACATTACTTTGACGTTACAGAAAGAAAAAGAATTACAAGCGAATAATATGAACGGTTGTATATCAACAAACTAGACAACCTAGATGAAACAAATTCCTAGAAAGATACTAACTACCAAAACTGACTCAAGAAGAAATAGAAAACCTGAATAGACCTCTAAAAGTAAAGAGATTGAATTAGTAACCAAAAATCTTCCCACAAAGAAAAGTCCAGAACCAGATGGTTTCACTGGTAAATTCTACCAAATGTATAAAGAAGAATAAATAAACTCTTCCAAAAAATTGAAAGGAGAGAACACCTTCTCTGAGGCTAATATTCGCCTAATACCAAAACCAGGCAAAGACACTGCAAGGAAAAAATTTATGGACCACTATCCATTATAAATATAGATGCAGAAATCTTCAACAAAATACTAGCAAACAGAATACAGCAACATAAAAAAGGACTATACACCATGACTAAGTGATATTTATCCTAGGAATACAGATTGGTTTGATACATAATAATCAATGTAATACATCACTTTAATAAAGGACAAAAACCACATGATCTTCTCAATAGACAAAGAAAAGCCATTTGACAGCTTCAACATTCGTTCATGATAAAAACACTCAACAAACTAGAAATGTCCTCAAGCTAATAAAGGACATCTACAGAAACCCCACAGCTAACATCATACTTAATTGTGAAAGACTGAAATCTTTCTCACTAAAATCAGGAAAAAGACAAGGATGGCTGTTCTCACCACTTCTATTCAACATTATACTGGAGGTTCTAGCCAGAGCCATCAGGAAGGAAGGGAGGAAAAAAGGAAGAAGCAAAGGAGGCAAGGAGGGAGGGAGGAAGGAAAAATCATCCAGATTGGAAAAAGTAAAACTACCTGTATCTGCAGATAATAATCTAGTACATACACAATCCTAAGGAATCCACACACAGACACACATACACAGAGAGAGAGAGACAGCGCTAATAAATGAGTTCAGCAAGGTTGCAGGACACAAGATCAATGTACAAAAATCAATTCTATATTTATACACTAAGCCAAACAAAAACTCACTGCCGTCAAGTCACTTCTGACTCATAGTGACCCTACAGGACACAGTGGAACAGCTCCCATAGAGTTTCCAAGGCTGTAAATCTTTACAGAAGCAGACTGCCACATCCTTCTCCTGTGGAGCGGCTGGTAGGTTCAAACTGCTGACTTTTTGGTTAGTAGCCAAGCATTTAACCACTGTACCACTAGCTCCTTGTTCCTACACTAACCCAAAAAACCCATTGCCATCAAGTCAATTCTGACTCACAGTGACCCTACAGGACAGAGTAGAACTGCCCCATAGGGTTTCCAAGGCTGTAAATCTCTACAGAAGCAGAATGCCACATTCTTCTCCTGTGTTTACACACTAACGATGAACAATTCAAAAATGAAATTAAGAAAAGAATGTAATTTGCAATAGCATCAAAAATAAAATACTTAGGACTAAATTTAACAAAATAAGCGTAGACTTGTACGTTGAAAAGTATAAAACATCACTGAAAGAAATTAAAGGAGACCTAAATAAATGGTAAGATGTCCCGTGTTCATGGATTAGAAGACTTAATACTGTTAAGGTGACAATAGTCCCCAAATTGATCTACTGACTCAATACAATCTCCATAAAAATTCCAGCTATCTTTATTTTTATTTATTTATTTATATTGTGCTTCAGGTAAAGGGTTACAGAGCAAATTACTTTCTCATTAATCAAGCTATCTTCTTAGCAGAAGATTCACATGAAAATTCAAGAGATTCAGAATAGTTAAAACAAACCTGAAAAAAAAAATGTTGGAGGACTCACACTTCCTGATTTAAAAACTTACTGCAAAGCTATAGTAAACAAGAGTGTGTGATACTGGCAAAAGGACTGACATATAAATCAATGCAATAGAATTATCTATACAAATAAACTCATATAATTATGGGCAATTCATTTTTAACAAGTGTTGCAAGGCAATTCAATAGGGAAAAGAACAGTCTTCAACAAGTGGTACTAGAAAATTAGTATCTACATACAAAAGAATAAACTTGGACCCCTATGTCATATTTTATACAAAAATTAACTCAAAATGGATCAAAGATTTAAGTGTAAGAGCTAAAACTATAAAACCCTTAAAAGACAACATACAGGAAATCATTATGACCTTGGACTGGGCAACAGTTTCTTAGATATAACACAAAAAGCATGAACAACCAAACAAAAAAGTGGATAAATTGGATTTCATCAAAATGAAAAAATTTTGTGCATCAAAGGACACTTTCAAAAGAATGAAAAGACAACCCAAAGAATGGTAGAAAACATTAACAAATCGCATCTCTGATAAGGGTCTAGTAACCAGCATATATAAAGAACACCTACACCTCAACAATAACAAGAAAACTGAATTTTAAAATGGGCAAAGAATTTCAATAGACATTTCTACAAAGCTATACAAATGGTCAATGAACACATGAGAAGATGCTCAACATCATTAGCCACCAATGAGATATCACTTCATACCCAACAGGATGGCTATCATGAAAAAGACAGACAATAACAAGTGTTGGTGAGGATGGGGAGAAACTGGAACCCTCGTACATTACCAGTGGGAACATAAAATAATGCAGCCACTCTGGGAAACAGTTTGGCAGTTTCTTAAAATGTGAAACACAGAATTACACATGACTCAGCAATTCCACTCCTAGGAACATACCTAATAGAAATGAAAACCTACGTCCACACAAAAACTTGTACACAGATGGTCATAACAGCATTTTCATGATGGCCAAAATGTGGAACCAATCCAAATGTCCAAACCAGGTAAGTCCATAGAGACAGAAAATAAGTTAGTAGTTGCCAGGGGTGAGGGGGAATCATATTAGAGTTACTGCTAATGGGTACAGGGTTTCTCTTTGGGGTGATGAAATGTTCCAGAATTGGATAGTAGTGATGGTTGTACAACACAGGGAAAAAAGCAAAAACCACTGAGTTCTACACTTTAAAAGAGTGGATTTTATGGTATGGTATTTTAAAAAAAAAAAAAAACTCTAAGCAAACCTAGAGTACAAGGCAATTTCTTCAACCTGATAAAGGGTATCAACACACACACACACACACAAAAAAAACTGCTAACATCATACTTTTCCCTCCTTAGATCAGGAACAAGACAAGAATGTCCTTTCTCACCATTTCTGTTGCATTGTGTGGGAGGTCCCAGACAATGCCAACAAGCAAGAAAGAAAGAAAAGATATGCCGATTAAAAAGGAAGAAGTATAACTGTCTTTATTTGCAAATGACATACTTGTCCATATCGAAAATCCTAAGGAATCTACCAAAAAGCTACTAGAACCAATAAGTGAGTTTAGGAAGGTTGGACGATACAAAGTCAATATACAAAAATCATCCATATTTTTATGTACTTGCAACATGCAATAAGTTTGAAATTGAAAAAAACATAACATTTACATTTTAAAAATATGAAATACTTATGGATAACTTTGACAAAAGATGTAGAAGACCTATGCACTGAAAACCAGAAAAGACTGTTGACAAGCATTAAAGAAAAACTAAACAAATAGAGAGCTATACCCTCATGGATTAGAAGATAAAATATTGTTAAGATGTCACTTCTTCCCAAATTGATCTGTTGATTCAAAAATGCAATCCCAATCAAAATTGCCAAAAGTTTTTTTTGTAGAAATCAATCAGCTGATTCCAAAATTTATATAGAAATGCAATGACTTTCTGTGAAAAATAACAGAGAATAAGTCTCATTTCAAGACAACTGTAATCAAGTCTGTGTAATATTGGCAGAGTCCAGAAACAGAGAGTCCAGAAACAGACCCACACATACGTAGGCAATTCATTTTTTACAAAAGTTAAGAAAGGACAGTCTTTTCAACAAAGGGTTCTGGAACAATCAGATAAGCTTATGTAAAAAAAAGGAACCCTGACTCAACTCACATCATATACAAAAACTGTATCAATCATATGAATCATAGAACTAACTGTGAGAGCTAAGAATATACTTCTAGAACAAAACAGAAAAAAGCGTTAGTGACCTTGCGTTAGTTAATAATTTCTGAAATAGGACACAAAAAACATGAACTATAAAAGCAAAAGTAGTCAACAAATTTAACATCACAGAAATTAAAAATGTTACCACTCAAAAGACAACGTTAAATACTGATACGGATTGAATTGCATCCTCCCAAAATGTATTTAAGTCTTGGTCCCTGTCCCTGTGAATGTGATCCTGTTTGGAAATAGAGCTTTTCTTTTGTTATATTAATGAGTTAATGCCAGAGTACAGTGAATGCTAAACCTAATCACTTTCAAGTCATTGAAAGAGCAGAAGAGACACAAGACACAAAGGGGGAAGAGGGACTCCATATGAGGACCTGTCTACAAGCAAAGGAACACCAAGGGATGGTGGCAGACTCCAGACTAGGAGAGAGGTCCACAGAAGCAAATGACATGGCTAAGACCCTGATTTGGACTTTTAGCCTCCAAAACTATGAGAAAGTAAATTTCTGTTCTTCAAAGCCACCTATTTGTAGTATGGAGCCCTAGTGACACAGTGGTTAAGAGCACTGCTGCTATCCAAAAGGTGGGCAGTTCAAATCCACCAGCCGCTCCTTGGAAACACTATGGGGCAGTTCTACTCTGTCCTACAGGGCCACTATGAGTTGGAATTGACTCGACGGCAATGGGTTTGATACCGGTTTTATTTGCAGTATTTTTTGTCACAGCAGCAGTCAGTAACTAAGACAACTACCACATGACCCAGAACACCCACTCCTAGATATCTACCTATGGGAAGTTAAAACATTTTCTCACAAATATGCTTACAAGACATTTTCCAGAAACTTTAGTTATAACTGCCAAAAACTGGAAACCAGTGAAGGGATAAACACACTGTGGTATATCTATACTATGAAATATTACTCAGCAATAAAAAGGAACATCCACTCGAAGAATGTAATCAATGTTACTGAATTGTACATGTAGAAATTGCTGAATTGGTGTATGCTCTGCTGCGTATATCCTCAACAACAAAAATAAAATAAATTATAAAAAATAAAAAGGAATATCCACGCAACATGACTGAATCTTAAATACATTTTGCTAATGAAAGAAGCCAGATCCAAATGGCAATACATTGTATGAATTCATTTATAGAACATTTTGGTAGAGTAAGACTACAGGGAGGAAAACAGTCCAGTGGTGCCAGGCTTTTAGACAGAGATATACTGTCTACGAAGAGGTAGCATGGGGGAACTCTCGGGGGTGATGGAACGCTTGTGTATGAAACTGCAGTGGTAGACACACAACTTTATGCATTTGTTAAAACCATGGAACTGGAGAAAAGTGTATTTTACTGTCTGTAATTTTTTTTTAATCAACTAGGATGTGGGGGGAAAGACAGAATGCAGACTGTGACAAATGACTCTAACTGTATTACAGATGAACCACATAACCACACTTGAGAGGGTGGGGAAAGAAAGGAGCTGACCTAAATAACTTTAGAAAATGGGGGTTTTGACTGGATACTCTAAAGACAAAAATAACTGTACACAAATATTGTACTTGAGTTGATAAATTTGTTTCTCATAGGGGTACAGGTTAAAAATTCTGAAACTATTTTTGTACTAAAACTCGTTGCCGTCGAGTTGATTCTGACTCACAGCGACTCTACAGGACACAGCAGAACTGCCCCATAGGGTTTCCAAGGAACAGCTAGTGAATTCAAACTGCTGACGTTTTGGTTAGCAGCTGTAGCTCTTAACCACTGCACCACCAGGGCTCCTTACTTGTATACTAGGGTTCAATAAATAAGTTAAAAACATATTGTAGATAATGAGAACTAGGTTTCTCACTATGTGAGAAAGAAGTTACAAGGATAGGAGTAATGCTAGATTGGAGCCTGGGATGTTGCGTTGGAGTCACAGGTATCAAGTTTTTGTTTAAACACACAGACAGATAGATAGAGATGTGTATGTATGCATGAGTTAGTAAGCATATATTTCCTAGCTCCATCAGCTGAGAGAGTCTAGAAGTAGTGACACCCCAGAAGCAATGAGGAGACCTAGTGCCCAGATCTTGATTTCTAAATGCTGTTCTCCAAAAGGAGTCCCTGGGTGGTGTAAATGGTTAACATGCTCAGCTACTAACCAAAAGGTTAGAGGTTTCACTCTACCCATAGGAAGAAAGACCTGGTGATCTACTTTGGAAAAATAAGCCCTTGAAAACCCTATGGAGCAAAGGCCTGGAATAGCTAAAGCAATGTTGAAAGAGAAGAAGAAAGTAAGAGGACTCACAGTTCCTGATTTTAAAATGTATTATACAGCTACAATAATCAAAACAACTTGGTACTAGCAATAGACATATAGGCCAAGGGAACAGAATTGAGAGTTTAGAAATAAACCCACACATCTATGGTCAACTGATTTTTGACAAGGGTGCTAACCCATTTGACGAGGAAGGAAGAGCTTCTTCAATAAATGGTGCTGGGAAAATTAGATTTCCATGTGCATAAAAATGAAACAGGATCCATGTCTCACACCATACACAAAAACAAATTCAAAATCAATTAAAGATCTAAATGTGCAAACTAAAAACATAAAATTCTTAGAAGAAAATGCAGGTGCAATGTTGTTGGTCCTAGCATTTAACAATGGATTATCTAATACAATAACAAAAGCACAAATAGCAAAAGACAAAATAAATGGAACCTCACAAAAATTAAGAACTTTTGCTCATCAAAAGACTTACCAAAAAAAGTGAAAAGACAAGCGACTGACTGGGAGAAAAGCTTCAGAAACCATATATCTGGTAAAAATCTAATAACCAAAATATATATAAAACTTCGACAACAACAAAAAGACAAATAACCCAATCATAGATGGGCAAAGGACTTGAATAGACAGTTCACCAAAGAGTATGTTCAGATGGCCACCAAACACATGAAGAGATGCTCCATGTCATCAGCCATTAGAGAAACGTAAATCAAAACCACAGTGAGATACCATTTCATTCCCACTAGGATGGCTAAGATTAAAAAACAAACAAACAAACAAAAAAAAACCCAGAAAATAACAAATGTTGGTGAGGATGTGGGGAAATTGGAACCCTTATTTATTGCTGGTGGGAATGCAAAATATAGCCCTTGTGGAAAACAGCATGGTGGTGCCTCAAAAACCTAAAAATAGAACTACCACATGACCCAGCAATTCCACTCCTAGGTATATATCCAAAAGACTTGAAAACAGAAACTCAAAAAGAGACTTGTACACCAGTGTTCCCTGCAGCACTATTCACAATAGCCAAAAGGTGGAAACAACCTAAATTCTCATCAACACATGAATGGATAAACAAAATGTTGTACATACATACAATGGAAAACTACTCAGCCAGTAAGAGAAATGAAGTCTTGATACATGCTACAATATGGATGGAGCTTGAAGACTTTATGCTGAGGGAAATTAGTCAATCACAAAAGGACAAATATTGTACGACCTCACTTACATAAAAAGACAAGAAAAGGCAAATGTATAGAGACCAAAGTTTATTTATGGTTACAAGGGGTGGGAGGGAGGGGGAAGGGGGATTTATTGCTTATGGAGTACTGAGTTTCGGTGTATGGTGATGGAAATATCACATTAATTAAGGATAGGTTTGCATAGCTGATTATTGTAATTGCTGTCGATAAGCTGAACACCTGTAAAAAGATGAATTGGCAAAAGTTGCATGATAGACATATTTACAACAATGACAAAAAGAATAGCCGCTGCGGCTGATTATGTACAACCAAACACCTCATGGGATTTGGTTTCTTGGTTTGGAGGTTTAGCGTCATGATTTCATGGGACATCCCAGTTAACTGGCCTAATAACATGTTTAGTGCTTCTGTTCTACCTCCTAGTTCATTGTGTCTTAAACGGCTGCAAGTGGTCATCCAAGGCACAAAAATTGGTCTCTATTTGCTTAGAGCAACAGAGGAAGAAGGAGAGTCAGGAATAAGAGGAAAATATGGAATGCGTGGCTAATTGTCTCCATGAACAACTGCTTCCTTTGCCAGGAGACCAGAAGAACTGGATGGTGCCCTGCTACCATTACTGAACATTTTTATCAAAGATGCTATAGCAGAATTCTGATCAAAAGGGGGGAAATGCAGAACAAAATTTCAACTTCTCATGGACTCCAGACTTTCTAGAGTCATGGAGGCTGGATGAATCCCTGAAACTATTGCTCTGATATAATCTTTAAACAAATCTTAAACCAAAAATATCCCGAAATCTTTTTAAAACCAAACAAGTTTAGTTTAGTAAAAATGGTCTGCCTTGAACATTATGCTCTCTTAAGAACTATCTACATAGAATGAAAGTGACAACAGCAACTCGAAAGATTAGATGGGAACCTTAGGGGGCAGTGAGTTTATGTTAACAGGGGAGGAACAACTCAGAAGAGGAGGGTAAGGATGGTTGCACAACTCAATGTAGTCAATGTCACTGAAATGTAGAAACGATTGAATTGGTGCATGTTTTGCTGTGTACATTCAACAACAACAAAATAAATAAGAATTAAAAAAACAAAAACAACCTATAGAGCACAGTTCTATTCTGACACACATGGGGTCGCCATGAGTCAGAATCAACTTGATGGCAATTTTGTTTGTTTTTTATTCTCCAATACAAGGAACTAGGACTCTTTGAAGAACTACTCAATTCCAGGGATTAAACAGAGTAAATATAAGATGAGCCAGGTTTATCTTGTGGTTCCAGAAAGTAAGGAAGTGCTCAGAAATGAGGGAGAGTAGGGGTGGGGACATATCGAAGCTGGCACAGGAACTAACCTGAAAGAGCTGCCAATGGCCAGAGCCGGAATAACTTGAGCAACAAAAGAAATAATGAGCAAATCTACAGAGACAGAAAGTGATTGTCAGGAACACAGGGGCAGGGAGAATGAGTACTGACTGCTGGTAGGTACTGGGTATCTGTTTGGGGTCATGAAAATGTTCTAGAATTAGACAGTGTTCATGGTTTCACAACATAATGAATATAGTAAAAACCACTGAACTGTACATTTTAAAAGGGTGAATTTTATGGTATGTGAATTATATCTCAATTTTTATAAGCAAGAAATAATGATAGTACTGGATCATAACCCAAATAATGAAATAAACATTCAATAAATAATACAGACAACTGAATAAATAAATGGAGAAACAACAACTCTTCCTTACATAATAATTTCCATTAATAAATGTAGAAGAGATGACGGAAATATAAAATCACTGTTAGAATACCACAGAAATAATTTCTGCTGGCAAGAGCCATGGATGGATGTTAAAATTAGTAGCTGAAAATTTTATTTTTTTTTGTATTTTACTGTACTTCAGGTGAAGGCTTACAGAACAAATAGTTTCTCATGAAACAGTAGTACACATGTTGTTTTATGACATTGGTTAACAACCCCACAACATATTAACCCTCTAACTTCTCAACCTTTTTTTTTTTTTGGTGAAAATACACATAGCCAAAGATACACCGTTTCAAAAATTTCTACATACACAGTTCAGTGACATTGACTACGCTCTTCCAATTGTGCTGTTATTCTCACTTAAGATGAAGGCTTACAGAACAAAACAGTTTCTCATTTAACAGTTACTACAAATGTTGAGTGGCTGAAAATTTAAGCAGAAACAGGATATCTGCATAGTCTCAAAGTATCTCTCTAGAAATATTTAGTCATTACAAAGGGAAAAATAGTAAGTTTAGAGTGGCTGTCTAAGATACACATCTACTTGTCCCATCCCAGCCAGAGCAAAGGAGAATGAAAAAGAAAAAAAAAAAAAAAGACACAAGGAAAATATTAGTCTGAAGGACTAATGGACCACATGAACCACAGTCTCCACCAGTCTGAGCCCAGAAGAACTAAATGGTGCCCGGCTACCATCACTGACCACTCTGACAGGGATCACAATAGAGGGTCCCAGACAGAGTGAGAGAAAAATGTAGAACAAAATTCAAATTCGCAAAAAAGGACCAGACTTACTGGTCTGACAGAGACTGGAGGAACTCCAAGACTATGGCCCCTGGACACCCTGCTAACTCAGAACTGAAGCCACTCCTGAAGTCTACCTTTCAGCCAAAGTTGAGACAGGCCTATAAAACAAATAGTAACACACGTGAGGAATGTGCTTCTTAGTTCAATCAAGCAGACGAGACAAAATGGGCAACACCTGCCCAAAAGCAAAGCTGAGATGGCAGGAAGGGACAGGAAAACCGGATGAATGGAAACAGCGAATCTAGGGTGGAAAGGGGAAGAGTGCTGACACACTGCAGGGATTGCAGCCATTGTCACAGAACAATCTGTGTTTAAATTTTTAAATGAGAAATAATTTGCATTGTAAACTTTTACCTAAAGCACAATAAAATAATATTAAGTTTACAGTGGAGAATTCTGGCAGATCACCTTAGCCAAGTGGTCAAGTTTAACATCACAGTAATACACAGCATATCATAACCACCACCCCATATGATGTACTGAGAAGGGCACATCCTCCCCGTGATATCCTTCCCAGTAATGCATAACCTCAATCCGATCATGAGAAAACATCAGACAAAACCAAATTAAGGTACATTCTACAAAATACTGACCGATACTGGAGAAGAACATCATGCTGGGTAAAGTAGAGGGTCAGCGAAAAAGAGGAAGACCAACAAGATGGACTGGCACAGTGGCTGCAACAATGGGTTTACACACAGTGATGACTGTGACGATGACGCAAGACCAGGCAGTGTTTCGTTCTGTTGTCCACAGGGTCACTATGAGTCAGAACCAACTTGATGGCATCTAACAACAACTCTTCAAAAGTGTCAAAGTCATGAAAGAGGAGGAAAGAGTGAGGAACACACGAATTGGAGGAGACACAATTACTAAATGCAGTGTGAGATCCTGGACTCTATGCTGGAACAGAGGACATTCAATAGAAAACTTGTGAAATCTGTAGAAGTTCTATGCTTTAGTTAACAGTATTATAACAAGGTTACTTTCTCAGTGTTAAATACATTTCTTAGTTCTATGGTTTTATGTAAGATGTGACTGTAAAGGAAGCTGGCCAAGGGGTAGCTCTCTGTATTATTTTTACAACTCATAAGTCTAAAATTATCTCCAAAAAACATTTTTTTAAAGGACACTACTATGAAAACAAAAAGGCAAGCCACAGACTTGAAGAAAATGTCTGCAAAACACATATTCGACAAGGGACTTCTACCTAGAAAATATAAAGAACTCTTGGTGGTGGTGTTAGTTGCCGTTGAAGTGACTGCGACTCGTGTCAGCAGAGTAGAACTGTTCCATAGGGTTTTCAAGGCTGTAATCTTTTGGAATCAGATCACCAGGCCTGTATTCCCAGGCGCCTATGGGTGGGTTCAAACCACCAACATTTCGGCTTAACTGTTTGCCCCACCCAGGGACTCCTGAGAACTCAACATTAAAAAGACAAACCACTCAATTTTAAAAGGGAAGTGGCAAAGGATTTTAACAGATACTTCATCAAAGAAGATACAAGGATGGCAAAGAAGTACATGAAAAGATGCTCAGTATCATCAGGCATTAAGGAAATACAATTTAAACAACAGTAAGATACTGCTACCAAAATGGAAGGAGCCCTGGTGGCGTAATGGTTAAGAGCTCGGCTGCTAACTGAAAAGTCGGCGGTTCAAACTCACCAGCCACTCTGCGGGAGAAAAGACCTGGTGATCTGCTCCCGTAAAGATGACAGCCTAGGAAACCCTATGGGGCAGTTCTAGTCTGTCATGAGTCAGAATCGACTCAATGGCACACAACAACAGGAGTATACCAAGTGTTGGCAAAGATGTGGAAGAACAGAAGCTCTCATACACTGCTGGTGGCAATGCAAAATGGGGTACAGGCACTTTGGAAAACAGTTTGACAGTTTCCTTTAAAGTTAAGCTACACTTGTCATGTGACCTAGCAATTACACTCCTAGATATTTATCCAATAAAAAAGAAAACGTGTTCGAACACCAATCCGAATGTTCATAGCAGCTTTATTCATAATAGCTAAAATCTGGAAACAACTCAAATACCCAACTCAAATCACCTGGTGAATGGACTAAACTAACTGTGGTATTATCCAAAGGAGCCCCGGTGGTGCAGTGGTTAAAGCACTTGGCTGCTAACTGAAAGTTTAGTTGTCCAACCCACCAGCCTCTGCAGGAAAAAGATGTGCCAGTCTGCTTCCATAAAGATTTACAGTCTTGGAAACCCTATGGGGAAGTTCTACACTGTCCTATAGGGTTCGCTATGAGTCAGAATCAACTCTAGGGCAGTGGGTGGTATACGCATACAAGGAATACTTCTCGCCAGTTCTACACTGTCCTACAGGGTTCGCTGTGAGTCAGAATCGACTCTAGGGCAGTGGGTGGTACACCCATACAAGGAATACTTCTCGCCAATAAAAAAGGAATGAACTACTGACACCTGCAATATGGATGAATCTCAAAACCATTATGCCATGTGAAAGAAGCCAGACACAAAAAACTACATACCGTATCATCCCATTGATAAAAAATCCTAGAAAAGGCAAAATGATAATGATAGAAAGTTCAGTGACCACCAGGGACCAGCGACTGCAGCAATGGCATGCTGGGGCCGGCACACATGGGTCGGTGTATAACGACTCACGAGAGCCCATTAATCACGGTGGGAGTATTTACACCATTCAGCAAATGCGGCAAATGAGGTCTCCCCCCTTCTTCCCCCAGAGAACCAGCTGTCATACACCAACATCTCACTAAGGTGGGGGAGGAAAGGATTAACTGCCAAGTGACTCATATGAGGGAGTTGGGGGTGAAGGAAATGTTCTACACCATCATTGTGATGGTGGTTACATGACTATATATTTGTCAAAACTCACTGAACATTGAAAATTGGTCAATATGATTGTATGTAAATCACACCTCAATAAAGCCAACCGCCCTCTCCCAAAAAAAAAAAAAATCTTACAGTGAAAGTAGGCTACTTAATGTGAGCACTCATTAAAATTTCAAGAACCAGCTGTTGCCTTTCTGCTGAACAGAGTGGCAGACAATAACAGAAACACAGACAAGTTTATCTGTGTCTATAAACGTCTGTATCTCAAAAGTTAACTTTATCATTGTGCTTCTGGCTCTGAAGGTTTTCATATGCCAACATCCTCAGGTTTCCCACATCGAGACGGGATCTGTTCCATAACTCAAAAGTTATGCACACTCATTCTCTAATAAATCTACTAACTGGAGACTTTTGACTTTAACAGTACACACAGCAGCCGAGGGCTAATAAATTCACACCCTTTAGCCAAAGAGATCAAGCCAGAGAACTGACACATTCAATTGTGAATCAGCAGAAGGAATGCTTGCTCCAATTCCCAAGGCCATGTAGGCATAATATCCCTTACTTTAAAAACGCACAACCACATAGATGTTGATGTTATCTGAAGTACGAGTCTCTAATAAAATACCGCTGGGGGGTGAAAAGGAGGCTAGTCAGAAGAAAAAGCGTATGGAATGTAAAAGTATATCGGGTAAATGGGAGTGTTTAGCAAATAATTCTGGAATTTCATTCATTCAACAATTATTTATTGAGTGAGTGGAGCCCTGGTGGCGCAGTGGTTAAGAGCTTGGCTGCTAATCAAAAAGTCAGCAGTTCGAATCCACCAGCTGCTCCTTGGAAACCCTATGGGGCAGTTCTACTCTGTCCTATAAGGTCACTATGAGTTGGAATCGACTTGGCGGTAATGGGGTTCATTATGGAACGTTTCCCGTTGTATGCTGTCTGATTGTTGTAAGTAATAAAAGCTACTCTCCGTGTGCCAACGTGTGTTCAGGCTCTGATGGGAAGGACATGATGTTTATGGAGCAATCCATATTAGTTATTGGTGCCCTTTTTCTAATGGCCTCCTGGCTCCCTGGAAGTTGGGCACAGCCTGTGTGCACGATGCCGATCTGGAGTGTTGTCCTGTACAGGGAAAGAGGAATGCTGGTGACATGTGTTGGAGGAGGAGGAGCTGCAGTTTCAAACCGGGGGTCAGGGAAGGCCTCGTGGAGAAAGGGACACTTGAACAAAGACTTGAAAGAGGTGAGGAAGAGCCACGAGGATATGTGGGGAAGGGTGTACCAGGCAGAGGGAAGTCACGCAAATGCCCAGGGTGGGAGCAAGGATGGAAGCTCTGCAGAACAGCAAGGAGGCCAAGTGAGTTGTCTGAACATCTGTAAATCAATTTCTTCACCAAAGAGTGAGTGTGTGCTTTCAGGAGGAAGGTGCCAAAGGGCCCTACTGTGTCTCTAACATGGTGGGCGACAGCAGTGGCTGCAGTGGGCAGGAAAAGCTCTCCCTCCAAGGAGCCATGATCTGAGTGTTGCCTCTCTCTCTAGCAGAGACCACAGGGCAAGAAGGACTTAAGACTCTCATGGCAGGAGACAAGGTAGGCAGGACAGCAGCAGAGAGACCCCTGCAACAGGAGCAAATGTTAGAGGATCGCAAAGAGAGGTCAGAACAGTCCCTGCCTGTCATCTATGGTGGACTGATAAACACCACCATGACAACTGAAGAAGAAACTGACATTGTCAATGATTTCATTCTACTTGGATCCACAATCAACACCCATGGGAGCAGCAGTCAAGAAATCAAATGACATATTGCATTGGGCAAATCTGCTGCAAAAGAGCTCTTCTGAAGTTTTAAAAAGTAAAGATGTCACTGTGATGATTAAGGTGCACCTCAACCAAGCCAGAGTCTTTTCAATTGCCTCATATACATGCAAAAGCTAGACAATGAAAAAGGAAGACAGAAGAAAAACTGGTGCGTTCGAATTGCAGTGTTGGTAAAGAATATTGACTATACCATGGACCGCCAGAAGAATGAACAAATCAGTGTTAGAAGAAACACAACCAGAATGCTACTGAGAAGCGAGGATGCTGAGACTTTGGCTTGCTTCCTCTGGACACGTTACCAGGAAAGACCAATTGCTAGAAAAGGACATCATGGTTGGGAAAGTAGAGGGTCAGTGAAAACAAGGAAACCCTCAATGAGATGCACTGGCACAACAGCCACAACAATGAACTCAAAACACACCAACAGTCATGAAGATGGTGCAAGACTGGACAATTTTCGTTCGATTATATATAAGGTGGCCATGACTCGGCGCCAACTTGATGGCAACTAACAACATCAGCAAAGGTGTTGATACTCTATACACAGAAGGAAAAGCCACCAGAAGCTAGTCCACTGATCTGAAGCTGGAGAAGCACAAACCAGTTGGGGTAGAAATTAAGATATCTCTAAGCAGACTTTTCTAGGTTGACATTCAGCTCCTTTACTTCTCCCAACCTGTGTGTTTTGAAGGGGCCACAACCCGTACTGATTTAACCCCTGGTGTAGGCTCCATGAATGGAGCTCTGGTGGCCCAGTGGTTAAGAGCTAGAGCTGCTAACCAAAAGACTGGCAGTTCAAATCCACCAGCCACTCCTTGAAAACCCCATGGGGCAGTTCTACCCTGTCCTATAGGGTCACTATGAATTGGAATTGACTCAACAGCAACGGGTTTGGTTTGGTTTGGGTTTTTGGTAGGCTCCATGAAGCCCTATTGATAAAAATGTGCTGCAGTGGTCTTGGTGGACTATGGGGGTATGTCAATAATGAGCCAGAGTGCTAAGGTGGGTGATGAGCATTGTGAGCTGAGCCCCAAGTGGGTGACTGTGTGTGGTTACTGGATGCATTATTGAAGAGCACACAGAAGCCGGCCCCCTACAGGTCAGAAAAGGAACACCCTGCAAGCGTCTGGGTACACAGCCCTGGCTGCTCCTCCCCCAGGCCTGGGTCTAGGAAATGGGAAGATGGGCTGCATTAAGACCAGGTGGGTACTGGCAGAGTGCACTGGTGAGTCAAAAAGCACAGGGCAAGCAGATGTAAAAAGTTCTGGACCAGGAGCAATATACTTGGTTTCTAAACACCACAACTGGTCATTAGGCTTTGAGAGTTACTTAACCTCTCTGAGCCTCCACTTCCTCATCTTTAAAAACAAGTCACCCAACTTCTTAACGTGTCAGTAGGTAGAATCAAATGAGATAATGTATGTGAATGTAGCTGGCAAATGGTGGGTGCAAGACCAGCAGTTCTCAAAGTGTGGTCCATGGACATGGGGGGAGGGGGGTCCTGAAACCCTTTGAAAAAATCTGAGAAAACCTCCCTTTTCCAAATATATATCTGCATCTAAGTGAGCCCTGAATTTCTCTGTATATTTCCCAAAAAACTGCTGATAGAATCCAGCTGTCCTCTATTAAGCCAAAACGATTTTTAAAAATGTAAAAAGATGCCTCTCACTAAATATTTTTATTGTGGAAAATAGTTACGTTTCATTTAAAATGTCACGTGTTAAAATGTAATTTTTTTAAATTTTTAAATGAACACAAGTTTTTTAAAAATTTGTTTTGATTTCTAATACTGCAAACAATAGATAAAAACAAAAGCTCTTTGACGTCTTCAATTTCTAGGAGTGTATAGGGGTCCTGGGACCAAAAAAGTTTGGGAACTTCTGTGCTAAACAAACCAATGGAAGGTGTTTACTAGCTTCTTCAACCTGGGGCTGCCTCTCAAGACTCTACTCCAGGACACCTCTTACAGAGTATCCAACAAACACAAACCCACTGCCGTGAGGTGGATTCTGACTCATAGCGACCCTATAGGACAGGGAAGAACCGCCCCATAGGATTTCCAAGGCTGTCACCTTTACAGAAGCAGGCTGCTACATCTTTCTCCCGCAGAAGGCAGGTGGGTTCGAACCGCCGACCTTTAGGTTAGCAGCAGAGTACTTATGCACTGCGCCACCAGGGCTTCTTTACAGAGTATGACTCGCACGCTTTTACATTTGTAGGGAGACACTGGTTTTGTTATGGGGGCTGGTAAGAATACAGTTTACGCCAGCTAAGGTTTTGTACCCATTTTCCGGGTCCATGCAAAGGCCCTCCCCGATGCAGTATGAGCGACCTCGCCGGGCGTAGGTGGCCAGGCAGGGCCGGCCGGGCACACGGAGACCGGCCCCCGGGGTGCCGCGGGGGTGTGGGGACCTGCACTCACAGCCTCGGCAGCGCCGCCGCCGCTCCGCGCACCGCCCTCCGCAGCAGACGCAGCGCCATCTTCCCCACGTGTGCGCGCCCTGCCCCCGCCACGCCTCCGCCACGCCCAGAGCCCGCTTATCCCCGCCCACGGCCGGCCCCCTGCCCACTTGTCTCCGCCCCCACTTTCCCCCACCGACCGCCGGTCCGCTTCACCCTGCAACGCCCCGCCTCCGTCCTGTCCGGCGCTCGGCTCGCCGCGCCACGCCCCCTCCGACCACGCCCCGCCCTTCTGGATCCGCTCACGCGTCTCCCTGTGTCACCTCCCCCACGTCCAGGCGCGACCTAACAGGTCCGGACAAGAAGGCCCAAGGTCACTGGCCTGTTGGGCAGAGTTCTCCAAATAATCTTCCTCGTTTATGTGCGGGCCAGAGGAATAAGACGATCTGAATGGTTTTTGGAGACCACTGTTAAGAGATCCTTGGGTTTTCCCGGCCAGAAACAGGCCAAATTTTCTAGGGATTTCTTTGCTGTTTTTGTTGTTAAAATAAAGCCTGAATCAGTTTGTGAGCCTCGGTGTCTGCATAGCTTGGTTAACAATTAATCTAGGAGGGGTCAAAGAAAATGCAGGAAGAACTCCATTATGGGTCACACATACCTGTAACAGGACCAGAGACAGCTCTGGACAGCTTTCTGGGCCACAGAAATGCATGCTGAAGAGAGTGACAGGGGACACAACTCTTCACTCTGTCCTGTCTGTCCTTCAGCGAATATTACTCCTTTCGGATTCACAGTCCTGAGAATGCTAAAGTATTAAAACGCGGTACTCTGCCCTGTCCCACTGTACGTCATCTGCTCCACGTTGCCTAATCCACACCTAATCCAATGAGTACTTCTACCTACCTCTGCCTAAAAAGCCCTAGTGACGCAATGGTTAAGCACTCGACTGCTAACAGAGACGTTGACCTTGGAACTCACCCAGCTGCTACGCAGCTCTGCGGGAGAAAGCCCTGGTGAGCTGCTTCTGCAGTTCTACTCTGTCACATGGTCATTATGAGTAGGAATCGACTGGATGACACCCAATACAACAATTTACCTCCTAGTTCCCTGTGGATGTTCAATTTCTGAGGGACAGAAGTAATATTGTTACATCCAATACCAGCAGGAGGCGTGTGCTCAATTCCTCCAGCACCTCAGCCTCATCCCACGCCCAGTCCATCCAAGGCTACCTTCCTTGTCCTCACGCTAGCCGTACTGGAGATGGAGGCAAAAGGAAAAACCAGTAATCCTGACTCTGCCTTTATTTAAAATTTTGATATTTTGTTTAGAATGGATTTTTTTACGTGAACTTTGATGTTTTAAATATTGTATAGAAATATCATTTATCATAATTAGTGAGTTTTTTGGTACCCACGCCCTTAATTTGGTATCCAAGGCTGGTGCCTCACTTGCCTCTCCCTAGTCCCAGCCCTGATCCGGGCTACCATCATTTTTACCTGGATTATTCCAAAGCCTCCCTGTTTCCACACGACTATCGCCTATAATCAACCCTTTAGCTATACAGCCAGGCTGCTCTTTTAAAAGCATGACACTCAGCCCATGTCATGGTTTGAATTATGTCCCCCCAAAAATGTGTGTATCAATTTGGCTGGCCATGATTCCCAGAATTGTGTGGTTAGCCTCCATTTTGTGATTGTGATTGCAATTTTTATGTTAAAGAGGATTAGGGTGGGATTGTAACACCTCCCTTACCCAGGTCACATCCCTGATCCAATGTAAAGGGAGTTTCCCTGGGGTGTGGCCTCACCACCTTTATCTCTCCAGAGATGAAAGGAGAGGGAAGAAAGCAGAGAGTGGGGGGCCTCATACCACCAAGAAAGAAGCACTGGGAGCAGAGCAAGTCCTTTGGACCCGAGGTTCCTGCGCAGAGATGCTCCTAGTCCGGGGGAAGACTGGTGATGATGAGGATCTTCCTCCAGAGCCGACACAGAGAGAAAGCCTTCCCCCGGAGGTGCCCTGAGTTTGTACTTTTAGCCTACTTTACTGTGAGGAAATAAACTTCTCTTTGTTAAAACCACCCACTTGTATTTCTGTTAGAGCAGCGCTAGATGACTAAGACAGCCCAGTTCCACCGTTTATTAGCTGTGTGACTTTGGGCAAGTTACTTAACTTCTCTGTGCTTCAGTTTCTTCTCTATAAAACAGGGATATAAACAGTACGATCAGAGGATTGTTATAGGAGATACTGAGTTAATATATATAAAGAGCTTAAAACCTTGCCTGGCCGAGAGTAAGGGCTTGATCAGGTCAGCTACTTCTCATTATTATTATCACTTCGAATCCTTTCTTAAAACCCTTTGGTGGCTTTCAATAAGAAGCATTTAGAATTAAATCCAAATTTTTCACCAGGGCCCTCAAGCTTTATATGATCTGGCCTCTGCCTGCCTCTCTAATCTTATCTCACAGTCTTGCTTGTCTTCTTTCACTGTTTTTTGTAAATCACTCAGCCTTTTCCCACTTCAGGGCCTTCATATATACCGCTCCTATCCCCACAATGCTCATGGCTACACCTTCTCATCCTCGAAGACTTCTGCCTCACGTGCAATCTGCTCAAAGGGGCACAGCAACTTGATGGTTTCCACCACAGCTCTCATTCTAATGTCTATTTATGTACGTGTTTATTTACTTTCTTATTTTTGCCTCCCCGCAGTGGTTGGGGGTGGGGAGAATTATCGACCATCTGTCAGGTGAGCTTTTGGGGGTGAGGGCAGAGGTTGTCACAATGAGTGAATCATTACTGCCGTTTAGTGGGCAGGGCTAGGGATGTGCAGGGCAGTCCCCTTCATAGAAGGGCCGCTAGTGCCCTGGTTTAGAAACACCATCTGCAGCACTGCACTCTTTGAAAGCAGGAACCTGGTGTGTCTTGTTCACTGCTGTGCCCTCAGGCCTGGCTCAGTGGATGTATGATGAAAATGTGCCGCCAGCCTCATTATAGTTCTGAGCACTAACGTATGAGTAGCTGTTGCTATTAGGTGCCGTAGATTTGATTCCGATTGATAGTGGCCCCATATGACAGAGTAGAACTGCCCCATAGGGTTTTCTTGGCTGTAATCTTTGTGGAAGCAGATCACCAGATCTTTCTCCTACGGAGCCTCTGGGTGGGTTCGAACCAACAACCTTTCAGTTAGCAGCAAATGCTTAACGGTTGCGCCACCGGGGCTGCTTATATGAATAGTTACCTTTATTAAAAAGGACCGTTTTTGGTAAGCAGGTCATCCAATGACTTACAAGCAGTTCCGGGATTATGAACGAGTTCCGTTAACAAATCTGTCTTTAAGTCGAATTTGTAGTAAATCGGAAAAGTCAGTATGGTTCCTATCTAACCTAAGTTAGTCGAATGTTTTCTTAGCATATAATGTGCCTTTCTAAGAATAAAAAACATTAAAGAAACACTTCCAAATACAATAAAACATCTTTAACATGTTACATTAATGATTATGTTTTGATGCACGTCACAAATAACCATTGTATGTACCTTGAACTTTTAATATAATAGGCTTTTAGGGGGTTCGTTTGTAACCACGGGTTGTACATAAGTTGGGTATTGGAAACCCGGGGATTGCCTGTATTTGCTAAATGATTTCCCTTCAGATTCTGGTTGAAGAAATTGTAGCTGTGCCCATTCTCACCAAGAACATTGTGGTTTTGTTGCACTTCTTAACGAGCCCTGGTAGTGCTGTGGTTAAGAGCTCCGCTGCTAACCAAAAGGTCAACAGTTCGAATCCACCAGCCGCTCCTTGGAAACCCTATGCAGCAGTTCTACTCTGTCCTATAGGGTTGCTATGAGTCGGAATCGACTCACGGCTACAGGTTTGGGTTTTTTTTTTTTTTTGGTTTAGTGAGATTACTAATTTGTAGGTTTTAAGAACTGTTTTCTATGCCGGTATATCTTAAAAATAAAGCTTTATTAAATCCGTCTACATAGGGTGTGGATTTCTTGGGGGCATATTTCCAGATAAAATATAAAAAGGGATCCAGGATCCTCCTCTGAGGTTAGCCAAGTCTGTCTTTACTCACAGCCTCTACAACTGAAAAGGGAGGAAAAGTATACATTTGCCCAAGGGCAAAAGCGTCTGAAGTTCAGTAGAGAGAAGTAGCTCCACGAGACCCAGTATCCTGGGGAGTTAGGCAGTATTGCCACGTAAGAGCCTGGCTGCAATGTCAGAAAGGAGGACCGGGGATAGAACAGCACACCTCTAGGGCATGATGGGAATTGGGGCTTGTTTTCTGGGATTGCTGCACTCACTGACCACAAATTGGGTAGCTTATAAGAACAGAAATTTATTGTCTCACAATTCAGGAGGCTCACAGTCTGAATTCAGGGTCTCATCAAAGCTCTGATCCCTCCAAAGGCCTAGGGAAAGAGCCTTTCTTGTCTCTTCCAGCTTCTGATTGCCCCAGGCATCCCCAGGCTTCCAGCCGGAGTGTAACTCTATGATCACATGACTGTTTTCCTCCATCTCTCTGTGTCTCTGCTCCTCTTTCATAGGACACCATTCAGATGGAATTAGAACCCACCTTAATGTTAACTTAACCTCATGTTAACGGATAACATCTTCAAAGACCCTGTTTCCAAACCAGGTCACATCCTCAGGTGCAGTGGGGTGGAGGTTAGGACTTCTGTGTATCTTTTTGGGAGGACACAATTTAATCCCTAACAGGCTTGGGGATGGTGGACACAAGAATGAACAAGCAACACTGATAATTGTTGAAGCTGGGTGGTGAATACATGGAGTGGGAGTTGGCTTTATCATGTTTGTTACTTTGCTTTCGCAAATGTTGGAAAATATTCTTAATAAAAAAGAAAAACAAAAATCAATTCAACCAATGCTTTTCGCATACAAGAGCCAGAAGGCAGATTTACCCAAAGCCAATGAAGGTTAAGCCTCAGTGCCCTTCACTTACACAGGCCTTTTTCAAGACCTCGGGAATGCATTCATAAGGTCATTTGTTCTTACAAAATGGGCAAAAGTAAGTTGGTTTTTTTTTTAGCGTGAAATCATGATGCATTTTATTAAAACAAATTTCATATTTCTTAGCTTGGTGCACTAAAACAACCTGGAAAGAATGACCATTTGGTAGAGATGGGAACCTCTTGAGCCCAAAAGTTGTTGCTGTTAGCTGGAGTTGAGTCAGCTCTGATTCACCGCAACGTTATGTATAAAAGAACAAAACGTCACCTGGTCTTGCAACATCTTCACGATCATTGTTATGCTCGAGTTCATTGTTGTGGCTATTGTGTCAAGCTATCTCACTGAGGGTTTCCCCAGCTTTCACTGTTCCTCTACTTTACCAAACACGATTTCCTGTTCTAAGGACTGGTCTTCCCTGATGATGTGTCCAAAGTAAGCAAGACAAAGTCTCGTCATCCTCTCTTCTGAGGAGCATTCGGTTGTATTTCTTCTAAGACTAATTTGTTCGTTCTTTTGGCAGTCCAATATTCATCACCAATACTACAACTTGAATGTATCAGTTCTTCTTTTCTCATTGTCCAGGTTTCACATGCATACAAGGTGATTGAAGAGACCATGGCTTGGGTCAGACGCACCTTAGTCATCAAAGTGACATCATTACTTTTTAGAACTTTAAAAGAGGTCTTTTGCCCAGTGCATTACATCCTTTGATTTCTTGACTGCTGCTTCCATGGACATTGACTGTTGACCTAACCAGGAGAAAATCATTGACAACTTCAATTTTTCTCTACTTATCATGATGTTGTTTATTTTCGTTTGTGAGGATTTTAGTTGTCTTCATATTCAGGCATAATCCACACTGAAGGCTGTGGTCTTTATCAGTGCTTCAAGTCATCTTCATTTCTGACATGTAAGGTGTCATTTGCATATTGCAGGTTATTAATGACTCTTCCTCCAATCCTGATGCCTTGTTCTTCTTCATATAGTCCAGCTTCTTGGATTATTTGCTCAGCATACAGATTGAATAAGTAAGATGAAAGGATACAGCCCAGCTGAATATCTTTTCCAGTTTTAAACTATACAGTATCCCCTATATGAACTACTGCTTCTTTTTTAAAAAATAGTTTATTCTATTTTATGTTTGTTGTTGTTGAGAATATACACAGCAGAACATACACCAATTCAACCATTTCTACACGTACAATTCAGTAACATTGATTACAGTCTTCAAGTAGTACAACCATTCTCACTCACCTCCTTTTCCAAATTGTTTCTTCCCCATTAACATAAACTCACTGCCCCCCTGTTTCTTATCTACTCTTTTGAGCTGCTGTTGTCAGTTTGATCCCATATAGGTAGTTCTTTAGAAGAACACAATGCTCAGGGCAGACATTCTTTACAAATTAAGCTAAATTATTGTCTGGTTTAAAGAAGACTTCAGGGAATAGTTTTGGTTTAAGGTTTGAGGTTTAAAGATTATCTCAGGGCAATAGTTTTGGGGATGCATCAAGCCTCGATGGCTCCAGAAAGTCTGAATTCCATGCAAATTTTAAATTCTGTTCTGCATTTCCCCCCTTTTGATCAGGATTCGTCTATAAAATCTTTCAGTATTCAGTTATTCAGTAACCAGTATTCAGTAATCTTTCAGATGTTCTGTAAGTAGCTGGGCACCAACCAGTTCCTCTGATCTCGTGGCAAAGGAAGCAGTTATTCATGGAGACAATCAACCACACCTTTTATTTTCTCCTCCTGTTTCTGACTTTCTTTCTTCCTCTGTTGCTCTAGGCAAATACAGACCAATTGTTGTACCTTGGATGGCCACATGCAAAAAAAGTAAGATATTTTAATTGCAATTGGTTAAGATGTTGTCTTTGCTTGCTCTGACTTCCCCTGTGTTGGGTGACATTGGAGTGGCTGTGGGCATGTTTTGGGTTCAGCTAAGGGGAAGTTGAGCTATGGACCCATTTGGCTTAGATTTAGTGGAATAACTTCATGTGATTTGCAATCACTTCCGTATGTAGTTATTATTAGCAGTCTGGGCGTAAGAATGGCTTCCAGAAATACTGTCCACGGTTCTGATTCATCTGGCATTGGTGCAAGGTCAGAGGTCATATCCCATAAGAGTATGCCCCTAGGGCACCTGGCACCAGAAGGATGTGGGTAGTAGAGAGAATCAAAGTTTGAAATGTATAGAACCAGAAAATCATCTATGGAGAATCCTAGTCATCAGATACGTAAAATTGCTAACAGAGTTTGGCTCTCATTGATGTCCGGTCAAAATGGAAGTTCTCTCCTGTCAGGAATATGATCTAATAGAGTTGTGGTGGTTCTTACAGAGTCAAATTAGCTCAGCTGGAATCACTTGTCCCAGAATTCCCTTCCCTGTGTGGTTCTGGGTTCGGGTTATTCACAGGGCAGATTTTCAGGAGATCTGGAGGGGGACATGAAGCAGCAGCCATTATACTGTGAAGGTTGGCGTAGGGCATCAGGCACTGTGGTCACACTTGCAGACGGCTGTTGATCTGGGGGCTCACCCTGTTAGCACAGGGCACCACCTGGCCTAAAGCTCCTCCAGCTTCCACCAGCTGCCCTCCCCTAGCTTTTCTGCGTCCTAATCTAGGAATATGTACAGCTCCATAGCAAAGGCACCAGCTAGCTTCTCCTGCACCTCACCCACACCATTGAGGCTGGAAGGACAGACACAGGTTCCAGTTTATCCTGGCTTTCTTCCACTTCATGTCCAGCTTTCCTTCCTGCCTTTTGGCCCAGATGACCTATAGCATTGTGGCATAAGGCCTGAAAATAATACAATGTACTACTTTGACATATGGGAAAACCGAGAGGACCTCTAATGGCCTAGTTGCAAGTCTCCCTCCCCACTTTGCTCCTGCAGATAAGGTCACCTGCCAAATAACCCTCCTTATCATAACGACCAGGCACAATTCCTGCTTATCCCTGAACAGTATACTTTACTTCCCTGCCAGCCCATGAAATTATTCAAACA
The DNA here is from genome assembly GCA_030035585.1 of Dugong dugon. NCBI lineage: Eukaryota > Metazoa > Chordata > Mammalia > Sirenia > Dugongidae > Dugong > Dugong dugon. The sequence goes on from CM057479.1 coordinate 15,592,013, forward strand.
AGCCAATCATATCCTCCCATGGGAACCAGAGGTCACCTCACTCTCTTGATACTACAAAGCCTGCCTCTCTCAGTCCCCGGTTGTCTACTGTACTCCCAAGCACAACTACCATGTGGCCTGGCATGGCATGTGGTGTCCTCCTCACAGGCATGAGGTATATGTGGCTAATAAGCTGCTGTCATGGCATCTGTCCAGTGTCAGCTGTCTTATGTTTGTCCATCCCTATAACCATAGGGCAGAAATCCATTCCTCGCCAATGGGGTAAAGTGAAGATGATCAAAACAAATGTTTAATCTCCAACACCAGACACAGAGGCTTTGCACAGATGCTTATTCCAGCTCCGACAACTGTAAAAAGTCTAATCCCTCTAGTACACCTACAGAGCTAATCCTGCTAACAAACTCCTTATTCTATACCACTCACGGTGGTTCTGCTTCTCTGATGGAACTCTGACTCATACCAGAGACTGATACACTGCCTTTGGGGAGGTAGTAGAAGAAAGAGCAGAAAATCCTTCCTAGAAGAGATAAGCTTTAGTTGGGAAGGATTCTGGGATAGCTTTTAAAATGCTAGAAAAATCTATAGGAACGAGGGCTTCTGGGGGTTGAAACCAGGATGTAATGCCTCCATGGTCTCTGTTTGGTTTCTTCCTGTAGACAAGCTCTCTCCATGCTATGGGAAAGAGAAGCCCCAGAATCAGAGCTTCTCAGTTTAGCAAGTGCAGTAAAAAGAGCACTTTTCCTTCCCAATCTCTATAGGGCCGCTATGAGCTGGAATCGACTTGACGGCAGTGGGTTTGGTTTTTGGTTAATGTCTATATATCAGCCCCAGAGAAGGGCTCTGATTGGCCTGACTGGACCATGTGCCCATTCCTGAACCAGTCGTTATGTCCAGGAGAGGTATGAGGTATGAGCAGTGGGCTTAGGTCACATGCCTACCCTGTAGTCAGGGCCCAAGGTCTGTTACCAGAAAGAGGGCAATGGTTAGGTGCTTGGTTGGCTCTATGGGAGAAAGACTTGGCAATCTGCTCCCATAAAGACTACAGCCTAGAAAACCCTATGAGGGCAGTTCTATTCTGTCACATGGGGCTGCTTTGAGTCGGAATTGACTCAAGGGCACCTAACTAAGATGAAACACCGTAGTTACAAGGCCCCTTACCACAGGAGGACATCATCTAAGGACAGGCAAGCTTCACCACTGACCCCACCCCACCCCCTGCCAGGGCTTTCATGCTTTCACCTTCTGGTGGCTCCCTGTGCCTGTGCCTCTGGAGGATCTCCTACTGTGGGGGACCACCCCCGATCCATGCGGCTGTCAATGCATTGGCTCTGACAAATAGCTTGTTGTGCAACACTGCTATCTTGTGGTCATATCTTTTTCCTTGATCAGCCCCGAATTCCCTAGAACTCACTACGGCACTCAACCTCACTTCTATTTCTCTCCCCATTTCTGAGACTTTTTCTTCCAACTGGAACCAAAGTGCTACCTCAGGTTTGGGCTCATGCCTCTCTTTCTATCACACCCCCCTCTCTCGTTCTCACACTAATATCTCCCTTATCCAAACTCCAGTTATACTTACAACCAGTTTCAGAGAGCTCAGCACTTACTTGCTTTCTGTTTCATGAGTGTTCATTTTGGGTTTCCAACTAGTGGGAAAAAACCATGCCTTATGCATCTGAGGAGCCCTGGTGGTGCAGTGGTTAAGAGCTTGGCTGCTAACCAAAAGGTCGGCAGTTCGAATCCACCAGCCACTCCTTAGTGGCAATTCTATTCTGAGTCCGACTCAGCATCAACGGGCTGTTTTTTTTGATATGCATCTGAGGTTCCATAGCTTTGGGTACACGGTGACTGGAGCAAGTAGATGATCAGAATAGAGGGCCAGGTCCATGATGTAAACACTTGACAGCCCCAAGAACATAGTCCCTTAAACTAGTAAGCAGGTTCAAGTGCTCCCGGAAGTTCAACAAACCTGTATGTCTCACGTATCAATTCATTTTCAAGAAATGAATGAGTATTATGTGATAAATCTCACTCAAAGTATGATTCATGCAAACAGAGCTGGGACGTAACATGGTAAAGTATGCAGTCAGTGTTAACTTCCTCACTCTCTCCTTTTTAAGGTTATTTACAAATCTCAATACTTTACATTCACTGCTGCTCTTTTTTCAACTTTAACATTTACTGACATTGTTCCTCATCTCAGGAAGCCAGCTGTTTAGCGGGAAGCAGAGCTGCAGGCAGGTAAATGCAAAAAAATGGATGGGCTGAAGGGTTTGCCGGTGGTTCCAGAGGAGGGCATATGGACGCCTAACTAAACCAAAACCAAACCCACTGCAGTGGAGTTGATTCCGGCTCATAGCCACCCTATAGGACAGAGTAGAATTGCTCCACAGGGTTTCCAAGGCTGTAGATCTTTACGGAAGCCAACTGCCACGTCTTTCTCCTGCGGAGTGACTGGTGGGTTAGAACCTGTCAGCCTTTCCGTTAGCAGCCCAGAGCTTTCACCACTGCGTCACCAGGGTGCCTCTTGGCATAAAGGATGTTGCAATTAATAAGTTGTTGTTAGGTGCCCTCCAGTCAATTTTGGTTCTTAGCGACCCCATGTGACAGAGAAGAACTGCTCCATAGGGTTTCCTAGGCTGACAGTGGCTGCAACAATGGGCTCAAGCATAACAACCATCATGAGGATGGCGCAGGACCAGGCTGTGTTTCGTTCTATTGTACGCAGGGTCGCTATGACTTTACGGCACCTAACAATAACACAGCAGAATCTTCACGGAAGCAGATTGCCAGGTCCTTCTCCCCTGGAATGATAGGTTTGAACTAACAACCTTTCCGTCAGCAGCTGAGCGCTTACCCATTTGCGCCACCAGGTCTGGGGAAAGGAAACCAGGAAGGCTTTGCAGAGAGGGGGATAGCGATCCGGAACTTGGAGAGTGAGTGGAGAAAAGTGTTCAGAGGAAGAGCAGAGCACAGCGCGGCAGAGCGGGGGCGTCGTCTGGAGCCAGACTGCAGTCACTGGGCTGAGTGCGCAAGTCTTAGCCAACGTTGCCCTCAAAGAAATACAGGACTCCTGAAAGGGAACGGGTTACGTTTTTACCACTTGGTCTTCTAATTGTAACGAAACTCAAATAACTCTCACTGTTAATCTTGGAGATATTTGGCTTTTTTATTGGCTCAATGATACTTTTGGCAAATAGGCACGGCCAACGAGATTGGGATAAAAACTAATCAATCCATAGTTTAACCACTGAAAGCTTAAAGAGCTTTCAAATCCTAAACAGTACTGATTAGGAAGATTAAGCTGTATTATTCTTTCATAATACATTTCATCATAATCTTTATCATAATCCATTTTTTCCTTCCTTTTGGTGTCTGGCTGATGTAGGTTATTTTCACCAAAGCTGAGTCTCAAAGGCTGAGCGGGGCCCGTGTCACTGCTTGAAGACTTCAGAATACTGCACTTAGAAAGAGGCATATTAGAAGTTCTGTGAAATGATTTTTGAAACAGTGGCTTCGATAGAACTACACTCTGAGATCATCCATCCCTCCTGCCGCTGTGATACAAAGCCCTCCAGCCTCACCTCCCGCAGACACTGCCTTTGATAACGGTGATGACTGAGTCTGACCTTCTTGGGAAGAGAGGGGAAGACTGTCTCTCAAATTTAGGCCAAATGCAGAATAACTAATGACCACATTGTGGGACTTCCGGGCCTTAGCTTCCTCTCCATAAACCGAGGAAGTTAGACTAGCTGACCTTCAATATTCCTTTGGGCTCCCAAATACCGTAAGTATGATTTTATAACTAAGATCCATTTCTAATCTCAACTGCCAGAAATGCGCTGCAGCGCCCCCTGGTGTCAGCAGGCTGATGGTTCTCCTTGTCTGATTGCCCTACCCTCTTACCTGCACTCCTGAGCCCCTTCCCCCATCCACTCTTCCTTTTTTTTCCATAGCATTTACCCACAGTTCAAGTATTGGGGGAGTAAATTGGGTTTTCTAGGCTGTAATCTTTAGACCCAAGCCATGGTATTTTCAATCGCCTCATATGCATGTGAAAGCAGGACAATGAGTAAGGAAGGCTAAAGAAGAATTGATGCCTTGAATTATGGTGTTGGCGAAGAATATTGAATATCCCCATGGGCTGCCAGAAGAAGGAACAAATCTGTCTTGGAAGAAGTACAACCAGAATGCTCCTTAGAAGGGAAGAGGCGTGACTTCATTTCACGTATTTGGACATGTTATCAGGAAGACTTGTCCTTGGAGAAGTACATCATGCTTGGTAAAGCAGAGGGTCGGTGACAAAGAGGAAGACCCTCAATGAGATAGATTGACACAGTGGCTGCAACGAAGGGCTCAAACACAGCAATGTTTGTGAGGATGGCGCAGGACCGAGCAGTGTTTCATGGTATGAGTTGGAACCAACTCAACGACATCTAACAACAACAACGTTAAGAATTTTAATTTTTTACTTAATGGAATCAGTGGGGGCAGGCTTTGTCTTGACCACTACCAGGCAGCCCTATAAAAAAGAAAATAATCCTAACTTGTGAAAGAACGTATGTGCAAGGTTATTCATTATGTCATTGTTTGTTACAGCAAAATATTGGAAAAGATCTCAATGTCATTAACATGGGACCAATTTTTGCAAGTATGGTACATGGCATGACTGAAAACTATGAAACTATAAAAAGGACAAGGACTGTTTAAACCGATAGGGAGTCCCCGACATAACGACATAGTCGAGTTACTAGGAACCTGCCCTTAAGACCATCTGAGTTTATCATTCTCAGATGTTCACTCACAAAGATCGGATTTATAAAGATACTGATAATAAAATGCAATAATAAACCGACTTAGGACAGAGTCGTTGGAATAGAACCCTCTTACAAGTCGAGGACTACCTGCACTAATATCAAAAGATCTCCAAGCTATATTGTTAGGTAAAAAAGGCAAAGTGCAGAATATTTGTAGAAAGGGAGTATAAAATAAAAATGTTTTATATTTTCTTGTATTCAATTTAAAAAATCTCTGAAGGATTAAAATAGTAATGATGATAACAGGGGTTGCCTCTTGGGGGAGGTAGGAAGGGCAAAAATGGAAATAGGAATGGAAAGAAGATTTTCACCAGATCCCTTTTGTGATTTTTAAATTTTAGAACCATGTGAATGTATCACCAATTTGAAACATTAAATTCAACTCCTACAAACAGTAAGGGAAAGAAAGGAAAAAGGAAATAGCAGCCTCACCTTCACAAAGCCTTGGATCACTAACTCACCTTGACCCAGAGCCCCCCAGTGTATCATGTTTGCATGTACAGAGTGCTGCTAGATGGATTTTTGCATGTTTGTGGCTGCTGAGCTGTGTGTTTGTTCCATATCCCATACTGGATTAAAAGCTCCTGAAGTCCCAGCCTGTGTTTCCCACATGGTGGGGGCCCAGTGACCGGTGCAGGGAACTGAGTCCTCTGGCTACCTCTGTGGATTTGATGCTTGGTAAGGTGTGTGATATTGAACCATCTGATCAAACCTATTTGGTTAAGACCCTCTGAGTTTTATGGAATTATCTTTAACGCACCAGACAAGAAGATTGTTAAGCAGCCTTATTACAGACAATTTCCTGTTACCATGGTGGAGCAGGCAGATGATTTGAGGATTATCAGGCTGCTGAAAAATCCCCTGGACCCTGACAATCTCACTTACAAAAGACTCAAATCTGTTTATTGCTGATAATAGAGAGCAGGCCCCCAGGTTTGCTTGTAAATCATATGTGCATCAGCTTTATTTTTTTACTCTTTTTGCCGCAGGAGCCAAACTTGGATCCTTCCTGATAAATTAGACATTTGGGACTTTATATGATCTAATTTGCGCTGAGCTGTTCCTTAATCCCCATTTGCTAAACCTTTGCATTCCTGCCCACAATGGCATAAACCACCCTGATCTGGGATGGCGTGACCGTCCATTCAACAAGAGCCTCATAATTGTTTGTGTGACTGAGATTCTTTAGTGTGCTCTTCCCTGTTCTTATTTGTTGTTCTAAGAATGATTTAAAATAAAAGAACAAAGCGAATTTGAAACTTCTTGCTATGATAAGCTGAACGATCTGAAGGCACTGCCCATTTCTTCATTCATCTTTGTATTCCTAGCAACACGTAACACATAGAAAGTTCTTAAATATGCTTGTGAGATTGAATTGTTCACAAACTGTCGCATTCGCTCCAGTGAGATGGTCTCAGGTGTCGCTACTGAATATTCCCTTTCCTACATACTTGTTACCACAGGGAAATTAATTTTTCCTACAGAATAACTGGTGTTAGTACAAACCATTGGAGAATTTTTAAAAAAGTGGTTCAAGGCAGATATTTTTATGAAAAGTTTTTGCTTTTGTAAAATTTGTTGTCTATGGTTATGCTGCTATCATGGAATCAGAAAAGGACAATCATACCTCAAATAAAAAAACTGTGAGTTGGACAAAAAAAAAAAGAAATGATCTCAGGTATCTAAATTTTAGTGGACTAATTTGGAAAATCAAATAGAGACTAATTTAAATTAGATCTGTAATTTCCTTTTGATCTGTAAGAAATAAAATGCCATATGCCATACTCTAAACCTTTACGGTACATACTGTTAGTATTTAACTTTATTCATAATATTGCAGTAGATGTATTTTTTAAAGTATCTCTGCACATGCTAACATTTCTAAGACTAAGAGAATGCGCCAGTTTGCAGGAGCTGTCTGGCCCTTGGTCATTTGACTGCTTCCCTAAATAAGTGGCTGATGGAATACAGATAGGCAAGGCTTAGACTTGGAGAAAAATCTGGGCACTTCTTCTTCTCCTGGCCCCTGCATGGTATCTGGCAATGCGTTGGTACCAGCCAGATAAAGAAGACCTCATCTCTTCCCATCTCTACCGTACTCATTCTGATTTTCTTCTGAAGGAAACAAGACAGCTAGCCAAACAGGCCCCAGCTGGAAGGTTTGTTATTAGTTTCCTTAGAATTGGAGGAGTTTTAGAATTTCTGAGCTGAAAAGTCCTAATGGTTAAACAGCTATATCTTTTTAAAAAAATCCCACTCAGTATTATATAGGTAAACATCTGTGTTAATTACAGACAAGTAGAAACATACAAAATTAAATAAATGGGGGATTAGAAGAAAGGTAACACTCAAAAGCAACTTAATATTCTGCTGTCTTCCTTTTAGATATTTTTTAAAGGCATTTTCTCTGTGTGTGTGTGTAAAAACCCCATTGCCATCCAGTGGATTCTGACTCATAGCAACCCTATAGGACGGAGTAGAACTGCCCCATAGGATTTCCAAGGAGCCGCTGGTAGATTCGAACTGCCAACCTTTTTTGGTTAACAGCTGAGCTGTTAACCACTGTGCCACCAGCCTTGCTTTTTACACATGCGCATATGCGCGGGTGCACACATCCACGCATATATAGTTCTTAACAAAAATAACATCACAGTTCATACTGTTTGAAAACTTGCTTTCCTCCCCTCAAATCACGGAAACATATTGTTTAGGTAATATTGTAAAACCCCAACACACAGCGGGTATTCAGACTTTTTTGGGAAAGGAAGAAAAAAAAAAAAAAATAACCACATGTGTGAAATACCAAAGACAAATCCAAAGAAAGTGCTTATGTAAGCTATGAAAATAAATTCAGAGGATTATGAAACGAAGGTCCCTGACTACTAATGTAAAGCTTGGTGGTTCAAACCTGCTCAGCAGTACCACAGAAGAAGGCCTGGTGATCTGCTTCCATTAAGATTACAGCCAAGAAAACCCTATGGGTTTTCCGCTCTGTCACATGGGGTCGCCATGAGTTGGAATCAGCTGGAAGGCAACTAACAACAACAGTACGAAATTTGTTTCCTCTAACCCAAACTCTTTTACTTCTGTAAACTTTGAAAACTATTTTTCTCACCGTAATTTTTTTTAAATAAGAACATAGCTGAGAAATTCTCCTATTGGCATGAATTCCAAAGCTTAAAGTTTGTAAAATCTAGTTTTCGCCCTTCTTTTTCTTCTTCTTTTTTATTTTAAGGCTTTTAATTTAACTTATCGACCCCAGTATTTGCTCCATTCATTGCTAGGATCAAATCATTATGCTTTTCAAAAGTGTTCCTTTAACCTGTGGTCAAACAAGTGTGAAATATGAGAAAGTTATAAAAAGACTGAAATCTAGAACAACCATAACCCTGATGTACTATATCCAAATTTTGAAAACTTTGAAGTACATTGAATACAGGAAGAATGCAGAGCTTTTATTTTCTAGCCAGAGAAGCTGCAAAAAAAAAAAAAAAAAAAGAATAAAAAACTCTCTCTGCCTCGTTTCTTTAGTCAACCTCTCAATCCAAAAAAGGAAGTGGCAGAGGAGCCAAGTCAACCCAACAAAAATAAACTGTTGCCTTTGTTTATTGAAGATTGCTCGAGACTTTTTCCCCAAAGACTTAAAAAAAAAAAAAGAAAGAAAAAGGAAAAAAAAAAAAAAAGATCCTTGGCTCAGTTTATTTCCTAGAGGAGAAATTGTTGAATGTTTGTTTATTTTATAAAAACTTATCAATAGCAATGAACATAGACAATGGCTCCCTCTTGTTTGTGTGGTGGGGAGTCAGGAAGGCAGGCTAAGTTTAGCATACAGTTAGAATATAGTTTGTTGTCTGGAATTGTCCAATTTTGTCCAGCTTCTGAAAGATTCCCAAGGTCCCTGAACTGTGTCCCACAAGAATAGCCCAAAGGGGTTTGGGTTGGATAAATGGGTGGGAAAAGACAATGGAGGACTTTGAAACCCAGGCAGTGGAGTTTAGACTTGACTCTCTGGGTAGTAGATTGAGTTGATGACTCCAATTCTTCCCCTTCCCTGTATCCACACCCTTGCCATAGCCTCATTGTGAGTAGAGAGTATTCTTCTTGTCCCTTGGCTTTGAGCTTGAAAAATGACTGTGTGCCAGTTCCAACTCTAGGTCTTAAGAGGCCTCACGTATCTCCACTTGCCTTCTTGCATTGCTGCCATCACCTAAGAATAGAATGCTCTGGAAAGTCCACTCTGCCAAGGAGGATGAGAGACACGTGAAGCAGAGCTGCTGCCCCCCAAAACTGTAGTGAGAAACAAAGCTGCCCAGCAGCCATAGCCTGAGGCAGAGTCTCCAGCCCAGCCCACCTCAGACCAGCCGAACCTGACACACTAATGCATGAGCAATAAAAAATATCTATTGTTTCAAGCCCTTGAGTTTTGGAGTTCTATGGTATGCTGAATTGTTGTGGTAATACAAATTGCCACATATTTTGAAGCAAAAATAATCATAATATTAATGCTTAAAAATCTGTACTTTAGGGATTTTAGCATGTGGCTGTGTATAGGGTAGACTGAATTGGGGAACAGGTAGTATACTAGTCCAGATGTCCGTGAACAAGTGTGAAGATGGTGAGTATGAGAAGGAACAGGAAGACGGAAGAGGCCTACAAAGGACTGGCTATGAGGATTAAAGAAAAGGCTGAATCCATTGACAGTAACACCACATTTTCATATCTGGGAGACCAAGGAAGCGATGATATCTTTTGGAGATTTTGAACTTTGGACATGATGTTAGGAAAAATGATGACCTTAGTTTGTGCCATGGTGAGTTGGAAGTGACAGCAGTATAATCAAATGGTAGGGTGGTCAAGTGCAAAGAGCACTGATTAAAATAGGCAGACCAGGTTGTGCCTTGACCTCTAACAGGTTGTGGGGCTTTTACAAGTAACTTAAACTCTCTGAGCCTTAAAGTCCTCCCCTGTGACAATCCTCAGAGGGTGGGAGATTTTGGTAATATATGGCAGGCAGGAGGTGAGGGAGATATCTGTGGGTGTTTGATCTGCTCAGCATCTTTCCATCTGGAAATGCTCCTCTTCTAACCGGTAGGGCTATTATTCATTCACAGGACCAACGTCACTGTCACCATGATTGATTCATAGATGGGCACATGACCCATACAGGCAATCAGAGTCCATTTTGAGGGTATAGAGATAAACTTTTGGTAAGAAAGAAATTTCTTCTTCTGATATAAAGGACAGCAAGGACACTGTAAAGAGCCCTGGTGGGACAGTGGTTAAGCACTTGGCTGCTAACCAAAAGGTCAGCAGTTCAAACCACCAGCCGCTCTGTGGGAGAAAGATGCGGTAGTCTGCTTCTGTAAAGATTACAACTTTGGAAATCCTATGGGGAAGTTCTACCTTGTCCTACAGGGTCACTATGAGTCAGAATCGACTCGACGGTAGTAGGTTTTTAAGGACATTGCAAGCCTGATCATATTATCATCGAGGCTGCTTTGAGGGGAGAGATTGCCTGAGTGTGAAGTTAACACAGAGAAAAGCAAAGATGAGAGATGGAAAGAGAAGAAGAGGGAGAGAGAGCCTTAATTATATTGTTCGAACCCTTCGACCTGACAGTGCCATTCATTCGACTTTCCAACTACGTAAGCCAATATGTACATATATATTTATTTATTTATCTTATATGTATATATATATATATATATAGTACTTTCGGTGAAAGTTTACAGCTCAAGTTAATCTCTCATACAAAATTTTATACACATATTGTCATGTGACACTAGTTGCAATCCCTACAATGGGACAGCACACTCCCCCTTTCCACCCCAGGTTTCCCATATTCATCCAACCAGCTCCTGTCACTTCCTGCCTTCTCATCCTGCCTCTACACAGGAGCTGCCTATTTGGTCTCATGTGTCTGCTTGAACTAAGAAGCACGCTCTTCATGAGTATTATTTTATGTTTTATAGTCCAGTGTAATCTTTATCTGAAAACTGGGCTTCTGGAATGGTTTTAGTTCTGGGTTAACGTAGTGTCCAGGGGCCATGGCTTCAGGGGTTCCTCTAGTCTCAGTCAGACCATTAAGTCTGGTCTTTTTATGTAAATTTGAGTTCTGTTCCACACTTTTCTCCCACTCCGTCAGGGACTGTCTGTTGTGTTCCCCGTCAGGGCAGTCATTGGTGGTAGCTGGGCACCACCTAGTTCTTCTGGTCTCAGGCTGATGGAGTCTCTGCTTTAGGTGGCCCTTTTGTCTCTTGGGCTAATGTTTTCCTTGTGTCTTTGATGTTCTTCATTCTCCTTTGCTCCAGGTGGGTTGGGACCAATCTGTATATATATATTTAATTAAGGTATTTGAGTTGGGTTTTTGTCTGTTGAAACCAAGAGTCCTAATACAGCAGGTATTCAAGAAATGGTAGCTAAATAACATTCAACAGGCAAATGCCCACTTCATATTCCCTGTTTCTTCCTCTAAATGATTTGAAGTCAAGTGGCAGCAGAAGAGGTCTGAAGAAGCCTGCATCACTGAAATAGACATGGATTTGTGGCAGATATACAAAGACTCACACCACTAGATAGGAAGTCATAGTACAAAGCCATAGTAATATAAAAACAATATGAAAAGTAGAACAAAATTCAAATGCATAAATAAGACCAGATTTTCTGGTCTGACAGAGACCAGTGGAAACCCCGAGACTATGGCCCTTAGAAACTCTCCAAACTTTGAACTGAACTCACTCCCAGAGATCACATTATAGCCATGCAATAGACAGGCCTATAAAATGAACAATAACACCAGTGAGAAATGTACACATCAAAACAATCAACTACATGAGACCTAAAGGGCAGCACTTGCCCAAAGGCAAAGTTCAGAAAGAAGGTAGGGGAGGAAAGCTGGGCAAATGGACATGGGGAACCCAGGGAGGAATGGAGGAGAATCCTGACACATTCAGGGCTTTGCAACCAATGTCACGAGATAAGTTGTGTATAAATTGTTGAATGGGAAACTAATTTACTCTGTAAACTTTCACCTAAACCACAATAAAATGCTAAAAAAAAAAAAAGTGATGGATTTGAACCCATCAAAGTGAAATAATTCTGTTCAATAAAGGGCAGAGTGGGAGAAGATAATTGTAATGTCAAAAACCAAGAAGAAATTAATATCTAGAACAGAGGTTGGCAAACTATGGCCCACAGGCCAAATCTGGCCCTGCCACCTGTTTTTGTAAGTAAAGTCTTATTGGGACACAACCAAGCTCATTAATTTACATTGTGTCTATGGCTTTCATGCTGCAAAGGCAGAGTTGAGTAGGTGCAGCAGAGAACATATGGCCAGCAAAACCTAAAATATTTACTACCTGGGCTGTCTTGGTTATCTAATGCTGCTATAAAAGAAATAACACAAGTGGATGGCTTTAACAAAGAGAAATTTATTCTTTCACAGTCTAGGAGGATAGAAGTCCGAATTCAGGGTGCCAGCTCCAGGGGAAGTCTTTCTCTCTCTGTCGGTTCCGGAGGAAGGTCCTTATCATCAATCTTTCCCTGGTCTAGGAGCTTCTCAGCAAAGCAACCTCGGGTCCAAAGGACACGCTCTGCTCCAGGTGCTGCTTTCTTGGTGGTATGGAGTCCTCATGTCTCTCTGCTTGCTTCTTTCTTTTATATCTCAAAAGAGAATTGACTCAAGATACAACCTAATCCTGTAGATTTTTTCCTGTCTTATTAACATAACTGCTTCAAATCCTGCCTCATTAACATCATAGAGGCAGTATTTACAACACGTAGGAAAATCATATCAGATGACAAAATGGTGGACAATCACACAATACTGGAATCATGGCCTAGCCAAGTTGACATACATTTTTTGGGGACACAGTTCAATCCACAACACTGGATCCTTTACAGAAAAAGTTTATTGACACCTTATCTAGAATATACAAGAAAATGTCAGGAACCCAGTGGAAAACTGGGTCAAGAATATAAAAGGAAAAATATGAAGACATGCTCAACCTCACTGTTAGAGAGATACAAGTTATATAAAACAAAGAGATACCACTTTACACCCACGACATAGAAAAATTAGAAAGTCAGATGATAGCAATTACGGACAAGGATATAGAGAAATGGAAATGATCATACTCTACAGATGGAATGTAGACTGTGTAGTCTCCTGGAGAGCTATCTAGTAGGAGTCGATAAAAGTCATATGTGTATACTCCATGGCCCAGCAACCCCCCTCCTAAGTGTATTTCTGAGAAACTCGTACCCTAGTCTGTAAGAGAACGTGTACAAGGATGTTCATTCTGGCAGTTTGTGGTAGCTGACTATTAGAGTCAGCCTAGAAATATTAAGTGGGAGAAAGGATAAATAAACTTCGAGTGCATCCTGTCAAAGGCTATGCAGCAATTACAAGCAATGAACAAGAGGTAGATATAGCTACACAGATATATCTTAAAAACATACGGTGGAGAAGGAATTCTAGAAATTGAATGAAATCCTTAGATTAACACTGTATATATATATGTGATGGTTAAGATTGTGTGTCACCTTGGCTGGGCCATGGTTCTTAGTGTTTGTACATGACCACCCCCATGATGGGATCTGCTGTGAGTAGCCAATCAGTCGAAAGGGAGTTTACTTGGGCGTGTGGCCTGCGTCCGAATATAAGTGGAAGTTCTGGCTTTTGCCTGCTCTGGATCCTGCAGCTGGCTTCTATTCATCTGACCTCCAGTTCTTGGGACTTGAGCTAGCAGCTTACCTGCTGAAGTTGGGATTCATTGATCTCCACAACCTGTGAGCAAGAGCCCTGCTCTCCAACCTGCCGATCTTGGGTTTGCCAGCCCCTGCGGCTAGGTGAATCAGGAGAAGCCTCAATTCTGATCCATGGACTTGGGACATTCCAGCCTCTACAACCCTATGAGATGTTTCCTTGATATAAATCTCTCTGTATATATATTTATATGCTTTACTGGTTTTGCTTCTCTAGAGAACCCAACCTAAGACAATATATGTTTAAAATATCTACACAAAACAATTCTGTGTATTTTCCAAAGTTAGGTACATATCCAAAAACATATACTAAACATATTACAGAGGATGGGGTAGAGTAGGAACGGGAGTGGAGTTCAAGGATTCTGCTAAAAATAAAATAAAAGAAGGGCCATACATGTAAAGGGGTGTACACAGATGAGAAAAGTGAAATTAGCTAAATTCCCTGTTCCTGAGTCCCAAAACTGTGAGTGTGAACTAGAAGATCATCAGAGATAGTGGTGGCGGCTCCCAGACTGGCATAGAACTTGGGTGAATAGGTAAGATGAGGAACAAAAAATTGAGCATTAGCTGAGAATTTGGAGGGTTAAAATGTTGTGAGGTTGTTAACCAAAGTCATAAAACAGCATGTGTACTACTGTTACATGAGAAACTGTTTGTTCTGTAAGCCTTCACCTGAAGTACAATAAAATATTAAAAAAAAAAAAATTGAGCATTATCCATTGAGTGTAATATTAAGCCCTAATGTGAATGAACTTTCATAGATAGAATATTTAACTTTTTATCTCTATTGGCTACTCCATTGCAGTATATCCCATTTGTACCAGTTAACAATTGATTGCCTTTCAGCACCAAATCCACCCTTCTTTGCACTGCTTCGCGACATTAGAGCTGGACCCTGTAAACACTTCTCCATTTCCACCAGGCACAGTGTTAAGGTTTATCAGTAGAAGGCACTGGAGGAAGACTGAAGGAGGAAATGGCTTTTCTTCGTGGTTCCAATGTTTTTCTTCTTGCTCCTACAACCTAGAAACAGGGCTTCAAACTGTTTCATACCAGTTTGAACCCCTGCTGAGAATTTGCATTTCAACCCCAGATACATTGAATCAGAATCTACATTTTAACAAGATTCCCAGGTGATTCTTATGTATAATAAGTTTTGAGAACCACTGCTCAACTAGTAAGGAGCCCTGGTGGTGCAGCTGTTAAGCACTCAGTGGTTCCAACCCACCAGCGCTACACAGGAGAAAAACGTGGCAATCTGTTTCCATAAAGATTTACAGCCTTGGAAACCCTTATGGGGCAGTTCTACTCTGCCCTGTAGGGTCGTTATGAGTTGGAATTGACTTGACAGCAGTGAGTTTGGTTTGTTCTTCGGGTTCTACTAGTGATTCTTAGAATTGGTCCCTAGCCAGCAGCATTAGCATCAGCTGTGAACTTGTTAGAAATGAAAATTCTCAGCCAGAGTTCAAACTGGAATGAACTGGTTCAAAACCTTGCATGGAAGCCAGAGGGGCCAGTGGGAGACCCAGTGATGGACACCCTTTAGGATGTTTTACAGGCATCCCAGTGGGCAGCTTCCTGGCACATTTCACCAGCACCCCAGTGCGTGGCTTCCTAGTGAGATTTCTCAGCATTCCAGCAAAGAAATGCTCAACCTCAGCCTTGGGCTGCAGCACCTCAGCATACTTCTATACCATCTAGTAGCCACAGCTACACTTTTTCCAAAATCAAAACCAAACCCATTGCCGTAGAGTCAATTCCGACTCGTAGTAACCCTACAGGACAGAATAGAATTGCCTCATAGGATTTCCAAGGAGTGGCTGGTGGATTCAAACTGCTGACCTTTTGGTTAGCAGCCAAACACTTAACCACTGCGCAGCCAGGGCCCCCACTCTCTCCAAGGAGGTCTTAATCTCAGCCTTGAGGGGTTTTGTCTTCCTTGGGTATTTTGTCTCAGGCCTAGAGGTAGTGGTTTCTCCTACATTGCTATTCTTGTATTCTTTAGTGTTCTCTTTACTCCTCTTAGTAGTTAATTCTCTTTAACCAATTTAACAATTTTTTATATTAAATTTTTCATGTTCAAATTACTGGTATGGTTTTTGACTCCTGAATGAACTCTGGCTCATATACAACCTGCCTTAGTTATCTAGTACTGCTATAATGGAAATACCACAAGTGGATGGCTTTAACAAACAGAAATTGGTTTTCTCACAGTTCAGGGGGTCAGAAGTCCGAAATCAGGGCACCAGCTCTAGGGGGAGGTTTTCTCTCTCTCTAGGTTCTGGGGGAAGGTCCTCGTGTCCTCAGCTTCTGTTTCCTCTTCCTTGGAGATCTCCGTGTGGCTTGGCATCTATCTTCCTCCATCTCGGCTTGCTCCTTTTCTCTCTTGTAAGAGATTGACTCAAGACACATCCTACACTAATCCTGCCTCATTAACGTAACAGAAGATTCATTCCCAAATGGGATTCTAACCACAGGCATAGAGGTTAGGATTTATAACGGATATTTTTGGAGGACACAATTCTATCACTAGCATTCCTAACAGTGAAATAACAAACAACACAACAAACCTTCCCGCTCTTTTTTCTTTTTTAGATAATGTATCATTGTGCTTTTGGTGAAAGTTTACACAGCAAATTAGGTTCCCATTTCTGCTCTTTCTTACCTTTGCAGCCAATATTCATAATGTCCATTGTCTAACGTTCTCAATCCATGGCAACCTGACCCGCCCGATTGAAGCTGAAATGTCAACTTCCTAATTACCCCAAGAGGCACTTTTTAGACCTTTTCTGTCCTAATCATTTCCCCTTGAAAATGTTCTTCTCCCTGATTTTCCCACCATGTTTCAGGCCATTCCTTTCCATGCCAAAATGGGTCATGGGTAGTAGCGAGAGCTAGAAGGTTGGAGTTGGACAAAACTGCTTTGAAATCCCAGCTCTGCCATTTACAAATGATCTTATCTTGATCTTTGTTAGCCTTGTTCTTCTCATCTGTAAATGTTGGATAATAATGATAATATCTAGTGCACGGGTCATTTTAAGAAATAAATAAGGTAATTTATGTAAAGCATCAAAAGCATTAAAAAAAAAAAAAGTTGCCCTTAAGTCGATATCTTCTCCTGGATGTCTGCTGAATGAATGAATGAATACGTACAGATATACATACAAACATACAAGCAGGGGGATATAGGAGGAATGAGACAAGATGGGCACAGTAAAGAAGCAGCTGGAAAGGCAGGAAGAGAATTAAGACGGTATGTTGCTGCAGATGGTGATGGATTCAAGCTTTGGTTCTTAGTGGGTGTTTGGTAAAGGATTAACCTTGCCCAAAGAAAGGTTTTGTTCTTGCCCAACTCCTGGAATATACTGTCTGATAAGAGTGTCTTTGTTTATCTGGGGGACTTGGGTCACACTAGATAGTTTATGCTAACAATGTGGCTTACAGGGGAGGCGGGGTCTTGGGCCATATAGCATTAGCTTCACTTCTGGAGAGTCTAGGAACGAAGATCAGCCACATGCATGCTCAGCCATTCCCATGTGACCAACTCCCAGTAACAAGTCTGGACACCAAGGCTCGGGTGAACTTCCTGGTTGGTAATACTCTGTGTGTATCACTACACATTGTCGCTAGGAGAAATACATGCTGCCACATGACTCCACAGGGAAAGGACAGCTGGAAGCTCGCACCTGGTCTCTCCTGGACTCCACCCTATGCACCTCTTCCATTTGCTGATTCTAGTCTGTATCCTTTCACTGTAGCAAACCATAACCATGAGTATTATGGCTTTTCCAAATTCTGTGAGTATTTCTTGTGAACTACTGAACCTGAGCGTGGTCTTGGGGACCCCCAAATTGCAGTGGGCATCACCTTGATAGTTTGTTAAAACCCAGATATTTGGGCCCATCCCCAGAGTTTGTGATGTAGTAGGTTTAGCAGTGCTTGAGAATTTGCTTTTCTAACAAGTTCCCAGGCAATGCTGATGCTGCTGGTTTGGGAAGCACAATGAGAAACACCAGAGTTTCAAGAAGTGAGTGGCTAAGAAAATAAAATACCTCAGAAGCTTGGCACTAAGTAATGGACAGATTGAGAAGATTTCTATGTTGCCAGTCCAAATAACAATTTCCAGAGAAGAGCAAATTTTACTGCTGTCTGCCCTCTGAAAGAAATAAAAAGAACCTTTTTTTTCAGACCCCTGGGAAAATACCCATTGTCCAGTTTTGCAGGTAGGATTGGTGAGCTCTCTTTATGAAAGCTGTTACCACACTGCCCTTGCACTCAGCCCTGACTCGGAGAGTGGTCTGAGCTGGTTAACGGGTCATTCAGCATCTGTCTCTCTCAGAATCCTATGTTTTCAGCTACAACTCTCCTCAGATCAAAGGCATTCAGTGCAATAAAAGTATTTGCGGCCTGATACAAATTTCAGAAGAACAGAAACTAAAAATAATCAAAATTACTTTGGAAAGATGTCAAAAGAGTCATCTCCTGAAAACAGCTATTATTTGTCAGTCATCTAGGTTAGAGTCAGGTTAAGACCTAGGCAGTGAAAGGCTTTAGAGCTCCCTGGATGGATACTTTTATTTCTATTCTTCCCCCACATTAGAGAATTACCCTATTGGATAGGGGACATTATTGATTGCCTACACAGGATTCTTATCACTTTTTCAATCCTAATCAAACCTAGATTTTTCCAAAAGTTCCTTAAGTGATATACAACTATGAATAAAAATATTAGAGTGAAGATTGGGAAGACCCAGCCTACGTGGTAATGGTGTCTCCCAACAAATCATTCCTTGTGCACAACCATAGGTACTTGGGGTAACTCAGAGAAGATGCTCTTGAGAAGCTTATGGCAATGAGGAATCCAGCAAAACAACACACCTCTAAAATAGGGGGACTTCAGAAGACCATGTATAGATAGAGTTTGAGAATTATCTGCTTTCCTGTCTTTTATCCCCATTGGATTATGAAGGCTGACCTTTTTTAGCTATGTTAACTCTCAGCTCTTAATATGAAACCTAATGAATAATTGGCACTTAAATTGAATAAACACATTTCCATTTAAAAAAAAAGGTTTATTTTCCTAACTCCTCTCTTCGCCCCATTGGAGCTGTTACGCACTTACACAGTAGAATGAGCACTAAAACAACAAGGGGCTAGAAAGGATTATACTAATGGAACAGACATTAGTTTCCCTAACTTGGAACTGAGGAAGTGGACACTGAACTTGAGGGCTTTGGCTAACACCACATAGCTAGAAGGGATCAGGCTGGAACCACGCTCAAGGTTTTGGCCACAAGCAGCACAGGACCAGGTAACGTTTTGTTCTATTATACGTAAGATCTCTGTGAGTTGGAGCCGACTCGATGGCACCTAACGACAACAGGTTAAAAGATAATGTGACAAATGCAGAAGCAGAAAATCCTGGACGGTTCACAGAGAGTCACCAAACAGTTGTGGGATGCAGATATGGATCAAATGGGACTCAAGTGGACTTGGAAGGGGTCAGCTAGTGATGATTTCAGCTCAGTCCAGAAAGACAGGTTGTGCCAGGCCCATGGGAATTTTGAGTTCAGGTTGCAGTCAGGGATTTAGTGACAGATTCCTTCCCTAAGCCACAAAATTGAATGGGAACACAAGGAGGACTCGGTGGGTTTGTTTACATAATTACAGAATAGGTATGCCATAAAAAATTGTCAAAGATTTGGAAAAGGGCAAAAGAGAATTTTAGCCTCCTTTCAGTGGAGTGCTAGGTGTTGTCTAGCAGACCCTCCAGGATTACTGGGCCCTGTAGGAGTGTGTGCGCACACAACTTCGACTGTCCCTGATTGGGCTATTTTACAATAAGTAGCGATAGAAATAAACTAATTAAAACAAATAGAAATAAATGGTTACTAATGCAAATGATTCCTGTTCTTGATAATGCACAAGAATTTTGTCCAGTAGAGAATATGAATCTCTGAAAGTGAAAATCTCATTTGACTCGATTTAGAATCTTATTGGTTCTCTCATAAATTCATGAGTTAAATAGGATCTTTTACATGCAAGTATTTTATATGGTATGATAGTCATGATTTTACTTTTGAAAAATTATACTTTAATGGGTAGAAAGGTAAAGAGGCGTGAAGTGGGAGAGAGATGGATGCCGGAAGGCTCAATGGTTCCACATGGACCCACGGAACTACTGGGAAAATGCAAGGCAGTTGGGAGTGATGAGAAAACAGCCTGTCCTGTAAAAGATTTACAGCCTTGGAAACCCTATGGGGCCGTTCTACTCTGCCCTATAGAGTCACTATGAGTCGGAATCGACTAGACGGCAATGGGTTTGGTTTTTGGTTTGGTTTCTATTCACTAGCAGACCATTAGATCTGGGCTCCTCAACCAGCAGATCCCACTTCATGGGCATGTTTGGTCAACCTCCAAAGCAGTCTCCACTACCATCCCTTCCGTTGACTGGAAGGGATCAGGCTTGCCTCCTACTAGCCAGTCAGCAACTCATACCCTCATTACAAACTACAGGTCAGTTCTTGCAAAGACGCCTGGGAGCAAGATTAGGGATATGGCACTCTCCATACTTCCAACAACTCTCCTTCTCTGGCATCTCCTTTAACAATTGCTCTCCTCATAATGGGCACATTATGATTTTGAGGAAAATAAGGAATAATATGTTACTCTTTATAATGTATATAATGTATATTGTTGTTGTAGTTGTTAGGTGTCATTAGTCGGTTCTGACTCATACAACAGAATGAAACACTGCCTGGTCCTGTGCCATCCTCACAATCATTGTTATGCTTGAGCCCACTGTCGCAGCCACTGTGTCAGTCCATCTTGTTGAAGGTCTTCCTCTTGTTCGCTGACCCTCTACTTTACCAAGCATGATGTCCTTCTCCAGGAGCTGATCCCTCCTGATAACATGTCCAAAGTCTGTGAGACAAAATTATATATGGGTGAATATAAGTGTTTCTAAGGAGCATTCTGGCTGTACTTCATCCAAGACAGATTTGTTCGTTCTTCGGGCAGTCCATGGTATATTCAATATTCTTCACCAACACCGTAATTCAAAGGCATCACTTCTTCTTTGGTCTTCTTTATCCATTGCCCAGCTTTCACACGCATATGAGGCAATTGAAAATACCATGGCTTGGGTCAGGTGCACCTTGGTCCTCGAGGTGACATTTTTGCTTTTTAACACTTTAAAGAAGTCTTTTGCAGTAGATTTGCCCAGTGCAGTACATACATAATATATAAAAAATGTAGTTAAATTAGGTTAATATTGCAGATACCAAACCACTGTGTTTGCATACCCCGAACATTGTGAGGGACAATATGAGATCATTATTCAATTCCCTTATAGTTTTTTGTCACTTGTCAACAGAATTTCACTTCTATTTACTCATGCATAACTATCACAAGCTAAAGTTTAAACATTTGAATGTAAGCGTAAGTCAGAAAGGATAAAAGCAGATTTTGCAGCTTTTTCACAGCTTTGAAAATAGGCTACGTCTTTCAGGATAATAAGGCAACTCATGCACTATGGGAGGTCTGTCCTTCCTTCCTCAGGGGAGGCTTCAACTACACATTTGGGTTGGGTTGTTGGAAGGTGCCAAAACCTCTGGAGACTATCCTGGGATGCAAGGGTAGGGTAGGATGTGTTTCGGAAATTGCTGGAAGCCTGAGATGGAAGCATTTCCTGAGAAAACTGACAGGGCCCAATAACTGGGTTTCCCTCAACACAGCCCTGAGCACAAGTGAGGGAGATAACAAAGGTGCGTGAACTTCAAACCAGCCCAGGTGAGGCTACTCCAGAGGCATAAATTTAGTCATGACCGGACCTTCTGCATGAGTAGAAGAGTCATCCACCTCCGTGGAGCTATTTCAAGGTTATTGAGAACTATGCCTCCCCACCTGACTTAGTTATCTAGTGCTGCTATAACAGAAATACCACAAGTAAATTGCTTTAACTAACAGAGATCTATTCTGTTACAGTTTAGGAGGCTAGAAGTCCAAATTCAGAGTGCTGGCTACAGGGGAAGGCTTTCTCTGTTGACTCTGGGGGCAGGTTGTCATCAATCTTCCTTGGGTCTAGGAGTTTCTCAGCACAGGGACCCTGGGTCTAAAGGATGCACTCTGCTCCTGGCTCTTCTTTCTTGGTGGTAGGAGGTCCCTCTCCTCTCTGCTCGCTTCTCTCTTTTATATCTCAAAAGAGATTGACTCAGGATACAAACTAATCCTGTAGATTTTTTCCTGCCCATTAACATAACTGCCTCTAATCCTGCCTCATTAACATCACAGAAGTCAGGATTTACAACACATAGGATAATTACATCAGATGGCAAAATGGAAGACAACGGCACAATACTGGGAGTCATGGCCTAGCCACGTTGACACACATTTTTGGGGGACACAAGTCAATCAATAATACCACCTGTTCACAATAATCCTTTTTTTTAATACAAGAAATAAAGCTCATCGTTTTATTATTACTCATAGCTAAAAAAATGCAACTACCCTGAAAGAGATTAAAAAATTAAAATAAAATAAAATTCACACCTAAGGTAGAAATATACAACATTGTGACGTTTCTTGAAATTAAGGTTTGATAAAATCGAGAGGGTGGGCAGGGAGGTGGGGAGAAATCACACAGGAGAGCACTGGGCTCCAGGTGTGGGGAGGTGGCCTACTGGGATGAAAACATCAAGACAAACTGTCAATTACACATTTTAGCCAGAAAACAAAGAAACTCGTTGCCATCAAATTGATTCCAACTCATAGCGACCCACAGGGTTGCCAAGGAGCAGCTGGTGGATTCAAACTGCTGACGTTTTGGTTAGCAGCTGTAGCTTGCTGTAGCTCTTTACCACTGTGCCACCAGGGCCCATTTTAGCCAGGGTTCGGTGTTTTATTTTATTGTGCTTTAGGAGAAAGTTTACAGAGCAAATTAGTTTCTCATTAAACAATTAACACACAAATTGTTTTGTGACATTGGTTGCCAACCCTGTGATGTGTCAACACTCTCCCCTTCACCCCAGGTTCCCTGTTTCCATTTGTCCAGTTTTCCCGTCCCTTCTTGTCTTCGCTTTTGGGCTAGTGTGCCCAGTTAGTCCCGGATACATGATCAAACTATGAAGCACATTCCTCACATACGTTATTGTCTGCCCTATACACCAGACCAAACCCATTGCCATCGAGTGGATTCCGACACATAGCAACCCTACAGGACAGAGTAGAACTGCCTTATAGGGTTTTCAAGGAGCAGCTAGTGGACTCACACTGCTCACCTTTTGGTTCGCAGCCAAGCTCTTAACCGCTGCACCACCAGGGCTCCGTTTCCCCTATAGACCTGTCTAATCTTTAGCTGAAAGGTGAACCTTGGGAGTGACTTCAGTACTGATTCAAAAGGGTTAAAATTGAAAAGATTATTAAGAATGGGCCATATATCTATGCAGCAATGTTTAGAATTAGATGGTGCATCCATTAGCTGGGGTTTGGCAGTGATTTTATTACAGTTTTTGGTCATTATGTACAGACTACCAGTACTTGAGATATGAAACAATAGTTTCCTTTTCAAATTTCTGAATACACTCATTTCTTTCCTCAAATGTCACTTCACATATTTAATAAAGTTCATAAAGTATCATTTAATAATGCTGCCAGTGATGCTTTTTATTAATACCTCAAACACATATACCAGGGACATGCCTTCAAAATTGCTTCTGTAAAACCCCATGCCAAATTTTGAAACCAAACACTTTTAGTATTTTCAATTAAATAGGTATTCAAGTAAGAGGTTTCAGGTATATAATTTAAAAATAAAGATTCAATTTCTGGAAAGATACATAGGAAGCCGTTAACAGTGGTGGTCTCCAGGGGAGAGAGCTCGGCGGTTGGGGAATGAAAGGAGACTTACTTTCCTTTCTATTCTTTTGTACATTTTGAATTTGTAACATGTGCATGCATTTCCTATTTCAAAGGAAAAATAAAATACATGAAAATTAAATATTCTGGAAACTCTTTTGATAACTCTGTGATACTGAATATCCCTGGTAAAGTGCTTTTTTCTTAAACCTTCAAAATAAAGGAAACAAGCTCTGCTATTTAAACAAGCCCTTCCTCCCCGACTCTCTGCATTTCAACCGCCATGTGTAATTCCTTTAAGAAGCCGAGTAAGCATGTGTGGGAGTTAAAAATGCCTTTAATCATTTCTCCCCCAGGTTTGACAGAAGTGTGGCAAGGAGCACCATCTGTTTTGTTTGAATGAGAAATGACCCAGCATTCTGATTTCAATTAGCCTCTTTGTAGCTTTACGTTTGGGCTCGTTCCATGGGTAACAGTTCAAACCAAGTGTAGAGAGGAGCTGGCCAAGTTCTGCCAGTGCTGATTTGTTTTAACAACTGTCAGTGAACATAGAACAAGTGTACAAGACAACGTTGCTGGATGCATATTAAAATGCATACTTTTATGGAATCAAAATAGCACGTTCTGGACTCTTAAAACTAAACGAAATATTGAAATGGTGTCTTTAAGTAATTCTATTTAACAATAATTTAAGTATTTAAAATCAATATTATTTTATCATTTAAATTCCTTGTTTCAGTCAACAAATATTTATAGAACACCTACTATATGCACAGTATTATTACGCCCTGGGCATGAATCAAAGATGAATGTAAGCAGTAGTTCCTGCCCTTGAGAAGTTTACCATCTACGTGAGAGGATAAGCCTGCAAAGTTAAATAACAATTTGAGTGATATTTAAGACAATAATAGGAGAGCTGTCAAATATTAGTATGTAATGAATTATTATGAGTTTAGAGGATGGAAAAGGATACTTTGGTCAAAGACTTTACATTGAGAAGGATTTGCTCACTAGTGGTAGAGCAGGACTGGAATACGACCCCCTTTGACTCTAAAGCCTGTGTCCCTTCCATGGTACTTCTACTGGCATTTTACACAGACACATACACATTTTGGGCAGGAGGCTTACAAAGATGGGTGAACAGCATCTAGAATGGTTGAAGGTAACCCAAAGACGTAAAACTGCACAGTGAAAGTCCAAAGACACCCGCTATGGCTCAGGGGAAGCCAGCCTGAGGCTTGTCTCGAGTTGCCACTGTCTCCCAGGGTGTGTTTGTCAAAGATGCTCCACCATGCCAGATTTCTGGGCTTCCATCTTGCACAAGTTGATTACCCAATTCTTTCATGGATTCAAGGAAGTCGTATGAGCGGGGATCATTTTTGATGGTGGCTAGCTTGTGCCATTCCAGCAATGACTGCTTCACATTCTACCCATGTGCAAAGCAAAAGCCATAGCACTCAGGTGTTCCCAGTCCTTACCACCTGGTTTCTGGATGTTGTGAAAGAAGATTCCACCACTTTGGTTCTGCAGTTTCATCAGTTTCTCATCCTGTGCCCTCTCCTCGAGGGGTTGGCAAAGTTCTTCAGACTCAAACATCCAGGGCAGAGCAGTAACCAGTCTGGAAGGTGTCCTTGTGGTGGAGGCTACCTGAGCGGGGACGCTGAGGTATGGCCATGGCTCATCAGCAGTGCCATGGGGTGTGTTCTGAGGGGCTGGCAGGGTGAGTCCCCAGCTCCTTCCACCCTCACATTGGTGAAGCAAGAAATTGGGCAGCAACTCTCTACACTGTGGTTGGCCCTAGTATTAAATAGCTTCCTGCTGTATATGAGATCATCATCAACTCATTGCCGTTGAGTCTATTCCGACTCATAGCAACCCTACAGGACAGAGTAGCACTGCCCCATAGGGTTTCCAAGGAGCAGCTGGTGGATTCGAACTGCTGACCTTTTGGTTAGCAGCCAAGCTCTTAACCACGGAGCCACCAATGCTCCGTACATGAGACAGTCATGGTTAAAATGTCGCAGCACAACCTTTCTGGCTTTAACATTAGCCACGAGACCCTTATTCGCTCTGACCTGACCTGCCTAATGTTTTCTTGGATAATCATGCCAACCAAAAAACATTTAGCTTATATTTAGGCAGTCAGACTTGAATTCTGTTATCAATTGTAAAAACCAGCTTTTAAAAAGTAAACACTAATCCTTAAATCTATCATTTTCAACTTGCATCTAACATATTCTTAAAAAATTTTCAGAGAAATTAATTTTATGACCTATTATAGTGCTGTTTATTTATCATGGTAAAGACCATTCATGTGGCCTAGACTGCTTTTTGATAAAAATATCCTGAGTTGTGTTTTCTTTACAAAGTAGAAGAATTCATTGTTAATGAGAATGTCAAATATATCAGTGGCTCAAGGAATGAAAGGGGGAAAAAAGATAATCAAATGTGAGAAAGCAGATAAGAAGTCCAAAGGAGGAGGCTGAAGAAATCCAGTAGAATTTTGAAAGATAGAGGGATGTGTAGAAACAATGTGTTTAGACTTCCGATTACATAGTTAAAGGAAGAACAAATTAGTAGAAGGGAACAGGCTCTTGTCTATCAAAGTAAAAATACCTGCTATGCATAGGATGAAGGTCAGGAATATATTCTGTTAATAAAGGTTATTCTGTTCAGTAAAGACCAAAAGCAGGACTTCACAAAGCCCTCTAAAGTTGATCATTAAAAAAGAAAAAAAGAAAAAAAAAGCTTTATGGGAGCCCTGGTGGTACAGTGGTTAAGAGTTTGGCTGCTAACGAAAGGTCAGCAGTTCGAATCCACCAGTCGCTCCTTGGAAACCCTATGGGACAGTTCTACCCTGTCCAGTAGGGTCACTATGAGTTGGAATCGACTCGACGGCAATGGGTTTTTTTAAACAGGTTATAAAGCCTTAAAAATTTTAAAGGGTTTTGGGATTTGTGGCGTTATATAATCTTAGACAGTATATGTAAAGGTCTTCAAAAAGTATAAGACATTGCATAAATTAAGGTATTAGTAATTTCCAAGTCCAACATCAAATAGAACAAAGTAACCAGATAACCATTTACGAGCATCTAGGAACACTGAGCTACATCTGCGCGTCAGCTTTGTACTTTATATGGTGTAATGGGTAAAGAACAATCTGTGTCCACCTACTCCCCACAAACTGTCTCATTACCTAAAAGGCAATCCTTTCAATTGAAGCACTGAATATATACCATGAAACTTAAAATACAAATGTTAAGTAACATTATTAAGATTACTTTATATATTGGCATTGCTTAGATTATCAAACTAGCAAACAGAGAGTTGGGACGCTGAATAAATGAGACCTAGTTAGGGTTGCTATGAGTCGAAATCAACTTGCCGGCAACAGGCTTGGTATTTTTTTGGGGGGGGGGTTTAGTTAGATAAATTCTGAGGTAACAGGAAGAGGGAGAAGATTCTGAAGCATTCAATTATTAATTCAAAAAACCTGTGATTGCCTCCTGCATTCACAGCACCATGACAACCAAGATGAGTAAGATAAGGCCCAGTCCCAAAGAGCTTACTCGTAATTTTAGTGGAAGAAGACAGACACCTAATAACCACATTGTAAAGTATGAAGTAAAAAATCATTTATTTTATGAGGGTTTTTAAAACCTTTTCAAACAAATAGCTGATATTCATTGGTTTTCTGAGGAATTTTGGTCATATCAGAAACAGGATGTCTCAAACAAAACATTTAGCTCGCCATGAATACCAACCTAGCCCAGATAAAGCCTTTTATTCTCTGTGGGGTCAAATTATCTACAATTGCTCTCAGGGAAACCCAGCCAACGGTGCTGATACTCTTGCTGCCTTGTTAATCATGAGCTGTCTTCTGTCAGGGCATGCAGGCCTGGGCCAGAGGAGCACCACCCCAGACACCAGACACCGAGTTCCTTCCAACAGGGGTCACTGACTCAACAGTGATCAAAGAAACGAATTCCCTATGACGTTCAGTTCAGTGGATGCTTTTGACTTCAGTGCTGTAGGAGTCCGGTAAAGAAGAAAAGAGAGAATGCTTACTCTTCTTTGTTTTCCACTAGATTTAGCATCATTAGAAGGTGTATTAAAATAAAACAAGCAAAGCAGACAGACTTATGTTAAAATAAAGTAACTTTTTGTTTTGGTATTTTTATCACGATTAAAACAATACTTCTGGAAACATGAGCTTAGGATGTCATACAGGGCTTTGATGGAAGCAAATGCATTTGAAAAGCTTTTAGGTTTTCTTCTCGTGACCAAATTCTGTTACAAACTCTAATGTGCTATAAACTTGATGTAGTCAAATTTGTGACCAACATCCAAAGTAGTTTGTGAAAGTTAGCCTTGGAAGACCTGGTGGCGCAGTGGTTAAAAACTACAGCTGCTAACCAAAAGGTTGGCAGTTCAAATCTACCACCTGCTCCTTGAAAACCCTATGTGGCAGTTCTACCCTGTCCTATAGGGTTGCTATGAGTTGGAATCGACTTGATGGCAATGCGTTTGGTTTTTGGTTTGGAAGTTAGTCTTACTTTTATGTTTTACAATGTTTTAACATTAAAATCTTTTTTTTTTTTTTAAACCTGTGGAAGGGTTTTTCTAACTTCCTAAATTAGGGAGGGACAAAAGGAGCAGAGTTTGGTGGTGATAGAACACATTCTGGAGGGAGGTGGAGTGATGTGGTTCCCTCCCTCTGGCAGCTCCTGCAGGTTTCACTGAAGAGAACACGGGAGGGAGAGAGAGATCGGCCAGAAGTCCTGCCGTCCTCTGTGGGAGACGACAGTGCAGGCTCCGGGTGCAGGTGGCAGAGGAAGCAATGGATTTGAGGACTTGGGAGGTAAAATTCACAAAGCTTGATGACTAACTGAAGAGATGTCTCGGCCAACCTGAGCTCCCAGCTCCTGGGCAGGGTTGAAACACTTCGATTGAGACGGAGAATCCAGGATAAGGAGCAGGTTTGGAGGATGAAGAGAAAAGAAGTTTCCCTTTGTAGAATGCCCAGCAGTTAGCTATAGCTGGAAGTGCAGCTGATGGTTATAAAAACAAGAGTAAGGAACGGGACAGAGAACACTAAGAGACAAACAGGCCAAAACTGGAGAACACCAGCTCTTGTTGGGTGGGCAGGAAAGGGAACCCGCAAAGGAGACTGTGACAGAAATCACAGACTTACAATGAAAACAAACTAGGAAATCACAGGTATCTGATTTTGATGCACTTCTGCAGAATACATCTCTGGGTCTGGCCATTTCTGTAACAATCTCCTTGACTCTATACAGGTGGTTTACAGCCCAGACTTTGAGAAACACTGCTTTAAGGACAGATTTCAAGGAGAGACTGAGTAATCATGTGCAACAAAGACCTAGTAAAACAAGGACTGAAAAGTACCCATTGCATGCAGTGATTAGGTGGTCTCTGGAGACTTTTAACAACATTTTCAGTAAAGTCCTGGGAAAGTGATAAGCCAGCATGTCAAAGACACATGGGACAAAGGTATGGAGGCAGAAGAGGGAGAAACGGGTCAATAAAAAGTTTTTTTAAACATGGAAAACTTTTGGATGTATTTAAAAGCAGAGAGCAAGGAGAGGAAGGATTCGAATAGACAGCGGAAGGGAAAACTGAAGGAGAAAGGGGATTGGGATAGAGCATGAGGAACCATTCTTGGACAGACTGGAAGACGGGTGAGGTTCTAAGTTTGTCTGTGGGTTGAAGGGACAGTAAGAGCAAGAAGGTCCTCAGCATCCAGATACCAAGTGAAAGCCCAGGCTACCTTCTTGATGTTTTGGACAAGGGTGACAGGCTGAAGACAAAATGCCACTTTAACACGGTGCTCAAGACCAGTCCTGCAAAATGGATAGATCCTAGAAATGACCCAGGTAGACACTAGATTATCAGACAAAAAGAATGAACCTAACATTTCTCAAGCAGGCAGATACTCCGTCATCTCGTTCCACGACCCTCACTATACTCTTTTCTTCCACTAACACTTTTCAGCTCTTATGGATCACATCTCCCTGGAGTTCCTGGTCTCTCACACTTCATGTTGCAACACAACTGTTTTTCCTGGGGTAGAGCTTGGCTGCTAACCAAAAGCTCAGCAGTCTGAATCAGCCATTCCTTGGAAACCCTATATGGCAGCTCTATCATGTCCTATAGGGTCCCTATGAGTTGGAATCGACTCGATGGCAATGGGTTTAGTTTGGTTTGGTTTATACTAAAACTATGGAAAAGGGTCTACAGGTTCTAACCAAACACCGCCACTTGACTTTTTCCCCTGGAAAACATCTTAAACAAATCATGGTGGCTATCTCCTGTAGACAGTCATGATCAAAGTCACAGAAAAGAAGCTAGTTTTTTCCATTTCCCTTCTCACCACGTCTTGCCTTCCTTTTGAATGTTTCCTTCCTCATCTTTCCTCCATCCCAAGTCTTTCCCTTTAATACTTTTATTCGCCCAACTGCCTCTCCATTATTTGTGAAGTAGGATTACTTCAAAGTATAAAGATTATAAAAATACATAAAAGTTATATCAAACCAATAAAGGTGACTGTTTTCATCACTAGCTGTTCACTGAAGGAAAAATAAAATTGAAGAAACTTAACGCTGACTGATAAAACTAGGCTGGTGTCTCAATTAGAACTTTTTATAAAACCCTTTCTTTGTTTAGTACCTTAACCGAATTATGTATAAAAGAATAAATACACCATACAAAAACAAAATACACTGTAAAAGATACCTAAAATAAAACTGATAGGAATTTTTCTATCTGAAATCCTCTATGTGAGTGGTTAAAAAGAGCTAGGGCTCCTTACACAATGATATTTTTATGGTTTTACTATTCAAATATGTTGGTCAGTTTTATAAAAAAAAAAAAGGATATTAACATAAGATTATTCATCAGCAACATCATATAAGCAACAGTAATTTTAGTTGTAAGTTTAATGACAGTATCTGATTTGCTCTCATAAGCAGCAAGCATTCAGCTCCTAAAACACAAATGAGTATTTTCATAGATATAAGCGGACTAGTATCTCTGGAATCATCCCAAATTTCTATATTCCTCATAAATTAATTTAAATTAGTCCAATGAATGTGAAACAGAAGTACTTATTTCTTAACTCTAGGAAATAAAACTGTGAAATCCAAATTAAGACAATGTAATCATAAGGATGAAGACTTGCTAGTATATATAATGTATAGTATATATGAAAACTTTTTAAAAAATAAAAAATACTGTATTCTGAAAAACAAGACAAAAATATAAAATCCTTAATGACAATGTAGCTAGAAGGCTCGCATTAAGTACTGAACTTACATGATAATTTGGCTAGAATATGCATGATTAAAACTTCTATTACTGCCTAACAATGAAAATTTTAGAATCGTCACAAAGCCCAGAAGACGGGAATTTCTTTTAGATCAAAACTCAAAAAGTGTTACATTAACAAAATTCAATAAAACCTGATAAAGTAGTATAAATCATTTTAAAATACCCTTGGTAAATAGATTTGTATTTACACAATCTCCTTGAATATATAACAGGTAATGATGCAAGGAAGACATTTTTACAATATTTATTAAGATAACAAATTTATAAATTGAAAGACTCAGAGGCACATAGTTGAAACAGCCAATACCATGGGAATAATGAAGTCAACACAGAAAAGGAAAAGATCTGAACAGCTACAACCATGACAAGATTCTTTTTTAAAAGTCACATCCCCCAATGAACACATCATAGGAATCATCCTTCAAAATTACCATGATAAAAAATTATTTCCTTCAAAGAAAAATAATTCTTTCCACCTACCAAGCCTAGAAAATTCTATTTACAATCAACTGTCCTGCATTTCATCAGTATTGTTTAATATGGCGTCCTCTATTCTGCTATTAGAAGTATTGAAAATTTCTTAGCTATTATATTTACAAATGCACATAATATTTAAATTTGCTCTTCATTGAGAACAACCGAAGTATACGTAATCAAATCACAACACAAATGTTTTAGTGTTGAAAACATACTTTGTGGGAAGAGGTATAGGGTAGACGTGTATTTAGAATTATGTTGCTTCTGATAAAATACTAGGCCAATAAGTCTGATAAAACTCAAGGTAGTCACAAAAACAGGTCTTTGTTGATGAAGAATTTAATTTATTTCTGTTTGAACTGGACACACTGGGCTTCTTCAGTCTACCTTCACCACACTGTATATTTTGGTAACAAACCAAAAGCATGCAAAGAAGCCAATTGTTCCTATAAAAGAAAAAACAAAAATAATTAAATTGGATATTTTCTAAGTATAGTTATTGGGAGTTTTTAGTTTTCAAAGAAGTGTAATAAAATAAAACAACTAAACATACTTTACAAAACGTTAAGAGTTATATAATTAGGGAGGGGAATAACAAAGACACTCCGCAGCTAAACATGAGTGGCTGCATGGTACCAGCCTGTTCCTTTATCACGTTAAACAGAGAAACTTATTTGCCCTAGCTACCTCCATAGACTGTCATCTAGAGTAAATGAGATAATTCACGAACAAATGAATGCCTTGATTTTCAGGTAACTTCACCCATCTAAGGAGCTCTGGTGGTGCAGTGGTTAAAAGCTGTGGCTGCTAATCGAAAGGCTGGCAGTTTGAATCCACCAGCTGCTCCTTGGAAACCCTACAGGGCAGTTCTACTCTGTCCTATAGGGTTGCTACGAGTTGGAATCGACTTGACAGCAATGGGTTTGGTTTTTTGGTTTTCACCAGTCTAAATTCCAAAGAATTTTAATGCTAGACAGGAACATATCTTTTTTTATTTTTTTTTTAACCCCAGTATGAATACCTTTATATAACTGGGAGAAAATATGCTATGTATTTTAAAGATAAATCCATTAAGGAAGGTGATAAACCCACTGCTGTTGACTGAGTCGATTCCAACTCATAGTGACCCTATAGGACAGAGCAGAACTGCCCCACTGGGTTTCCAAGGAGATAGTTAATAAAAAAAAAAAAAAAAATTTTCATAACTAAATTATTCCATTCACATTAAAACAGTCATCAAAGAAGATTTTTTATTTTATGTACAAAGAGTTTGCACTGTTGGTTTTGTTGGGTAGATGTCTTGGATAATCCAACAAGGAAGATGATTTAGTCCAACCTGATGAAGCCTATATCCTTGAGTACTGACAGAAACACTGGCGGCACATTTGAGGCTGTATTTCCGGATCAGACTGGGCCAGTTGGAGTGCATGGAGCAAGAGTGGGAACCCTGGCTGAATTTTCACAGGGTTCCAGCAGAGCTGCTGGTGACCCACCTTGCTTTGCTGGATGCACCAAGGCCAAAGGGAGGGACACACTTTTAATGTGGCTGGTAAGTGAACTTGGTCAGAACTCAAGTTCATTTTTTCTCTGATTTCAATTGTAGTCTTTTACATCATACTATGCTCAGGTTTACTAAACACAGATTCAAAGACACTGTTTTGCCAAGGATACATACTAAATTGTGAAATCACCTAACATATTTAAAAAATAAACTAAGGTACACCATTTTTTCCAGGATTATCTCCTGGGAAATACTCAGAAGGTGGGGATGTAGAATACATAAGGTGATACAATATACCCTGTGTAACTTTTATATTTAAAGTCCCAATGGTTTTCTCAATTATTTTAAACGTAATATAGAGAAAAAGCATTAAAGGAGATTTTCTGTTATCAAGAGATTAGATGTGGGACATGACTATGGGGAGTCATGAACTCTGTCATTATACTCATTCATGTATCGTATATGTACGGAGTACCTACAACCTGCAAGGCACTGTGTTTTAGAGTGCAGACGGATACTCATTTTGGCTATTTGAGATGCTTATTATGGACTGGGAAACTAATAGTGGCAACATAAATATATTTAAATAACCCTGTGCTTAGCCAGAATTTCAAAATGACGGAAGAAGAGATTTTAAGATGAGAAAAACATTTTATCACCATCCTGGCAACCCTAAGAAAGTTAATTGCTTTATTTTATTCTTATTATGGGGCAGATACAGTGTACAGAGAGCCCTGGTGGCAAAGTGGTTAAGAGCTTGGCTGCTAACCCAAAAGGTCGGCAGTTTGAATCCACCAGCTGCTCCTTCGAAGCCCTACGGGGCAGTTTTACTCTGTCCTACAGGGTCACTATGAGTTAGAATCAACTCCACGGCAATGGGCTTGGTGTTAGTGTTTGGATAATGTACATACAAGACAGCATCTTTCCTTATGTGACAGAATAATTACATTTGTTTTGTAAACTGGTCTGACTTAAACAAACTGGAGTCAGTCTGGAGCGTTTCGAAGCAAATACAGACATACCCTACTTTAGAAAAATGCAATAATTTAAAGGGTTCACCACTCCCTTATGTAGAACCTCTTCCATAAAGTGAAATATGCTACAATTTATTAGCTTGACTGGCTGATTTAATCTGATGTGGCTGCAGAATTTAGATGACAAAATTTGTCTTACTCTGAAAGAGTGAAAATACGACACTTTAAAAAGTCAGGAACAATAAAATTTAGGTTGTGCCTGAACTGTCATTTTCTTTATCCATGCTTGGTAGAGTACAGGGTCAGTGAAAAAGAGAAAGACCCTCAACGAGATGGATTGACACAGTGGCTGCAACAACGGGCTCAAGCATAACAAAGACTGTAAGGATGGCCCAGGACCAGGCAATGTTTCGTTCTGTTGTACACAGGGTCGCTGTGAGTCGGAATTGACTTGACAGCATCTAACAACAACATGCCTGGGCAAACAATAGATATTCACTAAGATCATTGTTTTTTTGTGCATAGGCCTGGAATAAATGATTCCATATATGCATTTATGGACACACAAATACAGATGCACAAAGACAGTAGTAATTCCTTGTTTCACAGGCCACTGCTGTTTTACAGACCATTTATTAAGATCTATGGCTGTGGATTCCAATAATTCTATCATCTAGAACCAACATACACAGTCCTCCCACCACAATGTCTCGTCAAGGATCTGGCTGTCAGCGCCTGAAGCCAGCCACGCACTGATACAGCAGCAGGGGCACATGGAAACACTACCTGATGCTCTTAAATGTTAACAGACGAGTAAGAAGTACAACAGTTCTAATTAAAAAAAAAAAAAAGAATTGGTCTTTTCTTTTCGCTTCTATATTTCCTTGTATAGCATTCAAGACGCTCTCAGATAAAGTTTCAGGTGTACGTGTAACGTAGTATCACTCTGTGACCAAAGAGAAGTCCCGGTTTCCTCATGTTCACTCAGTCACTCACTCCACGACTGTTCACCAAGCACCCACAAGGCTCTGAGATACAGAAAGCTTTTCTCCAGTTGGATGGAGGAGAGATACATAAACAACATAAATATCAATACAATACACGCTGTGTCCCATTAGGCACCTGGATTTTAAAGTGGAGCTAAAACCTGCCACAACAGGGAGTGTCCTATTATCATCTTGCCTTATTCTCAACCTCTTCTTGACTTTGGCTCTTTCTGACTTCTACTTCCTCCCAAACTTAGGTAGCTGGGAAGTGGGCAAAAGAAAGATCGTGTGGACCATTAAGAGGTTAACAGAAGAAACTTAGAGACTTACTGACCCAGGGCCTCCTATGCCTTTAGCACAACAGGGAGCCCTGTTTCACCTTTTTCCTTTAGGTTCTGTTTCGTCACCTTCAGTTTACTGGTATTCAACCCCCACGTGGGTAGACCAACAATGCTTCCGCTGTGGTGAGGATTATGTATAGGAATACTGAGTGGTAGAAACTTTCATGGGTTTTATAAGAGAAAAATGGTTATAAATTATTTGTCTAAAAACTAACAAGAATCATTTCAATACTTGCCTGTAAAAAGAAAGAAGATCAAAACCATTATCATGGTATAACCAAAGTACAAAATTGTACTCGCTGTTCCTGTGATCTGCAGTTTGGAAAAGAAGTAGTGTACTGCGTATATTAAGAAGTAAACAGCGGTAAAGCCACTAGTAAGGAAGGAGCGCCACTGCCAATGGTAATCCTAGGTAGAAAAAAGAACAAGAGTTACTTTCCAAGTAACAGATAACAGGTAGCAAAATCAAGTTACAAAGGAAACATAACTAAGCAAAATAGCCCCTAAAACCTAATTTTTGCTGTAAGTTCCAGTCTCTTTCTCCTGTTTGAATTTTGCCTATTTCCCTCCTCTCTAAAGGTGCTAAAAAGCACCCCTATCTTTGGTGAAAGTACTTAAAGACTGGCTAAAAAACTGTGGAAAAATGTTAAAAGAGTTTTTGAATAATGCAGCATTAGGCTGTATCTCAAAATTTATGCTTCTCAAAGAAAGCAATGTACAAACAGCTTACTTACATGGCTAAAAATGAATAGTACTTATCTTAAAGTCCAGTTAACTCTGTATTAGAAAGAAGATTATTCTATTAAGGTCTGTTTGAAATTCATTCTTAGTACTAACATAATTTAAATAAGGTAGGTTATTAAAATAGCTCTTCCCGCTTTCACGTAAAATAGCTTATAGCTTAGTAGATCTTTTAAGAGAAAACAGTTCACTATCTCTCCAACCCTTTGTAATAGGTGACTTTAAAAGCATGCTAAGTTTAGAAAATCCCAGAGAATCCACAAAAAAACTACTGTTGTTTGTTGTTAGGTGCTGTTGGGTCAATTTCGCCTCATAGCGACCCTATGTCTCCCATGAGGTGGCTATGATTGGAGAAAAGCTGTTAGAGCCAATAAATGAGTTCAGCAAAACTGCAGGGTACAAGATCGACACACAGAAATCAGTGTGTTTCTATACATCAGCAGTGAACAATCTGAAAAGGAAATTAAAACAATTCCATTTATAACAGCATCCAAAAGAATAAAATACCTAGGAATAAATTTGGCCAGGAGGTGAAAGACTTGTACACTGACAACTACAAAATATTGCTGAAAGAAATTAAAGACCTAAATAAATGGAAAGATATCCTGTGTTCATAGACTGGAATACTTAATACTGTTAATACGGCAATATTCTCCAAAGAGGTCTACAGATTTAATATAATCCCAAACAAGATTCCAATGGCCTTTTTTGCAGAAATGAAAAAGCTGATTCTCAAATTCATATGGAATTGCAAGGAGCCCCAAATAATCAAAACAGTATTGAAAAAGAATAACAAGGCTGGAGGAAATCACACTTTCTGGTTTCAAAGTATACTACAAAGCCATCATAATCAAAACAGTGTGGTACTGGCGTAAGAACAGACATACAGACTGACGGAACAGACTTAATAATCCAGAAATAAACCCATACGTTTACTGCAAATTGGTTTTCGGCAAGGGTGTCCAGTCTACTCGATGGGGAAGGAATAACCTCTTCAACAAACGGTGCTGGGACAACTGGATTTCCACATGCAAAACAATGAAATTAAACCCCTACCTCACAGCATATAAAAATTAACTAAAGGAAGAAAGGCCTGGCAATCTACTTCCTAAAAATCAGCCATTGAAAACCCTACAGAGCACAGTTCTAGTCTGATACACATGGAGTCACCATGAGTCAGAATCGACTCCATAGCAACTGCTTTACTTATATGTTAAAGAATAAACAGCTGATGCCAGTGAATATTTGGGCTTCAATGCAGCAACGACAGCAGCTAGCCAGTGCCTGGAAGAGAATACCGGCCCAGCAGGTACAGTAGACCCTCTGTCCAGGCAGCATTAAAACTTAAGCAGAGCTTAAAGCAGCGCCTGGGTGCGAGTAACATCCAGGCACGATTAGGCCAACCCATAGGGGCCCCGGCCAGGGGAGCAATTGGAGGACAAGGCCTGCCGATAATCCAGAGAGGCCTGCCCAGAGGAAGACTACATGGGGGACGTGCCATGAGTACCCCACCTAGAGGTGGCGTATGGACGAGCCATAGCTCCCAGAATGGGCTTAAGAAGAGGTGGTGTTGGAGGTCGTGGAGGTCCTGGGAGAGGGGTCCTGGGGCGTGGAGCTATAAGTCATGGCAGAATCGGTGGTAGAGGTCGCGGTATGATAGGTTGGGGAAAAGGGGGCTTTGGAAGCAGAGGCCAAAGCTGTGGATGAGGGAGAGGTGTCCTTTCTCGCCCTGTACTGACCAAGGAGCAACCGGACAAGCAGGTGGATGTGTACTTGCAGGAAACAAAATGACACCTGGACGCCCAGTTGGATGCTACGTGGCGCAGACAGATCCTGCAACTAATGACTGAAGCCTGCCCACCCTCCCATGAGAGACTAGCTGAGTCACCACATCTGTAAATACCCTTGAGATAACCGAGGAGAAGGAACCTGAGTGATGCTGGAAGGACCTGTCACAATAGGCTATGGACTGACTTGCCAGTTTGCATTTAGTGTGTTCCTTTTACTTTCTGATACCGTGTTATATGAAACTCTTTTTCCTTTGACCTGGTTTTATATACTATATACAGATTTTTTCACCCAGATTTCTTTCTGAACATGGATACATTTGTTGGCCTGGTGGCTAGAACCCCCTCTTCCCTGCTCTGTCTCCCCACACCTGTCCTATGTTCTGACATTCTAACATTTCCTCTGTTCTTCTCTGCACTCCCAAAAAGAGGTCCCAGAAAGAGCTGTTGAGGGTATACTTTACTATCAATAGTCCTCCTTCATGTCGAGGTTTCTGAAATGCAGTTCTGTTCTATATGTTCTTTAAGGGCCTTTGAGAAATGTTTAGAAAATCTGGAGCTCAAAAATGCATTCTGCTGCACTGACAATTTAGTGTATCAAACTGGGAACACTGACTTAGCTACAGGACCACATAACAGGTTACAGTGATAGCAGCACTGATCTGGTTAAAGTTACTACCACGTGCGCTGACACCACATAGATGACAACCAGTGTGCGCTTTCTGCCCTCAAATGATCAACTTTTTGCTTTGTATCCTGTACAAAGGGCTACTAGTGGATTGGCTTATATCTGCAATAGAGAAAGAAGCCACCTGAGTTGACAGACGCTGCAGAAGGGTCGGGGGTGGGAGAATGATGGCGGACTAACTGCTGGCAGGGGTCAGGCCATACTCATGCTGAAATGCTTTTATCCTTATATTTATTCCACACCAATCTTGGGCTTCTCCACTCATGTGCTTTGTTTGACCTTCTTATTTCCCTTGAAGGTTTAATTAAGTTCAACCTTATTTTGTCAACTGTTTCAGTTTCAGTGGAATCTTGCATTCATTACAAGAAATCAAAAAAACAAAAAACACCACCAAAAAACTAAAAAATGGATCAATGACCTAAATATAAGAGCTAAAACTCTTAAAAGAAAACGTGAAGATAGTCTTCATGACCTTGCATTTGGCAATAGACTCTTAGATATGACACTAAAAGCACAAGCAACAAAAGAAAACGTAGATAAACTGGACTTCATCAAAATCAAAAACTTCTGTACCTCAAAGGACATTATCAAGAAAATAAAAAGACAGTTTCCAGCACGGGAGAAAATATTTGCAAATCATACGTCAGACGAGGGTCTAGTATCTAGAATATCAGGAGCCCTGGTTGTGCAATGGTTAAAGCCCTCTGCTGATAACTGAAAGGTCCGTGGTTCCAACCCATTATTGGTTCCATGAAGAAAAGACCTGGTGATCTGCTCTCATAAAGATTTACAGCCTGGGAAACCCTATCAGACAGTTCTGCTCTGTCCTGTAGGGTCATTATGAGTTGGAATTGACTCAGCGGCATACAACAACAACACCTAGAATATATAAAGGACTCGTGCAATTCAACAACAAAAAGCCCAATTAAAAAACGGGCAAAGGATACACAAATGGCCAACAAGGAGATGAAAAGATGTTCACCATCATTAGTCATTAGGGAAACGCAAAATAAAACCAAAATAGGATACCACTTCACACCCACTAGGATGGTCATAAGCAAAATAACAGAAAATAATAAGTGCTGGTGAGGATGTAGAGAAACTGGAACCTTTGGGCATTGCTGGCTGGAATATAAAATGGTTCGGCTGCTGTGGAAAACAGATTGATGGCTCTCAAAAAGTTAAACATAAATTATAAGACCCAGCAATTCCACTCTTAGGTATATACCCCAAACAACTGAAAACAGGTACTCAAAAAAATACCTGCACACCAATATTCATAGAAGCACTATTCATAACAGCCAAAAGGTGGAAACAATCCAAATGTCTATTAACCAATAAACATAAACTAATTGTGGCGTATACATACAATGGAGTATTAGTTAGCCATAAAATGGAACAAAGTACTGATACATGATACAATGCAGATGAACCTCCAAAGCATTATGCTAAGTAAAAGAAGCCAGACACAAAAGGTCACATATTGTATGATTCCAATTATATATGAAATGTCCAGAATAGGTAAATCCATAGACACTGAAAGCTGACTGGTGGTTGCCAAGGACCAGGAAGGGGGAATAATGAGAAGTAACTGCTTAATAGGTATGGAGTTTTTACTTAGGGGTAATGAAAATGTTTTGGAACTAGACAGAGGTGGTGGCTGCAAAATATTGTGAATTATATTAAATGTTACTGAACTATATGCTTTAAAATGGTTAATTTTATGTCAATTTCACTGCAACTTAAAAATAAAAGCACACCAAGTTTAACAAGCTTAGATATCATCTCCTGTATAGAAAGTAACCATACAAGAATAAATTTAACACAACCTTAATCTTTAAAACTCAATTTTACCTATACATAGGGATGTCATCATCTGTCATATTGCTACGAATATAATTCATTACAACGTAATCACTGAAACTTTTTAATGTATTGTCCCACTTAGAACATCTATTTTTACTAAATTTTGAGACTAGAAATATCTATATTATAAAAAATAGAATTAATTTTAAGTTAGACATTTAAAAAACTCAACAATGAAAATTTAGCACAATTCTATAACGTGCTATTCTCAAGAAACGAACATTTTAAAGTCTCCAACAGTAAGCTCTAAATCAATATACTGAGCTAGGTACTATGTTAATTCAATCCTAAAGAGGCCCACGTTTGATTTAGGAATACAGGTCAATTTCTATCATGATAAACAGAAATTATTTCAATTAATAGTATTCAAGATTGCCATATGACAAAATTATAAATCTACAAAAACTTGTCTAAGTAAAATAAATATGCTAATACATACCTCTGCACACAGGTGGAAATAGCAAAGAAGTATTGTTGCTTCTGAACATGTAATAACCAGAATGATAAACACCAGAAACAGGAAGCCAAACATGTAATACATCTGATGAGACCTATAATAAATTGACATATTGATAAAATCATAAATATTTTCTCTTTAACACAGTAAATGATACACTCTTTTCATTTTTCCTGAACTGAAAATGTTTGCTTTTTCTCTCAACTTATTAAACAAGACAAATTCTAATAGGTTTACATGGTGATGGGGGTTGGGAGCTGGGCGGGGGATGAAAGGATATGGCAACGTCATTGGACCTTAGGTTTCTTCTCAGGTAGAACCTGAAACTCAGATTTACTCAAATATGCTTAGTTGATTTGTCAACTAGTGACTCAGACACATTTGATAAAAAGTTAACAGACAGCAGAGCCAAACTAAGAAAAGGCTACATTTGATACATAAGGTTTCTTATTACATATGATAAAAATCATTATAACCATCAGTGTAACAACCTGGAAGGAGAGATAGGTTCTAATCACTAAAACCCTCAAATTCAGTTTCCACTTTATGCTACTTCAAACTCTGTCACTAGATTAGCTCAAAATCACCACTACGAGTTTTTCCATGCAGATAAGAAATCACAGAGCGAAACTGTTTTGGGGTTGGAAAGGACTCTGAAGGTGATCTAGCTCAAGCCTTCCAACACTTGTCAAATCCCTCTGTCAAGAGCTCAGAGTACCTTCTCTCTGGAACAGTACAGACTAGCTTTTTAAGAACGTAGGCTTGGATAACCTTAGGTTTATTTTCTGTCACATAGCAGCTGTGTGACACAGGAAAATCAACCTCAAAAGCCTCTTTTTCATCTCTGTAAAATGGGGAAAGTTCTGAGAATTAAGTAAGAAGTAACAAGCCTTCAATTTATAGGTATTATTACTATTATTCATGTTTCCCACTTGGAAAAGGTAAAATAACCCTAAGTTGCCTGGTTACTGGAGAGTTGTTTTTGTTTATAAGATGCAAACAGTAATCCATGTTAAAAAGAGAAAGCTAGTATTAAGTATAAATTCAGTGGAAATAAGAGGACATTGCCCATAGCTTACCAAATACTATTCAGAATGAAGAAAAGCTGTATAAAGATGCACCCAAATGGCAAAATCCCTCCCATGACAATACCAGGCAACGGCTTTGTGTAGAACGACTGCTCAGGAATCTGACGTGGAATCTGATTGGTTCGAACTGGGTGTTCAATGGCCTAAAGCAAAGAAAGAAAGGATTCATATCATTCTATTTTAAAAATTCTTCTCTGTACTAGACTGTTTGCCTGCTTTTCCTCAGCTTCCATGCTGACACTAATGGCAGTGAGAGGCTACTTAAGTTATGAAACTGAAATTTGTATTTACAAGCAATGAACCAGACTACCAACAAGTACGATATTCAGTCTGAATATTGGAACAAGTCACCACTGTTTCCAGCAGTTATCCACTGACTAATGGCTTTATATGAAGGAAGAAATACACAGAAGGAAATAATACAGTACTTGGAAAATAACAGTTAATAAAAAGGTAGAGCTGGGCTTTTCTTTTTTAATTACATACTTACTATAAGAAAACAGCTGATCTTGAAATTTCTGTCAATGTATTTTTATCTGGAGGTGGTGAGATCCCACAGGATATGTTTCTATCTTTTAGGCACTTTCATGATATATTTTAAATGGAAATTGATTTGAATAAGTTAACACCTAGAAACTTACATTCTTCTTAAAACCAAAGTATGCACCAATAAACGTTAGAGGCACAGATATGCAGAACCAAAGAGCCAATATGGCAACCAACGTTCCAAAAGGAATAGCTGCTGAAGATCCTTCTCCCCAGAGAATCAGATTCATTATAAAGAAGTCAGCAAATACAATTCTGAAAGACACAACAGGCTTTTGGATAAAACCAGAGTTAGAGGCAAAATGATATAGTAACTATAATATGCAATTAATAATTAGAAAGAAAATGCCAAACGAAGAGGTAGAGGAAAACCTGCTTTCTGGGAAAATCCCTTCTGCTTCTGCCTTTCCATCCTCACTGCCTCTGGTGTTACATCCATGGTCCCATCTCTGACCTCAGCTACAGTAACAGCCTAACTGGTCTCCTACTACTCTTTCCCACCACCAAACCAGCCTCTACATGCATCCAAAGTGCTACTATTTCGCACACTAAGTGACACTCAGGTCCAAAGGATTAGCCATTTTATATAGGAAGAAGGGAAAGGAGACAGAGAGTAAAAAGGGAGGGTCACCAAGCACAAACACTGGTTCCTCAAGGTGACTTCTATAACTGCCTAGTCAAAGAAGAGCAAAAGAACAGACAAATTATAGTTTAGGAATGCTTCTTCACTAAGGATAATTAAGTTATTAAGTTAAAAAATATTAAATAGCCGGCCGGGGGGGAAAATACACTATTGTTAACTTGTTCTCTATAAGCCACAGGTAAGTGAATGACAGCTCTGAAAATTCAAGGATAATTCTTTTCAGTTACCAAAGCTTTTATTTTATGGACTTAGAAAAGAATCATCTACTTCTTCCCGGTATAGTTAAACTCAAAGTCACTCGATCGAAGTTGTAAAGCACCTAGAAAAGAACCTAAATTTAAGAGGCAGATGGTTCAAAAATGAGCTCTTCATTTTTCACCAGCTGACAGGCCTGGTTTCTAATACCATGACATCCACTAAATGCTTTATACACATCACCTACTAACCCTATGAGAGAGGTACTATTATTGCCCCTCTTTCAAAGACAAACAACAGGTTAAGTAACTTGCCTGAGTCACAGCAACTGGATGTGGCAGAACCAGGATTTAAACATAAGCTCTTAATCACTACACTACACTATCTCCCAAAACCATCCTGCAGAAGATATTCTTTAATACATATTTACTGAATGCCTACTATGTGCAAGGCACTGAGCAGAGCTACAATAGAGATAGGGTTTCTGTTCTCTTCGACCTTACACAGAAGTAATTCCAATCCAGTCACTTGCAACAAACGAAAATATACTGCATTACAATTTTTTTACATTAGCAACTGGCCAGAAACCAAAGCATCTTCAATTTTATAAAATTACATTTTATGGCTACACTGTGGTAGCCGTTAGCCACCTGTCGCCATTAAGAACTTGAAATGTGGCTAGTCTGAATTGAGATGTATATAAAATACATACCAGAATTTGAAGACTTAGTGAAAAGGAAAATATCTTACTATTGTAGATTACAGATTGAAATTATATTTTGAATATATTGGTTAAATAAGGTATATTATTGCAATTCATTTCACTTAGCTATTTTTTTAACGTGTAGAAGAAATATGTAAAGCACATCTGTGGCTTGCATTATATTTCTATAGAGGAGTCTCTTTATTTCTAGGGGCTTTAATATAAACACATTCATGTACTTGTCCTTTTCAGTTCTCTTAGGTAATTCCCTGTACTTAAATGGCTTAGTTTATCATCATATAAACATAAACGTGCATGTGTGTGTGCGTGCGTGTGAATGCCTCAACTCTAGGCTTCTGAAAAGTGACTGAAGCTCTGGCTCTTCCTACAATACCTCCATTTGTCCCGAGTCCTATCCCTTTCCTTACTTTCTCAAGAACTTCATGTATTCTCTCTTCCATTATCAAATTTTTTCACTTGAAAGATCATTCCCATTAGGATATATCATGTTCTCTGATCCCACATCGACCTCAAGCTACCACTCCATTACTCTGAGCTTCTTTTTGCCCAACCTTAGTCTACGTATCATTTCTTAGTCACCTCGCATTCACGCTTTAAGAAAATTTGTTTGAAAAGTGTTTTAAAAGCGCAAACTCAGCTTTATCAAATCTTAATATTATGCCATATTTGGTTCAAAAGATTTTTCGTTAAGAAAACAGTATAGCTACAGCTGAGGACCACTGTGTAATCTGTCCTCCTTCCTATTTCACTCCTTTCCTTTCCAAAAACATTACTATCATGAAATTGGTTATTTATTATACAGACTCACAAAAGCCTTTATGCAGGTTTTTAAAGTTTATATAAATAATATCATACTATACCTATCAATCTGCAAATTGCTTTTTTAAAAATCAATATGGTTTTGAGATGCATCCATGTTGAAACATGTAGCTGTAGTTCATTCATATTAACTGATGGAAAGTACTCCATTGTATAACACAATTTATCCATTTTCTTGTTGACAGACATTTAGGCTCTTTCCATTTTTTTTTTTTTTTTTCTATTTTAAATGATGATGCAACAAACTTTCTTGA
The DNA here is from genome assembly GCA_030035585.1 of Dugong dugon. Classification (NCBI taxonomy): domain Eukaryota; kingdom Metazoa; phylum Chordata; class Mammalia; order Sirenia; family Dugongidae; genus Dugong; species Dugong dugon. The sequence continues at coordinate 15,636,891 of CM057479.1, forward strand.
ACATAATTCTGAGCCCATGTGTTTCCAGGATATACACAAAGAAGGTGGAATTGCTGAGTCATAGGGTTACGTGAATTTAAAACTTTACTAGAAATTGCCAAAGTGCTCTTCAGATTAGTTTTGCCTAACTTAAACTCCTACTAGCAGTTTATGAAAGTTACCTTTTACATAATCTTCAACACATGTGGAATTATCAAATTCGTTATTTTAACTTGTTTTTCCTGTTGACAACTGCAGCTGAGCATCCTGTGTCTGCTGGCTTTCTAGGTTTTACATCCTTTGACTTACTGGTTACACCCTCTGCACATTTTTCATTTGGGTTTCATGTCTTTTTCAAAATCATATATGTGAGTTATTTGTATATTTCACCTACTAATTCCTTGTAAAATATCTTCTTCTTCCCATCTGTGACTTTTTCTCAACCCAAACATTTCAATGTATTTAAGTAATTTCCTTCCAGTCTTTCTTCTATGAGTACATTTTTAAAAACATGGCTGTAATCATATTATAATCACTTCTACATACCCTGCAGTTTTTAATGTTATCAAATTTATCATTTTTTTCTTTATCCTTTGTATACCTTGCTTAAAAAAGACATTCCTACCCTGTGACAACCAAGATATAATACTCTTCTATATTTTCATCCAGTTGTCATGCCTGCCTCTTACACTCAGGCTCCAATCCACCTGGAAATGATTGTGTGTGTGTGTGTGAGGTGAGATAAGAACAAGATTTTTCTCTCTTCATATCCACAACCGACTGTCCCAGCATCTCGCACGTTGCCATGTACACGTGGTCTATTTCTGTGTTCTACATCTGGCAGCCACTGCGCATCTCTAAACCCCTTCAGAATATTTGGTCTTCTTGCTTTGTAGATTCTGCATACGGATCTGCATATTTGAGATGTTATTTCAGGTACTGTGCAGGTTTTCTGTTGCTAATACTGCTGTGATCAGTGTTCTCCCTACACGATTACCATTCCAACATTTAATTAGTTATGGGTGGGATTCAGGATCTGGGAATATTTAGTTGATATCCAGCCATTCTGACAAACTCATTATTAAATCTAAGTTTTATAGTCGAAATTCTTGGATGATCTTTGTATACAAATCATGTTATCTATAAATAATAATTCTGTCTATGCCTTTTTGAAACATATTCCTCTTATTTCTGTTTCATACCTTACTGTGTTTAAAAGAATTTAAATAACTTAAGCCATAAAAGTGATTTAATGGGAATGACTCTAGTGTGTCACCATTACATGATGTTGGTTTTGAATTATAGATAGGAGTTTTCTCTTTTTTAATGAAGAAAGTATTTTTCTATCCATTAAAAAATTAAAAAAAATAAAAATAAACTGCTTTATATTATCAAATGCCAATGTTCTACATCTACTGCAATAATTATATGCAGGTGTTTATTTATGTAAAATTACATGAAGAGGCTTCCTATTATTAAATGAACCTTCTAACCCCAGGTGAACATCAATTCCTCTCCGCCCCCAGAATACTCAGTTTCTCAGATCTTTTTCTTTCTCTACTTACCCCATCCTACTGCTGTGAACACCTACTTTTAAGGGGGGATGAAGAAGATAAATCAGAGAAGGGCTGATCAGAGATGTAAAAGAAGAACCAGCATGGGACAATTTCTATGAAGCCAAAAAAGAAAGAGATTCAAGGAGAAAGTATTCCAATGTTAGACAATGTAGAAAGGTGGAGAGTAAAGACAAAGAAAATGGTTTCTAGATTTGAAATGGGACCATCACCAGAAACCGTAGAAAAGTTTCAGTGATAGGGGAAAAAAGATGGATATACACTATAAATATATGTTGAAAAAATGAAAATAAAGGACTGTAGACTTTTTTTTCAAGGCATTTTACTGGGGATAGAAAGAAACAAGGTATCAGAGAAGGGATGATGCTTATGGGAAGCTCTTTTTAGGGTCTGGGAGGCCTAAACAATGGTTAAGTGCTCAGCTCTAACCGAAAGGCTGGCAGTTCAAACTTACCCAGTGGCTCTGCAGGAGAAAGACTTGACGATCTCCTCCTGTAAAGAGTACAGCCTAGGAAACTGTACGGAGCAGTTCTCCTGTCACATGGGGTCGCTATGAGTCAGAATCGACTTGATGGCAAACAACAACAACAACAAGAAGTATATTTGTAGGAATAAGATTAAACACATGAACAGAACATACAGAAAGGAGAAATGGAGACATCAGATATTAGGGAGAATGCTTGAAAGGCAAGATTCTGAAGGGACTTATGAGGCAGTCTTGGTAAAGAGGGACACTTATTGAGTCTACAGCAGAGGAAAGAAGACAAAGGATGTGGCTTAAGAAAAGCATAAAAACTTGACTAGAACACGACTGGCTGAGAGGCACGTGAATCTTCAAAGGAAGCAATAATCCAAGAGAACGCTTATACCAAACTTTTATAAAAATGTCATTTATCAATCACTTCCGGCCAGAAAGCTCTTTCACTTTTGACCTGCAAAGGGTACAGTCCCAGTGTTCTAGATTTAACCTTGTTGATTGTACAGGGGTTAGTTCTTGCCTGCCAGAAATTTGGGGGTTGAGGAAAAACTGGGTTCTACCTCCAGAAGCAGAAGCACATCAGATACTTGATATCTGATGCTGTCGTTTGGAGAGTTAAGGGCTGTTTTTTTTGGTGGTGGTTGTTTTTCTGTTTTTGGTATATGCTCCTCTACTTAATGGAACAGACTCTAAAAAAAGTGATGATACTTCGATAAAAATCTGAAAACATATACTTGCCTGAGCTAATTTCCGGTGAGGATTCCTTTCTGTGATTAAGTCAAAAGCTTTAAATGTAGTCTTACGTGACAACAGGTAAGCCTAACTACTGCAGACTAAGAAATACAAAGACTTTTAAGAAAAGGAATAAAAAAATCTCTCATGCCTAAAAGGTGGTTTTCTCGGATAATGAGTGTAATAGCCATTCAACAAATGTTTATTAAGCATCTGCTTTCTATGCTTTTTAAAAATTAAATTCACTTGCTTAATTACAGGGTTTAGAGACAGAGAGAATTAAAGATTTAAGGAATAAAAAACTGGGGGACAAAATCATAACTATAATAAGTAATTATTGAAAAAATTCACTTACCCGGGGCAAAGAAATGATGTTAGTAAAACGTTTGTTTTCCACTTCTCACCTCCAAAGGCTATACAAGAAAACAAAAGTAGTATAACTTACAGACTTTTCATTAAGCAAACCAAATACCCATACTCCAAATGGTATTCAACTAACTGTTACATATCACTGGGTACCCAGTCCTAAGAAATGATACTAGCAAATGATACGGTATTCCCTCATCAAGTGATCCAAACCAGGGATGCATGTCAAAGGTCCGCCCTGAATAATCCTGCTCTACAGATTTATGCCTGAGCATAAAATCAGTTCAATTTATCAAAAGAAAGTCATCTGGACCAGTTTTTCTTTTCTAACTTTTTAAACTCAAAACAAAACAAACCCCCTAAATTCTAAGCCAGTATCAATAAACGGGACAGGGTACAGAAAAGGCACAATGGGGATTCTAGTTTATCTTGTGGTCAGTTTGAGAATTGATTATAAAACTAGGAACCCCCAAGCCTGACATGCAACACATTACGTTTTCATAAAAGGTCTCAATCTTTAGGATTCCTCTAGCCCTGCAGTAGGGTTTCTAAGATGTGGTAGTCATGGTGGGGAGATTAGCGTGTCAGGTAAGGTGATTAAGAAGAGTAGAAGGGTTATAGCAACTTGACCGAACAAATTTGCTTATGAACTTTTTTAAAAATTGTACTTTGCCCCTTTTTAATTTGTATTTTCTTTATTTCACTTAAAAAAATCATTTAAAAAAATCAAATACTGAAGGATATAGAGTAAAAAATGAAAGTACTCGCTCTGCTCCCAATTTAAAAGTTAGAGATGAAACTGGCTGAGATCTGAGAACAGCTGTGATTTTTTTTTTTAACATAGTTTATAAGCAAGTTTAAGTACCACTTACACTAAAAGAAAATGACAAAATTATATATATGTATGTATATACACACACACACAATTTGAATTCGTAGCATTACTGACAAAGAGACTGTTGTGAAATTACTAATTCTGGGTTTAATACAATTCCAATTAAAACTCAAAAAGTTATCTTTTGAAACATTAGAAAGGCTTCTATAAGATGAAGTATTTTTGTGACTGGGATCATGTGGGATCTGCCTAATTAACATGCTACCTAACCCACTGCTGGGAGATCTGAAGGATGTAGCAGAGGAGAGCTGTCTGGGTGTGGAGGGTGGGGGTGGGGGGAGTCCTGACCAAATCTAACACATGTTAAAATACACACACACACATATATATACGTAACTACCCTAACCCTGTGTCTTTTAGTAAAGTATGAAAGGAAAAAAAAAGAATGTCACAAAATAGTCAGAAATTAAAACACACACATACAGTACCTCTCATGCTCAGCAGAGAATTGTATCTGGCAAAGTCTAGCTAATATTTCTACCTGGGGCTGAAACCAGTAATCCCCACCTTAAGGTCACCTATGTAACCCTACTGTATTTTACCTCAAATTTATTCAGAACGCTGTGGGGAATCCTAGCTCTGTCTCATCTCCCTGGCACTGCAGGTCACAGATTACCCACGGGACCATCTCAGTGGGACCTCAGCCTTCCTAAGGAGGGCAAAACCTAGCACTCACTGACCCTGGCAAGGCTGCTAAGTCATCTCATCACATCCCATCCTTACTCTGTGGCCCTGACGCTTTTTTCAACTGAGCTTTATTTCAGGAAAGTAGAACACAAGAGATTGTAACTAATTATATTACAGAAGTAACTTACTCTAGGGCTCTTTTAAACAATGAGATCTTAATTTACTTTAAATACAGATGATGTTTATAAATACTGAATCGATACGATTTTAAGTATGACACCTCATATGTAAGAAACGTTTACCTATATGTATTACCTGTTTTAGTTAATTAATCAGCAACTGTTCGTTTGTATACTTTCTTCCTTTATTAGTCTATATATGCTTCCATGAAAGAAGCAAATCTAAGGTGTTCATTCAAACCAAGTAAGTCAAAACTCACAAGAAAAAGGAGAGAAGGAGTGGTGGATAAGCAATACCTAAATTTCCTTATTTTTACTCCATCAAGATTTTTGAAAAAAATAAATCTAGGGAGAGTTACTCACTTTACAAAAGAAATCACCAACCAGGCTTCTTTTAAATAATGACACATACCTATAAAGAGCGTTAACTATGTGACACAAAGGCTCAGAGCCATTGATGTAGCCAATCAGATGAGTGATCTGACACCCAGTCAGAGTGGCTTCTGCTTACATTTATAGAATCTGGCGGCAACATAACCTGCCGGCGTTCCCAGCAGCACCCATAAGACCACAGCACAAGTCATCAGTGCGCCTCTGTTGGCAGGTGACAGAAATCCCAGGCAAGCAAAAACTAAAAAAATAAGTAATTCAAAGTTATTATAAAATGTATGACTGTCTCCTTTGTTGTAACGTTAGAAGAAGCCTCTCATTTTTCAAACAAGAAAACAAATAACTTCATGAAAACACATACACTATGCTACCATGCAGCTACCCTGAATCTTCGTGGTATTTAATGCACTGCATTCACCTGATCACATATATGGCAAACTCCACTTTGGAAGTTTCTTATCAGAGTTCCTAAGACTCCATCTTTCTCTTTACCAGGGAGGCTGACCAAATGCTTGAGAGGCTTTCAGCATTTCTGAGATTCAAATACAGCTTTTAAAATGAACATGAATAAAAAGTATTCTCACTATGAATTATACTTTGGTTCTGCTTAAAAATACTAGGTTCCTTTAGGGTGAAACATTCAAACTTGAGCTGAAGGGAGACATGAGCAGTCAGCCTTTGGGCACAGCTAAGCCTTTCCTAAGTCATTTGTAGTCAAAGCACACAGATTCAGAGAGCTGAAAGGACTTTTGGAAACAATCTAGCCTAGCATACCTCTCTCTGGAAAACTGGTTTTCAAATAATTATTTAGAAAAAGTACTTTTCACTTTTTAATTTTCACTTAACACTTACACAGAGTCACAAAAGTCATAATTAAAATCTGTGTCCCTGATCCTAGAAAGACAGACAGCAGCATCCCTTTTCTTGGAGGACGGAAAATATCACCGTGAACTAGTTTCCAGCCAAATTCTTCCTGGGCATCCTCCTAAAACGGGAATGAAATCAGTTTAATTTTCATGCGGTATCACCAAGACAACTAGACAGTTTGTTCACTGTTGAATATGTTGTTACAGAAAATTAAAGAAAAAACTAAAGAATGTTTAACATCTATTTCAAATTTTAAGTATAAAGCTTGCCTTGAAACTTTATATGGTTTTCTTGAATTGTTTTTTAAAGGAATGTCATGCAGTAAGGTCTATTCTATAAATACAGCTATTGAGAAACTTTAAAAAGAAATACAAAGACAATGTGATACTTACCTAGTTCTATTTAAGTCAATCTTTATGATCCAACTTGATGATTTAATTTTTAATGACACTCTATCCTTTTCAGTCTACTTTTATTAATCTTAAAAATAAGCAGATGGTATTAGCTTTCATATTATACTTACTTTGCTACTGCAATAAGCTTAGCTATAAAAACCAAAATGAAACCCCTTGCCATCGAGTTGATTCCCACTCATAGGGACCCTACAGGACAGAGCAGAACTGCCCCATAGGGTTTTCAAGGAGTAGCTGGTGGATTCCAACTGCTGACCTTTTGATTAGCAGCCAAGCTCTTAACCACTGCACCACCAGGGTCCAAACTGCTTCCATGCAGACACACATATATGTTGTTGTTAGTTGCTGTTGAGTTGGCTCCTGACTTGTATTGACCCCAACCACAACAGGATTGGACTGTTGTGATCCACTGGGTTTTCACTGACTGATTTTTCAGAAGTAGACTGCCAGGCCTTTCTTCCTAGTCTGTGTTAGCCTGGAAGTTATGCTGAAACCTGTTTAGCATCATAGCAGCTGCAAACTGCCACTGACAGATGGGAGGTGGCTGTGCTTGAGGTGCCCTGGCCGGGAACAGAACCTGGGCCTCCCTCACGGAAGGCGAAAATTCTACCACGGAACCGCCACTGCCCCCAGACACATATACAGCTGGCTAATCAACATCTCCACTTGATTGTTTAATAGACATCTTGAAAAGAATTATCCACAAGTGACCTGATTCTCTCTCCTCACTTCAACCTGCTTTTCCTATAGCCTCCCCTAACAGATAAAAAAATCCATCCTTTCAGTTGCTCAGGCCCCAAAACCTTGGAGTCATCCTTGATTCCTCCTTTTATTTCACACCTCGTATACAACCCTTTAACAAATTCTACAGCTCTGCCTCCAAAATATATCCAGGACCCATCAGCAGCCCCTGGTTCAACACATGTGAGACAGGTCTGCTCCTGCCCTTATCCCTGTCAATCAATTCTCAATACAGCAGCCACAGGGATCGTTTTAACATATAAGTCAGATTATGTCATACCTTCTTCCAAACCAATGGCTTCCCTGAGTTTATTCTAAAGTAGAGGAAGTTAGAAGATGAGAAAGAGATGGTTAGCAGGGCTGTTCTAACAGTTGAATGGATCACATGTAGCCACTTGGGATGACTTGAAATAGGAGATGAAATCTTTGACGCTTCTCGAAAACTGCTACTCTAAACTACCACTGCATCAAGACACCTGATCAGGTCACGCGGATGTTTATTTAATTTACAGAATAAAAGCTCCTTATTTCCTAACTATAAAAACCATACATGCTCCTTGTAAAATAAATTTTAAATGTAAAGAAATGTACAAAGAATATAAATCCAATCCCTGTAATGATTTAAGATAGAGTCTTCCAGATCTTTTCTTTGTGCAAAGTTTTTTCTTTGCTACAAAAAAGAAATACTATTGCTCTACAACTTGCTTTTTTTTCACATTTACTATATTGTAAATAAACATGTTTCCATGTAAATATGCATATCTTTTTAAATGTCTAGTTTTCATTTATAATGATCATTTCCAAAATCTCTATCTCCAACCCAGACCTTGCTCTTACACTGTTGGATCTTTGTTATCTCTCTTCTTACTAATAGCTACAATGCTGTCTCACAAACATCTTACACTCGTGTCCAAAAATTAATCTGACTTCCCTCCAGAGCCTAGATCTTCATTATTCCCCATCTTAATAAATGGAACGACCATCAACCTGGTGGCTCAAGTCAGAAACCTGGCTGGGGGCATTCACTGGCTTCTTTCTCTCTTCTGCCCTTTTTCCAGGGCCAACCAGTCAATCACCATTCCATACCATCTCCTAAACATTCTCTGGATTTATCTGTCCACTTCCCTCCCACCCCATTTGTTTATGGCATTTTTGGCCATTCATTTATTTTTTAATGTACTGATCAGGTAGCAATCATTTCTTTTATGACTTCTGGCTCTCTGTCATACTTACAAAATTCCACTTATCTCCAAGATTTAAATATAATTTCCCATGTTTTCTTCTAGTATTTTAGTGTGCCACATTTTCATTTAAATCACTAATCATTTTAATATAAGGAGTCAAGCTGGAATCTACCTTTATTACTTTCCAGATGCCCACCCACTTTGTCCCAATACCATCTGTCAAATAATCTGTCTTTTCTCTGCTGATACACCTTTGCTAACTTCCAAATTTAGACTCATTATATACAGAAAATGTTGATCTAGGATTTCTTCGATCGCCAATCCTTCTAAATCTCCCTTTGGGATTGTTTTCTCTTCTCCTGAAGTATTTCTATGAAATTCCTTCAGTGAAGGTACATTTGTGGCCACCTGTTTTTGTTAGTCTGAAAAAGGTATTTTACCTCCATTCTTGAAAGATCTATTCTCTGGGTACATGATTCTAGGTGAACAGTTAGTTTATCTCACCAATGTAAATATATTACTCCACTTTTGGCTCCACTGTCAGTCTGTTATTCTTTTGCAGATACTCAGTCTTTTTTCCTTTTTTCCCCCTCTGGCTGACTCTAAGATCTTTTCTTTGTCCCCAGTGTTCTGTGGTTTTACCACAACTGATCTAGGTGTGAATTTTTTTTTTTTTTTAGTATTTATTATGCTTGGGATAAACTGTGCTTCCTTTATCTATGGATTCTTATTTTTCACCTGTTCTGAAAATTTCTTCGCTGTTACTTTTTCATGTATTTTATACTCTGTAATGAATAATTCCAGTATCTGAAATCTTCAGGGCTCTAAATCCAATTTAAATTTTTGTGACTCTCTGACAGAAAGCTCATATTTAATTGATCTTAAACTGGAGGCATTCTGACAATTTAAATATGGGAGACTTTCCTTCTTAGGATTTCTACTTGATTCTGCTAAGAATCAGATGGCACTCACTGACCTGGAACCGTTCTGGTCTCACTTCCACAATCCAGTCTTCATACAGGAGAGTGAGGTTCAGCTTCTTCACTACTGATCCTAAGGCTTAGTCTCCCAAATGTGTAGACTTGATCTAGGCATCCACCCACAGGGCAACCCCAACATCTCATGCTTGTACTCTGTTTCCTGCTCTGGCCTCAGCTCACCTTTCTGGGGGCTGGGGTGGAGGGGGGTCCTTGGAGACCTCTTTTACCTGGCATAAGCCCAGCAATGCATCAACAACTCTGCAACATCAATGACTGACTGATTTATTTATGCATTCATCTAACAAATATTTATTGAGCACCAACTATATGCTGGGCACTGTTTGAAATACTGAAGATATGACAGCGTCTGGTGTGCCTGAGGAGCACCTTGCTCAGGACAGCTGGAACAGAGTTTTGGAGGATGAGCTTATCCAGGGCCTTATAGGCATTATGGAAACCCTGGTGGCGTAGTGGTTAAGAACTATAGCTGCTAGCCAAAAGGTTGGCAGTTCGAATCCACCAGGTGCTCCTTAGAAACTCTAAGGGGGCAGTTCTACTCTGTCCTATAGGGTCACTATGTGTCAGAATGAACTCGACGGCAACGGGTTTGATTTTTTTTTTTTTTGGTAGAGGCATTATAAGGACTCTGACTTTGGCTCTGAGTTAAAAGGGCAGCCACTAGAGTGCTGTGATCAGTAGTGACATGATCTCACTCAAGCTGTAACAGGTTTACTCTGACTGCTATGCTGAAGAGACTGGAGGGAGGAAAAGAGAGGGCGCAAGAGTGGGAGCAGGGCTGCTACGGGCCACATTCCATAGGGTGTCTCTGTACAAATTAAGAAAAAAATTCTACTAACTTAGCAATTGTTTGGAGTAACCAATTATGAACAGAGTGCCTTGAAATTATTTTAATAAAACATTTAATAAGACATATTGAATAATATTTACTATAACCAATACAAATTATGAGAAAAAAAGACTTGAGTAGAAATGTTAAAAGTTTATAAATGTTAACGTGTTCTTTTTCTACCTAGAACAGGATGGAAAGGTTGGGAGAAAAAAGGCTGAAGAAATCGGGGAAGAGAAAACAATAAAAATCTGAGTTTCTAAATTTATTACAAATGACTGTGATTCTTGTGGAAATTTTTTTAGTTTGCTGCTATAAAATGAAAATATATAAAATGCATAACATTATGCAACTTAAAATGTTTGAGAATAAATAAATTAAATTGCTTTGAATATACCAAAAGTCTGAAATGATTAAAAACTCAGTTAAAAGTAACTTCAAAAAAATTATACATACACACAAATAAATATTGCTTGGGAGATATTCCACTCAACTCCGCCATTTAACAAGGGTGTATGCTGAGAATGGAGAATCTGACCAAGCTGGTGACACGTGAGTGAAGGAGGAGGACATAGTTGTATACTACACCTATCTGGCACCAATCTACCAACACAGGTGAGATTATGAACAGTTTACCTCTAAAAACCTCTTTCCTTCTCCAGGATGCTGTGATGACAAAATTTCTAGAGAACACTAATTCTTAAGTATCGCTTTCTTATTTGAAAATGTGAATTCAAGATAACTTTTGGGAAGGCTGTTATAGAAGCAGATTCTGTCTAAAGCTATTTAAACTTTTTCCAAAGTAAAAACAAAGGCTGTTGTTGGCCAGAGAGTAGTTAAAATGTTTCCACTCACCGTAGAATCCATCTGATTATATCTGGCAATATCTTTATGCAGTGTCCGTAACATAATCATAGCTACCATTCCAGACAAGAAGAGGACAATTACCAGGGAATTCATTATGCTGTAGAAATAAGCAAACCATGATTAATTTCTAGCTTCATCTTTGGAGTAGCGAAACTCTTATTTAAACTGTTTATCGAGTAACATTAAACAGCACTGATCAAAATCAAAATTAAACTTTATCTAAAACCCAACAAATTCAACGAATTGTCTTCTTTCATGTTTCCTTCTAGTAGATTCATAAATTTATATACTTATCATAAATACAGTACAATTCTGTAGTCTATTTAGAACTAGAATTTTTCTGTCTGGTCAACATTATTAAATAACTACTGCCCCCAAATTACTGCAGCACAAGTTGCAAGGAATTAAGAAAGAACTGGTCCCGACCCTCAATAAACTAGCTGAAGGACACACTTACGTGGCAAATTAATGAGTATCAAAAAGATTAGTCAGCAAGATAGGAAAAGGAGAGTCATGGCACCGTGAATAGCTTTCTAGATAAAAGTTTTGAGTCAAGCTTTGGAAAGAATAATTAAAAAATAGTACTAACAATAATAGCTGCTTACATGACAGGTATGGAGCACTCTTACATGATAGGTAACTTGCTTAAATTCGATATTTAATTATCTAATTTAATTCTGGCAACAATCCCATGAAGTAATTATCTCTAGACAAATAAACAGACTCTGAAAAATGAGTGATCTGCCCTGACCCACAATCAGTGTCTTAAAGCCAGGATTTGAACTCAAGTCTATGTGATTCAAAAGCCTAGATTTCTGAATAACTGGAGAGGATCAGAGAGCAAAGGAGATGGTCAAAGGAACAAATATTACAGTAAGTACAAAACAGAAAGCAGGTTAAGTGTACTCTTACCTAAACCACTGAATGTGGGTATGAGGCATAGATTCCAAAATATAATCCCATCTGGATGCCCATCTGATATTTTTATCTTCCTACAGGGAGGAGGAGGAAAAAAACCTCTTTAAATAAGCCTTTGCTGACAGAGTACATTATGAACCCAAAATTTCAATTCACAGCTAGTCCTTCCACTCAGTCATTGACTGTAGTTTCTAATTATCATAATTTGGGTTAGCTGTGAGAGTCAGAGAGTTTTAGATTTACTCAAGTCTACAGGAAAGTAGGATGAGATTAAGCAGTAAATAAAAAAAAAACATGAGTTCCTAACAGTACACAGGTACTTAGACTTTTTAAGTCTTGCTTTAAATTATAATTAGTAAAGGTTATTTTAGATGTCAAAATTTAGAGCTATATTTAAAATTTTCAGAAAACAGCTAAATGGAATAACTTATTCTTTACTCTCTTTGATACCATCTATCTCTGCCTGTGGGACACCTAACCAGACCACAAAGGCATCACTCAGGCACAGTGGGCCTCTGGCAGTAGTCACCCACACTGAGCTCTTAATATCTAGAGAGAAATATATACTGTCTACTGTACAAGGCTTGCAAATTTAAACTCTGCATAGAAATCATAAACATTGCAACTATAATGGATGGCCAAAATATATATATTTTTAAATAGAGATGGAATATTGCCTAAGAGTCTCACAAAAACGAACTTGTACTTTCATCCTGAGAAACTTCTCCATTAAGGAAAACACTCCTTTCAATTTCCTTAGAGCCTACATAAAATTCTCTTATCAATAGGAAATTGTCCAGTTAAGTTTATACTCAAATCTTGATTTTAAAAATGGTGTTGTCTTCCCAAGTACTTTTTGCATATATCTCTGACATTTTCATACTACCCTCTGTGCTTTTTTCTTTTGAACATTTTATTTATGAACAATTCATACATAAATTGTTCTGCGACATCGGCTGCAATCCCTGCAATGCGTCCGTACTCTCACCATTTCCCCCCCGGGGTTCCCCATTTCCATTAGACTGGTTTCCCTGCCCCTCCGTGCCTTCTCATCTTTGGTTTTGGAAAAACATTGTCTTTTTGGTCTCGTATGATTGATTATTCTAAGGAGCACACTCTTCACAGGTGTTCTTATTTATTTTATAGCCCTATCTATTATTTGGTTGAAAGGCGGACTCTGGGAGTATCTTCAGTTTCAAGTTAGAAGAAGGTTGTCTCAGGGCAATAGTCTCGGGGGTTCCTCCAGGCTTCTTCAGACCAGTAAGTCTGGTCTTTTTTATTTATTTTTTTTAATTTGAATTTTTTCTACATTTTTTACTCATTCTAACTGGGACCTTCTATTGTGATGCCAGTCAGAGTGGCCAGTTAGTGGTAGCCGGGCACCATCTAGTTCTTCTGGTCTCAGGTTAGAGGCGGCGGTGGTTCATGTGGGCCATTGGTTCTTTGGACTAATTGCTTCCTTGAATCTTCAGTTTTCTTCATTATCCATTGCTCCAGGCGGGAAGAGACCAACAGTTGCTTCTTAGATGGCCTCCTATAAGCTTTTAAGACCCCAGATGCTCCTCACCAGGCTAGGATACAGAACATTATCTTTACAAACTGTGTTGCCAATTGACCTGTATGTCCCCTGAGACTATGGTCCTTAGCCTTCAAGTTCAGTTGTTCAGTCCTGATGTCTAAGTAGTTTCTCTAACTGCACCCTCTATGTGCTCTATTATATATATGAGTATACATGCTGCATTTACAAATATGTATGTAGAAATATCCACCACCATACTTAAATACACATGCAGTGTATGACCTCCTCACCTATTTGGCATACACATTAGCCTATGTAACTACTCACAAAGTACTGTTTGTTATTACTGTTGTTGCAGGATTGTATATGCCATAGTATTTACCGCAGCTGCCCTTTATTCTTGCGTATCTCCCAGTGTCTTCCTTTGCTTGGTCACGTTGTGCTGACTTCCTCCATACTGGTACTGCCTTTCCCTTAACCAGAATTAACACCTGTACATGGGTACTATCTAGTTAGTGATCCCCCCTCCCCCTACTCCTGGTAACCATCAAAGAATGTTTCTTTCTGTGTGTAAACCTATTCTTGACTTTTTATAAATAATGGTATCATACAATATTTGTCCTTTTGTGATTGACTTATTTCACAAAACATAATGTCCTCCAGATTCATCCACTTTGTGAGATGTTACGCGGATTCATCATTATTCTTTATCGTGGCGTAGTATTCCACTGGGTACCACAGTTTATGCATCCATCTGTTGACAGCCATTTTAGGTTGTTTCCATCTTTTCGCTGTGAATAATGCTGCAATGAACAGGGGTGTGCATACGTCTCTTTGTGTGATGGCTCTTATCTCTCTAGGATATATATCTAGGAGTGGGATTGCTGGATCATATGGTAATTCCACTTTTAGCTTTTTAAGGAAGCGCCATACTGTTTTCCATAGTGGCTGTACCATTTTACATTCCCACCAGCAGTGCGTAAGAGTTCCAAGCTCCCCACAACCTTGCCAGCATTTGTTGTTTTTCTGATCAGTGCCATTATTGCTAGGGTGAGATGGTACCTCATTGTAGTTTTGATTTATATCTCTCTAATGGCTAATGATTGCGAGCATCTCTTCATGTATTTGTTAGCTGCCTGAATGTCTTCTTCGGTGAAGTGTCTGTTTATGTCCTTTGCCCATTTTTTACCTGGATTGTTTGTCTTTTTGTTGTTCAAGTGTTGGCATTTTCCATAAATTTTAGAGATTAGACCCTTGTCGGATATGTTGTAGCCAGAAATTTTTTCCCCAGTCTGTAGGTTCTCGTTTTACTCTTCGGTGAAGCCTTTTGATGAGCATAAGTGTTTCATTTTTAGGAGGTCCCAGTTATCTAGTTTATCTTCTGGTGCCTGTGCATTTTTAGCTATGTTTGATATTCTATTTATGCTGTATACTAGGGCCCCTAGCATTGTCCCTGTTTTTAATTCCATGATCTTTACAGTTTTAAGATTTACATTTAGGTCTCTGACCCAGTTTGAATTAGTTTTTGTGTATGGTGTGAGGTATGATTTTGTTTCGTTTTTCTGCAAATGGATATCTAGTTTTGTCAGCACCAATTGTTAGAGACTTTCTCTTCCCCACTTAATGGACTTTGACCCTTTGTTGACGATCAGCTGTCCGTAAGTGGACAGATTTACTTCTGGGTTCTCAATTCTGTTCCATTGGTGTATGTGTCTGTCACTGTACCACTACCAGGCTGTTCTGACAACTATGGCTGTATAGCAGGTTCTGAGATCAATGAGTGTGAGATCTCCTACTTTGTTCCTCTTCTTTAGTAATGCTTTGCTTATCCAGGACCACTTTCCTTTTATATAAAGTTGGGGATTAGTTTTTCCATCTCTGTGCTTATTTTCTACCTTTTGTCTTATATGTATGCTTATGCTTAACACTTAATCTGGCTCAATTTTTCAATTTCCTATGCCTTCTCATCTAAACTAAGATTTAGTTTACAGTGTGATTATGTTCTCAAGTGCACTGACAAACTATTCCAAAAATCAACTCATCAAAAGCTTGTATGTTTGACAAGTTTAATCACTAACATTTTTTAATTATCTCAAGTAGTACAAATTTAAAATCAATTTCTGAGTTGTATTAAAGACAAAAACAAACTCACCTGGAAACTAACAGAATAAGTATAGGCAATTTTGATCTCCCCAGAAGCCTTGTTACTTATATCCATGGGCGGTCCTGAGCAGTCTGGTTTATCTACATGGGTATGTTTGAAGCTGTGGGAAGAAATATTTTGGCAAGATGTTGATAAAGTACAGTTTTAAAAATGGGGCAAAAAAAAGGTTAGAGATTTTGTTCATATTTCACAATGCTGATGAAAGCCAAAGGTTAAATTATTCATGCCACATTTAACAGTAAAAATATTTATTTCGCATAGTTAAAAGTATGTGTATTATATTTTTTACCATAATAAAAAATTTTTAAAGTGCATACAAAATTATTACTCAAAATTAAACATTTGAAAACACTATATGTGAACAGCATAAAATAATCTTTAAAAAAAAATCACTGAGTGAGTTTATCTTAACTGCCATCTTAGTTAGTATGGCATGTAGTTGTTTTTTTGTTTTTTAAACCACCAGTGTCACGTGCCCTGGTGGCGCAATGGTTAAGACCTACGGGTGCTAACCAAAAGGTCAGCAGTTTGAATCCACCAGCTGCTCCTTGGAAACCCTATGGGGCAGTTCTACTCTGTCCTATAGGGTCACTAGGAGTCAGAACCAACTTGACAGCAACGGGTCGGGTCAGTGTCATGACAAAATGGCTAATTCAATGAAGGGAAAAGTCATGGAGAAAATGGAATACTCAATCAAAAAAGGATCTCACAAATAACTGATACGTACTTTCATAGTAAAAAATAATCAACAATTTCAAGAGCTATTCAATGGCTCATCCCATACCAGCCTCTAACACTGTGTGAAGGCTTTAGAAATTAGAGCAGTAGATGGACCCATGACAAGAGGCAAAGCTGCAAATATCTGAGGCAATGTTCTTTGCGTTATAAAGGGGAACACTGCCCCAATCACTCATGTCCTCCATTCCAAGCTGACAAATGGAAACGCTGTCAAAATTATAAGACTGAAAAACAAAATAAAAAGGTACATTGGCTTGACCACTTACCATGGCAGAAAAAAAAGTATTTGTATGGTTTCTCTAGAGAGTCCATAACTCATTGACAAATCATGGTAAAGGGAGTTTTAGTAAAATCAATTCTGAAATCCCAGGTTTTATGACCAATACTGATAAAGGAATAAGTTAATTTGGCCCAAACGACTTACACTTTGAGCCTAAATTCACTTATATTTATCTACTTCTTATCAATTTTATAGTTACCTTTTTGGTTCAAGTTTAGCAGCCACTAATCTTGCTCCCATGGACCCAGTTTCAACAACATGATAGTATATTTTGATGTCAACATGGTTGAAGATGTAAAATGTATCTCTTTCATGGAATTCTGACTGTAGAACAGAACTTAAAGTTAAAGGTAGAAAACTGGCTATACAATAGTTAAAACATAAAACTTTAAGCTGGGCCACTACAAGCAGAAAAATTTAAGCTTAGAAAGAATTTTAATCCTTCCCATAAAAATGTTTAGGTTTTAAGCTTAAAATCTTTGTAAGCCAAAAATTAATCGGAAGAACAATAAATTATGCTTTTTAATATTTTAATTTTTACATAAAACTAATACCTGTTAAAAAGAACAAACTTATCTACTATTTTCTAGCTATTCACTTGTGATAAAACTAAAAAAAATAAATTTTATAATATTGCATGCTATAAGCATACTAAATTTTATACTTTTAAACACTTTTCCTCTATGGAAGTTTAAAACTTACACTAAATCAATAACCTAATTTATTCAAGTACCTCTAATCAATTCTCACAAAAGCATTAACCAATATAACCAGTTTTACGATCAAGTTCATGCTAATTTCTACTACAATATCATATCCATTAAGAGATAAAATCAAGCTGATCTGATCATACAAATTTATTTTTATATACTATACTCCCAAATAGGAGCCCTGGTAGCACAGTGGTTAAGCACTAAGCACTTGGCTGCTAACCAAAATATTGGCAGTTCGAACCCACCAGCCGCTCAGCGGGACAAAGATGTGGCAGTCTGCTTCCACAAAGACTTACAGCCTTGGAAACCCTATGGGGCAGTTCTACACTGTCCTATAGGGTCGCCATGAGTTGGAATCGACTTGATGGCAATGGGTCTGGTTTGGTTTTAGCTATTCCCAAATAATTTTTAGCTACCTTCTATATTAATGTCTTCACTTTATTGATATTTTTAAAGATAAAAGAATGGCCTTAATAACAGATACAACTTTAAAAAAGGTTTATGGAACTGTTATAAAATAAGATTTCATGGGCCTAAATTTTATCTGTAATACAAATTTCATGAACTTAAAATCCTTACAATGAGGCTTTTCTGATACTCTACTATTCTATATTTTTTAATATACGCTTTAAGAATCTAACTTTTAATAGAGCTGAACAAAGCTCTAGCCCTCGGCATAGTGTTTACAATACACTATACTCTCAGTAAATGTTGTACTTATACAATTAGATAGACCTTTGACAAGAGGTAAAGTTGCAAATTGATTCTGAATTATTTTAATTCTAGAGATTAATTTATACATTATTAATCTAGCTTAAGTTTAAGTAACTGTACTTCACAATATCTGAATTGTACTCATTCAATGGATGCAACACTTTCTGTGCAATAAAGACGGAATGAATCCCTCTACTAAAAAGCCATTATTTTAAAGTAGCATAGAGTTTATCATGAACTTACACTAATAACACAGGCATCTTTTGCATGACCTTTATCTGTAATGTAACAGCCAATAGGAAATCCAGGATTACAGAACCTCTGACCATCTTCAACATCATAACACCATGTTACAGGCATATTATCCACAATCCTACACAGAAAGAAAATTTAAGAGAGAAATGACCAAACATGACTAAAAATTACTGCCCAAGTTAAGTGTCATCACTTCATAAAATTTAAATGTCTAACAAATACCTTAGGATTCCAAAAACCATAACCAAAGGACTTTGATGAAATGTGGTTATTTTATAATGAAGTAATGACATTATGCCAATATCTGATATACCGTAATGAGGGAAAAACTTTAGTTTCTCTGAAACTATATAAATTTACAAAGGAAACGGCAGTTTTAGAAATTAATTTATTGCAATTAGTAATTTAAGAATATCATTCTCTAGACTTTAAATATAATTTACCTTTAGCAGAACACTTAAAGCTCTAAATAGTTGCAAAGCAATATATCCAACTCCTAGGGAACAGTTTATGGACCAGTATAAAAGTAAATGTCTTTTATTATGTTCAATGAAAAAGAGAAGAATGTAACTGCAAACTCCCCCTCAAAAAACACCAAACCCATTGCCATCGGGTGGATTCCGACTCATAGCGACCCTATAGGACAGAGTAGAAACGCCCCATAGGGCTTCCAAGGAGCTCCTGGTGGATTCGAACAGCTGACCTTTTGGTTAGCAGCCGAACTCTTAACCACTATGCCACCAGGGTTTCCAATATATAACAGCAAGCATGGGAAAATACTCAATTTAAGGGCTAGGTGAAAATTATAATCTTATCTATTAAAAATGTGTAAACCCAAGTTATTTCGGAAAGCAATATTACTTTTACAGCCCTGAGAACCAAATCTTTTAAGTTCTATAGTGAAAGCGAACTTTTTTTTTTAAGGATAAAAATAAAGAATAAAGTCCTGTTAACATTGTATAGCAAGATGAAAATCCAAGCATGTGGTCCCTTATGCCTAGAGCATACTGCTGGATACAAATAAAAAAAAAAAAAATCACGAAAAATATACTGGTTGTATTACAGTCGTAAGACAACACCCCGGGGAATGTTTTATTTGTTAATTAATGTGTGCCTTAGGTAGTAAAATTATGATTCTATATTCACACAAAGTGTACATTAATGACTTAATAAAACACACCTTGTCACATTTAAATGCTATTTAATAGTACCCAATGTACCTAATTTTAGAACCACCTATACTATTAAGTTCCTATTATTATAACCAGCAGGCTAGCAGTTCCAATAAAAAGGCTATAAAATATTAGGGGCATAAAAGCAATGCTACATAAAGTAAATAATTCAGATTTTCTAGAGACCTATAGAATTACTTCATTGCTTTTTTAAAATAGAGAATTAAGTTCAATCTATAATAT
Organism: Dugong dugon; assembly: GCA_030035585.1. Taxonomy (NCBI): domain Eukaryota; kingdom Metazoa; phylum Chordata; class Mammalia; order Sirenia; family Dugongidae; genus Dugong; species Dugong dugon. The sequence goes on from CM057479.1 coordinate 15,656,726, forward strand.
CTTTATGTTACCACATCAGACAAAGTGCTACATAAAAATTATAGTGCTAGTTATAAAACGAGGACTCAAGGAACAATTTAGATTCTGTAAAAGCAAACATCTTAAATGTATTACTTATGTCATGCCTCTGAATTACGTAACAGACCCAACAGCCTTCTGGTAATAAAACCAGTCGTCATCAGATCGATTCCGACTCATGGCACCTCCATGTGTGTCAGAGGAGAATTGTGCTGCATACTTTTCAGTGGCTCATTTTTAGGCAGTAGATCACCAGGCCTTTCTTCTGAGGTACCTCTGGGTGGACTTGAACTTTTAACCTTTCAGTTAGCGTGTTAACCGTTTCCACCACCCAAGGACTCCTCTCCTGGTAATAAGAAGTATTTAAGAAAAAAATCTTGGAAACAAAGGTAAGAAAATTTAAAGAATATAATTTTAAATTACTGACTTCCTAAGTTAGGAAATAGTATTTATTAGAATTTCTAATGTAAAAAAAATTAAAAATCACATTCCCAATCTTATATAGTGAAAGACTGTGAGAAGAGGGCTCAAAAGGATAAAGGCTGAATAACCAGTCTCTACTTTTTACCTTTAAGGATTCCTTTCCACAGATTCTGTTTGCAATGTGTCTATCAAAAAGCTGCATTTATTAATAACTCATTTTCCTAACAAGTTAAGCAAATTTCTAGGTTTCTGATCAGAATGGAATAACCCGTGTTGATACAATGCACTCAGAAAACTGCAACCACAGGCAAAGAAACTTGGCATTTCAGTTATTCTGCAAAATTTTAAGTAAATTTATATTGAATTTTAAAAAATTGTTCATCATTTCCCTTTGCTAACTTGGTGGGCTCCCAGACTGGAAGTCTTCAAAACCCCTCTCTGTCCCATAAACTATAATCCAGCAACTCTTATTAAAATACTAAAAAATTATCAGTACTCTGATAATTGGTTAAATAATTAAATTTTTATAAATAAAATGTCACAAAGAAATATAATCGCAAACCATATAGGGCATAGTTGAATGAATTCAGGTGCCTGGTGCTGGTATCAAAACACTAGTCAATCTCGAGGATCAAGAAGTAGTTTAGGCTACTGACAAAGTAAGCCAAGATCCTCAAATTACATTCTAACGCACCAAGTAAGAATGAAAAGCATTCCTCAATTTAGATAAGAAAATATTAATAAACTGATTGTTTTCTATAATAAGGATAATGAATTGGTGCATTAATTAACATCCAGTCATTATTTATCATTCAAAAGGTGGTATAGTTAAAATACAAAGTTAAATAACTTCTGGGGAAAGAAATCATGGTTCATCCATACAACGGAATGCCACGTGACTATGAAAGGTAGATACAGATCTACAGCTGCACTTTACGTGAAATGATGCCTGTAATATTTTGTTAAATGAAAAAAGGAAGTTGCAGAATAATGAATGCAATACTATGTCAGTTGTGTTATTTTTTTAAAAAAAGTATATACTCTTATATACCTGCATATGCATAGAAAATCTGGAAATACACATAAGAACATGGTGCTGGGGAATAGGAAGGAGCCCTGGTGGCACAGTGGTTAGGTGCTGGGCTGCTAAATGAAAGGTCAGCAGTTCGAACCCACCAGCCGCTCTGAGGGAAAAAGATGCAGCAGTCGGTTTTCATAAAGATTACAGCCTTGGAAACCTTATGGGGCAGTTCTATTCTGTCCTATAGGGTCACTATGAGTCAATGGCAACGGGTTTTGGTAGGGAATAGGATTAAAAAAACCGGAGTGGTAGAACATTTACTTTTTACTTAATATTTTCCTATGCTGCTTTATTTATTTTTATTGTACTTTAGGTGAAGATTTACACAACAAACAGTTTCTCATTAAACAGTCAGTACACACATTGTTTTATGACATTGGTTAACAACCCCACGACATGTCAACACTCTCCCTTCTCAACCTCGGAGGACCTTTTTTTTGGTGAAAATATACATAGCCAAAGTTCCACCATTTCAAAAGTTTCTACGTGTACAATTCAGTGACATCAATTACATTCTTCCAGTTGTGCTGCTATTCTCACTATCCTTTTCCAAATTATTCCATCACCATTAGCTTTAACTCACTGCCCCCAGGCTTCCCATCAAACCTTTTGAGTTGCTGTTGTCAATTTGATCTCACTAGATTTTTTTCTCTTTTTTGTACCTCAGATGAAGGTTTGCAGAACGAACAGTTTCTCATTAAACAGTCAGTACACACATTGTTTTATGACATTGGTTAACAACCCCACCACATGTCAACACTGTCCCTTCTTAACCTTGGGTTCCCTATCACCAGTTTTTCTGTCCCCTCCTGCCTTCTAGTCCTTGTCCTTGGACTGCTGTGCCTCCTTAGTCCTGTTTTGTTTTATGAGGCTGTCCAGTCCCCGGCTGAACAGTGAACTTTGGGAGTGACTTCACCAGGGGCCTTACTCTTGGGGTTTCTCCAGTCTGTCAGGCCAGAAAATCTGGTCTCTTTTTGTGAGTTAGAATTTTGTTCTATATCCTTTTCCAGCTCTGTCCAGGACCTTCTACTGTGAATCCCAGTCAGGGTAGTCAGTGGTGGTAGCTGGGCACCATCTAGCTGTACTGGACTCAGTTTGGTGGAGGCCGTGGTAGCTGTGGTCCATTAGTCCTTTGGACTAATCTTTTCCTTGTATCTTGTTCTCTTCATTCTCCCTTGCTCCCAAAGGGGTGAGAGCAGTGGAGTATCTTAGATGGCTGCTCAGGCTTTTAAGACCCCAGATGCTACTCACCAAGACAGAATGTAGAAGATTGTCTTTATAAACAGTGTTATGCCAATTGAGCTAGATGTTCCCCAAGACCATGGTCCCCACAGCCCTCTGCACAGCAACTCAGTTTGGAAGTGTCTATGGAGCGTCCATGACCTTTTTTTGTAAAAGCTGTGCTGGCTTTCCCAGTACTGTGTACTGCCTTACCCTTCACCAAAGTTACCACTTAACTATTGTCTATTTAGTTCCCCCCACACACCTCCCATCCCTCGTAACCAAGAAAGATTGTTTCTTTTTGTGTGTAAACTTTTACATGAGTTTTTACAGTAGAGGTCTCATACAATATTTGTCCTTTTGTGATTGACTTACTTCACTCAGCATAATGTCCTTCAGTTTCATCCATGTTATGAGATGCTTCACAGATTCATTACTGTTCTTTATCTTTGCATAATACTCCATTGTGTGTATATACCATAGTTTGTTTGTCCATTCATCTGTTGATGGGCATCTAGGTTGTTTCCATCTTTTTGCTATTGTGAACAGTGCTGCAGTGAATATAGGTGTCTATTTGTGTGACAACTCTTATTTCTCTAGAATATATTCCTAGGAGTGGGATTGCATTTTGTAGCGCTTTCTTTTGTGGTGATGACGTTTTCTTTGTTCCTCTTACTCTCCTGTGCTGACTTCCTTTTGTTTGTGGATTATTTTTCATTTCTTTTGTTTTTGTTTTTATTGAGACTTTATGTTTTTCTTCTTTATTTTGATGAGTAGGTTTGTTAACTTTCTTTGTGGTTACCTTGAAATTTACCCTTATCTTCCTAGATTTGACCAGTCTATTATTACTTGGTATCGCCTTGCCTTCCTCTCCATTAGAAGGTTCTATACCTACACCATTTATTCCCTCTTTTGTTGTTCTGATGCTGTTGTCATTCACAGATTAAACTCTCCGGTTCCCTGCTGTAATTCTTTTGGTTCTGCATAGTCCTTAAGAGTTCATTTCCTAGGTGGGTATCTGGCTAGTAGAATCCTGTGTCCTATATTCAGCTTGCTCTCAGATTGAAGGACTCCCTTTAATAGGTCTTGTAAGTTTGGTTTGGTTTTTACATATTCCCTTAATTTCTGTTTATCTGGAAATGACCTAATTTCACCATCATATTTGAATGAGTTTTTTGCAGGATATATTATTCTCGGCTAGCAATTTTTTTCTTTCAAGGTTTTATATATGTCATCCCACTGCCTTGTGGCCTGCAGGGTTTCTGCCAAATAATCTGAGCTTAGTCTTATTGTTTCTCTTCTGTATGTGACTTTTGTTTTTCTCGAGCTGCTCTCAGGATTCTTTGTCTTTGGTTTTAGCGAGTGTGATTATGATATGCCTTGGTGATTTTCTTTTGGGTTCTATCCTACATGGGGTTTGTTGAGCCTCTTGGATGGTCAGCTTTTCATCTTCCACGATATTGGGAAAGTTTTCTGTCAGCAATTCTTAAACGATCCTCTCTCTGTTTTCTGTTTTCTCCCCATCCTGGAACACTGATCAGTCGCAGATTTTTGCTTTTGATCGTATCCCACATAATTCTCAGGTTTCTTCATTTTTCTTTGTTCTTTTTTCTGATTTTTCCTCAGAGTTGTACCCAAGTGTTCGTCTTCAATTTCGCTGATCCTATCTTCCATCATTTCAAACCTGCTCCTCAGCCCTTCTATGACACTGTCCATTTCTGAAATCTTGTTGTTTATCTTTTGGATTTCTAATTGTTGTTTTTGTATGATTTCTAGTTGTGAATTTATTTTAGCATTTTGTTCCTGTATTATTCTAATTCTTCCATTTTTTGTCTGCCTTTTCCATGAATTTGTCTATTTTTTCCTCATTTCTGTCTGCTTTTTGCTTCAACTCTTGGATAATTCTGAAAACTAGAGATCTGAATTCCCTATCAGTTAGGTCTAGTGCCTTTACTTCTACTGGAAGGTCATCTGGTGTCTTATTTTGGACGCCTACTGGAACCATCCTGTCCTGTTTTTGTAAATGTTTTGATATTGTCTGCTGTCTTCAGGGCATTTAGTGGTTATTTTCTTCGTTTATTGACTGTAGATTTGTTTGTTTCGTCCTGCTTTTCTGTTTTATTTGGTTACGTCTGAGCAGGTGGGCTGTGCATTCTTTGTTGTTTGCTCGCCTGTGTGCACCATACTTTTCACCTCCTTCTCCAATGGGCAGGGTCAGTCACTCAGGTATGGTATAACAGGTCAGGTCCAGCTGAAGGGGAGTTGCTGGGATAGGTTGTTTGTGGCACATACCAGGGCTGACAGTGCGGAGTGGGAATCAGTGCAGGGCAGGTTCCAGTAGGCTGTGCCTGTGCTGCTTGGGAGTGTGATGTTCAGCACATGGTGCAGGTAGGCAGGAAGGAAGGGGTAGATTGTGATGTGTGGAGCTAAAATGGGTATGGGAAAGTTGAGAGAGAGGAGAGAGAACAGGAGCCAAAAACACACAAACAAAAAAGAGTGCTAAGAGAGCTTGCTCTTGGAGTGGAGAGATGAAAGACTGAGAAATGGGTAAAAACAAAAATAAAAAAAATAAGGGTAAAAGAAAAAAATGAATAAATCAAGAGACTGGAAATGAAGAAAGACAAAAATGGAATAAGAGAGAGAAGGAAACAACACAAAGAAACAAACAAACAAACAAACAAAATACTAAATAGGCAATAGATAAGTGGTACCTTGGGTGAGAGGTGAGATAGTACACAGTACTGGGGAAACTAACACAACCTGCACAAGGAAAGGTCATGGAGGCCCTATAGACACATCCAAACCCCCCGAGGGACTGAGTTGTTGGACGGAGGGCTCTGGGGACCATGGTCTTGAGGAACATCTAGCTCAATTGGCATGACACTACTTATAAAGATAATGCTCTACATTCTACCTTGGTGAGTAGTGTCTGGGGTCTTAAAAGCCTATGAGCGGCCATCTAAGATACTCCACTGATCTCATCCCTTCGGGAACAAGGGAGAACGAAGAGAACAGGATACAAGGAAAAGATCAGTCCGAAGGACTAATGGTCCACAGCTACCAAGGCCTCCACGGGACTGAGCCCAGTACAGCTGGATGGTGCCCGGCTACCACCAATGACTCCTCTGACCAGGATCACAACAGAGGGTTCTGGGCAGAGCTGGAGTAGGATGTAGAGCATAATTTTAACTCCCCCCCCCCCCAAAAAAAAGAAGACCAGATTTACTGGCCTAAAGAATACTAGAGAAACCTCGAGAGTGTGGCCCCCAGACACCCTTTCAGCTCAGAGGTGAAGTTACCTTCGAGGTTCGATGTTAAGCCTGGGAATGGATACCCCAGGAAAACTAAATGGGACTAACGAGGTACAGGAGTCCGGTGACAAGGGCCAGAAGGCAGAGGGAGAGTAGGAAACTGATGATAAGGAACACAAATTGAATAAGGACACTGTCGATGTATTGTGAGATTGTTGACCACTGCTATAGGGCAACATTTGTAGTAACTATTAAATGGGAGGCTGTTTTGTCCTGTAAGCCTTCATCTTGGGCGAGAATGGCAGCACAATTGGAAGAGCATAGTCAATATCACTTAAATGTGTAAGTAAAAAGTTTTGAAATGGTGTTTAAATAAAATAAAAATAAATAAATAAATAAACAAACGAGACTAAAGAGGTACAACAGTCCACTGACAAGGTCCAGAAGACAGAAGGGGACAAGGAAGCCCCCTGGTGATAGGGAACACAAGGTGGAGTAAGGATATTCTTGATGTGCTGTGAGATTGTTAACCATTGTCATAGGGCAACATGTGTAGTAACTGTTAAATGAAAAACTATTTTGTTCTGTAAGCCTTCATCTTAAGTGAGAATAACAGCACAGTTGGAAGAGCGTAGTCAATGTCACTGAACTGTGAATGTAGAAATTTTTGAAACGGTGTATCTTTGGCCATCTGTAATTTTCATCAAAAAAAAAAAAGGGTTGAGAATTTAGAGGCTTAATACGTTGTGGGGTTGTTAACCAATGTCATAGAACAACATGTGTACTACTATTTCATGAGAAACTATTTGCTCTGTAAGCTTTCACCTGAAGTACAATAAAATATGTAAAAAAAAATAAAAATAAAAAAAACCCAAAACCAAAAAGAAGAAAAAAGAAATGCCCCCAGGGAAGTCCCTGTGCATCTGTGCAGAGTAAGGGAGTAGCTTCCAAGCTGCGTGGTACTGCCCAGCTAGAAGCAGCTCCCAAGCCGAGAAAAGAAAAAGAAAACAAACAAATCAAAACAGAACAAATCAGAGCAAACAAACAAACAAAAAAGCCCTGAGGGTCCCACCAGCGTGACGGCACAGGCCAGGAAGCAGTTTCACAGTCAAGCGGTGTTTCGTAGCCTTTCAGGAAAAAGCAATGATGGCGCACGGAGCCAGGTATTTGAGAGAAAGGAGAGTGAGGTGGTGAGAGGTAAGGAAGAAATGTAAAGAAGTGGAAAAAAGCAACACCAGCAGCCAACAAAAGGCACTCGGAGAGCCGGCCAGTGTGGGTGGGTGGAATCCAAGTGACACTGGGGTGAAGCTGGTGATTCCCAGCCAAGACACTGTGGCTGCAGGAAGCAGAGGAGGCTAAGTGGGGATGAAGAAGAGTGGGGGATGGGAAAGTCTATATCACTGGTTACTGCTTGTTCTGTCTCCTGCTGGAAGCTCCGTGAAGTTGCTTCTCATTCCCCTGTTCGCTGATCTCCGATAGGAGCCCAAGATGGGGGATCCGTGCTGCAGTAGCTGATAGAGGACCTTTGCACGTTATCTCTCCTCGCTCTCTGTTCTCGGTAAGTTTCTTATTCCATTCGGTGCTTGGCTGAGTTCTTTATCTCTTCATTTGATGCTCAGGGCTTCAGGAATGACGTGTGACTCTGTCTGACTTAGTTTTTCTGATCTTTGCAGCGGAGGGACGGCGTGGTGCTTCAGACTAAAGTGCCATGTTGCCCAGAAGTCTGTGCTTATGTGTTTATAGGCATATATTGCTTTATAATTTAGAAAAACTTTTAATACAAAGGATAAAATAAAACATGCTACATTCGCAATAAAATTCCATAACAGAACACTGTACTTCTGAAGGTTTTTCGAATTTCCATGGGTACATACTTCTTTATCTTAGTCAACCTGGCTATCTATGCTTAAAATCAAGTTACATAGTAAAAACTTCCTGAAATTAAGTCAAGGACAGAAATATACTTAACTCATGGTTCAGATAAATTTATCAATGTGAATCAACATTTTCCTAAATGTGTAATGAACTGGTTTAAGAACTGAAGCACTCTTGCCTAGAATTACCAGATTGTATATTTCTGATACAACTCTGATTTTTTTTTTGTTAATGGAAGTTATATTAAATTAATAAACTTTTCTGATTCAACTGCAAAATCATCATTTCCTAGTACTTTTCCAGTTCATTTTTTTAAGTGGATTGGTTTAAAAATATACCCAGTACAAACTGTATAGTAAACTTTACTACCAAATGCTTTCAAACTTCGCAAATTAATTTATTTATTCAATGGCTCCTAGCCTCCCCGGAGGCGCACGAATGGTTTGATATAAGACACTTATAGGACAAACACTCAAGAGACAATTGATGAAGACGGTTTTCCTGTTCACCACCTCCAGCATCTTCTGCTTTTTAGAAGAGACAAAATCCAAGTAAAACATGACCCCCACAAACAGTACAGAAATTTGCAAACAAAATTATCTGGAGGAGTAAGATTGGTTATACTTGAAGGTGAGATTCTGAGATACTTTTGTTTTCTATGTTTGAATGTTGAATAATAAGCACATATTACTTTGGAAGCAAAAATAATAGCTTTAAATGTTCGTTGATTTTGACAAAAACTGGTAAAGACCTTGTTAATGTTACATCATGTTTAAAATAAAGATAGATTAAGCAAAATATAACTGTTTTACTTGAAGTAGATGCTAGTTATCAAACACTGAATAAAATTAAATTTTGTGTTCTTATGGTTGTTTTCACTGCCTATGAGTATAAAATAATATTTCTCTAGAAGACTGATCCACGTCTTCTCCCCAAAGTATAAATATGCTCCTGTTAACTATACGTGAATAAAACTGTCACACTTCCTGTGTGCCAAAAGTACCAGATATTACAGTATGATAAGCACAGTTAAAGATGATACTTTAAATGATGCTATCAACCTTAATAATGATCATTTAGAAAGTAAAATTCACTATTTCATGTTACTACTACTGAAAACAAAACAAAAATCAGTTAATCTGCTTTATTTTATACAGTCAGTGAAACAGCTTGAAGGTTTCATCTTGAAAAGGAAAATGTCAAAAATTTAAAATCTCCATGTCTCACCAGTGATGTTGATAATTCAGTAACATGCTTTTTTTCAAGAATTCTAGCTTTTGTCTGTCTTCAGCTTTCTCTGTGTGGTATGTTTTCGTACAAACGAGCGTACAGGTCTCCTCCTTATTAAATTTGAACTGCATTAAAACAAAGTGGAAAGTAAATTAAGAAAAAATATTCAGGTCCTTCATAGGTACACCATAAATAGTGTAAAATTACCGATTTCATTAAATTACTTAAGTGCATTCATATCAGCAAAATAAACATTTTAAAATTCCTTGTAGCTCAAACAGATTTAAATTTCAATTGTAATCCATCTCTAAAAAGCTGCAATCTATTTTCCTTTTGATAACTATGTTTTTCTTTTTTTGATAATCCCAATATACACACCTTCAAAATGTAAATGAATCCAGAAGGAAAAAAAAAATCACATGTAGAACAAAATGCACAGTAATTACTCTACATACAGTAGTGTCCTATGATCACATTTTAGAAATTCTGGAGTTGATGACTTTCTAGTAACAAGCAGAAAAATTTCTATATTCATTCAATAAATACCGTATTTTACACAAATAATGCACACCTTCTACGTTTGTTTGCCGACTGCGCCCTCCCCCGAGAGGTATTTTTGTAAGCATGCTATGCTAATTTTTTTTACAGCAACATGTAAAAAAAAAGTTGGCATAATGGTACTTATGAAAATAGCCGGGGGAGGGGGTGTGGTTGGCAAACAAACACAGAAGACAAGTGTTATTTGCGTAAAATTACCTTATATGTTAAGTGCTCCCAATGTACCAGGTGATGGATAACCTGCAGCTAACAAGATAGACTGACACAATAAAAAGTTGAATTTGGATGTATAAAATCAGGATAAACATGATTCTTTTTACATACCTTTGAAAAGACTGTCAATTTTCGGGTTCTTACTTAATAGTAAAGTTGAAACAAACCAAAAATTGGTAATTTTTTTTTAAACCAAAATTAAAAAACTAAGGAGTCCTTCAACATGCATTCAGTTTTGGAATCCAGCACTTATTTCACATGCGTGAAAATAATGATATCCACAGTGTATCATACAATTGGGTTTATTGTAAACTATCAGGACCCATTTATGTCTTAAAGAATATATCTCCCAGTTTTCAGAAAGCTGTAATTTACTAAACTACTTATATTGACAGTCCATGATCCATGATTATATATCTTTTAGTAATTCAAACTCTGTAACCAGTGGTTAAAAAAAAAAAAAAAAGAAAAAACCAACTACTTGCCTTTTACTTCTAGGCAGTCCATTCTTTTATGCAGTATATAGTAACATCCCTAAACCAGTTCCTGTGCATTAGCTGACAAATGACTGTTTCAAGGGTAGTCCACTACTGCCACTTGTCAGTCAAGGGTTTAGTTTTGGCTACACTGCTACTCTGTCAATACAGCAAAGTAGTATTTGTGCAAAATTTGATATTTTTAACCTTACAGGTTCATTTTCAAAAAGGGGGGGGGGGAGGATACACACTAAAGAACCAGAGGCACAGGTGTCAGAGTTAAAAAAATAAATTTAGTAAAAAGTGAAATAAACCTGACAGAAAACAACAAATATGTATCATCCCGCCTTCATGAAATATTAGACTAGACAAGTGTATGGAGACAGAAAGCAGATTAGAAGTTACCAGGGGCTGAGGAGAGGAGAAAATGAGGAGCTACTGATTAATGGGTAGAGTTTCTATTTGGGCTGATGAAACAGTTTTGGAAATACATGGTGGCGAGGGTTGCACAACATTGTGAATATAATTAATGCCACTGAATTATATACTTAAAAAATGGTTAAAATGGCAAATGGTTAAAAATTTTAAAAATAAAATAAATACATCTAGCAGAGATAGACATTATTATTGTATTAAAAGTGACAAATCTCACACCTCAAGCCAATGCTCGCTGGCTTTAGGTCAACTGTGTTCAATTGTGAAGGAAAATATCAAAACTAAAGGTGATATTCCACAATAATAGTTAACACATATTTAGTGCTTTCTATGTTCTATGCGTGTTATTTATATATATGAAACTTTATTTATCTTCCCAACAATCCTATGAAGTAGGTACTCTTATTCATCTTTTACAGATTAGGAAAACTGAAGCACAAAAAATTAAGTTACACATAACATGGCAGAACCAGGCTTTAACCCAAACAAGTTAAGCCCTAGAGAAAATGCTCTTAATCATTACACCCTGTTGCCTCTCCCTATAAAACGTTTAGTTGGGAACTGAATTTTATAATATTTTATATCATGTTTAGCTATGGATTTAACAGTATTTTACATTATGATTAGTTAAGGATTTTTAAAAAAAAATACTTTTAGCTCCCAAGGGGACAAAATTCTCCTTATGAGCCTATTATTGTTCCACTTTTATATAATCATTAAAATACAAAAAACAAAGGATTTAACTTATTCAGAAAAATGCTTTGCTGTATCATTTCTCTTGAATTATTTCAGTGAGGGTTTAAAATTCTTTCTGGAATAATTTTATGGAAGTCATTAAATCAAATACTTTATCAAATCCAGCTCCATCTTGTTATGACACTGTGGCAAATTGCTTAATCTATCTTACCTTCAATTACCTTATGTGTCAAATGGGTTTAATAATATCTGTCTTGCAGGGTTGTTGGATTAAATACAGTAAAATATGTGCAAAACACTTAGCATGCTGACTGACAATCACAGATATTCACTAAATGGTAGTTATTGTTATGTACCTCATCATCATCTTTTAGTAAATGGCAGAGAAATTATAACAAAGTCCTACAAATTCTGACGGAGACCCAGAACGCTGCATGTTCCTGGTTATATATCTTATCTATTCAACTTTTTCTACCTTGAAACCATGGCGACTAATCTCATTATGTCTCTTAACCCTGTTGATACTAGTCACCATAGTAAGCCCAGGTTTTCCACATCTCTTTCCTTTCCCATACTTCAATACCAAGACAGACATACACGTTTCCCTTTCTGACCCCCATCTCCTACACCTCCCCAATTTCTTAAACCCTTCCCTATGCCCTTTGGAACTCACTGTGTCATCAGCAGAACCTCCTTTGCGTTTTCAGCCTCATCTCAGAATGTTCTCTGAAACGTGTTCTAATGGAAACTTGACTCTCCCAAAGGTGCTGCCTCTGCTGCAGTCCGCTCAAGCGGTGGTTTTTTTCTCTCACATGGCCCAGAGCACTGGGCTAGACCATTCTTCCTCCCTCCTGAAACCCCCCAGCTTTGACCCTCATGTCATCACACTACACCACGCACTATTCCTTCTTGCTGCTGTCATCCACTGACCACAGGTCACTGCCCCTCATTCCTTGAAAATTTTAGTTCCTGACTGTCACTTGCCAACATCACTCCTTGCTCCTGATTCTTAGTGATCTCAACATTTACACAGATTACCTTCCAGCATCATGTCCACATTCTCTGCCTTCCCTCCAGTTACTATGGATGAACTAGCTTACCAACGCCAACCTCTCCACACATACAGTAGATCCCATTCCTTCTTGCCTATATAAGCACATACTCAACAATTCTTCCTCTCCTGAACTATCACTTTTCCCATCTCTATGGGATCATTCCCATCAGCCCATCAGTATACAACATTTTAAAAAAATATATAAGTTCTCTTTGACACAAAATCATCCTCCAGCTACCACTCTTCTTCTTTCATTGCCATTACAAGTCCTCAGAAGAGCTGTATAAAGGCCCATCTGCAACTGGTCTTTCCATTCTCTCTCCACTTGGCTTTTCCACCCAAGTTGCTTTCTCATCAGTGATCCCCAGATATCTCAACTCAATGGTCAGTTCTCGGTCCTCATCCTTCCTGATCTGTTAGTAACAGAATCAATCCCTCCTCCCAGAAACACTTTCTTATCTTGGCTTCCATGGGACCACACTCTCCCAGTTTTCCTCCTTTTGCACTACTGGCTTCTTCCCAGTCTGCTTTGCTGGATCCCCACCATCTTCCTGACCCATTAACAGCTGAGTGCCCCAGGGCTCAATCCTTGGATTTCTTCTCTTCTTTATCTATATCCACTCCCTTGGGGATCTCATCAATTCCATGACTTCAAATACCATCTATCTATCTATCTATCTGTCTGTCTGTCTATACATACCACACACTGATGATTCTCAAATATATATAGTCAGTATCTATATAAGATATGTATATTTGAGAATCAACAGTGTGTAGTATATACATTATCTCCAGCCTGAACTCCTCCTCCAAACTCCAGACACTACTCACCTGTGTACTCAACATCTCTACTTGGATACCCAATAAGTACCTTAAACTTACCATGTCTAAAACTAACTCTTCCCCACCCCACCCCCAAAAACTGCTCTTCCCACAGACTCTCCCATCTCAGAAAACAGGAACTCTATAACCCACATCCCATCTCTCAACAAATTCTGTTGGCTCCACCTTCAAAATATAGGCAGATTCTGAGCACTTCACAACTCATTTCCCACTACCACCATGGTCTAAGCCAACATCAGGTTACACCTGGATGATTACAAAAGCCTCCTAACTGGTCTCCCAGCTTCTTCCTTGCCCTCCCATGGTCCATTTTCAACACAGCAGCCACAGTGATCCTGTTAAAATCTAAATCTACTCAAAACCCTCCACTGCTAACCATCTCATCAGATATAAAGGCCCAAGTCCTTACAACGGCCTTTAAGCCACTATATGATGTGACCTTGTTACTTCCCTGATTTCATTTCCTACTATTCTCTGTTTTGCTCACCTGCTTGAGCTGCATTGACTTTTTTTTGTACTGTGAACACACCTGGTAAGCTCACACCCCGGGACCTTTGCATTTGCTGCTCTCTTCACCTAGATCATCCTCCCCCAGATATTCACACGGCTCACTCCCTTACTTGCTTCAGGTCTTCTACTCAAATATCACCTTCTCAGTGAGCTTTCCCTGACCTATTTGCAACTGCAAATTCCCCATCTACTTTCCCTGATTTATTTTCATGGAGAGTTCTTTTATTAGCAACTGATCCACTATATATTTTATTTATTTAGTCTTCTCCCCACCAGAATGTAAGATCCAGGAGAGCAGCGATTTTTGTCTTGTTCACTGCTGTATCCCACACCTCCCACAGTGCCTAGCATATGGAAGGCATTCAATGAATGTATTAACTGAGCAAATAAATAAATGAGTGGTTAGATTTGAAATGAGATTTTATGAGCCTATGAAATGTGACTCCAGCTTCCATAACGCAGACAATGTCTTGCATTGCGGTTTTCCTGACCCAAGCTGAAGTCATAGATAAAAAACAGTAAAGCAGACTTGGGGTTTTGTTTTGCTTCTAGCTGTTACCCCCCTTTTTTTTTTTTTTTTTAAATATTTTATTGTACTTCAGGTGAAGGCTTACAGAACAAACAGTTTCTCATGTAACAGTAGTACACATGCTGTTTTATGACTTTGGTTAACAACCCCACAACATTTTAACCCTCTGAGTTCTCAGCTTTTTTTTTGGTGAAAATACACATAGCCAAAGATACACCATTTCAAAACTTTTTACATACACATTTAAGTGACACTGACTATGCTCTTCCAATTGTGCTGCCATTCTCGCCCAAGATGAAGGCTTACAGGACAAAACAGCCTCCCATTTAACAGTTACTACAAATGTTGCCCTATAACAGTGGTTAACAATCTCACAACACATCAACAGTATCCTTACTCAACTTGTGTTCCTTATCATCAGCTTCCTACTCCCCCTCTGCCTTCTGGCCCTTGTCACTGGACTCCTGTACCTCGTTAGTCTCATTTAGTTTTACTGGGCTATCCACTCCCAGGCTGAACAGTGAACCTCGAAGGTAACTTCACCTCTGAGCTGAAAGGGTGTCTGGGGGCCACACTCTTGAGGTTCCTCCAGTCTCCTTTAGGCCAGTAAATCTGGTCTTTTTTTTTGGGGGGAGTTAGAATTATGCTCTACATCCTTCTCCAGCTCTGTCCAGAACCCTCTGTTGTGATCCTGGTCAGAGCAGTCAGTGGTGGTAGCCGGGCACCATCTAGCTGTACTGGACTCAGTCCGGTGGAGATCTTGGTAGCTGTTGTTACCACTGTTTTTAATGCAGATCTTAAATATCGTACAATTTTTGAAAATAAAGTACTTGAGAATCAATAATGAAATGGAAAATATGACCTATGACCGTATGAAAAGTTAAATGATACAGAAGAAAATAAAATGAGAAGTCAGTCTCTTTTCCTTCCAGTTCCATTTCACAGTTTCTTGTTAATGTTTCTGGAAATTTTTATGTACTTACAAACATATATAAATAAAATTACATATATATTTTATATTTTAACATATTAACCTACACTTTTTTTAAAAAACTTTTTACCTTGGGCAGAAGGAGCCCTGGTGGCACGGTGGTTAAGTGCTCAGCTGCTAAGCGAAAGGTTGTCATTTCAAACCCACTAGCTGCTCTGCGGTTGAAAGATGTGGCAGTCTTACAAGCATTTATAAATAAAATTACATTATTTATATATGACTTGGGATAAAAATCTGATCTTTTAGCCTCATCTTTCTGTTTACCTATGCCTTGGTTTAATAAATGCCTGCACTGTTTCCTTAAACTTGGGCTTAAAGAATTTGTTTTAGCACAAATCTTGATCCTAAAAAATTCTAAGAAACTCAGGGAAAATGTTAGGTGCACACCTGTCTCCATTTAAAAGCACTCTTTCAGTTCTTCTATTTTACGTCAACTCCTAGGGTTAAATCTGAAAAGCACCAGGCCTAAGAGGGTCCTTTGAATAAGCTACACAGTCTTTACACATAAATAGAAATATAACTCATAGAGGATCTTACTAAGAGAAGTAATATGCCTTTAAAGTCTGCCCTGAGAGGACAAAGCCTTTCCATGGGTTGGGACACTTCACTGGCTTTCCCTTTATGATTCCGGGTAGGGGCTGTTTACTGTTAAGAGATCACTACAGTCCCTTACATTCACTGATGGTGCTACTGACCTTCTTCCCTTTCATCATTTCTCAAGGCCAAGGCATAGGTAAACAGAAAAGTGGAGCTGAGAGAATACAGGAATATATGAGTTGATCACATAATTTAAGCAATATGGCTGTAAATTACCGTCTGCTATAAAAAAAATGTGGTAACTTTCAGTGTAGTGACTTTGAAAATATCGTATCAGGAAGATGTTACACAATTAACATGCCCGCCCTACTCAACGCTACCCGTGCACATACAATGAGTTTCTTCTTTTCCCAAATGACTTCATGCCATTAGGTCTTTGGGGAAAAGAAAAAAAAATTACTAGCATTTCTTGGGTATGAATTTTCATATTAGAATATGTAAAAAATTACCAGCATTTCTTGGGTATGAATTTTCATATTAGAATATGTATAATTATGACTGAAAACTATAAACCTGTAGTGGGTTAAACTTGCACCACTATGTGTCTTTCCCCACGAGCACTTCACAGTGTAGGAACAGGTGCTGGGGGGAATATGATGGTCAATGGAACTAATCAAGCCTTGAGAATTTGCCAGACAGGTGCTTAATGTAATAAAGTACCAAGAGGGGTAGGGGTGCTTAGTGAGAAAGCGGGGAAGGAGACTAACCATGGGATCTAAGCCATATAAGAGGAGGATATGACACCAAGAGAGGGAGCTGTTAGGCTGGGGGGAAAACTTGGGGTATAATTAAAACCCATTGCCTCTGAGTCAATTCCAACCCATAGCGACCCCACAGGAAGGAACAGAACTGCCCCATACGGTTTCAAGGCTGTGAATCTTTGCAGAAGCAGACTGCCACATCTCTCTCTCTCGTGAAGCGGCTGGCAGGTTTGAACTGACAACCTTTCGGTCAGCAGCTGAGCGCTTAACCACTATGCCACCAGGGCTGCTTTAGCCCAAGGTAGAAAGTTTAAAAGAAAAGGTGCAGAATACTATATATGTAATAAATAATATAATAACAAATATATAGAAGAATATTATAATATAAACATAAATATAAATAATAATAATATATATGTAATTTTATTTGTATATGCTTGTAAGTGCATAAAAAATTTCAAGAAAGATTAACAAGAAACTATGAAATGGAACTGGGAGGAAGACAGTTACTTTTCATTTTATTTTCTTCTGTGCCATTTAATTTTTTATTTGGCCATATGTCATTTTTATAAACTAATATTTTTAAAAGAGAGAGATAACTGTTCTTCGTGCTGTAGGAGGACAGATATAAAGTGAACAGCGGATTGTGCAAAGCGAAAGGTTAATAGATTTAAAAGGTAGAGTAAGTCTGGGTGATGAAGAAGTACATATATGAAGGGAGTATTTTATTTTGTGCTTAGTTTGTTTGGTTTAAC
This sequence comes from Dugong dugon, assembly GCA_030035585.1. NCBI lineage: Eukaryota > Metazoa > Chordata > Mammalia > Sirenia > Dugongidae > Dugong > Dugong dugon. The sequence continues at coordinate 15,674,183 of CM057479.1, forward strand.
TGATATCCTAAATATGTATTCAAAGATGTTCCAAATATACTTTCAATGGTCAAAACAGAAAGGTTAGCTTATGAAAACATGAGAGCCCAAGGCCTAACATTATATTTGCCAAAACAAAAAAGTCTATTGGTGCTGTTCACAAAGAAGGGGAATGAGATTCAGAAGCAGCCGGACAACTCTTCATGACTGAAAGCTGGGTTCCAGGTCCCTCTGTGAGGTGGAGCAGGGGCCTGAGCACTCTTCTTCATGCCACTGCTTTACCAGTTACAACACTGGTTGTATGGATGCTCGTTGAGATAGACATATCCATGATATATTGTGAGAACGAAAAGGATCTTTACAAACTGTGATTTTAAGAAGTTATTCCTGGATACAAAAGGAAAATGAATTCTACCTTAGCTATGAGAGCTAAGTTATTTAAAGCTTTTCTCTTAAAAAAAAAAATTTTTTTTTTAACTAATTAATTTTTATATAATACTAAATACAAACCTTGTATGGTGAAGGTTCAATTCTTTCCCCAAATAATACCTGACCAAGATTTTCAGATGGGCGTTTTCCTTCTGATGCTTGGCAAAAATCAAACCTGGGGGAAAGAGCATTTAAATTTTTAAGTCTAAAAGGAAACACTGAAATACCAAACACCTAGTCTATCTTGAGAGCAGATCATGTACTGATCATGCCAATAGCTCTTGTAGATGAGTAAGAAATATATTCACACTCTAAGTTTTGTGTAGCACACCTACCCAAAACAAAACAAACCCCTGAAAATTATGCCTTAGAATGCTTTGATTTCTGAATAAATACTCTTAAAAAACCAAACCCCTTGCCGTCGAGCTGATTCTGACTCATAGCGACCCTACAAGACAGAGTAAAACTGCCCCATAGGGTTTCCAAACCTGTAAATCTTTATGGAAGGAGACTGCCATATCCTTCTCCTGCAGACTGGCTGGTGGGTTTGAACTGCTGACCTTTCCGTGTGCAGACAAGCACTCAACCACTGCACCACCAGGGCTCCTTATAATACTCTTAACCCATAATATTTTTGTTCATTCCAATGATAAGATAATGCATCCTTGTTTATCAAGCAAATTTTGCACAATGTATCTCCTTTAGTCAAAACTTTCTAATCCAAATCTTTACTTAAAAATGACAGTTCAGGAAGATGTGTCAAGTTTACCTGGGGTTCTGCATCATCCTGACACACTGACCAATACACCCCAATATGAGAAGCATGGCTAGACAGACCCTATGAGAGCCTGGAGCTATAGAGAAGCCAAATTCAGTCAGCTGTGAATTTCTCCCTGTGTTTTAATTCTCTTGTATTACTGTTGTTAGTTGGGGTTGAGTCAATTCTGAGTCAAGGTGAATCCACGCATGCAGAGTAGAACTGCTCCATAGGGTTTTCAAGGCTGTGACCTTTGGGAAGCCGATCACCACGCCTGTCTTCTAATGGGCCTCTGGATGGGTTCAAACCACCAACCTTTTGGCTAGTAATGGAGTGCTTAACCATCTGCATGACCCAGCTGCCTCCATGTAATACCAACCAGATTTTAATAAAGTTTTGTTTAAATGTTACAGCTTAATTGCAGCTTGGCTATAGAAGATTAAAGGACAGTTCTGTGTTCACCCTGGAACAATACGGGGAGCACCTGAGGCCAGTACAGTGATGGCAACAAATTAGTGAGATGCTAACAGAAAGATGAATCTCAAGTAATTAAATAAGACTGTGGCTGAGGAAAAACAAAACAAAACAGCTGTGGCTGGGGCATCCCCAAATGAAGACTCTTCACCTACTTAATGTAAGATATCAATTGACTTTGCCTAAGAATACCCACGAAGATTTAGGTACAAAGATGTTTGTTTATCTAACAAAATGAGCAAACAAAAACTAGAGAAAGCGTTTACATTTCTAATCGTTAAATAAATTATGGTCAATCCATACATGACACTCTCTTCTCATATTTAGGCATATGGATTCTTAAAGGATATTCTTGCTGTTCTGTGTGTGCTTTTCTCTGCACTAAGCGTACATTTTCTTTCAAAACTTTTAGATGCCAAAGAAATTTAGAAGCCAAGAAAAAGTCAGGAACTACGTTTTCAACCTAATATAGTATACAGTGGTCAAATGAATACGGTAAACTGTGGTTATATGTACGAAGGTGTTCATGTAACGTTTTTTACAATAATATAAAACTGGTAACAATCAAGTGTTTATAAATACGGAATGAGTGAAAAAAATTCATACCTGGAATCTATACAACGGAATCAATACAATCTCTACAATGAAACAGCAAGCAGCTACTAAAAAGACTGAGGAAGCTGTATATGTATTGAGATAGATGTCCACAACAAATTCAGTGAGAAAAACAAAGTGCAAATCAGATAGAACAGTACAAGCTTACTTTGGTTTAAAACAAAAACACAGCAACATGTGTATGTATATTAGGTTATTCAGAGGAAAAAATGTGGAGGAATAGACATCAAAGTAGTTATTTCTGGGGATTGATTATGTGGAACATAGAAATTTTGTTTAAAAACACACAGGTTTTTTAATAATTAAAAATAAAAAAAAAATAAAATGGCTTATTATCTAGTCAGGTAAAAAGGAAATTCACTATTTTAGCTGGTATTTCTGTATACTCACAGCGACATATAACAAAGATCACATTTTAACCCTACTTTCAAAGTAAAGGAATTGACTCGATGGCAACCAGTTGTCTTACTGGTTGGAAGTAAAGAACACTTCTTAAAAAATGTTTTTAGGCTCCCTACAGTTTTAAATATAAATTTATCTATAACAGTAGAGAAAACTAAGGTCTAAATATACAAAATTCTGATGAGTCAACATAAAATTTTCCATAAAAACCAAGCTGAAAAACTTACGCTGTATATTCATAAGGAAGAACAGATTCCACCGAGTCAAGCCTGTTCACAAACAGTTCTATTTCAGCCTGAAATGAGAAAACACATAGTGAGAATATAATCAACTGCAGTAGAAGACTTAAGTCATGCTTCTAGAACGGAAAAAAATTTGACATATGAAATTCTATTGTATCCAATTGTTTTAGTTACCTAGGGCTGCTATAACAGAAATACCATAAAAATGCGTGGCTTTAACAAACAGAAATTTACTTTCTCAGAGTTTAGGAGGCCAGAAGTTCAAATTCAAGGTGCCAGCTCCAGGGGAAGGCTTTCTCTCTCTGTCGGCTCTGGAGGAAGGTCCCTGTCTCCGTAAGCTTCTGCTCCTGGGTGATCTTTATGTGGCCTGCCATCTCTCTTTCCTCATCTCTGCTTCTTTTGCTTCCTTAATCTCTTATATCTCAAAAGGGACTGACTCAAGACACACCCTACACTAATCCTGCCTCATTAACATAACAAAGACAACCCATTCCCAAATAGGATTATAACCACAGGTATAGAAGTTAGGATTTACAACACATATTTCTGGGGGACACAATTCAATCCATAACACCAATCCAATTAAAACAACTCTCTTATAAATTCACTCATTAAGTGGATTTACATGCATTTAAATTATACCAAAATAATTCACAGTTGCAAATGTCTCCAATATTTTTAAATGTTTTAAGCTCTAAAATTTCTAAAAACTTAAACATATTTTAACTAAAAGCATTTATCACATTAATAAATGTGTCTTAAAAAATCTAGTTTCCCAATCTTTCATTCTGAAGTACAAAAATATTTTTTATACAATTTTTAAAACATTCTCACAGCCACCAAAAAATGATGCCAAGTTGGTAAGAAATTTCTAGATCAACTATAGTAGAAGTACAATCACATGCACATGTCCACTCTTAATTAAGCAGACAGATGATGACAACATGGTCTAACTTTGTTGTTGTTCCACTGAGTTGACTCCGACTCATAGTGACCCTATATGACAGAACAAACTTCTCATAGGGTTTTCTAGGCTGTAATCTTTATGGTAGCAGGTAATCAGGTCTTTTCTCCTGCAGAGCTGTTGGTGGATTCAAACTTTTGGTTAGCAGCCAAGGGCTTAACCATTGTGCCACCAGGGCTCCTTGGTCTAACTTTAGAGGATTGCTTTGATCAAACTGAGAATGCTGAACTACAAGGAAATATCAGTGAAGAAGTTCACAAAGAGCACATGAAGCTCAACAATATGGGAGGAGAGAAAAACTGTATTAACTTCCTAGTATATATGGGCAAATTTAAAGCTACTATCTTCCTATTGAAGCTCCCAAACTTTTTCCCAGTGTAGTTGAATTCCACAGGATGCATAACATTCACCCAAGCATTTACCACCTTCTCAACAGGGGCTCATTACTATTCATGATGATTTTTCAGTCGAGCAATTTGTGCTCTGAAGTACTTTTGATGCAAACCAAAAACGGTTAAATAAGAGCAGTTTACCTGGGAATGAATCTTTTTTTTTAATAAAGTTAGATCTCTATGGCTCTCTCTGGACTTTGATCACGTGGTACATAAAGCCGCATTTGTAATTTTGATCTAACTAGCATAGGCAGCATCCTCTATACTTGCCAACGTCCCTGCAAGTGAGATGTTTAATGTACATTTAAAACAAACCGCACCATCAAATATGGTACGCACTAGCTGCACAAGGCTATTGTTGTTGTTAGTCCGTGTTACAGATTGAATCGTATACCCCTAAAATGTGTGTCAACTTGGCTAGGCCATGACTCTCAGTATTGTGTGGTTGTTCTCCATTTTGTGATCTGATGTAATTATCCTATATATTGTAAATCCTAACCTCTATGATGTTAATGAGGCAGGATTAGAGGCAGTTATGTTAATGAGGTAGGACACAATCTACAGGATTAGGTTGTGTCTTGAGTCCATCTCTTTTGAGACATATAAGAGAAAAGTAAGCAGAGAAGAGAGGGACCTCATTACCACCAAGCAACAAGAGCCAGAAGTGGAGCACATCCTTTGGACTTGGGGTACCTGCGCTGAGAGGCTCCTAGACCAGGGGAAGATTGATGACAAGGATCTTCCCCCAGAGCCGACAGAGAGAAAAAGCCTTCCCCTTGCGCTGGTGTCCTAAATTCAGACTTCTAGCCTGCTAAACCGTGAGACAACAAATTTCTGCTTGTTAAAGCCATCCACTTGTGGTATTTTTGTTACAGCAGTCTGACTCATGGTGACTCCATGCGTGCAGAGCAGAATTATTCCATAGGGTTTTCAAGGCTGTGACATTTCAGAAGCAGATTGCCGGACCTGTCTTCCGAGGTACCTCTGGGTGGGTCTGAGCCACCAATCTTTTGGTGGCTAGTAGCTGAACCCTTAAATGAAATGTTAAGTTTGGGTGAAGAACTGAATTTTAAAGCTTATTTAATTTTAATTAAATTTAAATAGTCACAGGCGGCTAATAGCTACTGTATTGGACAGCACAGTTAACAGTGATAAGCTGCTCAGTATCACTTATACAATCTCTCTTCATATACTTCATATTTCTTACTCTAGTCACTATAATCTTTTCTTCTCCTGGAGAACTAACTCTAATTTTGCGCAGGCTAGCCCAGGGGTTGGTAAACTTTTTCTGTAAAGAACCAAAGGATAAAACACTTTAGGCTTTGCAGGACATGCAGTCTCTGTTCCAACTCAGCTCTGCTGCTGTAATTGAAAGCAGTCACAATCAATATATAAACAAACAAACCTGGTTATATTCCAATAAAATTTTATTCATAAAATGTATCAAATTTCAAAAGGACTAAAAATGAATGAATGAATGGTAATATGCTCATAAATCTGACTTCTCCTTTCTAATACTAAGGACAGTATCCTTATGTGGGCTCCTCATCACTTCCTGAGTAGACAGTAGGCCATCAGTGGATGTATTTTCCTAAATTATTACTCTGATCATTTACTTCATTATTCAAAAACCTCCAGTGGCTCCCCTTTGCCAAACAAATGAACCCTAATTGACTTAAAGTCAGGATCAAGGTTCTTCAGCACCTGAACCCAATGTGCTTTTCCATCTCCTTTTGAAATCTGAACTTCATGTAATTTTCACTTATCACTGAATCCTATTCTTTGGGGTTGTTTTCCAAATATTTAAAAATATAAAAACAGTCCTTAGCTGTGGACTGTACAGAAAACAGGCAGTGGGCTACACTGGACTCTTGGTCCATACTGAACTCTATTTCCTAGGTATTTTTCAGTGTTCTTTAAATTCATATCTAGAAGACCCAAAACAAGACACAAGGTTCAAAGAGCTGATGTATGTGAAAAATATTAGGATACTGTTTAAGGGCATATAAATTTGGGGTAAAAATTTCTTCCATTTCTCTGAAATGGATGTGGCAACAATTTTTACTTAGCCTGTAATGTCTTCTCTGAAGTTTCAAAGTACATTTTTTGGGTCTAGGATTACAAGATTGAGGAAAAACCCTATTCTCATTTTTCTGACTTCTCTCATATCTCCTTTGACTCTTAATCCTTCAAAATGGAAAGACCTTAAACTTTTGAATCATCTATCTCCTTGATCATGTCAGTTGCTTTTCTTGGGATCTTGCCCTATGCTCATATCTTTCTTAAAAGGTATGTCATCAAGAATCACAGGCAGAATTCAAGGTTTAAACATCGAAGTTTATATAAGTAGAGAATAACAGTGCTACTTTTCATTACCCTTTTTGGCATAAGTATTAATTCTTCAACAACACTTTTGATGTCTTTCCTATATTCTTTAACTGACAACTTAAGAGATCATCAGTTCAAAAATATAGTTATTTTTCTTTAAATATACTTTCTTAACTCGTTCATGACAAAATTCATTTACAACCTTTTGCTCTCTCATATAACATATGAAGATATACTACCATTGGCTTTATATTATGTACAGAAGTTTAATACTACTAGCAAACTAAAACATTTCGGGTGCATTCTCTTTGCTAAACTTAAAAAACCAAATCAGCCTCAAACACCAATCCTGGAAATCTCCACTTTTACCATTCTCCATCAATTAATCCCCCTTCCTACTTTGCCCTTGGAGTCCCGGTGGTGCAGTGGTTAAGAGCTACAGCTGCTAACCAAAAAGTCAGGAGTTTGAATAGGTCAGCAGTTCAAACCCACCAGCCGCTCCACAGGAGAAAAGACCTGGTGATCTGCTCTTGCAAAGATTTCAGCCTAGGAAACTCTATGGGGCAGCTGTACTCCATCACATAGGGTCTCCGTGAATCGGAATACTGCCGTTGAGTCGATTTCAATTCATGGTGACCCCATGTGTTAGGGAACACAAATTCAGCTTGGAGGTAGTACAGCACGACGCTGCTGGGTTTATTTTACAATCTCGATCTTTTAAAATTTATCGAGACTTGCTTTGTAACCTAACATATAGTCTATTGTGGAGAATGATCTATGTGCACTGGAGAAAAGTGTATATTGAGCTGTTGTTGGGTGGAGTTCTGTATAGGTCTTGTCATGGATTGAATTGTGTCCCCCCAAAAATGTGTGTATCAATTTGGCTAGGCCATGATTCCCAGTGTTGTGTGGTTGTCCTCCATTTTGTGATTGTAATCTTACGTTAAGGAGGATTAGGGTGGGATTGTAACACCATCTGAACCCAGGTCACATCCCTGATCCAATGTAAAGGGAGTTTCCCTGGGGTGTGACCTGCACCACCTTTTATCTCTTGTAAGAGATAAAAGAGAGAAGCAAGCAGAGAGATGGGGACCTCATACCAGCAGGAAAGCAGTGCCGGGAGCAGAGCGCGTCCTTTGGATCAGGGTCCCTGCACAGAGAAGCTCCTAATCTCGGGAACACTGATGAGAAGGCCGACAGAGAGAGAAAGCCTTTCCCTGGAGCTGACGCCCTGAATTTGGACTTTTAGCCTATTTTACTGTGAAGAAATAAATTTCTTTGTTAAAGCCATCCACTTGTGGTATTTCTGTTGTAGCAGCACTAGATGACTAAGACAGGTCTGTTAAATCTAGTTGGTTTATAGTGTTGTTCAAGCTCCCTATCTCTTTACTGATCTTCTACCTAGATGTTATATCCATTATTGTAAAGGATAAATTGAAGTTTCCAACACTTACTGCAGAACTGTCTATTTAGCCCTTCAAACTGTCAGTGTGTTTGTTACATATTTTGGAGTTCTGAAGTTAGGCATATACTGTATTTTAACACAAATAATGCGCATCTTCTACGTTTGTTTGCCAACCACGCCCTCCTCCCCCAAGGTATTTTCATAAGCACTGCTATGCCAATTTTTTTTTACATGTTGCTGTAAAAAAAATTAGCATAGCGTGCTTACAAAAATACCTCACGGGGGAAGGTGCAGTTGGCAAACAAATGCAGAAGGCGTGTGTTATTTGTGTAAATATACAGTATATATTCCTAACTGTTGTATCTTCTTGATGAATTGGTTTTTTTTTTTCAATATAATGGAGTATATGATTTGCAAATGATTTGCACTCATCTTCTAACCTAAAGGTTGGCAGCTTGAACTCACCCAATGGTGCCATAGAAGAAAAGCCTGGCAATCCGCTTTCTTAAAGACTACAGCCAAGAAAACCCTATGGAGCAGTTCTACTCTTTAACACATGGGGTTGCCACAAGTTATAACTGACTCTATAGCAAAGGTGGTTTTTTTTTTCCCTCTTTGTTTCTTATGACAAATTCTGACCTAAAATCTATTTTGTCTCATATTAAAATCACCACACCAGCTCTCTCTTTTGGTCACTATTTGCATGGGATATTTTTTTTTTTCCATCCTTTTACTTTCAACTTATGTCTTTGTGTTTAAGATGTGTCTCTTGTAGACAGTATATAGTTGGGTCATTTTTTTAAATCCATTCTGCCACTTTTGCCTTTTGATTAGAGTACTTAATCCATTTATGTTCACAGTAATTATTGAAAGGAACGGCTTAATTCTGCCATTATGTTTTTCATGTCTTATACCTTCTTTGTCTCTCACTTTCTCCAGTATTGCCTTCTTTTGTGCGTACAAGCAGTCCCTGGATTATGAAGGAGTTCTGTTCTTAAATCTGTCTTTAAGTCGAATTTGTATGTAAGTCGGAAAGGTTAGGTACCGTTCACGTTTAACGTCAGTTAGTCAAATGTCTGCCTTAGTATATAGTGTATTTTTCTATGCACAAAAAAAATTAAAGAAACACTTCCAGATACACTGAAACATATCTAACATAAAAACAGGGTAATGATAATAATGTTCTGATGCATGTTGCAAAGTAGCACTCGTTTGTTATTATGAACCATTGTATGTATCTCAAATTTTTAATACAATAGGCTTTAAGGAGGTTGGTTTGTAACCACGGGTTGTATGTAAACTGGATGTTTGTAATCCTGGGATTGTCTGTAGATGATATTTTGTAACGAGCCATTTTGTTTCTCTTCTCTGTTCCTTTTGTGTATACTTTTTAGTTATTTTCTTTGTGGTTACCATAAGAATTACATTTAGCAGTTTACATTTATAGCTTAAATTTGTATCAATTTAACATTAGTAACATACAATAACTCTATAACTATACTGCTCCACACCTGTTTATGTTGTTGTTGTCATCTATATACTCCATGTGCCCTGTAACACAAATTTATGCATCTGTCATTTATAAAGCATGAAGGACAAAAAACTGTATTTACCAATCCAAAATACCTTAAATCTGGCTCTTGTACTTGCCAAGAAATTATCTTTAATGGAGATTATTTTTTTCTATGTATGGCTTTGAGTCACTGTCCAGTGTCCTTTCTTTTCCATATGAAGGACTCTTAGGATTTCTTGTAGGGCAACAAAAAACAAAAAACCAAACTAAACAAACAAAAACCGCTGTCAAGTGGATTCCGACTCATTGTGACCCTACAGAACAGAGTAGAACTGCCCCGCAGGGTTTCCAAGGCTGTAATCTTTACAGAAGCAGACTGTCATCTCTTTTTCCCACGAAGTGACTTTCGGTTAGCAGCCCAGTGCTTAACCACTGTGCCACCAGGGCTCCTTAGGGCAGGTCTAGTTGTAACAAATTCTCTCAGTTTTTGTTTATCTGAAACGTCTTAATTTTTGCCCTCATTCTTGAAGCACAGTTTTGTCAGACATAGTATTCTTGGGTGACAGTTCTTTTATTTCAGCATTTCAAATATTATCCCACTATCTTCTTGCCTCCACAGTTTCTGAGGAGACAATGATACTTAATCTTATTGAGGATCTCCTGTGTCTGAAAATTCGCTTCTCTTTTGCTGTTTTCAAAATTCTCTCTTTATCTTTGATTTTTGAGAGTTTGATTCAAATGTGTCTTTGTGTACTTCTCTTTGATTTTATCCTACCTGGAGTTCGTTGAGTTTCTTTGGATGTGTAGATTCATGTTTTTCATCAGATTTGGGAAATTTTCAATCATTACTCCTTCAAACATTCTTTTTCTCCTCCCATTCTAGGATTCCCATAATGTGTGTATTAGTCAGCCTAATGGTGTCCCACAGGTATCCTAGGATCTGTTCACTTTTCTTCATTCATTCTTCTTTTTGTGCCTCAAACTCAATAATCTAAATTGCCCATCTTCAAGTTCACTGATTCTTTCTTCTGCCAATTCAAATCTGCTGTGGAGCACCTCCGGTGAATTTTTCATTCATTATACTTTTCACTCTAACATTTTTTAAGAAAAATTTCTATCTTTACTGAAATTCTTGTTTTGTTTTTATATTGTTTCCCTAATTTCCTTTAGTTCTTTGTCTATGTTCTCCTTTAACTCTGTGAGAATGTTTAGTATTTTTGCTTTAAAGTCTTTGTCTGGTAAGTCCATTATCTGACCTTCCTCAGGGACAGTTTCTATCACTTTATTTTGGTCATTTGCACGGGCCAGCTGTTACTATTTTTTTTTTTGTATGCCTTCTGATTTTGTTGTTGCGGTTGCAACTGGGACATTTAACTATTATACTGTGGTAACTCTGGAGATTAGCTTCTTCCCCTTCCCTAGGGTTGGCTCTCATTCTTTATCATTGTTGTTGTTATTATTTTAAATTTTTGAAGGTTGTAGTTCTTCGCTTCAACTCCAGACTCCTCATCTTGTGTAGCTGACATGGCTACTTCACCACTGGTCTCCCTGCTTGGGAGCTGTCACTGCTTCACCACTAGACTCCCTGCATGGGCATGCTGGCTGTGCCACCTTGGCACCAGACTCTCATTTGGGATCATCAGCAGTCACCGATTCACCACTAGACACTGTCTAGAAGTGCTACCTGTGCTGCTCCAGCATCAGACTACCCACCTGGGAGCAGCACCTGTTGCAGATTCTCCACCAGACTCCCTGCCTGGGAGCGCTGGCTATGGAGTTTCAGTCCTGGACTCCTCAACTAGGAGCAGCAGCTGTAACAGACCCTCCACCCGGGAGCACCAGTTGTGCAGGTCCAGCTCCAGACTTCCTACCTGGAAATCGCAACTGTTGCAGATTCACTGCCAGATTCCCCACCCGGAAGCACTAGCCATAGCTGTTTCACCGACAGACTCCCTATAAGGAGCACCTGCTGTGCTGCTCCAACATGGCACTCCCCACCCAGGAGTGCCTGCTATTTCACCGATAGGCTCCCTGCCTGCGAGCGCTGGCTGTGCCATTCCAACACAAACCACCCCCCTTCAGGAGTACCGGCCATCACTGCTCTGGCTGTGCAGCTGCAGCACAAAATTCACTGTGTAGGGGTACACTGGTTGTGCTGCTCTGACACAGGGCTTACCACCTGGGAGCATCAGCCGCTGCACTGTCTGTGCTGCTCCAACACAAGACTCACTGCCCAGAAACACCTGTCTTTACTGTGCTGGGTGTGTCAATCTGACACAAGACTCCCTGCCCAGGAGCTCCGGCAGTTACTGCACCAGCTATGCTACTCCAATATAAGACTCTCCGCTTGGAGGAGCTAGGTGCTGCAGCCACCCCAAGATGTCCACACTGAGCCAGGGAGAGGGGTGGGGCAGATGAGTGAAGAACCACTGCTCTCCCACTGTTTATATGTCACCCTTTTCTTGACTCAGTGCCCACATTTGGTCCTCCAACCCTCTGACTGATGTCCAGAGTTCTGAGACTGTCAACTGCACCAATTATTTTGCTTGTCTTCTTCTGAATTTCTTGTGGGGGGTTTAACTGTGCAATCTTTACACAGTCATGTTCCACCTCATAAAAGCTGCTGGGTTCATTTTAAATCCTAGGTCTCCTCTTAATAAATATGTGCTCTTGGGCAAGTAACAGTCTTGAATGTGAGGATGGACTGAGGTAATAATAAATAGAAAACATTTAGTGTAAAAGCTGATCCACAGTTGGCACACAGTAACTATAAGTTAAATGAATAAGTGTAGCTTACAACATTTCTGAATCTGAATAAATACTCATTACTGTAAAAACAATTTTGAGGGTTTCTGTGGGAAGTAGGCTGTCCCTCTTCCCCTCTCATCAAAACAGTGGAAATATGCTATACTAGTGTTTTTAAAGGACACTGAGATAGTAAGTTTCTTATCTTCTGTTTATATTTGTTATTCTCTTCTTTGTTATCAGCCTAGGAAGGGAAAAAATAAATAATTATCAAACACAAGTCTCATAGTAACCTTACGAGCTAGGGATTACCTGCTCCATTTTAAGACAAGAAAACAAGTTCAAAAACTGGACTGGTAAACAAAAGCAGTGAGTAAACTCAATTGTTGCTACCATCACTTTTAATTTCTGCTGCTCTCATTCCTCCACTTTCTTCTTTCTTATCTCAACTGACACATTTTCCCACACTTACTTTCACAGGAATGTTAGTCTATGATAGATATCACTACTAAATTACGGAGCTTTCTTGTTTTTCAGTTAACCAATTAAGCATGTTCTGGGTATTCAGTTCATCTTGGCTATTTTCATAACACTTTCATTCATACTTCCTTTTTTAAATTAGGAGAGTCTGAAAATCTAAGAATTACTGTCTCACTTAAAACCTGCTAAGACGACTGGACTAAACCAAAAGCTAAGAAATTTCCTGAACACAACCAAACACTTCGAGGGACAGACTAGCAGGGGCAGGGGTCTGGGGATCATGGTTTCGAGGGACATCTAGGTCAACTGGCATACCAAAATTTATTAAGAAAATGTTCTGTATCCTACTTTGGTGAATGCTGTCTGGGGTCTTAAAAGCTAGTGAGCGGCCATCTAAGATGCATCAATTGGTTCCAATCCACCTGGAGCAAAAGAGAATGAAGAACACCAAAGACACAAGGAAAACATTAGCCCAAGAGACAGAAAGGGTCACATAAACCAGAGACTCCATCAGCCTGAGACCAGAACTAGATGGCGCCTGGCTACCACCAATGACCATGCTAACAGGGAACACAACAGAGAGTCCCTGACGGAGCAGGAGAAAAGTGAGCTGCAGAACTCAACTTCTAGTAAAAATACCAGACGTAATGGTCTGACTGAGACTGGAGGAAGTCCAGAAGACATGGCCCCCGGACTCTCTGTTAACCCAGAACTGAGACCATTCCCGAAGCCAACTCTTCAGACAAAGATTAGACTGGACTATAAGACATGAAATGATACTCATGAAGAGTGTGCTTCTTAGTTCCAGTAGATACACGAGACTAAATGGGCAGCTCCTGTCCAGAGGTGAGATGAGAAGGCAGAAAGGGACAGTAGTTGGTTGAATGGACACAGGAAATCCAGGGTGGGGAATGGGGGAGTGTGCTGTCACATTACGGGGAGAGGAACTAGGGTCACATAACAATGTGTGTGTAAGTTTTTGTATGAGGAACTAACTTGAGCTGTAAACTTTCACCTAAAACACACACACACAAAAGCTAAGAAATGTGAAGTAAATCAAAATTAAAGACATTTTTAACATGAAATAGAGCCATTTACAGTATTTGTAAATGTGCTACATTTGCAATAAAAAACCAGACCAAACCCATTGCCGTCCAGTCGATTCCAACTCATAGCAACCCTATACACTCTATTTTAAATACTGACTTAAAGTAAGAAAAGAAAATTTCAAAAGTATTATAGAATAAGAACCTAGTAATAAGGCAGTAAAGCAAATGCTAAAAATTGGAAGGAGAAAGGAAACGAGACTGCTAGACAGTTTATGTGGTTTAATAAAGTACTTCAAAGCTGAACCATGACAGTCATCCCTGAAAATACAAACACACACACAGACAAAACAAATATGGCAAAATACAAACAACTGTTAACTCTAGGTTGTCTAAGTGAGTACATGGGTGATCATTATACTATTTTTTCAAATTTTTTTGGATTTTGAAAATTGTCATAATTAAAAATTAGAAAAAGGCTTTAAAGTTGAGCATAGACCTTAGTTTCATTAGAAAGTGATGGAAGCCAAATCAAAGCAATAAAGATAAAAGAGTAGAAATTAGGGTGTAAAGATGTTCTAGAAGCAGGAAAAATGACCTCAAAAATGTCAACTTATTAAATAGAGGGAAATAGTAGAATTTCCAATATATGTGAAAATCAAAGAACATTCACAACAGCAACAAATCTTGAAAAGCCATGAGAAATTCATTCAATCAATGCATTTATTTAATGTCTACAAGGTTCTGTACTAGACACTCTGGGTGCTATAATAAAAACAAAACACACAAACACTTGCCTTCACAGAATTTATAATCCAAATCGGAAACAAGGCATACATTCAAGGAAGTAAAAGAAAAAAGTAACAGAGCTATTAATGTGTTTTGGGGGTAGCTAGTGAATCTCTGTGGGATTTAGTTTTCTTATCATTAAAATAGCATGTGCTTATAAGAATGCAGTATTTGATTAATTTTAAGGTCCTTTTCCACTCTGAACATTTTCTTTATTCCCCTTTCAAAAATCAAAATTAAGTCCACTTCCTTCTGGAAATTTTTCCCAAGTAGAGACAGCTGACTTCAAAATATCACTGACATGACTAGAAACAGCCTTAAAGGTTATTTACTTCACATTTTCACTTTCAAACTGTTCCCAACTGGTTATTAAAAGCATGCAAAGTTCTGACTACATTAATGTTTAACATTTTAAGGAAGCTACAACATTTAACATTTTAAGTGATCCTAAATCACTTAGACAAAACAATTCTACTCTAAGAGATTTTCAGAAATGGTTTTATTTAATTTAGAGTTCTATGATCTCTCTTTTAAATCCTTCATCTCCCAAATGTATAATTTCATTTCTAGTCCTAATCTGCCCATTTTATATCTGATTCCAACTTTGGTCAGAGCTACAGCATATTTTATTTCTTTATGGCAGAGACCACACAACAGGAGTACATTTTTTTCTGGCTTCCTAATTCCTTTATTTCTGCTTTTATTCCTCCTTATTGAACTGCCATCAGATTTCTCCCACCCCACAACTTCAATTGGGTTTTCAAGATAGAAAGAAATCTCAGTGAAGAAATGTGACCTTTGTACAAGGACCAAAGCAAGCGATCCGTCACAAGAAGGTTTTACACACTGAGCACAGCGATAGGAAAGAAAAGGTATGGGACTTCTGAGTGCCTGGTATTAGAGAAATCCACAGTGAGAAAAATTCTGAAGAAGGTTAAGTCTTACATCAGAATCATAAAACAGTCATAACAAGAATGCTAGAACTCACACAGAACTATCTGACTAGCATTGCCAAGAAGTTACCTCCTAGATAACCAAGGTTCTTGCCTCCCTCCCGGAAAAAGAAAAATTTTAATTTTAGACTGTGTCAAAGGAAGTAATAAATATAAAATACGACTACTTAAAAATTAACTACACAGATAAAAAGCTTTTAGTTGAGTACCGCACTAATTACGGAAGTCCAGGATTATAAACAGTCACGAATTTCAAGGGAGATTCCAAAGGCAGGAGAAGAATGCTTAGAGTGGAAGATACAGCAATATGCCAATGTGGGTAAAGAGCCTAGCCTTGAGAATCAGACATTCCTGGGTTTGCATCGGCCTCACTACTTACTAGCTATGTATACTTGAGAGAGTTACTTAATCATACTGAGCTTCAGTTTCCCCATCTAAAAACCAAAGAGTTGTTGCAAGGATTAACTAAATTAATATATTTCTGGCACACACAAAGCACACAAATTGTAGTCTCTGTCATTATTACCTGAAAAGGACAATCAATAAGTTTGAAAGATGAGAATAGGAGAAGCAAAGAAAAAATATTTCATCAATTTCTTCCAAAGTCTTCCATCTATACTTCATTAATTTTAATGACAATAAAGGATGACCTCATTGAGCACATTTAAGGTAGCTACAATTAACTACAAAACTTACTGAGTATTATGATAGAAAACTTCAAGGAAGAATAGGAAAGTAGGGATGTGGGGAACCAGGCTCTAAGGCTGACAGAGAGCACAGACCAGCCTCTGTGGAACTTACACATCTGTGTGTTTGTGATTCTGTTGCAGACATTCAAGTGTATACCTTTGGAAGGGGCTTCCCTTTGTGGAGAACCAAAGGCAGCAAGACAATACTTTATTCCTATCAACTTTTCTTACTTTCCCAGCGCTACATCTCAGATCCACTATAACAAATGATTACAAGGTTTTAAAAGAAAGGCCAACTTTATAATTCGATTTCATGTACTTTTTTCACAAGAAGTTAAGATCAATTTGTTGGAATGTGAATTTCTCATAGTCAAGGCAATTCTTCCCAATGACAGATTTCAGTTTTGAAACAGTATCAGTAACGCTCATTCTTATTAGTTCCCAGAAACTAAGAATCAATGCTCTTATTCCAGAGAAAACCATGAGAACACAAAACTATAAATCAATAACCATATATCAATTATATTGATTAGTACACATATAAATTTATTTTTAATACTTCAAAATCTTCAAACTACTTCTACAGTCAAATTAAAACCTACATTTATTCTTGTGTCTGTTCATGGCAATATTCAGGACTGTTTTCTTAACTTGACTCATTCCATATTTATATGGAACTGCTCCCAAAATAACAGACATACTGTTTATAAAGAGCCTCTAAAAATAACTAGCAAGAAATGAGGGTTAAAAGTACTACTATGAGTAAGTTTCCTTTTTTTCACAGAGCTGTCATTAATTCATTTAAACATTCTTTTTTCCTTTTTAACCACCAAGGGGTATATTTGGTCATTTTTACTACTGCACAGGAAAGAGCAGTTCTTCATCTTTCATCTCAGAACATGATATACACAAACAGTTAAAAAGTGGCAGATGTTTTTGAATTATGCTACTTTTAGTTCTTAGGCCAGAATTCTTGTCAACAAGCCAAGAATTATTTGAAATTTAAAAAGCAGCAAAAGCGAGATGTTCACTCATCTTCAACTATGAACCCTCAAGATTCCATACAGCGCACTTAAGATATACTAAACAGCGTGCCACCAAACTGAAATTGCCAAAATATTTAACTCCGTAGAATACAAACTTCACATTTTACTCTGTGAAGACCTATTCACGACTAATCACGGCTTTACTCTACTTATTGCAATCACTATATTATCCTTTAAGAAAGTAAAATGGATTCTGCAGAAAAAGAATACCATGGCCCAATCCTTTATTACTACAGTTTCAAAACCTACCAATTAAAAGAAAAAATAAAAAGACTCAGAAACCACAACGAAAGTGATGAAAAAAATGGTTTAAGTACCATCACATAATTATTGAGAAACAAAAATTAAAATACTGCAGAGACTACTTACAGGCAATCATTTACTAAACAGCACTGTAATTAAACCTATCTTTCTTAAAAGAAATCTGGTAATATTAAATACAGCTACAAAACTGCCTGCTGACCTAGTAATTTCATATTTGGATATATGCAAGTAAAGCAAAAAAACACTTGTTGCCACCAAGTCGATCCTGACTCATAGCGACCCTACAGAACAGAGCAGAACTGAGCCATAAGGTTTCCAAGGAGCAGCTGGTGGATTCAAACTGCCAACCTTTTTTTAGCAGCCAAACTCTTAACCACTATACCACCAGGGCTCCTGCTAAATACATTCTAGCAAAACTATTTACAACAGAGAAGAACTGGGACCAACCTAAATACCGGACAAATGAGAAGTGAATAAGCAAACCACAGTACAGTAATGAATAAAATACTAAATATGAAAGTCCATTGCTGTCGAGTTGATTCCGACTCATAGAGACCCGATAAGACAGAGTAGAACCATCCTATAGGGTTTCCAAGGCTGTAAATCTTTACAGAAGCAGATTGCCACATTTTTGTCCCACAGAGCAGCTGGCAGGTTCGAACAGCCCAAGCATTTAACCAATGCGCCACCAGGGCTCCTCGAAATACCATATAGTTAATAAAAAACAATAAGGATGCGTACTATGTTGATATTCAATTGTATGTACGTGCAATGATAATAAGTTAAAAAAAAAAAGTAAGTCACAGAGCACAGTTACACATTATTTATGAAGCCTGATAAAGATCATAAATCAGAAGTAGGAGTGATACACACTTTATGTTCACTGGAGTCCTGTTTCTCTGACAGTAAGTTGGCCATAAAATAATTTTAAGGGGAGAAAATGAGCAAATCCTTAGGGTTCTTCTGAATCTCAATATATATAGTGAGCTAAATGCAGGATGTGGTACTTTGGAGTACATTAAAGACTACTACTACATTAATTACGCTTACAGTGAGGATATACTTGTCTTATCTCTACATTTTTAATTTATAATATTACAACAATGATAAATATCCTACTTTTCCTTTTAAAAAAAGATACCTTTCTAGGGAAATATATAATAAGTAGATATGATTATCCCTATTTTACAGATGCAAAAGCTGATGGAAACAATATCAATGACCTGTCTAACAAGAAAGAGCCCAATTCATCCAACTCTGGATAGCATTTTCTGAAAACAATTATTCTCATGTCACAACTCCCGTTTCTAATTTTAAAAAGAAATATCCTTCAGCTTTTCTGAATGTGTACAAGACTGTCCTCCTTAACAAATATGAAATGGGTGAGAATAAATTATTCATACTCTGACTGAAATAAAAATTAAACTGTTTACTATTATTTACAGTTTCACCTTTGAGAGATAAAGAGAATAGTAAAATTTACGTCAAATTCCCCACACCAGTTAGTCAAACTGTAGGGAAAAAGTGCTAAGAAGCACATTCTTTTGCCCTTATAAGAGTTGTTTCCATTGACCAAGATGTGAGAGCAGCTGGTAACTAAGGTGAAAATCCAAAATCTCAGAAAAATGGTCTGCCTTGTCTGTTTCATACCTATAAAAATTAAAAATCCAAAAAGACTCCCTGAAGTTAACGAAAAAGTAGCCACTATAAAAGGACTCACTGAGAAAGCAAAAATCACCTAACTGGTAGACGACTTATAAATTTCATTCATACTCATTTTCTGATGCCCATCTCAAATATCACTTCCTCCCTGTAGCTTTCCCCAAGGACTCCAATCCACAGATGTTTCCTCATTTATGTTTCAGAATACTTTGGACATCCATCTTTTATAATCTATCAGATTTCAGTAATCTGTTCATAAGCTTGTATCTCTAACTTTGAAGTTCCTAGAGGGCAGAGAATATATTTTTAATCTGGGAAGCACAAAGAATACAATATCTGATGGCTGCTAAAATTAAATTTAAAAGCCAAATACTAGGCTTTAAAGGCTGATTACAAAATACTTAATGGAAAAACCAGCGTGCTTTTAAGAACAGCTCTTCCTTTCAGCCACTTGAAAGCACTATATTTTTTCAGTCAGAACTCCCAAAAGGTGGGGGGGGGGGGGGTAAGCTTCTTGTACTGCAGGGTATGAGAGTTAAAGCACTCAAATGCTATTGGTAGATGTGAATAAACCTTAAAAACCCTAAGAGATTTATACAGAACCTAGTTTTTGAACAGATGTATCACTATGTCATTCAAGACAGCTAACAAATCGAAACAGAAACTGGAAAACGCTATGAAAAATTTAATGGCTTCTTAAATGCCCTAAAATATGCTCAAAATTCACAGCGACAGTAAAACTAGCAGTAATAAAATAAACACCAGCTTAAAAAAGGTCGCTTAGTAAATAAAACTATTTATAGGTGGTAAAAGGAGCCCCGGTGGTGCAGTGGTTAAAGCCCTGGGCTGCTAACCCAAAAGTCGGGAGTTGGAACCCATCAGCTGCTCCTTGGGAGAAAGATGTGGCAGACAGCTTCTGTAAAGATTACAGCCTTGGAAACCCTGTGGGGCAGTTCTACACTGTCCTTCAGGGTCGCTATGAGTCAGAATTGACTGGAAGGCAGTGGGTTTTACAGGTGGTAAAAGCCTGCAGAAAGATTATTTGAATTGTTAAAATTAGTAATGGTTTCAAAGAGATCCTCATCCCCCAAATGGGAAGTTTTAACAACTTAACAAAATAACTGTGTATGTATACCGTCATGCCCTACACTGAGTAACCTGAAAGCAGGTTACCTGACTTCTGCCTTTTTTTCTATCAGTTAAACTGAAAACCTTGAGTGTGAACGTCTTACAAGATCAAAGTTTTCAGCACTTGCCACAGGAAGAAACCACTACTTTCTCAACAATCTCAGATAAACTAAACAGTGGGGTTTTATACGTTTTTTGTCTATTAAAAATTTTGTTCACACTTTAAAAGCAAAAATTGTGTCTCTATCGCTACAGCAATTTTTTATCGAGGTAATCTCTGCAGTTCTCAGTGTTATAATTCACAGAAAAGGAATCAGCTTCTATCCGTGAAGTTAGAAATCAAAGTGCTAGAAAGAACAGACTCTCATAACCAAACGGGAGTTCCAGGAAAGTACAATAAAACAGGAAGCAATGAAGTCCAAAGTTAATGAAAGCTGTAACTAAGCTGGAGTCGCTCACTTGCGCGGGCCTGACAGTCCACTTCTTTAGAGGGCGTGAGACTCACTCATGGAACGACTGCTGACCAGCATTCATCCAACTCAAAAGCCTGGAGTCATGAAGTCCAACTCCAAGGCACCTCGATTCACAAAGTCCCTGCTCGAGGAAAACTGAATACAGTTCCTCATGCTACCTGGCCGGCAAGACGTGAAGGCCCCCTGAGTCCTCCAGAATCTATCCCTACAAGGGCCGTTCCAGAACCTCCAACCCAAAGGCGACCGAGCCCAGGCGCTTCTGGGGAAACTCGACCCAACCCACTGCTACACCCCCTTCCCTTTACTGCGACCCGGGGACCCCAGCTCTCCCGGATAGAAGACGACTTTCCCTTCCGACAGTGCATCTTGGGTCCGCCAGGCCTCACCCACCTTGCACTCGCCGTCCTGTTTTTGTTCCTCGCAGAAGTTGACGGGCGCCAGGCCCGGCAGGTAGAAAGCGTCGCTCCGACGCGGGCCTGGGGCCGCCCCCAGCAGGAGCAGTGACAGCAGCAACAGCTGCGGCCACCGAGGTGGAGACGACGCCGGCAGCCTCACACCCATGACGGCTGTTTCGGGGAAAGAGCAGCCAAGCCTATAGGGTAAAAAGGGAAGGAGGGACGGGGAGGCTCGGAGACGACGACAAGGCCACCAGAAATGAAGGAGGCCGACCCCGCGACGGATAGTTCCGGTCGTGCTAAGAGACTCCGCGGGTCCCGCAACAGAAACCGAACGGGACCCCAGCAGAGCATGCGCAGCACCGTCTGCACATGCTCAGTGAGAGCGGCCCCAAGCGGCCCAAAGAGTTTCCGGGAGGGAGCGTGAAGAAAATCCACTTTCCAGGTTTTCCGGGGGCCAGCTGGACTGGGAGCTGTTCCGGCGCTTATGTTCTGATTCCAAATTCCGATCTAGAACTCCCTTGGGGCACAGTGGAGTGTACCGCTTGTCCGGCGCTTACCATTTGCTGTGTTAGACTTCCCATAAACAACATACGGTTTTGTCACTACACTGCCCGCGGCACTCCAACCCTTATCACAGAGTAGTAGGTACTCCAGAAAGTATTTGCTGATGAATATGGAGATAGGCAGAGTGGGAAGGAAAAATTAGAGACACACCTGGTTGGAAGCAAGATTAAGGAAACAGATAGGGAGGAACTAGCTACAAATCCTCAAACAGTCAGCTATTCAGAGATATATGCATTTTCCAAGCATTGGAAGGGGTGGCGCAGTCTTGCCTGGGACAGCGATTGTTTGCACAGAATAAACAGACCTATTTAAGGTGGAAATGAGATGGGAGAAAAAGGAAGAGACGATTTGGAAAAGGTAGTGTTGATATCTCTTTGCAAGGAAGACATGGGCACACCTGGGAGCGCAACAAGGAAAGTAGTTCTGGCAAAGGAGAAATTTGGCGTGATAACCCTTGAGCAAGTCCCTATCACTTTTCTCCTTGATGATGTGACATGATGTCAGTTTATGTTCACATACACGTGTGTGCGTGTGGGGGGGGGGAGTGCATTTTCTGAGCACCTTTCAATGAGAAACTTGCTTTTTTGGTGACATAAAGTCAATTCAATTGAGCTTTGTATTTCAATTGTAGACTTAGGAGAGCGTACCATTTTGGCCTATGTAATAGCAAGAAATCATAACCTGGGGGCACATCCAGCTCAGAATTCAAGGATGGGCAAGAATGTCCTTCAGGAAGGTTTGGAGCCCCATGAAGTCCTATCTGAATTCTTACGGGTGTTTATAGGTTTTCCTCAGGGAGAGTTTTGTAACTTTCATTAAATTTTCAGAGAAGTCTTGTGACACCCGCCCCCCAAAAAAGTGAAGAACCACTTATCTATGCTGTGGGGTAACAGAACAACAAAATACAATTCTTGCTTACAAAGGTAGTTTGCACTGCATAAGAGCTCCAGCTTTGGAACACCGCTATTCTAGTTATGTGACCTTGGACAAGCTAAGGAATCAAGTCCCAGGTTCTTCAACTGAAAAGTGGAAAGAAAAGAACGCCCGTCTTAAGGTGATGAAGAGTAAATGAAAAATGATGTAAAATCTACATTGCTTGGTAAGGAGGAATGGCAGCCATTTTAGTCTGAGCAGTGGAAAAGTGTCTAGATGTTCTCTACCTTCTATTTACCTGACGCCACTAAATGCTTGGTCTCATGGCAGAAGATATTTCCGAGCCCTGGGCGGAGGGCGTAGGCAGCGCTCACCATAAAAGCACCAGAAAAAAGTGTACTTATCTGTTTACTTTATTTCAAATAAAAAATGGACAAATTAAGGAAAATAGTTTAATAAAAATATGCTTGGACCCTTGTCAATTAATGCTTCCTGACGGCTTCGGCCACCTGACGGGTCAGGTGACGCCCCCGCTTCTGTCCAAGTTGCTTTCAGGGCTTCTCATAGGGCTCACACTTGTGATGCACGCCTGGGAAATTGTCTGGAATCATTCTAACACAGCAGTGAAGTTTTCCGGCGAGATTAAAACAGTAATTAGTTTCAATACAAGAGTGTTTTCAACAGCGGGTTTCACACCTACTTATGCCACTGCGCCAAGGCGCATAGTTTGGGAACATCTCTATAACCCGGGGAGCCCTCATGACGCAGTGGTTAAGTGTTAGGCTGCTAACCTTGCAGTTTAAATCCACCAGCGGCTCCTTCGAAACCCTATGCGGCAGTTCTACTCTGTTCTGTAGGGTTGCTATGAGTGGGAATCGACTGGAGGGCAACGGGTTTTTGGTATAATCTGGGGGTACATCCAGCTCAGAATTCAAGAATGGGCAAGGATGGACTTCAGGCAACTTTTGAGTCCCATGAAATCGTATCTAAATTTTTGTGGGTGTTTATATGTTTTCCCCAGGGAAGGTTTATAACTTTCATTACAATTTCAAAGGTTTCATAAGTTAACTTGTAACTCAATACTTAGTTCTGACAATATTTTAGTCAGAATAATTTCTTGTCACAATCAAATTTGGCTCCCCATTAAACCTAGCCGCCTGATGAATGCTCTGCTTGGCCTTCACTCTCTCCCTGCCCCCACCCCATCCTTCTCCCACCTAACTTTCCCCACCTCTAGAAACGGCACTGGCACCATAGTCCACGTGTTTCTCAGGCCCCAAACCTAGGCGATAACCTTAGTTTCTCCTCGCTCACTCTCCCACGCAGCTCATCAGCAAATCCTGTTCCTTGGGTTTGTGGAACTATAGACTAAATCCTTCAATACTTTCCAAGTCCACTGCCAAAACAAAACACCAAACCCATTGCCGTCTAGTCGATTCCAACTGATAGCGACCCTATAGGACAGAGTAACACTGCCCCATACAGCTTCCAAGGCTGTAAATCTTTATGGAAGCAGACTGCCACATCTTTCTTCTGCAAACCGGCTGGTGGGTTCGAATGCTCACCTTTTGGTTAGCCGCCAGCGCTTAACTACTAGGCCACCACCTCCCTAAAAAACCAGACCAGTTGCTGTGAGTCAATTCTGACTCATGGCAACCTCATGTCGCCAGGGAACTGCACTCCTTTCAAAAGCAGATTGCCAGGCCTTTCTTCCAAAATGCCTATGGGTGGGTTCCAACTACCAATCTTTCAGTTAGTAGTCCAGCACTTACCCTGTGCGCCACACAGCGACTCCATCACCACCCTAGTCCAAAGTCATAGTTCCCCTGGACTACTGCAATAGCCTTCCAGCTTCCACTCTTGCCAAGAGTGATCTCATAAAATCCTAAAATCCGTTAATACCACTCTTCTGCTTAAACATCTTGGCATCCCACAGTATTTACCGCTACTAAGAGCTTGGCTGCTAACCTAAAAGTCAGCAGTTTGACTCTACCAGCTGCTCCTTGGAAACACTATGGGGCAGTTCTACTCTGTCCTATAGGGTCGCCATGAGTCGCAATAGACTCGACGGCAAGGGGAGGGAATTATGTTTGTTTACTGTCTCGCTCCCCCATTTTTATAAGCTCCAGAAGAGTTAAGGGGCTAGTCTTGTTCACCTGTATATCCCCAGGGCCTAGAGTAGTGTCTTGCTCGCAGTAGGATCTCAGTAAATAACCGTGGACGAATGGAAAAAAGAAAAGACAAAAGGCGCAAGAAATCTGAAAGTACTTGATGAGTGGTACTCCAGAAGTTCTCGATCTGAATTTAGAATGGCAGTTTTGCCCTGAAATAAACCTAAGAGCTTCCCAGACAAGTTTAACCTCCTCTTTTTTTTTTTTTTTTTTTACAGAAGACGAGGTTGGGAAAGAGAAAGAGATTACCCCACAACTGAGGCAGAGCCCGCAGCGGACTGGGAGGTCTGACCCGCCCAGCGGCAAACATTCCCCAACTCTCTTGCTCAAAACCCGGCCACCTCATTAGTCCCCCGCGCCAGGCATCAGTAAAAACCTGGAGAGGCGGAGTGCTTCTCAATTAAAAATGGTTACTGGACTCCAGACACAATCGGCCTGGCAAATGCGCGCATCGCGCATGCGCAGATCCATCCAGCCGTATCTCGCCAACTCCTACTCCCGCGACCTCCTCCCGCTTCCGCCTCCGGAGTTCAGACACGTCATCCCGCGCGGCCGGGACCGGTGGGAGGGGCGGTGGGCTGGACTCGGCCGCGGGACAGTGAGGACGTCTTACTTTCGGAGCCGCCTTTCCCGGGGGGACCCCTTGCCTGGGGTTTCCTAGGTTATCCACTGACGTACAGTCAATTCCCACTCAAAGCAACCCTATAGGGCAGAGTAGAACGCCCCCATAGGGTTTCCAAGGCTGTGAAAGCTTTACGAAAGCAGATCGCCAGGTCTTTCTCCCGTGGAGCGGCTGGCGGGTTGAGTCGCCAACCTTTTAGTTAGCAGTCAAGGGCTTTAACCACTGCACCACCAGGGCTCCTTCTGTAAAGATTACAGCCTTGGAAACCCTATGGAGCAGTTCTTTGTCCCGTCAGGTCGCTATGAGTCGGAATCAACTCTAGAGCAACCGGTTTGCCTTGTGGGCTCTTTTGTCCCGGGCTGTAACCCTTGCTATTGAGTCTATTTAGAAAGGCAAAGGGAGGAGTGGGGTTTCCCATTCTAAACTAGAGAGAAATGAAATTTTCCTTCCATTGTCTTCCTAACTGTGACGCTCCTTTTCTCGAAGTACTGATACTTCTCACACGGCTGTGAAGCTTGAGGGATATGATTTTCTCTTTTCCTCTGCTACAGATGCCATTTGCCCGCTCAAATTGAAGACTCTTAATAACTTGGCAAAGGAGCCCTGGTGGTACAACAGCTAACCGCTCTGCTGCTAACTAAAAAGTTGGCCATTCGAACTCACACAGCGGCTTATGGGTAATTCCCTGAAGATTGTTGTTAGGTGCGGTCTAGTCAGTTCCCACTAGTAGTTCCGACTCATAACAACTCTGTGTACAACAGAACAAAACACCACCGGGTCCTGGTCCTGTGCCATCTTCACAATCATTGCTATGTTTGAGCCCGTTGTTGCAGCCACTGTGTCAATCCATCTCTTTGAGGATCTTTCTTTTTCACTGACCCTCTACTTTACTAAGCTAGAAAACTCTGTGGAGAAGTTCTACTCTATCACACGAGGTCTCTTAGTCAGATTGACTCTATGACACCCAACGACAATCTGGCAATTGTCTCTTGCAAGCCTCTTGGCCAAAATAATTGGACAGCCTATTTTTCTACGACTTCTGTGTAGGGTTGCCAGATTTAACAAATCAAAGTACAGGATGCCCAGTTAAATTTTAATTTCAGATAAAACAATTTTTAGTACATCTCAAATATTGCACGGGACCTGCATGTATTTTATCTGACAATTTGACTTCTGTATCAAGTTGAAATTGTTAGCAAAGCTGTTTTCATTTGCAGGAATTGCACCTTATATTCTGCCAGCTCGGTGTCTGTAAATGAATGGACTTTCAAGATTTTCTAGAAGAAAAAAAAAATCACCTTATTGTCTTTTGTCTTCTGATATAAAACTGTGATAGTCCAAGGGAGAAAAAGTGAGTCATTGCTGACCACCTTCCCTCCTAGCCTAGTCTCTCAACTTGAAAATAAGATTAGCTTTAACTGATAGGCTATAAACCCAACTCATGGTAGGTCAGAGCCAAGGTATGAGAGATCATCTCAAATTTTAAGATACAGAATGATTCCCAGAACAACATGACTTGATTGATAAGCTAAAGTAGGAGTGCCAAAAGAAGAGGGATTATTATGCCAACAGAACCTGGAAACATGAAGGCCACAGAGGCAAACACCAAATTACCACTCCAGGAAGACAACAGGCAGCCCCACAGATTCTGCCTCTGCAATGTCGCTGATGGGATAACTCTATGATGCAGATGGATACATTCTAATCACATAACAAATCCTGCTTGGTCTGAATTTATGCCATCAACCAGCTTTCTAATTCCAATTTGGCTTGCCATGAAGTTTGCTTACAAAGGGAGAATGTTTGGCTGCTGGATTCAAATACCTGGTCTTCTCTGGATTTTTCTTTTAACAATTTTATTGAGGTATGATTTACATACTATGCAATTCATTCATTTTATGTGTACAATTCAATGATTTTTGGTAAATTTTCTGAGGTATGCAACTATCACCATAATACAGTTTTTGAACATTTCCATCACCCCAATAAGATCCCTCATGCGTTTTTACATTTAATCCCCTTTTGCACACCTAACCTCAGGCAAACACTAATATACTGTATTCCTATATTTGCCGTTCTGACTTCTCTGGGGTTTTACTTCTTTTTATAAATAAAGAAATTTGTAATTTTATTTATCTATTAGTTTCTGTTATCTGTAGCTAATATAACAACAACTAATATAAATTCACCTCTGAGAAACCGGTGTATTTTTAGTGTCCTGACAAGATGTCTCAGGCTGTTGGATTGTCCTGGATTCTCCAATGTCAATTCCCTCCAGCCAAATGCTACCAGGAACACATCTGTGGTTGACCAAGTTAGATTTACTACTCATTGCAGCAATGAGGAATGCACACTATGCAGAATCATGGGGCATCTCAGTAAGACGGTGTTAGAAAGGAATTCATTATCAGATTTGGGCTTGAGTTTGGTGATTTGGGGGAGGGTTTAAAGAAGTAGAGCTTTGTTCTGGATTGGATGCTATCAGGAATCGGGTGATTCTTAAGATTGGACATCTTAATAACCCTTATTTAGAAGGAAGGAAGACTAGACTAAGGGTAAAGCTATAATTGGTAAAGAAGAAGCAGTCACTATTCTTAGCCAAGATAGGGGATCCTTGGACATATTGTGATTTGGACAATACTCAGGTTTTTGTCAGTGATTAGATATGATTACAAAGTGGTTGTGTTTTTCAAAAATTATTAAAGGGAGTCCTTTGGTTAGAGAGCCAACAACATCAGACAACAACCTGAATCTAGCACATAAGGCATCAGCCATATACCAACCTAAATAATGAACTCTCAAGGATAAAAAGAAAAACTAAAAAATTTACAGCAGGGAACCAGAGAGGTCTATCTGTAAGTGACAACAACATCAGAACAATAAAAGAGGGAATAAATGGTGTAGGTACAGAACTTCCAAATAGAGAGGAAGTCAAGGCATTATCAAGTAATAAAAGACTAGTTTAAACTTCGGAAGATTGGGGTAAATTTCAAGGTAACCACAAAGAAAGTTAACAAACCTACTCTTCAAAATAAAGAATAAAAACATAAAGTCTCAGTAAACATAAAATCTACAAAAACAAAAGAAATGAAAAATATCCACAAACAAAAGGAATTCAGCACAGAAGAGTGAGAGGAACAAAGAAAACGTCAGCACCACAAAAAAGAGCACTACAAGATGACGGCAATAAACTCACACCTATCAATAATCACACTGAATATAAATGGCTTAAATGCATCCATAAAGAGACAGAGAGAGATAGAATGGATAAAAAACTAGGACCCATCGACATGCTTTCTACAAGAGACACACATTAGAAACAAAGACATAAATTTATTGAAAATCAAAGAATGGAAAAAAACATATCAAACAAACAGCTACCAAAAAAGAGCAGGTGTGGCAATACTAATCTTAGATAAAATAGACTTTAAAACAAAATCCACCATAAAAGACGAAGAAGGACATTATATAATGATTAAAGGGACAATCCACCACAAAGACATAACCATAATAAATATCTACATACCCAATGACAGGGCTCCAAAATACATAAAACACACTTTAACAGCACTGAAAAGAGAAATGGACAGATCCACGATAATACTAGGAGACTTCAGTACACCACTCTCGTTAAAGGACAGAACATCCGGAAAGAAATTCAACAAAGATACAGAAGGTCTAAAGGCCACAATCAGCCAACCTGACCTCACAGACATATATAGAACTCTCCACACAGTAGCAGCAAAGTACACATTCTTTTCCAACCTAGATGGAACATTCTCCACATCTTAGGCCACAAAGCAACCCTCAACAAAATCCAAAACACTGTAATAATACAAAGTATCTTCTCTGATCACAACACCATCAAAGAAGAAATTAATAACAGGAAGAGCAAGGAAAAAAAATCAAATACATGGAAACTGAACAACACCCTGCTTAAAAACCACTTGGTAATAGAAGAAATTAAAGATGGAATAAAAAAATTCCTAAAATCAAATGAGAATGAAAACACATCATACCAAAACCTTTTGGATACAGCAAAGGCAGTGTTCGGAGGTAAAT
Organism: Dugong dugon; assembly: GCA_030035585.1. NCBI lineage: Eukaryota > Metazoa > Chordata > Mammalia > Sirenia > Dugongidae > Dugong > Dugong dugon. The sequence goes on from CM057479.1 coordinate 15,703,648, forward strand.
TTATAGCAATAAAGGCACACATCAAAAAAGAAGAAAGTGACAAAATCAAAACATTAGCTACACAATTGGAACAAACAGGAAGAGAACAACAAAAGAAGCCCACAGCCACTAGAAGAAAGGAAATAATAAAGATCAGAGTAGAAATAAATGAAATAGAGCATAGAAAACATCAACAAAACAAAAAGATGGTTCTTTGAAAGAATCAACAAAATTGACAAACCGTTGGTCAAATTGACAAGAGAAAAACAGAAGAGAACACCAATAACTCAAATAAGAAATGAGATAGAGGACATTACAACAGACCCAACTGAAAGGAGAGGATTAAAACAGAGTACTATGAAAAACTATACTCCAACAAACTTGAAAACCTAGAGGAAGTAGACAAATTTCTAGAAACACACTACCTACTAAAACCAACACAAACTGAAGTTGAAAATCTGAGCAGACCCATAACAAGAGAAGACATTGAAAAGGTAATAAAAAAAAAAACTCCCAACAACAACAAAAAAGCCCTGGCCCAGATGGCTTCACTGGAGAATTCTACCATTCAGAGAAGAGCTTATAGCATACTGCTCAAATTATTTCAGAACACAGAAAAGGAAGGGATACTTCTGAATTCATTCTATGAAGCCAGAATAATCCTGATACCAAAACCAGGCAAAGACACCACAAAAAAAGAAAATTACAGACCAATATCTCTCATGATATACGTGCAAAAATTCTCAACAAAATTTTAGCCAATAGAACTCAGCATCATATCAAAAAAATAATACACCACAACCAAGTAGGATTCATACCAGGTATGCAAGGATGGTTCAACATTAGAAATCAATCAATGATCTACCACATAAATAAAAGAATCACATGATCATCTCAATTGACAGAAAAGGCATTCGACAAAGTCCAACACCCATTCTTGATAAAAACTCTCAATAAAGTAGGTACAGAAGGAAAATTCCTCAACATAATAAAGGGCATCTATGCAAAACCAACAGCCAACATCATTCTTAATGGAGAGAGGCTGAAAACATTCTCCTTGAGAATAGGAACAAGACAAGGATGCCTTTTATCACCACACCTGTTTAAAATTGTGCTGGAAGTCCTAGCTAGAGCAATAAGGCAAGAAAAAGAAATAAAGGGCATCTAAATTGGTAAGGAAGAAGTTAAACCATCCCTATTTGTGAATGATATGATACTATACACAGAAAATCCAAAAGACTCAATGAGAAAAGTACTGGAACTAATAGAAAGATTCAGCAGAGTAGCAGTATACAAGATAAACATAAAAAAAATCAGTTGGATTGCTATATGACAATAAAGAGAATGATGAAAAGGAAACCAGGAAAACAATACCATTGATAATAGTCCCTAAAAAAATAAGATACTTAGGAATAAATCTAGTCAGGGATGTAAAAGATCTATACAAAGAAAATACAAAACACTACTGCAAGAAACCAAATGAGACATACATAAATGGAAAAACATACCATGCTCATGGATAGGTAGACTTAACATCGTGAAAATGTCAATTCTACCCAAAGCAATCTACAAGTACAATGCAATCCCCATCCAAATACCAACAGTATTCTTTAAAGAGATGGAAAAATTAATCATTAACTTTACATGGAAAGGGAAGAGGGCCCAGATAAGTAAAACACTATTGAAGAGGAAGAATAAAGTAGGAAGACTCGCACTACCTGACCTCGGAACCTACCATACAGCTACAGTAGTCAAAACAGCCTGGTATTGGTAACAACAGAAACATTGATGAATGGAAAAGAATTGAGAACCCAGATGTAAATCCATCCACCTATGGTCACCTGATATTTGACAAAGGCCCAAAGTCCATCAAATGGGGAAAAGAGAGTGTTTTTAACAAATGGTGCTGGAAAAACTGGATGTCCATCTGCAAAAAAATTAAACAGGACCCATACCTCACACCATACAGAAAAACTAATTCAAAATGAATCAAAGATCTAAATATAAAACCAAATACTATAAAGATCAAAGAAAAAAAATAGAGTCAATGCTAGAGGCCCTAATACACAGCATTTACAGGGTACTAACCATAACTTACAGTACATAAACACTAGAAGATAAGCTAGATAACTGAGCTCTCCTAAAAATTAAACACTGTGCTCATCAAAAGACTTCACCAAATGAGTAAAAAGAGAACCTACAGACTGGGAAACAATTATGGCTATGACAAGTCCAACAAAGTTCTAATCTCTAAGATCTACAGGAAAATCCAACACCTCTACAACAAAAAGACAAATAATCCAGTTAAAAAATGGGCAAAGGGTATGAACAGACATTTCACCAAAGAAGACATTCAAATGGTTAAGAGATACATGAGGAAATGCGCACGATCACTAGCCATTAGAGAAATGCAAATCAAAACCACAATGAGATAACATGTCACCCTGATATAATTGGCACAAATCAAAAAAACAGAAAATAATAAATGTTGGAGAGGCTGCTGGGAGATTGGAACTCTTATGCACTGCTGGTGGGAATGTAAAATAATACAACCATTTTGGAAAATGATATGGTGCTTCCTTATAAAGCTAGAAATAGAAGTACCGTATGATCCTGCAATCCCACTCCTAGGAATACCTCCTTGAGAAATAAAAGCTGTCACACAAATAGACATATGCATACCCACGTTCATTGTAGCATTGTTCACAATAGTAAAAAGATGGAAACAACCTAGGTGCCCATTAACAGATGAATGATAAACTATGGTACATACACACAATGGAATACTACATAACAATAAAGAACAATGATGAATCTGGGAAGCTTCTCACAACATGGATGAATCTGGAGGGTGTTATGCTCAATGAAATAAGTCAATTACAAAAGGACAAATATTGTATGAGACCACTCCCATAAAAACTCATTAGAACATTTACCCACAAAACGAAACAATCTTTGATGGTTATGAGGGAGGGGTAGGGAGAGAAAAACACTAAATAGACAATAGATAAGTGGTAACTTTGGTAAAGGGTAAAACAGTACACAATACTGGGGAAGCCATCATAACTGGTCCAAGGCAAGGTCATGGAAGCTCCATAGACACTTCTAAACTCTGAGGAACCAAAATCCTGGGCTGAGGGCTGTGGGAACCATGATCTCGGGGAACATCTAGTTCAATCGGCATAACACAGTTTACAAAGAAAATGTTCTACATTCTACTTTGGTGAGTAACATCTAGGGTATTAAAAGCTTGCGAGTGGCCATCTAAGATATTCCGCTGGTCTCACCCTGTCTGGAGTTAAGAGAGAATGAAGACAACCAAAAACATAAGGGAAAGATTAGTCCAAGGGACTAATGGACCACAAGTACCACAGCCTCCACCAGACTGAGTCCAGCACAACTAGATGGTGCCTGGCTACCACCACCGACTGATCTGACAGGGATCACAATACAGGTTTCTGGACAGAGCTGGAGAAAAATGTTGAACAAAATTCTAAAACACCAAAAAAAAAAAAAAAAAAACTGGACTTACTGGTCTGAGAGAGACTGGAGAAACCCTGAGAGTATGGCCCTGGACACCTTTATATCTCAGTAATGAAGTCACTCCTGAGGTTCACCCTTCAGCCAAAGATTAGAGAGACCCATAAAACAAAATGAGACTAAATGGGCACACCAGCCCCGGGGACAAGGATGAGAAGGCAAGAAGGGACAGGAAAGCTGGTAATGGGAAACTCAAGGCAGAGAAGGGGAGAATGTTGATATGTCAGGGGTTGCCAACCAATGTCACAACACCATATGTGTATTAATTGTTTAATGAGAAACCAGTGTGCTCTGTAAACCTTCATCTAAAGTATGATTTAAAAAAAAAGTCGTATTTTTGTCTTGACCCATCATGATCACAGACTGGGCTTGCTTGATGCTGATGCTCTGTGAAATTGTTTATATTCAACAGGAGAATGCCAAGGCCTAGTTGTGAGTGATAGGCCAGCTCCTGATGTGAGGGGCTACTTTTCTGTTTCTCGTGAATATAATGCCATGTAGTAGGCACCTTGTCTAGGTAATCAGCCAGCCATTCATTCCTCTATCAGTATAGATTTTTGTCTTTTTTCTGAAAACTTCTACAAAAATATTAGACCATTGAATAAACCCCAACACTCAAACTCACACTGTGATAATTTTTATAGATTTTTAAAAGCACATCCTGTAAGTGAGGCAGTGAACAATAATATTAGTACCTTAAATGATTTGTTTACTTTCTTTTGTACCCCTAGGAATCTTGCAGGAGAAAAGATGTGGCATTCTGCTTCCATAAAGATTGATAGCCTTGGAAACCCTCTACTCTGTCCTGTAGGTTCACTATGAGTTGGAATCAACTCAATGGCAATGAGTATGGTTTTTTGGTTTATAACCAGTGAAGAGATCCTATCAAGAATATGTTGTTGTTGTTAGGTGCCGTGGAGTCGGTTCTGACTCATAGCGACCCTATGTACAGCAGAATAAAACACTGTCCAGTCTTGAGCCATCCTCACAATTGCTGTTATGCTTGAGCCCATTGTTGCAGCCACTGTGTCAATCCATCTTGTTGAGGGTCTTCTTCTTTTCCACTAGCCCTCTACTTTACCAAGCATGATGTCCTTCTCCAGAGACTGATCCCTCCTGATAACATGTCCAAAGTATGTGAGATGTAGTCTCACCATTAAGAACATAAGAAGTCTCAAAAATCAATTTTTTAAAAAGATAACTAAATAGAAATGTGAACAAGAGACTGGAGCAGGCACATCACAAGAGTAAATATCTGTAAAATGGTAGGGGTAGTAATAGTAACGTCAGAACCTAACTTCATGGGGGTAATGTGAATCACCATCAGCACAAAGATGATTCCCAGGAGGTGGAGATCAGACATACTTCCACTCTCCAAACTTTTTACCAATTCTGACACCAGTCATCCCTCCCATGCCGCTCTCTACTTCTCTTCTGGGTTCGATAATCCATTGCAATGGCCACAGAGAACTCACAGATCATACTTACAGTTAAATGGTTTATTAAGGAAGTAAAAGGGTACAATTCAGGATAAGGATCAACAGGCTATGACTCAAGATCAGGATCAGGAAGCGTGTAGGCAAAGTCTGGAAGGTTCCCCTGAAGTGGAGAGCACATCCCTCCTTTCTTCAGTGCAGGACAGCTCTCTCAGTTCCTCTTGGTCATGTAAGCAAGAAGGCTTTTCTCTCTGCCATGCATGCCCCTTCTCAGCCATGCAGGCCTCCTCTCAACCCCTTGAAGACAGGCCTCCTCTCAGCCACCTCAGGACAGGCTTCTTCTTGGCCCCTTCAGGACAGGCCTCTTGGCCTTTGGGCCTGCCCACTGATAACTGACCTAGCTGGGCAGTTTTGTTCAGTTCTCCTAGCTGCAATCCTAGCAGCAGGTTTCTGCCATCACCACCAACTCTGCTGCAGGGCCCCTACGGGCCTCTCAATGTCTCTAGTGTTACATCTTGTTTTAGTCATCTAGTGCTGCCATAACAGAAATACCACAAGTGGATGGCTTTAACAAAGAAAAGTGTATTCTCCCACAGTTTAGGAGGTTAGAAGTCCAAATTCATGCCATCAGCTCCACTAGAAGGCTTTATCTTTTTGTAGGCTCTAGAGGAAAGTCCTTGTCATCAATCTTCCCCTGGACTAGGAGCTTCTCTGCCCAGGAACCCCAGGTCCAAAGGATGCTGTCTGCTCCTGGTGCTGCTTTCTTGGAGGTATGAGGTCCCCATGTCTCTCTGCTCACTTCTCTCTTTTATATCTTAAAAGAGACTGGCTTAAAAAACAATTTAATGTTGTAGATTGAGTCCTGCCTCATGAACATACCTGCCACTAATCCCATCTCATTAACGTCATGGAGATAGGATTTACAACACATAAAAAACTCACATCAGATGACAAAATGGTGGACAATCACACAATACTGGGAATCATGACCTAGCCGAATTGATACATGTATTTTTGGGGGACACAATTCAGTCCATGACATTCCACCCTTTGGCCCCCAAAAATCCATGTCCTTGCCACATGTAACATATTCACCCTATCGTATCATAGCAAAAGTCTTAAATCCAAGTCCAAGTTCAAAATCCAAAATCCCTCTTCATCTGTGAAATCTAGAAAACAAGTTATCTTCTTCTAAAGTACAGTGGTGGAACAGGCACAAGCTAGACATTTCCATTACAAATGGGAGAGATTGGAGGGAAAGAAGGGATAACAGCCACCATGCAAATCAGCAGAATGCATTACATTAGCCCTCAATGCTTGAAAATAATCCTCTGTTCTCTGAGACGATTTACACAATGGCCCTGCCCTGTAGGCTGTATGTATTGGCCACACACTCTGGATTCTTAACGGAGGCTCCTTGGCCCTGGGCTTCAGCTCTGCCTTCCAAGCCCAATGGAACAGCAACTCTGCTCCCTCAGCTTTGTGCGGTCCCATTCTCCTAGTCCATCTGAGTGACGACTCCACCCTTTGGGACCAGGGCATCTCAGCTTCTTGTGTTCCTTGTCTCTTCAGCTTCTGCTTCCTGGTTCCTTGGCCTCTTGGCCCCTCGGGCCTCACTGCCCACCTCTGTCCTGCTGTGGCAAGTGTTCCAAGGCTCTGTAGCTCCACCGATAAGTGGCTAGAGGCACCCCACTTCACCAGTAAACTTTGGCCAGAAGGCACTCAGCTCTCTCACTCCGTGGGTTGGCTCCCACACCTTTTCTAGCTGGTCTCCTGGTTCTGCTGCTGCCATTTCTCTGCTGCTGCTTCTTGCTGTCTGCGCCATCTCCAGTGTAACAGCTTTCTTCACTTCCTTCTAAGTCCTCACCAGAATTGTCTTTGACATTCGTAATTCCACCAACAGTCTCTTCAAGGCAATCTTAAAACTCTTCCACCCTCTATCCATTCACAGTTTTGAAACTGCTTCCACATTTTAGGATCTGTTAGAGCAGCACCCCACTCCTAGTGCCAAATTCAGTCTTAGTTAACTAGTGCTGCTATAACAGAAATACCACAAGTGGATGGTTTTAACAAAGAGAAATTTATTCTTTCACAGTCTAGTAGGCTAGAAGTCCAAATGCAGGACGTCAGCTCCAAGGGAAGGCTTTCTGTCTCTGTTGGCTCTGGGGGAAGGTCCTTGTCATCAATCTTCCCCTGAACTAGGAGCTTCTCAGAGCAGGAAACCCAGGTCCAAAGGACACACTCTGCTCCTGGTGCTGCTTTCTTGGTGGTATGAGGGCCCCATGTCTCCCTGTTCACTTCTCTCTTTTGTATCTCAAAAGAGACTGGCTTAAGACACAATCTAATCTTGTAGATTGAGTCCTGCCTCATTAACATAACTGCCTCAAATGCCATCTCATTAACATCATAGAGACAGGATTTACAACACATAAGAAACTCACATCAGATGACAAAATGGTGGACAATCACACAATACTGGGAATCATGACCTAGCCATACTGCTACACATATTTAACACAATTCAATCCATGACACAGCCCTTGACCTGTGTGACAGCTCTTTTAGGCGGTTCCTTGCCTCCTCTGTCTGCTTCTTCTATCTTCCTACTTCTTCTTTCTGCTTCTTTCTTTCTTCTTTCTGTCTCTGGCTGCCAACCTCTGTGGGGTTGGCTTCATATATAAGCAAACTACTTGTCAATTTCAAGGCATGGTTCTCCTACCAGGGCCACAAACTGACCAATCTCCTCCCAGGAGATCACAGACACTTCATTTGCATAAGTATATTGATCAATCCCTGCAAGGTGCATGAAATAAACCAATCACATGACAGGCTCAGCCTAGGGCCAGACAAAAAGAATCAAACCACAAATTGTTTACAGTTTACCTAGGAACTGTCAATCAACCTGGACAAAAGTAACAAATCCTCTGGGGTAAAAAACTAGGGCTGAGGTAAGTCCTCAGGGCTTAGGGGGAAAATTTCTCCAGCTGTTTCTTTCAAAGAACCAAGACAAAAGATCACATAAAGGACTCATTTAACCACAACATCCAATGGTTAACAAAAATGAGAAGTTGGTCAACCTCATTAATCATTAGAATATTACAAATTAAAACCTCAATAAGATACTGCTACCCACACAGTGGAATAGCTCAGATTTAAAAGACTGACAATACAAAATATCGACAAGGATGTGGAACAACTGGAACATTCATAGAGTGCAAACTGGTTCAATTACTATGGAAAATTCTTCGGTACACGTATCCTGTGACCCACAAATTTGCCTCCTAAATCAAAATGCATACATATATTTACCAAAAGACGTGTACACCAAAGCAGAACTCAAATGTCCATCAAGAATGGATAAATAAATTGTAGTATAGTTCTATAATAGAATACAGTAGTTGCTCGGTATTTGCAGCGGATTCGTTCCAGGACCCCCGCAATACCAAAAACTGAGGATGCTCAAGTCCCTTATATAAAATGGCGTAGAGTACTTGCATATAATCTATGCACATCCTCCTGGATGCTTTAAATCATCTCTAAATTACTTATAATACCTAATACAATTTAAATAGTTGTTCTACTGTATTGTTTAGGGAATAATGACAAGAAAAAAATGTACATGTTCAGTACAGACAAACCACTGTAGGGTACACATGACACAAGCAGCGAACGAATGAAATGCAAGACAAATAATGCTCCAGTAAGGAGTGCTGGAGAGAGTCTGAGGATCTGTGAGATGACTGGAGGCTATAGCAGGGTAGACCTACACACCATTTCATTCGTGTGGATTCACTGCAGTGCTCTGTGCGCTGCAAATCCGAGTTTTGCTTTTTGGAAACTTCTCTCTTTTTTTTTTTGAATATTTTCAATCCATGGTTGGTTGAATTCGCAGACGCAGAACCCTCGGATAGGAGGGCCAACTGTACTACACAGCAATGAAAATGAACCAACTATGATACATAATTATATGCATTAATCTCACAGAAATGATATTGAGTAAAAAAAGTCAGACAGCAAGAACACTTGTATGATTCTATTTATATGAAGTTCAAAGCAGTCAAAACTTCTCTATGAAGTTAGAAGTCAAGGGAGTAGGTATGAGCTATGAAGAAGCTATGAGGGGGTAGTGATGAGGAAGATTGGGGTGGGGGCTTCCAGAGTGTTGGTAATGTTCTGGATTTTGATTTGGGTGGTTATCTGGATGCAGTTACTTCATAATAATTCATAGAACTGTACACTTAGGATTTGTGCACTGTTCTGTATGTGTTATACTTCAATAGAAAGTTTATTAAAATATGTGTTATTATTATCAAAATGCTGATTATCACTGAAGCTGGATATTGGGTATAAAACCAAACCAAATCAAACCCACTGCTATTGAGTTGATTCCGACTCATAGCAACTCCATAGGGTTTCCAAGGCCGTAAATATCTATGGAAGCAGACTGCCACATCTTTGTCCCATGGAGCTGCTGGTGGTTTTGAACCACCGACCTTTGGTTAGCAGTTGATCACTTTAACCATTTCACAACCAGGGCTCATGCAGGTATTGGGTATAGGGAGGCTCATTATGTCATTCTCTCTACTTTCACGTGCTTGAAAATGTCGATTATAGGAAGTTTAAATATTTATATATATGTATATTTATATGTACATTTATATACGTATATGTGTGTGTATACTTATTTGTAAATTTTTGAGTTGCTTCCCAACCTGCCAATCTATTTCAAAGTGAACAAGATTTCCCAGAGACCGTAACGATATGACTAGAACCACATGATTCTTTTATGCCATGTGGGATTTGGAAAGTAGCATATAAGGAAGTCAGTGTTCTCAGATATTACTAACCAACAAAAGGAGCAATATATCTAATATGTGAAATGACAATCTGAACATTTTTATACGTATATCAGTATGAATGTATTGAACATAATATGTATTGATCTAAATATATTGAAGAGAATGCAGACAATATGACAGTGCCTTTTACTACAGGTCAAATCCTATAAAAACAAACGTTGGTTGGGATTACAATTTTTTTATTTCATGGGAATATTTTGAATATGCTAGACATAAATGAGATTTGAATGTCATTCACAGAATGTGTTGAATAGGAATGAATACATCATTTTGCACAATTTTGCTTTGGACTCCTGGTTTATGATTGATATGAAACTTCTGAGCACCCCTAGGTATATTTCACTAATATAAAATATTGGGCAATGTTTTTAAAAAAGAATCCATAAACAGAAACAAAGACAAATAACCCATGAAACAGGACATTATTGCACAAGAGATAGGAGGCTCTTTACCTTGCTTACTCTTAAAACCCATTGCCGTGGAGTCAATTCCCACTCATAGCAACCCTATAGGACAGACTGGAACTGCCCCATAGAGTTTCCAAGAAGTGGCTGGTGGATTTGAACCACTGACCTTTTGGTTAGCAGCTGAGCTCTTAACCACTACACCACCAGGGCTCCATGATTACTCTTGAGCAGCTGGTAAATGCTCCAAAATACACAAGTTCTTCCAGAAGAAAAATATTTAAACATAATTTTGAGGTAGACTGTTTATTGGAAATAAAAATTAGACTGAGGGAGTTGGGAAGTATAGACTGAAGGGTAACTGTAAAAAAAATAATTTGGTGGAGTCACAACATGGTCATGTTTTTCTTGAGAGCTAACTTTAGAATATAATTCCCATGTAAGATGAATTTTATATTGTATCTTGCTTAACCACCACAACTACCAATAAATATATTAACCTGTTTAAACATTTTAGAAGCCTGATATTAAAACAGAATAAAGCTTGAAGGCAAGCAGAAACACTTTAAACTTTCCCACCCATCCCTTCCCATATCTATCTACACAAGAGTGAAGTGGTTTGAATGACCAGGCATATACCCATGGGCTTCCTTTTATTCCTTGAGAAGTTCTTGATTTCATTGTGCATAAAAATTACCATATAGGGTTCAAGGCAGAACAACATGCATACTGAACTTTGAAAGCTATTGAAAGGACTTCCAAGGGTTATTTTGGCCTTATACAATTTTTTTTTTAATTGTGCTTTAGATGAAGGTTTACAGAGCAAATTAGTTTCTCATTAAACAATTCATGCACGTATTGTTTTGTGACATTGGTTGCCAACCCTGTGACGTGTCAACACTCTGCCCTTCTCAACCTTGGGTTCACCATTACCATTCATCCAGCTTTCCTGTCCCCTCCTGCCTTCTCGTCCTTGCCCCTGGGCTGGTGTGCCCGTTTAGGCTCCTATACGTGGTTGAGCTACATGTATTATTGTTTGTTTTATGGGCCTGCCTAATCTTTGGCTGAAGGGTAAACCTCAGGAGTGACTTCAGTACTAATTTAAAAGGGTGTCTTGGGGCCACACTCTCGGGGTTTCTCCAGTCTGTCAGGCCAGTAAGTCTGGTCTTATTTTGTGAATTAGAATTTTGTTCTATATTTTTCTCCAGCTCTGTCTGGGACCCTCTGTTGTGATCCCTGTCAGAGAAGTCGGGGTGGTAGCCAGGCACCGTCTAGTTCTTCTGGGCTCAGGCTGGTGGAGGCTGTGGTTCATGTGGTCCATTAATCCTTTGGACTAATATTTTCCTTGTGTCTTTGATTTTCTTCATTTGCCTTTGCTCTGAAAGTGATGGGAACAATAGCTGTATGTTAGATGGCCACTTGCAAGCTTTTAAGACCCCAGACGCTACTCACCAAAGTAGGATGTAAAACATCTTCTTTATAAACTATGTTATGCCAATTGAGCTAGATGTCCCCCGAGACTATGCTCCCCAAGTCCCTGGGCTTATTCAATTTTGCCAAATGTGCTGACTTTAGAACCTAGTTCCCAATTCAGTCATTCTCCACCGTAGTTGTGACTTCTAACTAGGGTTGTCAGATAAAATACAGGATGCCAACTACAATTGAATTTCAGATAAACAACAAATAATTTTTGTTGTCCCATAAATGTTTTAAACAATTTTAAATAATATTAAATGATGCAGGAAGCATCAAAAGAAGATGGAAGGAATACACAGAATCACCATACCAAAAAGAACTAGTCAATGTTCAACCATTTCTGGAGGTAGCATATGATCAGGAACCAATGGTACTGAAGGAAGAGGTCCAATGTGCACTGAAGGCACTGGTGAAAAACAAAGCTCCCAGTACTGACGGAATACCAATTGTAATGTCTCAACAAACAGATACAATGCTGGAAACACTCACTCATCTATGCCAATAAACTTGGAAGACAGCTATCTGGTCAACCAACTGGAAAAGATCCATATTTATGCCCATTTCCAAGAAAGCTGATCCAATCTAATGCAGAAATTATCAAACAATATCATTAATATCACAAGCAAGTAAAATTTTGCCGAAGATCATTCAAAAGCAGCTGCAGCAGTACATCAACAGGGAACTGCCAGAAATTCAAGCTGGATTCAAAAGACGACGTGCAATAAGGGGTATCATTGCTGACATCAGATGGATCTTGGCTGAAAGCAGAGAATATCGGAAAGATGTTTACCTGTGTTTTATTGACTACGCAAAGGCATTCGACTGTGTGGATCATAAAAAATTATGGATAACATTGCAAAGAATGGGAATTCCAGAACACTTAATTGTGCTCATGAGGAACCTGTACATAGATCAAGAGGCAGTTGTTCATACAGAACAAGGGGATACTGTATGGTGTAAAGTCAGGAAAGACGTATGTCAAGGTTGTATCCTCTCACCATACTTATTCAATCTGTATGCTGAGCAATAGTCTGAGAAGCTGGACTATATGAAGAATGGGGCATCAGGATTGGAGGAAAACTCATTAACAACCGTTATGCAGATGACACACCCCTCCTTGCTGAAAGTGAAGAGGACTTGAAGCACTTAGTGATGAAGATCAAAGACCATAGTCTTCAGTATGGATTACACCTGAGCATAAAGAAAACAAAAATCCTCACAAACTGGACCAAGAAGCAACATCAAGATAAATGGAGAAAAGGTTGAAGTTGTCAAGGATTTCAGTGTACTTGGATACACAGTCAACACCAATGGAAGCAGCTGTCAGGAAATCAAAAGACCCATTGCACTGGGCAAATCTGCTGCAAAAGACCTCTTTCAAGTGTTAAAAAGCAAATACGTCTCCTTGAAGACTAAGGTGCACCTGACCCAAGCCATGGTGCTTTCAATTGCCTCATATGCATGTGAAAGATGGACAATGAATAAGGAAGACCGAAGAAAAATTGAAGTCTTTGAATTACGGTGTTGAATATTAATGGTATATTGAATATACCATGGACTGCTAAAAGAATGGACAAATCTGTCTTGGAAGAACTACAGCCAGAATGCTCTTTAGAAGCAAGGATGGTGGGACTTTGTCTCACATACTTTGGATGTGTTATCAGGAGGGATCAGTCCCTGGAGAAGGACAACATGCCTGGTAACATAGAGGGTCAGCGAAAAAGAGGAAGACCCTCAACGAAATGGATTAACACAGTGACTACAACAATGGGCTCAAGCATAGCAATGATTGTGGGGATGGCACAGGCCCGGGCAGTGTTTTATTCTGTTCTGTATAGGGTCAATATGAGTAGGAACTGACTCAATGGCACCTAACAACAACATGAATATCTGGGACATACTTATACTTAAAAAATTATTTACCTGAAATTAAAATCTAACTGGGTCTCTGGTATTTTTATTTGCTAAATCTAGCAACCCTACCCCTAACAGATCCTTGGTTTATAAGGTTTCAAACAAGGACTCAAAGGGTCCTGCACAATCAAGATCCATTGAAATAAAATTTTGTGGGAAAATGTTCGTAATAAAATAAAGAGCTGTTATAGGATGAACTAGCTCTGTATAAAAATGCACAAAGGACATGATGAGACAATTCATAAAAAGATGGACAAGTAGTAATAATCATTTAAATAAATATTCAGTCTTACTTACAAGGAAAAAAGACATACTAAAAAAACCCCAATAACATGCTTTATTTTTAAGCTAAGGAAACAAAGTTAAAAAGGAATGATAGTTCCTAGTGCTATTTTCATACTCTGAGGATGAGAGTTAAACAGCCTCTCTGGAGGACAAGTTCGTATTATGCGTTTCTTAAAAGCCTTAAAAATGTACATAATCTGAAAGAGTGATTTGTCTTCTCAGAATCTATCCTACGGAAATATTTAGAATGTGTGAAAAGATTTGGCACTAAGGATGTTCACCAATGTAATGTTTTCAACAGTAAAAAAAAGAAAACAACCTAAGTGTGTCACAGAGGGTTTTAGTTAAATAAATTCTGGTGTATCTGTGCAATGGAATACTGTGCAGCCATTAAATTATGATGAAAACAGCTAATGACATGGAAGATGTTTAAGATGTGTTGCCAAATTAAATATATATATATATATACATAACGAGGAGCCCTGGTGGCACAGTAGTTAAGAGCTCGGCTGCTAACCAAAAGGTTGGCAGTTTGAATCTACCAGTTGCTCCTTGGAAACCCTATGGGGCAGTTCTACTCTGTCCTATAGGGTCGTTATGAGTTCAACCCGACTCGACGAGCCATAACAACAATATGCATCGAAACAGCCTGTATATTTTGACTCCAGTTTTGTTTTGTTTTTTTTTAAATGTATATACACTATTAAGAAAATGAAAAGAAAATATTTGTACATCACATAGCCAACAAAGGGCCTGATTCCAGAATATAAAAAAAACTCTCAAAACTCAACAGTAAAAAAACAAACAACTCAATTTAAAAACGGTAAAAGATTGAACAAACACTTTACCAAAAATGTTATACAGATGGCAAATAAGTACATGAAAAGGTGTTCAGCACTATTAACCATTAGAGAAATTCCCATTAAAACTATGATGAAATATCACTATGTACTTATTAGAATGGCTAAAATAAAAAATACTGACAATACTAAGTGCTGACAAGAATGGGGAGCAAGTGGAACTCTCATATATTGCTGTTGGGAATATAAAATCATACTTCAGTCTGGAAAACAGTTTGGCCGTTTCTTACAAATTTAAATACACACTAACCGTATGTCTCAGCAATCCCACTTCTAGGTATTTAAATCCTAGGTAAATGAAAACTTATGTTCACATAAAAAAAATTGTTTACAAGTATTTATAGCAGCTCTATTCATAATCATAAAAAATGGAAACAACCCAGATGTTTCCCAATGGGTAAGTGGATAAACAGATGACAGCATGTTCATACAGTGGAGTACTACTCAACAATAAAAAGGAGTGGACTGTTGATACACACAACGTCTGGGCAAGGGTATTCAAAGGCTCTATGCTGAGTAAAAGAACCCAGTCTCAAAAGGTTACATACTTTATGATTCATTTATATAACATTCTCAAACACCCAAAGTTATAGTGAAAAAAAAAAAAGGTTGCTGTAGAGTTGATTAAAAGATTATAGTAATGGAGAACAAATCAGTGGTTACCAGGGACTGAGGGTGAGGGAAAGGTGTGACTACAAAGGGATAACAAGAGGGAATTTTAGGGGGATAGAATTATTGCATGGAGGTTACATCTTGGTGGGGATTATGTGAATATATAACCCATTGCTGTTGAGTTGATTCCAATTTATGGCAACTCCTTGTGTTACAGAGTAGAATCACTCCATAGGGTTTTCTTGGCTGTAATATTAATAGCAGCAAATTGCCAGGCTTTTCTTCCATGGCATGGCTGGATGAGTTCAAACCACTAACTTTTAGGTTAGCAGTCCAGTGCAAACCATTTGCACCACTCAGGGACCCTCACGAATTTAAACATACGTTAAAACTCACAAACTATATACCCAAAAAAAGTTTTAAAAAACCTGAAAAAATATGCATATATGTAGAAATGATGAATGGAAGGACATGCATGTAAATATTAACAGTGGGTTGCTTCTATGCAGTAGAATAAAGACGGTTCCTCCCTTGCTTATGTAATACTTCTTTTTTTTAAAAAAATGAGTATCTGTTTAATATGTAAAGATATTTTATATAGATAGATAGGTTAAAAAAAAAAAAACCCATTGCTATTGACTCAATTCTGACTCACAGTGACCCTATGGGACAGAGTAGAACTGCCCCGCAGGGTTTCCTAGGCAGTAATCTCTACAGATTTTTGTTTTCTGAAACAAAAATCCTCACAACTGGAACTATAAGCAATATCATAATAGAAGGTGAAAATAGTGACATTGTCAAGGATCTCATTTTCCTTGGATCCACAATCAATGCCCATGGAAGCAGCAGTCAAGAAATCAACGTATTGCATGGGGCAAATCTGCCGGAAACGACTTCTTTACAGTGTTGAAAAACTAAGACGTCTCTTTGAGGACTGAGGCATACCTGCCCCAAGCCATAGTAGTTTCAATTGCCTCATATGCCTGTGAAAGCTGGACAATGAATAAGGAGGACTGAAGAATTGATGCCTTTGATTTATGGTGTTGGTGAAGAATATTGAATATACCATGGACTGCTAGAAGAATGAACAAATCTGTTGTGGAAGAACTACAGCCAGAATGTTCCTTAGAAGCGAGGATGGCGAGACTTCATCTCACGTACTCTCGACATTGTTATGGATTGAATTGTGTCCCCCCCACAAAAAGCTGAGTCAACTTGGCTAGGCCATGATTCCCAGTATTGTGTGATTATCCACCATTTTGTCATCTGATTCGATTTTCCTATGTGATGTAAATCATACCTCTATGATGTTAATGAGGTGGGATTAGCGGCAGTTATGTTAATGAGGCAGGACTCAATCTGCAAGATGAAGTTGTGTCTTAAGTCAACCCCTTTAGTGATATAAAAGAGAAAAGTGAGCAGAGAGACATGGCGACCTCATACCACCAAGAAAGTAGTGCCAGGAGAATAGTGCATCCTTTGGACCCAGGGTCCCTGTGCCGAGAAGCTTCTAGACCAGGAAAGACTGATGACAAGGACATTCCCCCAGAGCTGACAGAGAGAAAGCCTTCCCCTGTAGTTAGCACCCTGAATTTGGACTCCTAGCCTCCTAGACTGTGAAAGAATAAATTTCTCTTTGTTAAAGCCATCCACTTGTGCTATTTCTGTTATAGCAGAACTAGATAACTAAGACAGACGTGTTATCAGGAGGGAGCAGTCCCTGGAGAAGGACATCATGCTTGGTAAAGTAGAGAGGAAGACCCTTAATGAGATGGATTGACACAGTGGCTGTAACAATGGGCTCAAACATAACAACAATTGTGAAGATGTTGCAGGACTGGGCAGTGTTTTGTTCTGTTGTACATAGGGTGGCTATGAGTTGGAACCAACTCCATGGCACCTAACAACAGCAATCTTTATGGAAGCAGACTGCCCCATCTTTCTCTGAGGAGCAGCTGGTGAGTTAGAATCGCCAACCTTTGCATTAGCAGCTGACTGCTTAATTACTGCCCCACCAGGCCTCACAAGCTAGGTAATGTATGTATTTATTTATATATGTAAATACATCTTGTTATAGGAAAACTTGAATAACGCCTGCCATTATTTCGTATTGGTTCAGCCATTTGGGTGCAAAAGGGCTTCACCACGTTGTTGTAAAAATATGTTTGGATGAGATGTTTCTTTTACTTATTAAAGAACTGGCAGTACTCTCCTATCTCAATAAATCTTGATGTGCTTTGTCGTGGGCCAGAGTGCTAAGTGTACTGCCTGCTGCCACACCATTATGTTTCCTATTAGCAGCTATTAACCCACAACTTTGCTTCTTGGTATGCAGCCAGAATTCCTTATGAAATTAAGAAATTCCTTATGAATTAAGAAAAAAGATCATTTATGATTACATAAAAAAGCAAAATACTTTTGAACAAATTTAACAAGACATATACTGAAAACTATAACATGTTGTTGGAAGAAATTAAAGGAGCCCTAAGTAATTGAATCTTTCATATTCTTGGATTGGAAGGCTTAATTGTGTTAAGGTGACAATATTCTAAAATTGATTAAAATTATGAAACGAAAAAAGATTTCGGAGTGATGATGCAATCATAGACTAAGTATTTACTTCTCTTTCTTATCAGTTCTCGCTTACAAGTGAATCAGGTCTCTTATCCAGTATTAAGCATTAGCAAACTGCCAGGATTTCTGGCAGCACTTTGCTTATCTGATTTTGCTTTACAAAAGTAACTGAAGTTGTGCTAGGTGAAATTTTAAAATTGTTTTATTCAAAGATCTAGAGAAACAAGCTTAAAACAAGCACATTTTACCTCCTAAGCTTCTTGCTTTGGACATGTTATCAGGAGGGGCCAGTCCCTGGAGAAGAACATCATGCTTGGTAAGGTAGAGGGTCAGTGAGAAAGAGGAAGACCCTCCACGAGATGGATTGACACCGTGGCTGCAACAATGGGCTCAAACAGCAATGATTGTGAGGATGGTGCAGAACTGGGCAGTGTTTCGTTCTGTTGCACATTGGGTCGCTATGAGTGAGATACGACTCGACAACACCTAACGATAACCACAGTTTTTATCTGCAACATCCAGAACAGAAGCCTGGGATTTTGACAGCAGAATCGACACTGAGAAGCAGACCCCTGCTTTGACTTGGCAATCAATACTTCTAATCACTCTTTCGGGGACCCTAGCCTTCCTCATCTGTTCCTGCCATGGCTACCTGCAGGAAGCAAGGCCACGGGCATCCTAAGGCCAGTGTTTTCTCAAAAGGCCACAGCTTTTATCAGACATTGTGCTTCAGTTTGACAGTTTGGTAGTGAGCAATTGTCTGCCTATGGGAAATATATCACAGAGAGCCAACAATATTGCAAAACACTATGACAGATGTGTTGTAAGTTCATAAGGATTTGGCCCTGACACTCACTAGCAGTTGTGGAACTCAAAACAAAACAGAACAAATACTATGTATTTCCACAGCTACATATATATGTAAATGCATATAATATGTTCTGGAAGATATATATCAGTTTGGTGACAATAATTAAGATTGAAAGTGAAGGGATTTGTCTATAACCATTGAGGTTTTTACAACTTACATCATCTGTGAAATTCAAAATTAAAATCATTTAAAGTCTTACCATAATTTTTTTGAAAAAAGATGGATAAATTCACCATTTTGTCATGTTATAAGAATAGGCGTTCTGAAAGAGTTAAGAACAAATGAATTTGAGAGGACTAAGTTGTCTTCCATTTTTTCTTTACCTATGGAAGTCTTGAGGGGTACTCAACACCCAAAGATGGAATGAGGTTTTAATGGAACTGAATAGGAAGGTGGTTTGTTAGTTGTGAAAAGAACCTTGGAGAAATGATACAATAGAATTTTATGGTCCTGAGATACTCAAACAGTTCTCAAGTTGGGTTATTTCTGTTCTTATTACTGAGTGAATGTAAAGCAGAAGAATATCCAGGAACAAAGAGTGACCTCAGGAGAGAAGAAAAATGTGAGTTCTGGAAGGGAGCATATAGTGGGCAGTTTATGGAAACAGGAAAGCAAGCTGGTGACCTGGGGTAGGGGCAATAGGTTCAGAACCATCCTCAATCATATGAGAGTGTCTAGATTTCATGTGAAGAACCATGAAAGGCCACATGAGGCCTTTTGAGAAATAGATTGACAAAGCTTGTGTGTCAGCATGAAAGGAAGGTGGCAGCGTTTTATACTGGGTAGAAAGTGAAAAGAAAGGATGGTGTCAGGCTTTCGCTGAATTCCTACTCAGGAGGGGGGTTACAAAAGTGAAAAATGTGTTCTAGTTCTTGAGTAGTTCACTGCTTAGTGAGGAAGCCAGATGAAAGAATGATGATAACTGAATGTGACAAATTCCATAAAGAAGTGCAAAGTGAAAACGGGAACACAGAGGAGATTGCGACAAAATTATCTGGAAAGTTTTTCAGAGAACTTGAGAATCGGGCCACTTCGTAAAAAATAAGTACTACTGTGGAACCCAGAAGATACGGTTGGACTATGCGAAAAACTAGGCCTGCTAAAACCAGAAATGTAGCTATGGTAACAGTGAAGGTTTTTTAGGTTCAGCATAATAAAACTAATCAGAATTGACAAAGAACTTTGAGGGAAAGAATAACGTGAGGTACCATGCCTAGAGGAACATTGTAAGAAGTATTGTCTATTACATTAATAACTCCCACAGTAAAGGGGAAAATGAATTAAACAGTCTCAAGAAAACTCTGAAGAGTTGAGTCACTACTTAGCTTTTTTTTTTGAGAAACATGTTTCTGCACCTGGGTCAGTAAGAGGTAACAATGAAGCAGGGGGCTTTTTCTTTCCTTTCTTGCTTTGTTTCTTCCTTTCATCATTAAGGAATTCTTCTTCCAGGGGACCAAGAATGAAGATATTTCAAAGGGGCCGTGGCAGATAATGTAATGCCCTTTTATTAGGAAATTATGATCAGTGACTCAGTGCAGAAGAATGAATCACCATGTTATGCTAAAAGATGTTCACAGAAGTAACAGTGATGAATGTTCTACCATGGAGGGGGCAAGTCACTAAAATAAGATACCATATTATTAAATATAGCCCACTTTTAAGTGTTTAAGTAAGAAAATTAGTAAGTAAGTAAGTAAGATTAGACTCCTTGATGATTCTCTTAAATTCTACTATTATTTTTATTCTGAGTACAATCTGACATGTTTTAATAATAAAAAACTAATACAAAAATCAGTGTGACCTTCTATATACATACACCATTGTATGCATAATTCCATTTTTTTCTTCATTCAAATTTGAGGCAATGACTGATAAGGACTTTACTAAAATTATATATCTATATATACTTAGTGTCCCTAAGAAAATAGAGTTCTCAGAATGGTGATGGGTCTTTCTATATTTGAAGGAAAACAGCTCCTCCTAGAGAAAAATGCCCTTCCCTTAACATATTTATTCATTTAATTCACTCATTCTTTCACGTTGACTGGAAAACATGAATTGAGTGGTGACTAATATGAGATGATCTGCTGAGAAGCTATGGAGAACACCAAGAGGACAGGCATAGTCTTTGCCCTCTGGGGACTCACAATATAATGGAAAAGAGACATTTAATCAAAACTGTCATTAGGAACAAAAGGGGGAGGTGTGACAATCAGGGGTATAAACAAAGTACTACCGGTCAACAGGAGAGGAAGTGATACATTCTGACTGGGAAGACCCATGCAGTCAAGGACAGTGAATGCAAACAGGTCCTTCAGAGGTGGTTGGAATATTGACTGGTGAGGTATTAGGAGGAACAGAGGAAGAAACTCCCACATTGGAACAAGCATGGATGCCAAAGAATGAAAGATGTGTTGAAATATGGCTTGTCTAACTGGCCTGGGCTTAAGTTCAAGATGGATGTGAAAGAAAGGAGACATGTAGCAGATGATAATACTCAGAAAATTATCTGGATAAAATGAACTGGAGCCAGATTATGAAGTGTCTTGAAGCCAGTTTGGATTTTACTACTTATGTAATGGAGAGCCGTTGAATGTTTCTAAGGAGGGAAGTGAGATATTCATATATGTTCTTTAGAAAGATAACTCTAGCAGAATAGTATAACAGGGTCGTGCATTACATAATGCCAAAGGGCACCATTTGCAACTACATAGAATACCATATGAGTGGTGCCTTCTGGAGAAGTGCAATGTAGAGACCGTAAAATGAAGATACTGTGGGAGGCAGAGATATAGAGTGGTAGCAAATAAGGTTCTTTGATTGCAAGCTACAGAAACTGGCACTGTCTAACTTAAGGGAGAAAGAAGGAATTTACTCAATAGATGGGGGATGCTGACAAAATTAAAAGAAAAGAAAACACAGGAATCAGGGCTACTCCAAGGATGTAAGGGAGAATCTTTACAGGGCATTGCCATGGGGGTGAATCATTTCCAGTCCCTTTGATATTCTACTCAAAAGTAAAATACCAAAGGGAGAGAATATGATTGACCCATCTTAGGTCGTGTACTGACTCCTTGGCCAAGGGAGTATAGGGGTATCTTGATTGAGAGTCACATCAAGACTTTAGGTAATGGCAGAGGGGAAAGCTATGGTGCTGTTATCAAAAGAAAGGGTTGTACAGGCAGTCAAAATCCAACAGCTGGGCTATCACAGTCATGGTAGAGACTGCTACTTGCCAAGCAAATAGCCAATCTACTTGTCTTCCTTAATAAAAGCCCGCTAATTATATTCAGGGTGGCACTATGCCCAGCTAAAAGATATTTCCTAGTTTGCTTCACAGTTAGGTGTGGCCATGTAACTAAATCTGTTGTAATTCCCAAAGTTGGGTAGGACTTCATTGAAAGCTTCTTAAGAAGGGGGTCCGACAGCTGGTAGGTGCCTTTTATTATCCCTTTATTGCTTCCTCTTTCCTTCCTGAAAAATAGACATGATGACTGGCATTCTACTAGCCATTTTGTGATTGAAGAACAGAAAGAAAAAAGCTTGGATTCTTGAAGACACTGTTATCAGGAGGTCCACATCAGCACTGGACCTGCTACCACTGGATTTTATTAATAATAAATAAATAAACTTCTTATTTCTAGCCTTTGTTGTTACTAGTAGATTTATCTCTACAGGGTTCAGTATAATGATAAAGAAGTCCATGAATTTGAGGAAAGTTGAAATTGAAGGAGTGCATGGATAAAAAGGTAAAGGAAACTGAACAGGAACAGCTAGAACAGCAAACTTGGGAAGGGCAGGGTTATGGAGATCGGGGAAGAGAGATTTCAAGAGGTTGAAGGGAATGAGAACCAAGAATAGATCACTGGTTTGGATAACTCATACCCTCCTGAAAAAGTCAATATAGTACTTGCTGGGATTGTTAACTGCTGGGAACAAGTGAAAGATGAGGAAGCAGAGGTGGTGTATGTACCTCTTTAGAATTTAATTCCCAGCTAAGCTATCAACAAGTATGAAAATAAAATCAAGACATACAAGATCTCAACAATTTTACCTCCCATGCACCTTCTTTTAGAAAACTACTCTAGTATGTTCTCCACTAAACTGAGGGAGCAGGCCAAGAATGAGAAAGTTACAGAAATAGGGTGATGTGACAGAAAAGAGGAGAGAGAATTCTCAGGACAATGGCAGTGCAGTAAGCATAGAGGACAATCTGTTCAGATTGGTATAAGAGGACAAAGTGATTTAAAAGGAAAAGAGGAAAAGAAACTGATTTCTATGCATATGATCAACAGAGTTTGGGAGACTTAATAATAGGTACATAGACAAGTAAGAAAAACCAAACCTGATTATCAACTTTAGGACAATCAATCGCTGTGCAGGAAGTGAATGTAATTACAGTGTACCATGTGGCCCAACTGGGAGGAATACTTATATATCATACTAACGTAAATTTCAAAAGTTAATTTAAATAAATGTGAAACTTATTTTGAGAGGATTGTGAAGTGTGTGTGCATGTGGTCATATAAGAAAGATAAGTACTCATTGACCACCGTAGGTGTCAATTGATATTGTCTCAATAGAAAATAAAAAATTTAATTCATTATAAACATACTGTTTAGAAGTTTCAACATAAATACCCAAAGAAACATCTGGAAAAGTTGCAAATAGTTGCCTCTGAGAAATTGACATAGAATAGTAACAGAGACTTCTTTTCTTGGGGAGAATATAATTTAGCGGGAATTACACACAATAAATGAACAATTATATAAAATAGTGTGAGAGGTGTTATAAGAGAAGTACAAGATGCCAAATGGAGTACTTGAGGAATGGCTCCTCTTTGCCAGGGAACTGTATCTGTTTATATACTTACTGCTGAGAAACGTCATTAGAAGGATTTGTCTCTGTTCAGTGTTTTGACTGTGGTGGTGGGTACACAAATACACACAGGTGATAAAACTGTATAGAACTACATACATACACGGAGCCCTGGTGGCGCAGCGGCTAAGAGCTTGGCTGCCAATCAAAACATCAGCAGTTCCATCCACTAGCTGCTCCTTGGAAACCCTACGGGGCAGTTCTACTCTGTCCTATGGGGTCACTATGAGTCGGAATAGACTCAACGGTACCTGGTTTGGTCTGGTAAATTCTTACACGCACACAGAAGTACATGTAAAACTGGAGAAATCTGAATAAGAATGATGAACTATATCAATGTCAATATCCTGGCTGTGATTTTTTTAAATTGTATTTTATTTTTTTAGCTTTTTTAAATTGTACTTTAGATGAAGGTTTACAGAGCGAGTTAGTTTCTTATTAAACAATTAATACACATATTGTTTTATGACATTGGTTGGCAACCCCATGACATGTCAACACTCTCCTCTTCTCGACCTTGGGTTCCCCATTACTAGTTTTCCTGTCTCCTGCTGCCTTCTTGTCCTTGCCCCTGGGCAGGTGTGCCTATTTAGTCTCATTTTGTTTTAGGGGCCTGTCTAATCTTTGGCTGAAGGATGAACCTCAGGAATGACTTCATTACTGAGCTGTGAGGGTGTCCGGAGCCATACTCTCAGGGTTTCTCAAGTCTCTCTGAGACCAGTAAGTCCAGGCTTTTTTGTTGTTGTTAGAATTTTGTTCTACATTTTTCTCCGGCTCTGTGCAGGACCCTCTATCATGATCTCTGTTAGGGCAGTCGGTGGTGGTAACCAGGCACCATCTAGTTGTGCTCGACTTAGTCTGGTGGAGGCTGTGGTAGTTGTGGTCCATTAGTTCTTTGAACTAATCTTTCTGTTCTGTCTTTGGTTTTCTTCTTTCTCCCTTACTCCAGATGGGGTGAGACCAGTGGGGTATCTTACATGGCCCCTCACAAGCTTTTAAGAGCCCAGATGCTACTCACCAAAGTAGGATGTAGAATATTTGCTTTATTAACTATGTTACGCCAATTGAGCTAGATATTCCCCAAGACGGTGCTCCTCAGAGCTCTCAGCCCAGTAATTTGGTCCTTCAGGGAGTTTGGATGTGTCTATGGAGCTTCTATGACCTAGACTAGGACAAGTTGTGCTGGCTTCTCCAGTATTGTGCACCGTCTTAACCTTCACCAAAGTTACCGCTTATCTATTGTCTATTTAGTGCTTTTCCCTCCCACCTCTCCCCTCCTTTGTAACTATCAAAGATAGTTTCTTTTTCTGTATAAACCTTTGCATGAGTTTTCAAAGTAGTGGTCTCAAACAATATTTGTTCTTTTGTGATTGGCTTATTTCACTCAGCATAATGCCCTCCAGATTCATCCATGTTGTGAGATGCTTCACAGATTCATCATTGTTCTTTATCATTTTGTAGTATTCCATTGTGTGTATGTACCATAGTTTGTTTATCCATTCATCTGTTGATGGGCACCTAGGTTGTTTCCATCTTTTTGCTATTGTGAACAATGCTGCCATGAACATGGGTGTGCATATGTCTATTTATGTGATGACTTTTATTTCTTTAGGATGTATTCCTAGGAATTGCTAGATCATATGGTGTTTCTATTTCTAGTTTTCTAAGGAAGTGCCCTATTGTCTTCCAAAAGGGTTGTTTCATTTTTCATTCCCACCAGCAGTGCATAAGAGTTCCAATCTCCCCGCGGCCTCCCCAACATTTGTTATTTTCTGTTTTTTTGATTCGTGCCAGTAATGTAAGGGTGAGTTGGTATCTCACTGTGGTTTTAATTTGCATTTCACTAATGGCCAGTTATCTAGAGCATATCCTCATGCATCTGTTAGCTGCTTGAATGTCTTCTTTTGTGAAGTGTCTGTTCATATCCTTTGCCCATTTTTTTGATTGGATTATTTTTCTTTTGGTAGTAGAGGTGTTGGATTTTCTTGTAGATCTTAGAGATTAGAACTTTGTCAGATTTGTCATAGCCAAAATTTTTTTCCCAGTCTGTAGGTTCTCTTGTTACTCTTTTGGTGAAGTCTTTTGATGAGCATAAGTGTTTAATTTTTAGAAGATCCCAGTTTATCTAGCTTGTCTTCTGGCATTTGTGTATTGTTAGTTATGGATTGTATCATGTTAATGTTGTGTTTTAGGACTTCTAAAGTTGACCCTATTTTTCCTTCTATGATCTTTATAGTTTTTGGTTTATATTTAGGTTTTTGATCCATTTTGAATTAGTTTTTGTTTATGGTGTGAGGTATGGGTCCTGTTTGATTTTTTTTGCAGATAGACATCAAGTTTTGCCAGCACCATTTGTTAAAAAGACTCTCTTTTCCCCATTTGATGGACTTTGGGCCTTTGTCAAATATCAGGTGACCGCAGGTGGATGAATTTACACATGGGTTCTCAATTCTTTTCCATTGGTCAGTGTGTCTGTTTTTGTACCAGTACCAGGATGTTTTGACTAACGTAGCTGTATAGTAGCTTCCGAGGTCAGATAGTGCTAGTCCTCCTACTTTATTCTTCTTCCATAGTGCTTTGATCATCCGGGGCTTCTTCCCTTTCTATATAAAATTAATGATTAGTTTTTCCATCTCTTTAAAGAATACTGTTGGTGTTTGAATGGGGATTGCATTGTATTTGTAGATTGCTTCGGGTAGAGTTGACATTTTCACAATGTTAAGTCTACCTCTCCATGAGCACGGTATGCTTTTTCATTTATGTAGGTCTCTTTTGGTTTCTTGCAGTAGTGTTTTGTATTTTCTTTGTATAGGTCTTTTACATCCCTGGTTAGATTTATTCCTAAGTATTTTATATTTTTAAGGGCTATTGTAAGTGGCATTGTTTTCCTGATTTCTTTTCATAGTTCTCTATATTGGTGTATAGGAATCCAGCTGATTTTTGTATGTTTATCTTGTATACTGCTACTCTGCTGAATCTTTCTATTAGTTCCAGTAGTTTTCTCGGGGAACCTTTTGGGTTTTCCATGTATAGTATCATGTCATCCACAAATAGGGACGGTTTTACTTCTTCCTTACCAATTTGGATGTGCTTTATTTCTTTTTCTTGCATTATTGTTCTAGCTAGGACTTCAAGCATAATATTAAATAGGAGTGGTGATAAAGGGCATCCTCGTCTTCTTCCTGTTCTCAAGGGGAATGTTTTCAGCCTCTGTCCATTAAGAATGATGTTGGCTGTTGGTTTTGCATAGATGCCCTTTATTATGTTGAGGAATTTCCCTTCTATACCTATTTTATTGAGAGTTTTTATCAGGAATTTGTGTTGGACTTTGTCGAACGCCTTTTCTGCATTGATTGGGATGATCACATGAGTCTTTCATTTTATTTTATTTATGTGGTGGATTACATTGATTGAGTTTCTAATGTTGAACCATCCTTGCATACCTGGTATGAATCCCACTTGTCGTGTTGTATCATTTTTTTGAAATGATGCTGAATTCTATTGTCTAGAATTTTGTAAGAAGTTTTGCATCTATATTCATGAGAGATATTGGTCTGTAATTTTCCTTTTCTGTGGCGTCTTTGCCTTGTTTTGGTATCAGGGTTATGCTGGCTTCATAGAATGAATTTGGAAGTATTCCTTCCTTTTTTATGTTCTGAAATAGTTTGAGTAGTACTGGTATAAGCTCTTCTCTGAATATTTGGTAGAATTCTCCAGTGAAGCCATCTGGGCCAGGGCTTTTTCTGGTTGGGAGTATTTTTTTTTTAATTACTTTTTCAATGTCTTCTCTTGTTATGGGTCTATTCAGATTTTCAACTTCAGTTTGTGTTAGTTCGAGTAGGTAGTGTGTTTCTAGAAATTTGTCCATTTCCTCTAGGTTTTCAAATTTTTTGGAGTGTACTTTTTCATAGTACTCTGTTAAGATCCTTTTTATTTCAGTTGGGTTTGTTGTAATGAGCCCATTTCATTTCTTATTTGGGTTATTTGTGTTCTCTTCTGTTTTTCTTTTGTCAATGTGGCCAATGGTTTGTCTATTTTGTTGATCCTTTCAAAGAACCAACTTTTGGTTTTGTTGATTATTTCTATTGTTTTTCTATTCTCTATTTCATTTATTTATGCTCTGATCTTTATTTTTTCCTTTCTTTTGGTGGCTGTGGGCTTCTTTTGTGCTCTGTTTCTATTTGTTTGAGTTGTGTAGCTAACGTTTTGATTTTCTTTCTTCTTTTTTGATGTGTGCATCTATTGCTATAAATTTACCTCTGAGCACTGCCTTTGCTGTGTCCCAAAAGTTTTGGTATGATGTGTTTTCATTTTTGTTTGATTCTAGCAATTTTTTGATTCCATCTTTGATTTATTCTACTACCCAGTGGTTTTTAAGCAGGGTGTTATTCAGTTTCCATGTATTTGATTTTTTTTCCTAGCTCTTCCTTTTATTAATTTCTACTTTGATGGTGTTGTGATCACAGAAGATACTTTGTATTATCTCAGTGTTTTGGATTTTGTTGAAGGTTGCTTTGTGACCTAAAATATGGTCTCTCCTGGAGAACATTCCATGTACTTTGTTAAAGAAAGTATACTTTGCTGCTGTTTAGTGGAGTGTTCTATATATGTGTATGAACTTAAGTTGGTTGATTGTGGCCTTTAGATCTTATGTATCTTTGTTGAGTTTCTTTCTGGATGTCCTGTCCTTTACTGAGTGGTGTGTTGAAGTCTACTGCTATTATTGTGGAACCATCAATTTCTCTTTTCAGTGCTGTTAGAGTTTATGTATTTGTAGCTCTGTCATTGGGTGCATAGATATTTATTATGGCTATGTCTTCATGGTGGATTGTTCCTTTAATCAGTATATAATGTCCTTCTTTGTTTTTTACAGTGGATTTTGTTTTAAAGTCTGTTTTATCTGAGATTAGTATTGCCACTCCTACTGTTTTTTGGTAACTGTTTGCTTGACATATTTTTTCAATCCTTTGATTTTTAATAAATTTATGTCTTTTTTTTCTAAGTCGTGTCTCTTGTAGACAGCATATTTGTGGGTCCTGTTTTTTTTTTTTATCCATTTTGTCACTCTCTGTCTCTTTATGGGTGCATTTAAGCCATTTATGTTCAGTGTGATTATTGATAGATGTGAGTTTATTGCTGTCATTTGGTAATGCTCTTTTTTGCGGTGCTGACATTTTCTTTGTTCCTCTTACTCTTCTGTGCTGAATTCCTTTTGTTTGTGGATTTTTTTCTTTTTTTTCATTTTTGTAGATTTTGTGTTTACTGAGACTTTTTTTCTTCTTTATTTTGAAGAGTAGGTTTGTTAACTTTCTTCGTGGGTACCTTGAAATTTACCCCTATCTTCCTAAGTTTGAACCAGTCTTTCATTACTTGATAACGCCTTGACTTCCTCTCCATTTGAAAGTTCTATACTACACTGTTTAATCCCTCTTTTATTGTTCTGATGTTGTTGTCATTTACAGATTGACCTCTCTGGTTTCCTGTTGTAAATTTTATAGTTTTGTTTTATCTTCGGGAATTCATTATTTAGGCTGACATCTGGCAGGTTCTGTCTTATATGTTAGATTCAACTTGTTGTCTGATGTTGTTGGTTCTCTAACAGAAGGACTCCCTTTAACAATTCCTCTAAAGTTCTTTTAGTTTTTATGTAGTCCCTTAGTTTCAGTTTATCTGGAAATGTCCTAATTTTGCCATCATATTTTCTTGAGAGTTTTGCTGGATATATTATTCTTGGTTGGCAGTTTTTTTCTTTCAAGGTTTTATATATGTCATCACACTAACTTCTTGTCCGCATGGACAATAAGAGCTTAGTCTTATTGTTCCCCCTTTGTATGTGACTTTTTGTTTTTCTCAAGCTGCTCTCAGGATTCTTTCTGTGTCTTTGGTTTTAGGGAGTGTGATTATGATATGTCTTGGTGTTTTTCTTTTGGGGTCTATCCTATATGGGGTTCTTTGAGCTTCTTGGATCAGTGGCTTTTCATCTTTCATATTAGGGAAGTTTTCTGTCAGGAAATCAATGATCCTATCTGTGTTTTCTGTGTTCTTCCCCTGTTCTGGAACTCCAATGACATGTAAATTTTTGGTTTTAATTGTTTCCCACATAGTTCTCAGGGTTTCTTCATTTTTATTCATTCTTTTCTCCGATTTTTCCTCAAACAAAGTCGTATCCAAGGATTTGTCTTCAATTTCACTGATCCTGTCTTCCATTGTTTCGAATTTGCGCTGAAAACTTTCTATTGCACTGTTCATTTCTGAAATCTTGTTGTTTATCTTTTGGATTTCTAATTGCTGTTTTTGTATGATTTCTAGTTATTTATTTTGACATTTTGTTCCTGTATTATTTTCCTGATTTCTTCCATAGTTTTGTCTGTCTTTTCCATGATTTTGTATGTCTTTTTCCTTATTTCTGTCTGTGTTTTCCTTCATCTGTTGGAGAATCTTGAATATTAGTGTTCTAAATTCCCTATAAGGTAGTTTCAGTAGCTTTTCTTCTGTCAGAAGGTCATCTAATGTTTTATTTTGGTCGTTTTCTGGAGCCATCCTCTCCTATTTTTTTATATGTTTTGATATTGTCTGCTGTCTCTGGGACATTCAGGAATTATTTTCTTCTTTATTGATTGTAGATTTGATTGTTTCATCCTGCTTTTTAAATTTTATTTTGTTATGTCTGGGCAGGTGGGCTGGGTGTGTTTTGTTGCTTGCTCACCAGTGGCACAGTAATTCTCACTACCTTGTCAAGTGGACAGGGCCAGTCACTCAGCTATGCTGCATAAGGGCGGGTCCAGCAGCGGTGGAGATGCGGGGATAGGTAGTCTGTGGCATGAACTGGGGCAATGGTGAGGGATTAGGGGGCAGTGCAGTGCAGGGCCCAGGGGAACGTGTCAATACTGCTTGGGTGCATGGTACTGGGTCACATTGCAGATAGGCAGGAGGGAAGGGGAGGACGGATGTGCGAAGCTGAGTGGGGGTGAAAGAAGAGAAAAAGAGAGAGAAACAAAGGCAAAAAAGGTAAAAAAAAAAAAAAGGCAAAAATGTAGTAAAAAGATGAAAAGAAAAAAGTAAATAAAATGGTGGTGCAGTAAGATTTGGCAGGTGGGAGTGGGGCAGACCCAGCGAGGCCATGTGCTGGTGTCTGTCTAGCTGAGCGGTGTGGCTCAGCCTGTGAAGAAGTGGCGTGGGTGGTGCACGGGGCTACCTGGGTGGGAGAAAGGAAAAGAAAGAGCAGAAATAGAGAGGAGAAATCACCAAACAAACAAATAAAAAGAAAAAAAATTAAAAAATAAAAATAATAACAGTAACAAAAATATGATGGTGGGGGGCACTGGCTGTTCGGGGTGGGGCAGTATTGGAGTGGCAGTGAGCTGATTTCTCTCTTACTGGGTGGCACTGCATGGCCTGTCAGGAAGGGGCGGAGGCAGCAGAGGCCCTAGGTAGGAGGGATAAGGAAAAGGAGAAGGGGAAAGATAAAGAAAAATAAAAAGATATGGCACTGAGGGAGCTGGGCTCTGGGGGTGGCACAGACCTGGAGAGGTTGTGTGCCAAAGGCTCTCTAGGAGAGCAATACAGCACAGCCCATCAAGAAGTTGAGGGCGGCACTTGGGTCTGGGTGGATAGCAGAAAGGAAAGGAAGAAAGGGAAAGAAGAAACAATAACAAAAAAGAAAAACAAAACAAACAATAAATAAATGAAATGGTGCTGAGGGAGGCTTTGCGCAGTGACTCTCCCACTGAACTGTGCAGCATGACCCCTCCAGAAGGGGTGGATGCCATGCGTAAGGCTGGTTGGGAGGGAGAAAGGAAAGGGAGGAAAGGAGAGAGAGAAGAAACAGAAAAAAAGAAGAAGAGGGAAAAAAAAGAAAAAGAACAAAGCAAACAAACCAAAAAATCACAGCCTGTTAAGAAAAGGAGAGGATGGCACATGGGGCTAGCTGAGTGAGAGAAAGGAAAGGAAGGAAGTGATAGAGAGAGAAGCAACGAAAAAAGGCTAAAAAAAAAGAAAGAAAAAAATAAACAAAAACACAAAACAAACAAGCAAACAAACAAACAAACCCAAAGCAAACAAACCAAAAAAACACAACTTGTCCAGAAGGGTAGGGGATGGCATGCAGGGCTAGCTGGACAGGAGAAAGGAAATGAAGGAAGGAAGAGAGAAGCAACAACAAAAAAAAGCCAAATACAAACCAAAAAACAAACACATAAAAAAATGGTTTTGAAGGGGCTGGCTAGTCGGGGCGGGGCGGACCCTGGTGGCAGTGAGCTAGTGTCTCTGGCCGAGCAACAGTGGCCAGTTGGCAAGCAGGGAAGGCAGCATAGAGGGAAGAAGGATGGGGGTGGGAAACCATGAATCCCTGGTTACTGGGTGCTCTCTCCTGCTGGGAGCTCAGTGGAGTTGCCTTCTCGTACTCCCAGTCCGCAGTCCTTGGTGGCTGAGGTCCCGGATGATGAATCCTGGCAACAGTTGGCTGGTGTCTCTCTGGCCAAATGACCATGGCAAGCAGCGGAGGTCTTGTACAGGGAAGAAGGGTGTGGGGTGGGAAAGCTTGTATCCCTGGTTACTGGGTGCTGTGTTTCCTGTTGGGAGCTCTAGGAAGTTGCCTTCCTGTACTCCCTGTCTAAGTTCTTTGGTGGCTGTAGCCCAAGATGGCCAATCCAGCCACATTAGCTAGTATGGGACTTCCACTCCGTAGCTCTCCTTGTTCTCTGTTCTCTGTCATTTTCTTATTCCATTCGGTGCTTGATCGAGCTCTTTATTCCTTCATTTGGTACTTAGGGTTCCAGGATTGACGTTTGTATCTGTTTTACTTAGTTTTTTGGGTCTTTGCTGCAGAGGGACAGCATGGTGCTGTCTATAGCACCATGTTGGCTCCGCCTCCTGGTTGTGATATTTTACCTACTAAACGAAACCCATTGCCATCAAGTCAATTCAACTCATAGCGATCCTATAGGACGGAGTAGAACTTCCCTCACAAAATTTCCAAGGCTGTAAAATTTTACTGAAGCAGAGTGCTACATCTTTCTCCCCTGGAATGGCTGAGGGTTCAAACTGCCAACTTTTTGGTTAGTAGCTGAGCGCTTTACCTACTGCACCACCAGGGATCCTTTTTTTACCTACAGTTCTCCAAATATTACTGTTGGAGGAAACTGGGTGTCTTACTCATCTAATGCTGCTATAGCAGAAATACCACAAGTGGATGGCTTTACCAAAGAGAAATTTATTCTCTCACAGTCTAGTAGATTGCTATGAGTTGGAATCAACTTGACAGCAACGAGTTATAAAACAAACAATAATACACGTGAGGAACATGCCTCTTAGTTCAATCAAGTATAGGAGACAAAATGGACAACATCTACCCAAAAGCAAATATGAGAAGGCAGGAAGGGACAGGAAAACTGGATGAATGGACATAGGGAACCTGGAGTGGAAAGCAGGAGAGTGCTGACACATTGTGGGGACTGCAACCAACGTCACAAAACCATTTGTGTATAAATTTTTGAATGAGAAACTAATTTGTGCTGTAAACTTTCACATAAAGCACAGGAAAAAAAAATGAAAGTCTTTTGTCCTCTAAGTTAGGACTCTGTCCCTGTGGATACTCAATCATCATTGTCTCCACATCTAGCACTTTTGCAAACTACTGATCAACCAACTTCTTATGCATTGGCATTCAAACACAGAACGACAAAGAGAAAGAGAATTGATCTGGTCATCATAGTCCAATAGAGGACGCTTATGGTAGTCAGTAAACCATATACGATATCATGGTAAATGGAGAAAAAATGGAAGTTGTCAATGATTCTATTCTACTTGGATCAACAATCAACATCCACAGAAACAGCAGTCAAGAAATCAAATGACATATTGCATTGGGAAAATCTGTGATGAAAGACCTCTTTAAAATTTTTGAAAGCAAAGATGTCACTTTGACAACTGAGGTGCACCTGACCCAAGCCACGGTCTTTTCAACTGCTTCATATGCATGTGAAAGCTGGATAGTGAAAAAGGAAGAACAGAAGAAGAACTGATGTGTTCCAACTGTGGTGTTGGCAAAGAGCATTGAGTGTACCGTTGACTGCCGGAAGAATGAAAAAAAATCAATCTTAGAAGAAATACAACCAGAATGCTTCTTAGGAATGGGAATGGCGAGACCTCAGCTCACTTACTTTAGACGCATCATCAGAAAAGACCAACTGCAAGAAAAGGACAACCTGTTTGGTAAAATAGAGGTTCAGCAAAAACGAGGAAAACCCTCAATGAGATGGATTGACACAATAGTCACAACAATGGACTCAAACATCATGAACATGGTGCGGGACTGAGCAATGTTTTGTTATGCTATATGTAAACTCACATGAATTGGAGCCAACTTGACGGCAACTAACAGCAACAACAAATGGTAGTCAGAATTCTTGGTTGCATTTAAAAAACCCAACTCCAAATAGTTTAAGTCAAAAGGGGGATATTACTGCACATTTTCAGGAAGGGCAGTGGTCTCAGGAAAAATAGGAACCAGAGTCAGGGACGCCGCCTTGACTCTTGTCTTAACTTCTATGTAATGGCATCATTTACTTCCCTTTCATACTCCACAGGGCAGGGGACATGACGATTGACAGCTCCAGAGTTCCACTTTTTAACCTGGCCCCAGGTTTAAAAAGTCAGGATAAGGACTGTTTGGTCCAACATGGTTTCAGCACCTACTCTTAGGCTAATTGCTGTGGTCATGATTCTTTCCAACCATGTACAGTGTGGTTAGAAGGAATGTTTCTCAAAAGAAGGGGATTATTTTTCTTGGTTGGCTAAACAAAAGAGAGCCATTACTTTGCCCCTGGAGGGTAGAATTCTCACAGGAAGCCACCTCCAGCACTGCTTCCTGCTGTTGGACCAAGCCTCTGTTAGTGGTTCCATCAGCTGTGGCCAGGGTCACAATGTCCTGTGAAATTACACGGTACCAAGCATGGCATCCTATAAATAAAGAGCTCTTTAGTAAGGGACTGTGGACAAGGCAGGCATGCCAAGGCTTCTGAAAACTGAACAATGTATTTGAAAGGCCAATCAAGTAGATACAGACATAGATATAGATACAATAGTAAATGCAAACCATAAAATTCCCCAGGACTCAACCTATAAGCTGTGGCGTGTTAGAATAGCTTAGTTCCTTATATATATTTTTCTCTCTCCTTAAGGTCGAATGTGGAGGAAAATACCCTGGCTAATTGAGCATTGTGCCTGATAATTTCTCTAGTTCATTAAGGTTTAACCATTTTAGTCTTATTTATTCTGGTGGTGTTCAGGTGACTTAAAATCATGTATCAAGTGGAAAAGCAAAATGAACCCTACATTCCCAGAGAACTTTTTATTTTTTTTTAATTTTATTGTTGTACTTTAAGTGAAAGTTTACAATTCAACTTAGTCTCTCATACAAAAATTTATACATGCACTGTTATGTGACCCTAATTGCTCTCCCTATATTGTAAGAGCACACTCCTCCTTTCCACCCCTGATTTCCCACGTCCATTCAACCAACTCCTGATCCTCTCTGCTTTCTCATCTCACCTCCGGACAGGAGCTGCCATTTAGTCTCGTGTATATACTTGAGCTAAGAAGCACACTCCTCATGAGCATCATTTTATGTCCCATAGTCCAGTCTAATCTCTGTCTGAAGAGTTGGCCTTGGGAATGTTTCAGTTCTGTGTTGACAGACAGTCCAGGGGCCATGCTTTCTGGGGTTCCTCCAGTCTCATTCAGACCATTAAGTCTGGTCTTTTTACTAGAATTTGAGTTCTGCACCCCACTTTTCTCCTGCTCCATCAGGAACTCTCGGTTGTGTTCCCTGTCAGGGTGGTTATTGGTGGTAGCCGGGCACCATCTAGTTCTTCTGGTCTCAGGATGATGCAATCTCTGGTTTATGTGGCCCTTTCTGTCTCTTGGGCTAATACTTTCCTTGTGACTTTGGTATTCTTCATTCTCTTTTACTCCAGGTGGGTTGAGACCAATTGATGCATCTTGGATGGCCACTCGCTAGCTTTTAAGACCCCAGACACCACTCACCAAAGTGGGATGCAGAACATTTTCTTAATAAACTTTGTTATGCCAATTAACCTAGATGCCACGGGAAAGCATGGTCCCAGACCTCCACCCCTGCTACTCTGTCCCTCAAAGTGTTTGGTTGTATTCAGGAAATTTCTTAGCTTTGGTTTAGTCCAGTTGTGCTGACTACCCCTGTAGTGTGTGCCGTCCTTCCCTTCACCTAAGATAATTCTTTTCTACTATCTAGTTAGTGAATAACCCTCACTCTCCCTCCACATCCTTGTAACCATCAAAGAATGTTTTCTTCTGTGTTTAAACCTTTTCTTGAGTTCTTATAATAGTGGTCTTATACAATATTTATCCTTTTGCGACTGACTAAATTCACTCAGCATAATGCCTTACAGATTCCTCCATGCTATAAGGTGTTTCATGGATTCATCATTGTTCTTGATCATTGCGTAGTATTCCACTGTGTGAATATACTATAATTTGTTTATCCATTCATCCATTGATGGTCACCTAGGTTGTTTCTATCTTTTTGCTATCATGAGCAGTGCTGCAATGAACATGGGCGTGCATATATCTATTCGTGTGATGGCTTTTATGTCTCTAGGATATATTCCAAGGAGTAAGATTGCTGGATCATATGGTACTTCTATTTCTAGCTTTTTAAGGAAGGGCCAAATCGATTTCCAAAGTGGTTGTACCATTTTACATCCCCACCAACAGTGTATAAGTGTTCCAGTCTCTCCATAACCTCTCCAGTATTTATTATTTTGTGTTTTTTTGGATTAATGCTAGCCTTGTTGGGGAGAGATGGTATCTCATTGTAGTTTTGATTTGCATTTCTCTAATGACTAATGATCATGAGCATTTTTTCATGTGTCTGTTAGCTGCCTGAATGTCTTCTTTGGCAAAGTGCCTGTTCATATCCTTTACCCACTTTTTAATTGGATTATTTGTCTTTTTGTGGTTGAGGTTTTGCAGTATCTTGTAGATTTTAGAGATTAGACACTGATCAGATTTGTCATAGCCAAAATTTTTTCTCCGGTCTGTAGGTTGTCTTTTGACTCTTTTGGTGAAGTCTCTTGATGAGCATAAGTGTTTGATTTTTAGGAGCTCCCAGTTATCTAGTTTCTCTTCTGGTGTTTGTGCATTGTTACTTATGGTTTGTATCCTGTTTATGCCATGTATTAGGGCTCCTATATTTCCGGATAACTTAAAATGAATTTTCAGATGGTATTATTTTTTCTTTCTTTTTTTTTTTTTGTGGGGTTGATTGGAATCATTAAATGTGAAGTGAATAGTAATAATTGTTGTTATATTTAATAGTACTATACAGACTTTAAGACATTTAGCATACTATGTTTAAAGGATGTTTTTATTAAAAGGAGCTCTGGTGGCACAGTGGTTAAGAGCTAAGCTGCTACCCAAAAGGTTGGCAGTTCGAATCCACCACCTGCTCCTTGGAAGCCCTATGGAGCAGCTCTTCTTTGTCCTATAGGTGTTATGAGTTGGAATTGACTTGACAGCAATGGGTGTGTGGGTTTTGAGATTCCAAATCATAGTGACCCCATTTGACAGAGTAGAACTGCACCATCGGGTTTTCTATGCTGTAGTCTTTATGGAGGAGCCCTGGTGGCACAGTGGTAAAGAGCTTGGCCACTAGCCAAAGGGTCAGCAGTTCAAATCCACCAGGTGCTCCTTGGAAACCCTATGGGGCAGTTCTACTCAGTCCTATAGGGTTGGTATGAGTGGGAATCGACTCGATGGTGACTGGTTTGGTTTTGGTTTAGTTCATTTAAAAGTTTATTGCTCCAGATATAATGTACACTGTTAAAAATGTCTAAAGTAAAAGGTAGCTCCCTACCCCACAGAAGTAACCACAATTAGGAGTTTGAGGTCCCTTTCCTACTGACCCCTGCTAATTTAATCCTCAAAAAAAGTTGTGAGATACTCAGGGCAGATATCACAGAGCCTGCTCAGAGAGCAGAGTGCTAATGGAGCATCTAGAGCAGTTCTCAGCAGGTGGTTTTGCTGAGTTTCCACTAGGCAACACCCAAAAGGCACAGTCTCAGTGCCTGGCACACAGGAGGTACTAACATGATATGTTCCCTAACTCAAATTCTTAAAAAATCCAGACTTACTGGACCAGTTGAGACTAGAGGACTTCCCAAGACTATGGCCCTGAGATACTCTTTAACCTTAATCCAAAATTATCCCTTGAGTTCACCTTTAGCTAAATAATACATTGGCTCATAAAATAAAGAATATCATCCATAAGTAATGAGCTCCTTTAAAAAACTATCTATAGGAGACCAAATGGTCGACAATTACTCTAAAGCAAAAATGAGAAGGTAAGGGGGGCAGGGACACTAGAACACTGGAAATGGTACAACCAGAACGGAATGAATGAGAATGACGGCACACTGTAAAAAATGTAACCAATATCACTGAATAATCTGTGTAGAAATTTTTAAATGGGAACCTAATTTGCTATGCCAACTTTCACCTTAAACATAATAAAATACTATTAAAAAGAAAGGAAAAAATAATATGTTCCCTTCTCCCCTGTAATTAAT
This sequence comes from Dugong dugon, assembly GCA_030035585.1. Classification (NCBI taxonomy): domain Eukaryota; kingdom Metazoa; phylum Chordata; class Mammalia; order Sirenia; family Dugongidae; genus Dugong; species Dugong dugon. The sequence goes on from CM057479.1 coordinate 15,741,942, forward strand.
ATTTTAAAATGTACCACTTTATTTGAAGTAAAACATGTTAAAATGTGCTCGAACAAAAGAATTGAAGGTTCTACAAGAAAAAAATGTCCATCCAAACAAAATGAGCGGGGTCACTAAGCAGCTGACAGACTTCCTCCTTTATTTCTAGGGGCTAACTTTATTAAAGCTTTAGCAAACCCAGTCTCAGGAAAACACAGCCTTTCGAATGAAGCTACCCAGTATTTGTGAACATAGAGTAGGTCGTCCTACTTGGGTAATGACTCAGGTTAGATATCCAGCTGTCAGTAATGTTAGTGTTTGCTTGGCTTTATGAAATTTTCCATTGACTTAGGCATTCTGGTTTCTTTCTTTTTTTTCATCCTCCACTTGTATGTGGGAAGATTTTTATGACTGGTGTAGAATTCCTCATTTTACACATTTATGTATATTTCATGCTTGAAATTTGATGAAGGAAATTGAGCTCTTCATTCTATCACCTAAATAAGAGCAGAAGAGCCTTGAGGTAAACGCTGCTGTGTGGCAAACCAGGAACAGCAGAAGTATGGGAAAAACAAGCTTTGAAAAGAGAGGTAATTACCTAAAATTAGATCAAGAAAAAAATTGCTCTGTTAGGTAAATCTTGTTGCTAAATTGCCCACAGCAAGCTGAGCACAGGATAATACTGTGTTCTGAGAAAAAAAGCCTTGGTGACAGGAAAGAATACCTAGTGTTATCAAGCCCTCTCTTATTTTTCTTTATTACTTTTCCAACTTGAAAGAAGTCATAGGGAGGCGTAGAGACCCTTAATCTAGGACATGGAAAAGGGTGACTCAGTTTTAAAAAATGTTCTCATAAATAAATTATTGCTTAGAAATCATTAAGTGGGGATGCTACTGAGAAATGAGAGATCTTATTCTAGAATATACCATGGACTGCCAGAAGAACGAACAAGTCTGTCTTGGAAGAAATACAGCCAGAATGCTCCTTAGAAGCAAGGATGGTGACACTTCATCTCATGTACTTTTCAACATGGCACTATAGACAGAAGCACCATGCTGTCCCTCTGCAGCAAAGACCCAAAAACTAAGTAAAACATACAAAGGTCAATCCTAGAGCCCTAAGTACCAAATGAAGGAATAAAGAACTCGATCAAGCACTGAATGGAATAAGAAACTGACAGAGAAGAGAGAAGGAGGAGAGCTGCGGAGTGGAGGCCCCCTACCAGCTAATGTGGCTGGATTCACTATCTTGGGCTACAGCCACCAAAGAACTCAGACAGGTAGTACAGGAAGGAGCTCCCAACAGAAGACAGAGCATCCAGTAACCAGGGATACATGCTTTCCCATCTCACGCCCTTCTTTCCTGTACAAGGCCTCTGCCCCTTGCCAATGGGCCACGGTCACTAGGCCAGTACCAGCTCACTGCCACCTGGATTCACCATCTTGGACTTGAGCCACCAAGGACTGTGGACAGGGCAACTCCACTGCAACTCCAAGGAGCTCCCAGCAAGAGACAGAGCACCCCATAACCAGGGATACACACTTACTCACCCCATATCCTTCTCCTCTCTACGTGGCCTCTGCCGTTTGCCTATGGACCACGGTTGTTTGGCTGGAGAGACACTAGCTAACTGCCTCCAGGGTCTGGCCACTCCCACCAGCCGGCTCCTTCAGAGCCATTCTTTTGTTCGTTTGTCTTTTGATATTTTTGTTGTTGTTGTTGCTTCTCTCTCTCTCCCTTCCTTCATTTTCTTTCTCCTGCTCAGCTAGCCCCATGTGCTATCCCCTCCTCTTCTTGATAGGATGTGATTTTTTGGTTTGTTTGCTTTGTTCCTTTGTGTGTGTGTGTGCTTTTTGCTATATATATACATATTTGGCTTTTTTTGGTTCCTTGTCTCTTTATCCCTTTCTTCCTTTTCCTTCTCCTGCCCAGCTGGCCCATGTGCCATCCTCTCCCCTTCTTGGCAGGCTGTGATTTTTTGGATTGTTTCTTTTGTTCTTTTTTGTTGTTTGTTTTTTGATATTGTCTTTTTTGTTGCTTTTCTTTCTGTCACTTCCTTTCTTTTCTTTCTCCCACCCAACTAGCCCCATGTGCCATCCCCTCTTCTTCTTGTTCTTCTTGATGGGCTGTGATTTTTTTGGTTTATTTGCTCTGTTCTTTCTTTTTCTGTGGGTTTTTTTTTGTTTGTTTGTTTTTGATATTGTTTATTATTATTATTTGGCTTTTTTTTGCTGCTTCTCTCTCCGTTCCTTTTCTTTCTGCTGACTAGAATTTTGTTGAGAATTTTTGCGTCTATATTCACGAGAGGTATTGGTATGTGATTTTCTTTTTTTGTGGTGTCTTTGCCTGGTTTTGGTATCAGGGTTATGCTGGCTTCATAGAATGAATTTGGAAGTATCCCTTCCTTTTCTATGCTCTGAAATAGTTTGAGTAAGTACTGGTGTAAGCTCTTCTGTGGATGTTTGGTAGAATTCGCCAGTGAAGCCATCTGGGCCAGGGCTTTTTTTTGTTGTTGGGAGTTTTTATTTTCTTTTTTTTTCAATCTCTTCTCTTGTTATGGGTCCGTTCAGATTTTCAACTTCAGTTCGTGTTAGTTTGAGTAGGTAGTGTGTTTCTAGAAATTTGTCCATTTCCTCTAGGTTTTCAAATTTGTTGGAGTGTAGTTTTTCATAGTACTCTCTTATGATCCTTTTTATTTCAGTTGAGTCAGTTGTAATGTCCCCCATTTCATTTCCTGTTTGGTTATTTGAGTCCTCTCCTATTTTTCTTTTGTCAATTTGGCCAACGGTTTGTCAATTTTGTTGATCCTTTCAAAGAACGAACTTTTGGTTTTGTTGATTCTTTCTATCGTTTTTTTATTCTCTATTTCATTTATTTCTGCTCTGATCTTTATTTTTTTCCTTTCTTCGGGTGGCTGTGGGCTTCTTTTGCTGTTCTGTTTCTATTTGTTTGAGTTGTGTAGCTAATGTTTTGATTTTGTCCCTTTCTTTTTTTTTGATATGTGCATCTATTGCTATAAATTGACTTCTGAGCACTGCCTTTGCAGTGTCCCAAAACTTTTGGTATGATGTGTTTTCATTCTTGTTTGATTCTAGGAATTTTTTGATTCCAGCTTTGATTTCTTCTATTATCCAGTGGTTTTTAAGCGGGGTGTTATTCAGTTTCCATGCATTTGATTTTTTTCCCTAGCTCTTCCTGTTATTAATTTCTACTTAGATGGCATTGTGATCAGAGAAGATACTTTGTATTATCTCAATGTTCTGGATTTTGTTGAGGGTTGCTTTGTGGCCTAAGATGTAGTCTATTCTGGAGGACGTTCCATGTGCATTGGAAAAGAATGCATACTTTGCTGATGTTGGGTAGAGTGTTCTATACATGTGTATGAGGTCAAGTTGGCTGATTGTGGCCTTTAGCTCTTTCTGTATCTTTGTTAAACTTCTTTCCAGTTGTTCTGTCCTTTACTAAGAGTGGTGTGTTGTAGTCTCCTAGTATTATTGTGGAACTGTCAATTTCTCTTTTCAGTGCTGTTAGAGTTTGTTTTATGTATTTTGGAGCCCTGTCATTGGGTGCATAGATATTTATTATGGCTATCATGGTGGATTGTCCCTTTAATCTATACAATGCCCCTCTTTGTTTTTTATGGTGGATTTTGTTTTAAAGTCTATTTCATCTGAGATTAGTATTGCCACTCCTGCTCTTTTTTAGTAGCTGTTTGCTCGATATATTTTTTCCTGTCTTTGAATTTTAGTAAATTTATGTCTTTATTTCTAAGGTGTGTCTCTTGTAGACAGCATATTGGTGTGTCCTGTTTTTTGATCCATTTGGTCACTTTCTGTCTCTTTTTGGGTGTATTTAAGCCATTTATGTTCAGTGTGATTATTGATAGGTGTGAGTTTATTGCTGTAATTTTGTAGTGTTGACATTTTATTTGTTCCTCTTACTCTTATTCTTTTTGTTTATGTTTTTTTTTCATTTCTTTCGTTTTTGTAGATTTTGTGTTTACTGTGACTTCATGTTTTTCTTGTTTATTTTGATGAGTAGGTTTGTTTACTTTCTTTGTGGTTACCAGGTGGGCAGGGCTGTTCACTCAGCTATGGTGCAGCGGGGGGTCCAGCGATTGTGAAGGGGTGGCGATGGGTAGTTTGTGGCATGAACTGGGGGCCAAGGTGGGGGCCTCGGGGGCAGTGCAGGGCAGGATCCAGAAGACCTTGTTGGTACTGCTTGGAGGCATGGCACTTGGTGCACGGTGCAGATAGGCAGGAAGGAAAGGAGAGGATGTGATGTGCTGAGCTAAGTGGGTGAGCGAAAGAAGAGAGATAAATAAAGGCAAAAAAAATCTTAAAAAGGCATAAAATTAAGTAAAAAATAAATAAATAAAGCAAAAAGTAAATAAAATGGTGATGCAGTAGGATTCAACGTGTGGGGGTCAGTTAGACCCAGCAAGGCCGTGTGCTGGTGGTTCTCTAGCTGAGCAGTGTGGCTTGCCCTGTGGAGAAGTGGTGTAGGTGGTGCTTGGGGTTAGGTGAGTGGGAGAAAGGAAATAGGGGAAAGAGAGAGAAGAAACCAACAATCAAACAAACATATATATATATATATATAAAGGAAAACAACAACAACAACAAAAAAATAGTGGTGTGGGTGTCAGCCATTGAGAGTGGGGCACAATGGTGTGGTGGGGAGTTGATGTCTCTCTCAACAGGTGGCACGGCACAGCCTGTCAGGAAGGGGCAGAGACAGTGCAGGGCCCAGGTGGGAGGGAGAAGGGAAAGATAAAGAAAAATAACAAATATGGCACTGAGGGAGCTGGCCTGTGGGGCTGGTGCAGACCTAGGGAGGCTATGTGCCAGAGGCTCTCCAGCCGAGTGGTATCATGCAGCCCACCGAGAAGTTGGAGGTGGTGTACTGGGCTGGATGTATGCAAGAAAGGAAAGAAAAGGAGGGAGAGAGAGAGAAGAAACAATAACAACAACAACAATAAACAAACAATAAATAAAATGTCACTGAGGGAGCCAGTTGGTGATGGCGGCACAAACCTAGGGAGGCCGTGCACAGTAACTCTCCAGCTGAGCTGTGCAGCATGGCCTGTCCAGAAGTGGCAGGGGTGGTGCACGGGGCTGGGTGAGTGGGAGAAAGGAAAGGAAGGAAAGGAGAGAGAGAAGAAACAGAAAAAAAGAAGAAAAAAAAAGAACAAAGCAAGAGAGAAACAACAAAGAAGGCCCCCCCCAAAAAAGATCAACAAATAAACAAACAAACAAACAAAAGAACAAAGCAAACAAACCAAAAAATCACAGCCCGTCAAGAAGGGAAGGGGATGGCACATGGGGCTATCTGGGCAGGAGAAAGAAAAGGAAGAAAGTGAGGGAGAGAAAAGCAACAACAATAAAAAGCCAAAAAAAATTAAAAAACAAACATAAACAGAAAAAAACAAGCCACAAAAGAAAAGAAAAAAGCAAACAAACCAAAAAATCAAGCCTGTCAAGAAGGGGAGGGGATGGCACACGGGGCTAGCTGGCTGGGTGGGAGAAAGGAAAGGTAGGAAGGGAGAGAGAGAGAAGCAACAACAACAACAAAAAAAGCTTAAAAAAAAAAATTTAAAAAGAAACAAACCAAAAGCAAACAAACAAATGGTGCTGAAGGGGCAGGCCGGTGGGGATGGGGCAAATCCCAGCAGCAGTGAGCTAGTGTCTCTCCGGCTGAGCAACCATGGCCCACTGGCAAGCAGCAGAGGCTGTATAGAGGGAAGAAGGATGGGGAGTAGGGAAGTGTGTATCCCTGGTTACTGGGTGCTCTGTCTCCTGCTGGGAGCTCTATGAAGTTGCCTTCCCGTACTCCCTGTGTGCAGTCCTTGGTGGCTCAGGTCCAAGATGGTGAACGCTGGTGACAGTGAGCTGGTATCTCTCTGGCGGAATGACTGTGGCCTTTTGGCAAGCAGAGGAGGTCTCGCACAGGGAAAGAAGGGTGTGGGGTGGGAAAGTATGTATCCCTGGTTACCAGGTGCTCTGTCTCCTGTTGGGAGCCCCTTCCCGTTCTCCCTGTCTGAGTTCTTTGGTGGTTGTAGCCCAAGATGGCTAATCCAGCCACGTTAGCTGGGATGGGACCGCCACTCCATAGTTCTCCTCGTTCTCTGTTCTCTGCCAGTTTCTTATTCCATTTGGTGCTTGACCGAGTTCTTTATTCCTTCATTTGGTACTCAGGGTTCTAGGACTGACGTTTATATCTGTTTTACTTAGTTTTTTGGGTCTTTGCTGCAGAGGGACCACATGGTGCTTCTGTCTATAGCGCCATGTCGGCTCTGCCTTTGGATTTGGTTTCTTGACTTGGAGGTTTAGGGTCACGGTTTCATGATTATGCCATTTCATCCATTGGCAGTGGGAGGGTAGGGGTATGTTCCTTCACAGACCCAGTATGACTCATCCTTCTCTTTCTTCGCAGGAGAAAGAGTTGAAGCCAAGTGAAGATTCCTGCAGGGTCATCAACACTACAGCTTCGCCATCACCTATGACTGTAGATTTTCTCCCATGTCCTATCATTCCCAGTAGAACACTGTGCTGTTTCTATTAGCTGACATTCATTAAGTGTGTACTATAGGGTTGCTATGAGTTAGAACTGACTCGAAGGCACCTAACAACAACAACATGTGCTAGGCATTGTACTAGGCTGTTCACATGGATTGCTTCATTCTATCTTGTTAGTTTTATTATTGCCTTTCATCCTTCCAAGACTCAGTGGGTGTTATGGATTGAATTGTCTCCCCAAAATATATGTTGTAAATCCTAACCTCCATGCCTGTGGTTATGATCCCTTTTTGAGAATGGGTTGCCTTTATTATGAGACAGGATAAGTATAGGGTGTGTCTTGAGTCAATCTCTTCTGAGATATAAAAGAGATTAAACAAGCAAGTGAGTAAGGAGAGACAGGTAAGATAGATGCCAAGACACACAGAGATCTCCAAGGAACCAGGAAGCAGAAGCTGAAGAAACAAGAAGCTTCCTCCAGAGCTGACAGAAAGAGAAAGCCTTCCCCTAGAATTGGTGCTCTGAATTCAGATTTCTAGCCTCTGTGAGAAAATAAATTTCTGTTTGTTAAAGCCATCCACTTGTGGTATTTCTGTTATAGTAGCACTAGATAATCAAGACACTGGGGGAGAAGAGAGGAAAGAATTCATCTCTAGCCAAAGAAGGCCGTTAAAGATTACGGTTTCTAACCATTACAAGCAAAAGTCAGCCAGTGCATCTGATGGTGGACAGGATAGAGGGAGGTGTTGACAGCCCCTGGGTCCTCAGGGAGCCTCTATCTTCCTCTGGAACACTGCACTCAATAGTGGATCTCAGCAGGCTCAACAGCAGCAACACAGATGCCCCTGGGTTTCCTGCAGAGATGGCCTTTGAGCCTTCTTTCTGACGGGTCAGCTGGGTGTAGTCCTAACTCTTTTAAAAAGTAGTCCACGGGCAGCTGGGCTGGGATGATGAAACCATAAAGAATGGGCAGGCAACTAGGGGCTGGGGACGCCCAGGCAAAAATACCCATCCAGCCTTTAAAACATTTAGCTAAAAGCCAGTCACATATTTATATTGAAAACAGCATTGCTGCCCAAGTGCAAATACTTTACTGCCATCAAGTTGCAACAGTAAACTTCCCACCTAAAACCCGTTGCCATCGAGTCGATTCTGACTCATAGCGACCCTATAGGACAGAGTAGAACTGCCCCATAGGGTTTCCAAGGAGCAGCTGGTGGATTTGAACCGCTGACCTTTTGGTTAGCAGCTGAGCTCTTAACCACTGTGCCACCAGTTACTTTAGTAACCAAAGAAAAAAGTCTGATTGCAAACAGGTGTTTGTTTTGAGGGCAAAAGGATATTGTCCTTGGAACCTCTTACTAAGATCTATTTTGTAAGTGAGGTGTTATAAACCCCATATCATAGATGAAGAAACTAAAGCTCAGAAAGTTATTTACCCAGTTGTTTTAAATTAAACACTTGCCAGCATCAGGTGACTCCTTTTCCTTTGAATCTCTTGTCTTCCCTCACTGCAAACTTTTAATTATGGAAAAATTATTTTTAAAAAATTCAATTGGGAGAATAGTACCAGGAACCTCCATGTACCCATCAACCAGCTACAGCAATCATCAAACCATTGTTTCTCTTGTTTGAACCGTGATTCTTTTTAACACTCAATGAGATGGAAGTTTCTGCACAATAGGTATTGTATTGTGCCTTTTGTCTATCTAAAACAATTTGCTAAACAAAAATTTAAGCAGTATCTATGTAATTTTTCAGTACCTTGCTCTGAGAGGCATTTTTCAAATGCCTGAGCATTTCTAGGATGCTGCTTACTTGATCTTGGAGCAGATACAGAAGTGCTGCCTGGGTCCACAGGAGGTTCTGTGGGCAAGGCGAGGTGCCAGCTTCAGAAGGGGGAAAGCCTCACACCCTCTGATGGCTTCTCCCGAGGCAGTGATGATGGGTCGTGTGACATCCAGTTATAAGTGAAATGAGGATTTCAACCACATTTAATGGGCACTTCCTTACTTATTTTTTAATAGAAACATTAAAACAGTAAGCAAGAATAATTTTCAGACAGAGGCTTCTCACAGGAATTTGGCAAACATTATTCAATCTCTTTTCTTGTTACAAGATGTATAATCCGTCTTCTGAAAAAGAAGATGTATTACCTTGACTTAATAGAGATATGCAACAGTCACACTTCGTTCATCCTATTTGTTCTCTATGACGGAGGAAAAGTCATTAACTATATTTAATTTATAAACCTATGAAGGAGCATTTGATCCAGGGTCTTCCAGAACATAAGCTTCACCCAGCAAGCAAATGGGCACAGACAAAATTGGAAACTCAAGCCCATCTGTCTCGGTATCAGTCAGCTTTGCTAGAGTAACAAATAGTCCCCTAACCTCAGTGGCTTACAACAACAAAGATGTATTTCTCAATCATGTCACATATCAGCTGCATGTTGGTGATAGCTCTGGACTACGTGTCTTCTTCATTCCCAGATCCAGTCTGAAAAACCAGCCCTTATGTGGGACATGCCACATTTTTGTGACGGAGGGAAAAAAGAAATGGCTGAACCCTACAGCGTCTCTGAGAGCTTCCACTGGGACATGGTGTATGCGGTTTCCACTCACAGCTCACTGGCCAAAGCAAGTCACATGGCCAAGCCTGACATCAGTGGGGCAGGAAAGTATCTTCCTCCTATAGGAAGGTCACTGAAGGTCACAGGGCAACTGATAAGGGACTCTTTCACTGGTAAGGGAAGTGAATAATTGGAAACAATACTATTAATGCAACTTATCAAAGTCTTCAAAGATTTACTCTTTCCTTCCCATTCTGCTTAGAAAAATTTCAAAAAGGAAGTAAGACTTGAGTTGGATTTTCAAAGATGATTCTAGGCAGGGGTGAAGTAGATGCGGAGGCAGGAATATTTGGGAACTGATGAGAAACCTCCAGAAACTAGAGTCCAAGTCACATGGAGTAGAGAAAAGTGGTGAGTGAGGAAGCTGGAGGTATACAGTGGGGCCAAATTATAAAATTGGCACAAATTAGAAGCTTTGGCTTTGTTGTTGTTAGGTGCCGTCGAGTTGGTTTCAACTCTTAGCAACCCTGAGTACAAAGGAAGGAAGCACTGCTTGGTCCTGCGCCATCCTCACAACCATTGCTGTGTTTTAGCTTTAGTGCTTTGCAGACGTTTTCACCAAAGTCTTCCCAATGGCCAAGGAAAATGAATGCATTTCTTTGAGGTTTTGAAAATCATCTTTGAAGACTTGAGCATCATCTTTTAAAAAATGAGAAGTTTGCACTCTGCTTCATAAATATTCAGGTTGACTTTATCAAACAAATAATATTTTACTCCCCTGAGAATCTTCAAAGAAAATTGACACTTCAGGGAGCAGTGCCAAGTTCCACCATGTTTGTCCTCTGGTTTTATAAGATACCTGGCACCATATTTGGGAAAGAAAAAGATATAACCTCTCCTTGTGACATATAGTTCCTGGTATAGATTGATTAATTTAGCTTATTAATTATATAATTTAGATACTTTGTTTCTTCAGTCATTTACTCTTACTCGATCTGTCGCACAATGATATAAGCTCTCAGCTGCTAAGTGAAAGGCTGGCAGTTTGAACCTACCCAGTGGTTCTGTGGGTGAAAGAGCTGATGATCTGCTCCAGAAAAACCCGTTGCCGTGGAGTCGATTTCTGACTCATAGTGACCCTATAGGACAGAGCAGACCCGCTCCATACAGTTTCCAAGGAGCAGCTGGTGGATTCGAACTGCTAACCTTTTTGGTTAGCATCCATAGCTCTTAACCACTGTGCCACCAGGGCTCCATAAAGGTTACAGCCTGGAAAACCCTATGGGGCAGTTCTCCTCTATCACATGGAGTTGTTATGAGTTGAAATGGACGCAACAGCACCTAACACGACATTACAGTTATATTTCTATATATCCATTTCTTCTTACATTCACGTATTGTTACATCTCTCTGGAATGTCTGCCAAACCAATTCCTTATCATCTTTTAAAGCATAAGTTACCACTTCTGCGAAGGTTTCCCTCACCCAAGTGGGTCAATATGAGAATTGTAAAAGAAGCTATAGTACCAGAATATTATGTAGCCATTAAAGAGAAAGAAGTAGGTATATATATACAGACATTTAAAGATCCAAACCCGTTGCGGTCAAGCTGATCTCAACTCATAATGACCCTATAGGACAGAGTAGAACTGCCCAATAGGGTTTCCAAGGAGTGGCTGGTGGATTCCAACTGCAGACCTACTGGTTAGCAGCCAAGCTCTTAACCACTGTGCCACCAGGGCTCCATTTAAAGGCCACCCAGACAATAATATAATATAATATAATCAAACATATAATAGCTTGCCAACTACCTATGAATGTAAACAAGTAGAGAAAGTATTGGCAGGATGCACGTCAACAACTATTACATGGCAGGATGCACATTAACAACTATTACAGTTATTCCAGCTGTGGGAAAAAGAGAGACGTTGATGGTGACAGTGGGGTAAGACTTTTTGCTCTAGATACTTCTTTTAGAAATAGAATATATTCTTGCATTATTTGGCATAATTAACTAAATTAAAGTGCCTAAAAAGTTAAAAGTGCCTAAAATTAAAGTAAAATAATACCAATTTATTTTAGAAAAACCTGTAAAATTCAGAAAAAATAAGGTAGTAAAAATCATCAGTAGACTCATTATTTTCTAGGAGCAAAATTGCTTGAAAGATGGGTCATTTGTAGGATTTGCTTGTTTTGATAAGCTTCATTCTGAAAGTTAGACACTCGTAAGGCAGTATTTCATGAAACCCACCCTAAAATAGCTTTAATGGGTTGACTTAATTTTGTTAGCAGCTAATAAAGTTCTATCTTAAAAGACTTATCATAACCACAATGGACTGCAAAAGGATTGAGAGAAAATTGTGATGGAAAACAGCTATTAAGAAGTATCTAATGCTAGAGAAATTTCTGGGCTGGCATTTGAAAGAGAGTTGGACTAGAACTGATGACTTTGTTTGGCCTAATTCAACCAATCGCATGTGGCTTTCAAGCCGAGTTTATTATCCGTTCAAATCAAATCAATAATCTTGGTTATATAAACCGTGCTTCAGTGGTTTCAATTTTCCTTCGTCATCATAAGGACTGAATAAGAGCTGGGGTGACTAATGGAAATTCCTTTCATTCTTCATCAAGCTCAGTTAGAGGTTTCCTGAAGCCAGTGTTTCTACCCACCATATAGTTAAAAGCCTCACATCCAGAATGCTGCTCACTGCCATTTTCTTCCGACGTACTTTTCCTTATGCCCGATGCTGTACTCTTCTTTATTCACAACCGCCCGTTGCTGTCGAGTCTATTCAGACTCATAGCGACCCTATAGGACAGAGTAGAACTGCCCCATAGGGTTTCCAAGGCTGTAATCTTTACAGAAGCAGACTGCCACATCTTTCTCCTGAAGAGCAGTTGGTGGGTTTGAACCGCCTACCTTTCAGTTAGCAGCCGGTGCTTTAAGCACTGTGCCACCAGGGCTCCTGTCTCTTCTTTATTAGCACTGTTATAGTACTCATTTTAAAAGTCACATTCATTTATAATGCATCCTGGGACTAGAATGCTTTTCCAATCCACTTTTTTTGGATGACTATCCCACAAAATGTGACTTATACCACATAATGTCAAGAAATCATCCCTAAGGGTACCATGTAACAAATATAATATTATGAGATTTAGAGGTACGCCCCAAGTGATGCAAAGGGTTAATGTGCTCAGCTGCTAACTGAAAGGTTGGAGGTTCAAGTTCGCTTCCAGAGAAAGCCCTGGTGATCTACTTCCAAAAGATCAGCCATCGAAAACCCTGTGGAGCATGGTTCTACTCTGACACACATGGGGTCCACATGAGTCAGAGTCTGTTTAGATAGATGATAGATAGGTAGGTAGGTAGGTAGATAGCTTATGTCAAGTTGGCTCCAACTCACGGCAACTTGATTTACAACAGAATGAAGCAATGTCCCGTCTTCCCTCATCCTCACGATTAACTGCATATTCAAATCCATTGTTGCAGCTAACATACCAATCCATCTCGCTGAGGTGCTCCCCGGCCCTCGATGGCCCTCTGCTGCACCAGATATGATGCCCTCCTCCAGCAATTGGTCCCTCCTGAGACATGTCCAAAGCAAGCGGTTCGGACAATATTCAGTTGTGGTCCATAAAGTTTTCACTGGCTAATTTTCAGAAGTAGATCGCCAGGCCTTTCTTCCTAGTCTGTCTTAGTCTGGAAGCTCCACTGAAACTTGTCCACCAGGGGTGTCCCTGCTGGTATTTGAAATACCGGTGGCATAGCTTCTAGCCACACAACAACGCATAAGCCATTACAGAACAACAAACTGACAGGCAGGTGGTGGAGATATACATACCAAGTTCCCGCTTACAATGTGCGTAGGACAACTTCACCTAGCCCTTTAATGTTGTGTAAATTTGCCCTCGCTTTGAAAGGCTTGGACCAACCCCTACTCGCAACAAATTCTTCATCACAATCACCTTCACTTGCTGCACGTGCAGCTTCTAAATCCTTGAAAAGCCTTCAAGCCTTTTCTTGCACTAAAGGCTAGATGAGAACCGTATGCGCCTGTTCCGACTTGCCTACAAATTCAACTTAAAGGCACTCTTAGGAACGGATCTTACTCGTAACCTGAGGACTGCCCGTATAACAGAGACCGATTAACCAGTAAGCATGGAGTGCACCGGCTTGCATTGAGCAAGGTGTGCACGGGTTTAATTGTGCTTACGTGCTAACCTGTGGTGAGCAATTTCACATGCGTCTCATCACGTCTTTGACATGGTGGGGGACAGGTGAAACTGTGCACTGCAGATTGGTGGAAAGGCACAATTGGACTCAAGTGTGCCTTGCTTCTGGGGTAATCCAGCCCTGATCGTAACAGAATCATGGGAGTGACGTCTATCACCTTTGCCGAATTCTGTGGGTTAGAAGCAAATCAAAGGCCCTGCACACGCTCAGAGGGAGAGAGGGTTATGTTGGGCGTGAACTTAGGGGCTACCTTAGAATCTGTCCACCAAGATATAAGGGCATTCAGCCATCAGTCTCCTTGCACCCCACATACCTTGGTGGGGGAAGTGGAGTCCATATCTGCATAGTGCATAGCTGGCATTTTCAGATCTTTGCTCCTCCATCCTCAGGAAGGAGTGGGCAATTGGCCAAGTGTGAGTCCCTTGCCCACTCTGGGCAGAACTGGGGCCGGAAGAGGGAAGCCCTGAGCCCTTCAGGTCCCACAAGACCACACATGAAAGGAGAAACAATTGTCTCGAGGAAATCAGGGCACCTTTAGGAAGAGGGAACAAATGTCAAGTCAGGCCAAAAAAAAAGAGGGACTCGGAATAGAAATGTCCGTTTGCATAACAGGTCAGGTTTCCTATTCACTTTCCAGACCTGCCTTCCCATTTGAATCTTATATGTGCTCATCCTACTATTTCAGCTTCTTTTTTTCTGCTTTCCACATTTCTTTATAATGTGCTTACTGCTTTTCCTTGATTTTTCTAGTTTAGACATCATCTATTGACTTCCTAGTATGGCAGATAAGGGTTTAGCTTTTCACACATCCCAACCCACACTTCCTTCCAATACAGTTATATCATAATTTTTGGTTAGGTTAATTGTTAGAGTTTACTAAACTCCATTGAAAGACATTTAATAAATACAACAATATCTGTATCCAATGTAAAAATTGTTCACAGCTAAATAGAGTGCACTATGACTATATTTTGTTCTTGTACAAACTTTAGTTTTTCTTGAATTTGATCATTATCTTGTTTTTATGTTTTCATAATGTGCCTATCACAACTTCATCCCCATACTTTGCATCAGAAAGTTAATTCTTTGGTGATTATTCCCACATGTTAGATATTCAATCACTTTGATCTTATTGGAGACATTCCTTCTGGAGCCTCTGACCTCCTGCTCTGATCTGGATTGTCCACTGCACAGATGTTGTCCTAGAAAAGTCCCTTCACTGTCATCCTGGATCCCGTTTAACCCCTGGTTTGGTGCAGCACATCCCCCAGTAGCTTCCTGAGAATTTGGATGTGAATGGTGCATTTTTTTTGAGACCTTCATGTCTGAAATGGTCTTTATTGTACACTTACATCTGAATGCTAGCACATCTGGGTATAGAATTCTAGATTGAAAATAATTTTCCCTTTGAATTTTGAGGGCATTTTAAAAATGTTTTTTATTGTGCTTTAGGTGAAAGTTTACAGAGGAAATTAGTTTCCCGTTCAGTGATTTGTGCATAAAGTGTTTCATGACATTGGTTGCATTCCCCACAATGTGCCTTCTCATCTTTGCCTTTGGGCAAATGTCCTTTTGATCTCGTATAATTGATTGTTCTAAGGAATACATTCCTCTCAGGTGTTACTATTTATTTGTTTATTGTTTGGCTGAAAGGTGGTCTCTGGGAATGGCTTCAGTTCCAGGTCAGAAGGGTGTCTTAGGGCCACAGTCTTTGGGATTCCTCCAGGCTCTTTTAGACCAGTAAGTCTGGTCTTTTTTGGTGAATTTGATTTTTGGTTCTACATTTTTCTCCTGCTCTGTCTGACACTGTGTTGTGATCCTAGTCAGAGCAGTCACTGAGGGAATTTTTGTCATCATTTTCTAGCTCCCAGGGTTGTTGCTGAGAAGTTCAATGCCATTCTGATCCTTGAGCCTGTTCGTCATAAGCACAATGTCTTCTCTTAACTCTCCAAGCATATCTATGTCTCTTTTTCTCTGTTCTGATAGCCATCCACCCACCTACCCACCCACCCACACACCCATCCACCCATCCATCCATCCATCCATCCATCTATCTATCTATTTATGTCATCTAGTGCTGCCCAAACAGAAATACCCAAGGGGATGGCTTTAACAAAGAGCATTTATCCTCTCACAGTCTAGTAGGCTAAAAGTCAAAATTCAGGGCACCAGCTCCAGGAGAAGGCTTTCTCTCTCTGTTGGCTCTGGAGGAAGGTCTTTGTCATCAATCTTCCCTTGGTCTAGAAGCCTCTCCACGCAGGAACCCCGGGTCCAAAGGACGTGCTCTGCCCCTGGTGCTGCTTTCTTGGTGGTATGAAGTCCCCCTGTCTCTCTGCTCTTTTTTATCTCAAAAGAGATTGACTTAAGACACCACCTAATCTTGTAGATTGAGTCCTGCCTCATTAACATAACTACCACTAATCTCACCTCATCAACATCACAGAAATAGGATTTATAACACGGAGAAACATCACATTAAATGACAAAACGGTGGACAATCACAATACTGGGAATCATGGCCTAGCCAAGTTGACACATATTTTAGGGGAATACAATTCAATCCACGACACTATCTATATTTATCTGGCTTTCTTCTCCTAGCATTATTTTTTCCTTAAGCTCCTCCCCCACTTGTTTTGATCTCTGTTTCTCACTGGAAGCTTTCTGAATTATATGGTGATCCCTGGAAGTCCTACACTGTTTAAGTGGGAGCTCTGTAGTGTGAGTGGCGCTTGTTGACAGATGGGTTCCACTCCAGGATTAGTATTCAGCTGGCCTGATTCTTTGGGGCTCCCCTGACAAGTTCAAAGAAGGTGCTTGGCTTTTCCAGAGTCACGCAGCCAGGAAGCGCTAGAGCTACCATAAAACCCAGAGCTTCCAGATGCTAAGTTCTGAACTCTCTTTCACATCATTCTGTCTTCCCGCCTTCTTCCTTTCCTCCCTTCTTTCCATCTAATGAGTGTTAACCTGACTAAACTGGCCCAAAACGGAATCACTTGTGCTGAGCCCCAGGTCAGCACACTAAAAACCTGAGTTTCTATTTCTTGTAAATGCCTAACCTTCGATTGACTCTCCCGGAAACAGAATCCTAAACTAAGTCAATGAGGACTTGCGTGCTCAGTTTTATCCAGTTCAGAATTTCCCTTTTATCCCAAACAAAATGAAAATGCCCACCAGCCAATCTGAAATTTGCCCAGTATAGCTCCTTGTTCCTGTGTGTGTGCGTGTGACGATAAAACCCTTGCACTGTTACCACGCTTTGGAACTCTTCTCTGACCTCCAGACCAGATGTTCCCTGGACCACAGATGGAAAAACCGAAAAATAAAGCTTATGCGTTCATACACAAATTTAATATTGTGAAAACTTTATTTTGAACATGAGTGAGATAGTAGTAATAATAGAAATATTAACAGCTAACATTGATTAGGACCAGGCAGTATTTCATTCTGTTGTACATAGGGTTGCTATGAGTTGGAACCAACTCCATGGCACCTAACAACAACAACATTGATTAAATATTGACGAATGCCAGGCGCTGTGCTAGGGCCTTGATGTGCATCAGATGCCCTTGAGAGCAGGGACTCACTCTCTAGATTTGCTTTTATAGCCCCTGGACTATATGTTCTCAGATGCTGCGTGTTCTTTGGGTGATCACACACTAAGCAATGTCGGAGCTACAGAAAAAATGAAAGTACTTAGTTTCTCCTTACAGAAAGGCTGGAGACTTTTGCCCAGCAGCACTGGGGCATGAGTCAACACGTGTCACTGAAGACAATAAAGTTGGCTAAATTCACCTTGGGTCAAACTGTTAACATTTCCTACTCATTCAAGGACAAGGGAAATCAGTGAGTTCAGATCCCTAACTTGAGAGCTGTTGATCCTACATTTATTGTGTAGTAATCCAGTCTCTGACATGTATGATATATATTTCACATGTATATTATAGATTTTTTTAAATTTCTAAAATCATTTTGAAACTTTTCAAGCATACAGCAAAGTTGAAAGAATTTTACGGTTAATACCTCTATACCCACCACCTAGATTCTACAGTTAACACTTTGCTATACTTCCTTTGACCCGGGATGGTGCAAATGGTTAAGCACTCAGCTGCTAACCAAAAGGTTGGAGGTCCAACTCCACCCAGAGGCATCTCAGAAGAAAGGCCTGGAGAACTCCTTGTGAAAAAAATCAATCATTCTGATACACATGGTGTCTTTATGAGTTGGAATCAACTTGACGGCAACTGGTTTGGTGTTTTCGTTTATGCTTATTTTATCGATACCTGTCCGTTTATCCTTCCCTCTATCCATCCATAAACCACTCAATTTTTTTGACAAAGTAAATTGCAGGCACTAATACACTTCCCCTTAAATACTTCATTAACTAGAGTTAAAAATCTGTTTGGTTTTTGCTTTTGATGTAAAATTTACATTCAATGTAACACCAGTCTTAAGTGTACATTTACTATTTTGACAATGCACTTATATCCTGTCAGCATCTGGATTTACAAACAAAGTTTAAGGTGCTAAGGTTCCTGATTTGTTTTTATATGGGATCGGGGGCAGGGCAGGAAGGTGAAGTAAGGCACTGGCTCTCAGAGTCCTGCATCTGCAGGGTTACATTCTCTTTTTATTCAAAATGTTTATATTTTGCTCACTTTTGAGGGTTTTTTTTTTTTTTTTGCATTAATTTTGATTTTTGTAGTATTAAAGTATTTTTTACTAATTTGGAGCAGATAAGGGCTGGAATGGAGCACCAAGAGGAGCTGAATGCACTTGCCTAAATTCAACATAGAAACCAGGTAGTCCAATCAATACAATCAGTATTTCGTATGACAAGGAGCCCTGGTGGCACAGTGGTTAAGGCGGTTCAAACCCACCAGCAGCCCCACAAGAGAAAGATGTGGCAGTCTGCTTCCATAAAGATTTACAGCCTTGGAAACTGTATGGGGCAGTTCTACCCTGTCCTATAGGGTCACTAGGAGTCCAAATTGACTCTAAGGCGGTGGGTTTGGTTTTTGGTCTTTTTTTGGATTCTGGATCACTTCCCTGTGTACTTAATTTCTAACTCTGAGTGAACAGCCAGTGGCGTCACTAGACGGTTGCGGGGGAGGGTGTGGACTGCATACCCTGACACTGTCACAGGGGGTAACACCATAATGAAATCAGTGTCCACACGGTGGCTGCGGCGCTACTGGGGGAGGGGCCGCCAAGGCCGGGGAGTGAGGTGGGGTGGGGGGACACGGAGGGGGAATGACACCATGAGTTACTACGCTGGGTGACACCAACCCGAGTGACGCCACAGTGCTCAGCAAGGCACTATCTGGCAATGACAGTCACAGACAAAATGCCTATCTCGGAGCAATGTGGAGGAAAGGCATTAGAACTAACATTTTCCTGAGTTCAGGAATGGGGGCGAAGGGCCCCAGATTAGGGTACACGGCCTTCTGGTGAGTGTCAAGAATTGCCGAAGGTGTTGGGAAAGCATCTGGATTTTTTTTCTTATTAAGCAGACCAGCAGGGCTGGAAACTGGAAGCGAGTGGCGCGCTCGGCTGCAGGGAGCGCTTTACCGGGAGGAGCCCGCTGGGCGTGAAATATTACTTAACTGCTGAGGTTTTCCTTTGGTCAGCTTCTCTCGCCGCAGGCCTGTGCGCTGGGGTTTCCGGTGACTGTGATCCGGAGGCTGCAAATCTACAGCCAGCCTGAGGGCCAGAGACAGGACAGATGGGAATCGGAGCGCCGCCGTGCCGCTGCCCTGCTGGGCCGTTGTTGCAATACATTGATTCTTAGCAAACAGCTTTGTTTGCCCCTGGAGCCGGTAGATTTTCTTCCAGAACCCGGGACCTTGATTTTTTAGTGATTTCACAACAGGCCTTGGCCACGGCGGGATAGTTTGTGTATGATTCAGCTCTAGGAAGTAGGAAATAAAAAAGGAGAGAATACTGCGCTGCGTACTTTCACCGGCAGAAAAAAAACAGTGTGCTCCGTGGGAGACTATGCAATGTTCCTATCACACCTTTCTTTTTTTAATTGTTATAAAATATATATATATATATATAACCCAACATTTACCAATTCAACATTTTCTACGTGTACAGTTCAGTGACATCAGTTACGTTAATCATGTTGTGCAGCCATCACCAGTATCGAGTAGGCAATCTGCCTTATCAGATTCTGATTCGATGGAAAAGTATGTTACAACTCGGTGAATTGTAGCTAAGGAGCCCTGGTGGCTGCAGTTGTTAAGTGCTGGGCTGCTAACTGAAAGGTCAGTGGGTGGAGCCACCAGCAGCTCCGCGGGAGAATGACTTGGGGCCATCTGCTCCCTTAAAGACTACAGCATAGGAAACCCTGTGGGGCGGTTCTGTTCTGTCATACCGGGCCGCTATGAGTCAGACGCAACTTGAAAGCACACACTACCACCAACAAAATTATAGGTAGGCACCTGGATGGCACAAACGGTTTGCACACAGGCTACGAACCTGAAGGTTGGTGGTTTGAACCCACCAGCAGCACCTCGGAGATCTGCTTCCATAAAGATTTAAAAACAAAAACAAAAACAAACCAAACTCCTTGCCTTTGAGTCGATTTCGACTCATAGTGACCCTGTAGGACAGAGCAGAACTGCCTCACAGGGTTTCCAAGGAATGGCTGGTGGATTTGAACGGCCGACCTGTTGCTTAGCAGCTGAGCTCTTAATCACTGCACCACCAGGGCTCCGGGTAAAGACTACAGCTTACGAAACCCTACGGAGCAATTCCAGTCTGTAACACATGAGGTCGCCATGAGTCCGCCATGAGTCAGGTAACTGATAGACATGTATCCAGCCGACTTCTTCACCCACTCTGGAAAGATGTTTTGGCTCTATTTGCAATTCATTTCAATATCCCTTTACTCCATATAAACATGTTTCTTGACTTCTTTTTTTTGAACTAGTTAAACATCTGCTTGGTTCCCTCATTTAATGAATTCAGTAAAATCTTGAACATATTTTTTTTCCAGATTTAAAACATTTGTATTGTGGTAAAACACATATAACATAAAGTCTGTCATTTTAACCATTTTTAAGTGTGCCATTCTACAACATTAACTGCATTCACAGAGTTGTGCAAATCATCTATTTTCAAAACTTTTTCATCATCTCAAACAGAAACTCAGTACTCATTAAATAATAACTCTCCTACCACCAGCCCCTGGTAATCACTAATCTGCTTTCTATTTCTATGCATTTGTCTATTTTAGATATTTCATATAATTACAGTCATACAATATTTGTCCTTTTTGCGACTGACTTATTTCACTTAGCATAACGTTTTCAAGGTTCAGTCATGTTGTAGCATGTACTAGAACTTCGTTCTTCTTTATGACTGAATAATACTCCACAGACTCTGTACACCACATTTTGTTTATCCATTTATCTGTTGACGGATGTTTGGGTTATTTCCACCTTTTTGCTGTTGGGAATAATGCTGCAATGAACAACGGTGTACAAATATCTGTTCGAGTTCCTGCTTTCAATTCTTTTGGGTATATACCTAGGAGTGAAATTTCTGGGTCATGTAGTAATTCTATGTTTAACTTTTTTTTTTTTTTATTTGTTCTATTCTTATTTTTTTTATTGTACTTTAGGTGAAGGTTTACAGAACAAATAGTTTCTCACCAAACAGTCAATACACATACTGTTTTATGACATTGGTTAACAACCCCACAACATGTCAACCCTCTAACTTCTCGACCTTTTTTTTTTCTGTGGTGAAAATATACATAGCCAAAGATATACCATTTCAAAAATTTCTACATGCACAGTTCAGTGACAACGATTACGTTCTTCCAGTTGTGCTGCTATTCTCACTTTAGATGAAGGTTTACAGAACACAATAGTTTCTCATTAAACAGTTAGTACACATGTTGCCCTATGACAATGGTTAACAATCCCACTACATGCCAACACAGTCCTTACTCAACCTTGGGTTCCCCATCACCAGCTTTCCTGTCCGCTTCTGCCTTTTAGTCCTTGTCCCTGGACTGCTGTACCTCATAAGTCCCATTTTGTTTTATGGGGCTGTCCAATCCCTGGCTGAATGGTGAATCTTGGGAGTGACTTCACCACTGAGCTAAAACGGTGTCCGGGGGCCATACTCTCGGGCTTTCTCCAGTCTCTTTCAGGCCAGTAAATCTGGTCCTTTTTTTGTGTGTTAGAATTTTGTTCTACATCCTTCTCTAGCTCTGTCCAGAACCCTCTGTTGTGATCCCACTCAGAGCAGTCAGTAGTGGTAGCTGGGCACCATCTAGCTGTACTGGACTCAGTCTGGTGGAGGCCTTGGTAGCTGTGGTACATTAGTACTTTGGACTAATCCTTTCCTTGTATCCTGTTCTCTTCATTCTCCCTTGCTCCTGAAGGGGTCAGACCAGTGGAGTATCTTAGATGGCGGCTCTCAGGCTTTTAAGACTCCAGACGCTACTCACCAAGGTAGAATGTAGAACATTGTCTTTATAAACTGTGTTATGCCAATTGAGCTAGATGTTCCCCGAGACCATGGTTCCCACAGCCCTCCACCCAGCAATTCGGTCCCTCAGAGTTTGAATGTGTCTATGGAGCTTCCATGACCTTTCCTTGTACAAGTTGTGCTGGCTTCCCCAATATTGTGTACTGTCTCACCCTTCACCCAAGATACCACTTATCTATTGCCTATTTAGTATTTCCCCCCCACCCCTCCCATCCCTTGTAACCAACAAAGATGGTTACTTTTTGTGTGTAAAGTTTTTCATGCATTTTTACAATAGAGGTCTCATACAATATTTGTCCTTCTGTGATTGACTTATTTCATTCAGCATAATGTCATCCAGTTTCATCCATGTTATGAGATGCTTCACATATTCATCATTGTTCTTTTTTGTTGCACAGTACTCCATTGTGTGTATATACCATAGTTTGTTTATCCATTCATCTGTTGATGGGCAGCTAGGTTGTTTCCATCTTTTTGCTATTGTGAACAATGCTGCAATGAACATGGGTGTGCATATGTCTATTCGTGTGACGGCTCTTATTTCTCTAGGATATATTCCTAGGAGTGGGATTGCTGGATCGTATGGTATTTCTATTTCTAGCTTTCTAAGGAAGCGCCATATCATTTTCCAAAATGGTTGTATCATTTTGCATTCCCACCAGCAGTGCATAAGAGTTCTGATTTCCCCGCAACCTCTCCAACATTTGTTATTTCTAGTGTTTTTGATTCGTGCCAGTAGTGCCGGGGTGAGATGGTATCTCATTGTGGTTTCAGTTTGCATTTCTCTAATGGCTAGTGAACGGGAGCATTTCCTCATGTGTCTGTTGGCCGCTTGAATGTCTTCTTTGGTGAAGTGTCTGTTCATTTCCTTTGCCCATGTTTTAATAGGATTATTTGTCTTTTTGTTGTAGACATGTTGGATTTTCTTGTAGATTATGGAAATTAGACCTTTATCTGACTTGTATTGTCCAAAATTGTTTTCCCAGTCTGTAGGTTCTCTTTTTATTCTTTTAGTGCAGTCTTTTGAAGAGCATAGGTGTTTGATTTTTAGAAGATCCCAGTTACCTAGCTTATCTTCTGGGGTTTGTGTGTTGATGGTTATGGTTTGTCTATGTTTAACTTTTTGAGGAACTGCAAAATTGTTTTCTGAGTTGGCTACCAGCAATGCTTTTAGAGTTCCAATTTCTCCATGTCCTCGCCAACACTTAATATTTTCTTTCTTCTCTATTTTTGATGTTTTTTTAATAATAGCCACCCTAGTAGGTGTGAAATGGTATCTCGTTGTGGTTTTGCTTTGTATTTCTCTAATGATTAATAACATTCAGTATCTTTTCATGGGCTGTATATCTTCTTTGGAGAAATGTCTATTCATGTCCTTTGTCCATTTTTTTGTGTGTGTGTGTGCTTTAGGTGAAGGTTTATAGAGCAGATTCATTTCCCATTCAATAGTTTATGCACAGATTGTTTCATGACATTGGTTGCAATTTCCGCAACATGTCAGCACTCTCCCCATTACCACCCTGAGTCTCCCATTTCCTTTTGTCTGGTTTTCCTGCTTCTTCCTTCCTTCTCGTCATTGCTTTTGGGCAGATGTAGCCTTTTGGGTCTCATATAGATGATTGTTCTAAGGCGCACTTTCCTCATACGTGTTGTTTATAGGCCTGTCTATTATTTGGCTGAAAGGTGATCTGCAGGAATGGCTTCAGTTCCAAGTTAGAAGGGTGTCTAAGGGCCATAATCTCGGGGGTTCCTCCAGTCTCTCTCGAACCTGTAAATCTGGTCTATTTTATGATTTTGAATTTTGTTCTACATTTTTTACCCACCCTAACCAGGACCTTCTACTGCGATCCTGGTCAGAGCAGTTGATAGTGGTAGTGGGGCACCATCTACTTCTGGTCTCAGAGTAGCGGAGGCTGTGGTTCCTGTGGTCCATTACTCCTTTGGACTAATTGTTTCCTTGAGTCTTTAGTTTTCTTCATTCTCCTTTGCTCAGGATGGAAAGAGATCAATAGTTGTATTTTAGATGGCCACTCGCAAGCTTTTAAGATCCCAGACGCTAATCAACAAAGTAGGATGTAGAATGTTGTTGTCTTTATGAAAACCATGTTATGCCAATTGACCTAGATGTCCCTGAGACTATGGCCCTTAGCCTTCAAGCCCAGTAACTCAGTCCCACGAAGTGTTTGGTTATGTCTAGGATGTTTCTGTGACTGTGCCCCCTGTTTACTCTGTTGTATATATGAACATACATGCAACACATACAAATATGTATGTGGAAATATCCACAGTCAAACCTATTTATGCACATGGCATACTCCCATATACCCTCCCGCACTTATTCAGCATGCATAGCTACCTATGTGCCCACTGTTACTACTGTTGTTGCAAGGTTGTCTATGTTATAGTGTTTACCGTCGTTGCCTTTTGTTCTTTCGTACCTCTTAGTGTGTTCCCTTGCCTTGGCCATGTTGTGCTGACTTACCCCACATTGTGTGCTGCCTTTCCCTTCATCGAAGTTAACACATGTCTACTCTCTGATTAGTGATTTTCCCTCCCTCTCCCTCTCATCCCTGGTAACCATCAAAAATGTTTCTTTCTGTGTGTAAACCTTTTCTTGACTATTTATAATAATGGATGGTATCATACAATATTTGCCCTTTTGTGATTGACTTATTTCACTCAGCATAATGTCCCCCAGATTCATCCATGTTGTGAGATGGTCCATGGATTCATCCATTATTCTTTAATGTGTGCCTCTTTTTAAGTCAATAAACAAAAGCCCACATCTAGGATCACGAAGTAACATTCAACCACTGTGAGGCTCTTCGAAGAGGAAAGCACGTCTTTTGGGATGAGCGGGACGGGATGGGGCTCACATTGAGTGAATACCTACTGTGTGCCAGCAACTTTGCATACGCAGTTGAATTTAATGCTCACAACAACACTGCAAACTGGCTATTATTACCCCATTTTAGGGAGAAGGAGAAGTAATTTGCTCAAGGTCACTTAGGATTTGAAGTAATATCCATCTAAGCCAAAATTATGCCATGCTCTTGCCATACATTTGCAGGGGAGTGTCTGACCTCCTCCAACCCCACAAGGGGAAAGGAAAACCAAGTTTAACAGCCCAAGGCTGATTCCTATGAGGTGGAGGTCAGATATGCCTCCTCTCTCTGCACCATCTTTACTAATTCTGACACCAATCGTCCCTCACACAAGCACTCTTTAGTTCTGTGCTGGGTTCAGTAATTCACTGCAATGGCCACACAGAACTCACAGACCATACTCACAATTACGGGTTTATCAGGGAAGTAACAATTACAATTCAGGCTCAGGAACACTCAAGTTACAGTTCTTCCATCAGGATAGCCCCTTCCCAGCTGTGCTCGGAGGCATGCCTCTCCCCGGCCCTCAGTCTCTGCCCAAAGGCACTCAGCTTTCTCTCTCCAGGGGCCAGGAAGCCCACCACACTGTCTCCTGCTGCTGGGTCTCTCCTGCCACTGCTTCTCACCATCTTCAGGGTTACAGCTTGCTGTCTCTCTCAGTCTCCTGCTTCCAGGAGCTTCTCAGCGCAGGGATCCCAGGTCCAAAGGATGTGCTCTCCACTCCTGGCTGTTCTTCCTTGGTCGTGGTAGATCTTCCTCTCTGCTCTCGGAATGACTCTCTTTTAAGGGAAAACTGACCAATTCCCTTGGTGGGCCACAATTACCCTATCACACAGTCCTGCCCAATCACCTAAGTGGGAGTTACAAGACCATGGCTAGAAAGGCCACACACAAAAGTAGTTAATCCACCACAGGCCACCCCTGACTTTCCTAGCCATGTTCTTTCATATTTGGAGGATAATTTCCCCCTTCCAATCATTAAAAATTAGTCCTTTAGTAGGGCAAAGAGTCCAAAGGGTGAGTTTACTTAGGTACCAGCCATTCAGGTCTGCTGCGGTCAGGTTCTCCATCTGGTCTGGTCAGGTTCTCCAAAATTCATCTCGTCTTCACCCTTTCTGGCCTCTGACAAAATTCTCTGAGAAAAGATTATTCCCTTGCTCAGAGCCTCACAAGGTATCAGCATAGCAAAACCTTTAAGAGACTTTAGGTTCGGCCACTGAAATCTAATCCAACAGTGCCTCCCCGGTAGTCCACTCTTTTATACTTACAGCTTCTGCAATTACAGTTTTTACAATCACAATTAAGCCTGTTAACAATTACCACTCACAGCTGAATCATATAATCCTATCAGCATCTTCCCCCACCCTCTCTTTCCCAGACCCATGGGGAAAGAGAAATCTGTTCGGTAGGGATCCTCCCTTACCCCCTCATCTAATGTAAGCACACTCATGAAAGCATGTAAGCCAGCCACTCCATGCCTTTATCAGCCCCCATTTTAGATAGTCAATGTTTAAATTGCTCGTCCCTATCAAACCAGTACTCTGAGGAGACAAGCATGTTCTTTGGTCTTGAAGAATCTTCAGTTCCAGTTGGAACTTTGAGCATCTGTATCCACAAGCAAAGTCCATCAGATTGCAGCAATCTGTACCAGCTCACAGTGTCAAACATCTTTCTCTTCATTCGGTCGGGTTCTGGTCAGCTCATCCCTGGCCATCCAAGCTAGGTCACAATGGGTAGCAGCCTCAGGCTCAAGAGTTCAAATATACCTCCCGGCACTTCAGACAGCCCCTTCACACATTCTCATCCTTAGCCCCCTTGGGCTAGGTCAACGGGTTCCACCCATAAACTTCAGGAGTCCAGCAACTCCTTTTACTTCTGACCAGCCAGCCTTTCCTCTCTCTCTCTCATCCCTAGCCCCTGTGGGCTAGGTCAGTGTGTGCCAGTGGAAGATGTCCAAACTCAGCCCATCTCTTCATTGCTGTACTTCCCCCACTTCTACTCATTGAGTGGACCCTGGTGGTCAGCATAAGTGAGCAGACTAAGCAATCTACTCACCAGCTCCCTTTAACTTCCAGTCCTAGAAAAGTGTTCCTTCTGATGAGCACTGACCTTTCCTGCCTTCATGCATCCAACAGCAAACCACTGGCTGGAAATTCAAAAACGAAAAAGCCACCTTTTTGTTTCTGCCAGTTCTTCCTCAAATGAAAATCTTCCATTCTCTCAGCAGTTCTGGGTGGTTCCACATGTCTTCAAACGGAAATCTGGGTGGGGGGGCTCAGGTTTTCAACCACTCTGTACACAGGGCTACTGGCTGGAAACAAAAAAGACTGTTTCTCCCAGACAAATCCTAGCTCCCCTTTTAGCATATCCAATCACATGTTGGCTGAAGGTGGAGTTATATGCTTTCGATAATCTATAATACCCAATATTCATTTCTAGCATACATTTAGGTCTGCCTTACAACATTAGGTAGAAGAAACATTCAATGTCTGTAGTACATTCAGATAAACGCATAATCCTAAACATGCAACCTTTTTAAAGTATTCCAGTTTAGTCTTCTCTGCACCTTGACTATCTTCCCATTCATATGCATATGGCCATGGGCCTCTGGCTGCACGGAACCAGTAGACCCTGGCCTGCTATCCATCATCCTGCTTATCTGGCCTGGCTTTGGCTCCAGGCCACTTCAGCTGCAGCTTTTCAGCTATTACTGGTAACAACAACCAAAGCAACCATCCAAGAACTGAAAGTTTTACTTCCCAAGCCCCTTCGTTCTCTCTCTTACAAAGTCTCACGTTTTCACAAGTCTGGAGCCATTGTGAAGAATCCTACTTCTGATGCTAACTGCAAAAGCTGGATGGGGGCACTCTCTGACCTCCTCCAACCCCACCAGGGAGAAGGAAAACCAAGATCAACAGCCCAAGGCTGATTCTTATGAGGTGGAAGTCAGACATACCTACTCTTTTCTTTACTAATTCTGACATCAACTGTCCCTTTGAA
Source organism: Dugong dugon (assembly GCA_030035585.1). Lineage (NCBI taxonomy): Eukaryota > Metazoa > Chordata > Mammalia > Sirenia > Dugongidae > Dugong > Dugong dugon. The sequence continues at coordinate 15,769,638 of CM057479.1, forward strand.
GAAATATCCATCCAAGTAATATCCAACCACTGTGAAGCTCTTCAAAGAGGAAAGCACGTCTTTTGGGGCGAGTGGGACAGGATGGGGCTCGCACTGACTGAACACCTACTATGTGCCAGCAACTTTACATACACAGTTGAATTTAATTCTCACAACAACCCAACAACCCTGTGAACTGGCTATTAATACCCTATTTTATGGAGGAGGAGAAGTAATTTGTCCAGGATCACTTAGGATTTGAAGTAATGTCCAACTAAGCCCCAAATTATGCCATATTCTTGCCATACAGTTGTAGGGGCAGGGAGGGGAGGTCCTGCTCCATACAGAATTTTGTTTTTTCTTTCATTGTTTAAAATTGTGCTTTAGATGAAAGTTTATAGAGCAAATTAGTTTCTTATTAAACAATCAATACACATACTGTTTTGTGACATTGGTTGATGCCATGGATTGAATTGTGTCTCCCAAAAATATGTGTATCAATTTGGCTAGTCCATGATTCCCAGTATTGTGTGATTGTTCACCATTTTGTCATCTGATGCGATTTTCCTATGTGTTGTAAATCCTACCTCTATGATGTGAATAAGGTGGGATAGGCAGCAGTTATGTTAACAAGGCAGGACTCAATCTACTAGATTGAATTGTGTCTTGAGCCAATCTCTTTTGAGATATAAAAGAGAGAAGCGAGCAGAGAGACAAGGGGACCTCATACCACCAAGAAAGCAGTGCCGGGAGCAGAGCGTGTCCTTTGGACCTGGGATTCCTGTGTGGAGAAGCTCCTAGTCCAGGTGAAAATTGATGAGAAGGCCCTTCCTTCAGAGCTGACAGAGAAAGAAGTCTTGCTCTGGAGTTGACACCCTGAATTTGGACCTCTAGTCTACTAGACTGTGAGAGAATAAATTTCTCTTTGTTAAAGCCATCCACTTGAGATATTTCTGTTATAGCAGCACTGGATAACTAAGACAGATGCCAACCCTGCAATGTGTCAACACTCTTCCCTTCTTGACCTTGGGTTCCCCATTTCCATTTGTCCAGCTTTCCTGTCCCCTCTTGCCTTCCCATCCTTTCCCCTGGGCTGGTGTGCTCATTTAGTCTCATATACATGGTTGAGCTACTTGTATTATTGTTTGTTCTATGGGCCTGCCTAATTTTGGCTGAAAGGTGAAGCTCAGGAGTGACTTCAGTACTGAATCATAAGAGTTTTTAAGATTGAGGATATTTTTCCCCCATGTCTTGGGCCACAGGGATATACAGGCCTGAGACATCAGCCTGGAATGCCTAGAAAAGATCTATTGACTTGTTATTCAGAGGACTTATCCATCAAGATAAACACCAGTTCCTAATCCCAAAAGAGGAATTAGGTGGGGCTCACCTCTTGCTTTATTTTTCTCATTCTCTGATCCTGTTCCAACCAGAAAAGCCACGCAGAAAGGTGCATACTTGTCTGTGGAGGGCCATGGCTTGGGGGATACATGATGGGAGAAAAAAAGAAAAGATGTCCTGCCTGCAAACTGGCCTCCAGGTCAAAATCGTTGTGTAAAATAAGCAGCTGACTAGCCCAGCACCCGGCTCATTTGGATAACTCATCAAAGTGATCAGACTTTCACAGCAAAGGCAATTTGAAAGGGCTTCTTTTGGCTAAAAAAAGACTAAGGAGCTGTGGTGGTGCAGTGGTTAAGAAACCCTGGTGGTGCAAAAGGTTGGCAGTTCAAATCCACCAGCTGCTCCTTGGAAACCCTATGGGGCAGTTCTACTCTGTCTACAATGCTGTGAGTTGGAATTGAGTTGACAGCAACAGGTTTGGTTCGGGTTTTTTGGTATATACTCTATGTGGCAGTTCTACTCTGTCCTACAGGGTTGCTATGAGTTGGAACCGGCTCTACAGCAATCAGTTTTTTTGGTTTACACTAAAGGAAACTCTTGGTGTAATGTTCTAGTTGAGTTTGGGCAAGGACCTAGGACAAGACCTTTCTCTGTTGCAAGCCACCTAAACCAACCCTCACCACCGTGGATGAGTACTATTTGGTCATTTATATTTGTGAAGTGGTCAGGCTATTCTTTACATTAATTTCCATTTTATGCATATTTCATAGTTTCATGTAGGACATAGAAATTATAACGTAGTTTCAGCTATCGGATACAGTTTAAAAATAACTTGAGCACCCACTGTTCATATAAGCATTTAAAGATGATATAGGAAATTTTAACTGAACAAATAATAGGATATCAGGCCTGCAATATTTCTATATTATGATCACAGTGCGTGCGTGATTAATATCCTAAAAATAATGAGAATTTAAAGGACATTTCTGTATTTGAAATGGGAAATACAGTAAAATGTACAGTATTTATATAAAGCTTTGCATCGGTGTTCTAGTGCCCTCTCCTGGATATATTGTAGTGCTGCAGCTCAGGCAAAGCCTATACTGGGCTATGGCGACCACTTACTTACTGTATTCTGGGGAAGCCTATGACTCCCTGTTCAGAATAATGTTTTTAAATGCATAAAACAAAATAAAGGTAATAATAGATGAAATAATTGTATTTGAGTACAGCTTTAATAATACAAAAATGTTTAAAAACAAATTTATAGTATGTGTTTTTTAATATCTCATTAAATAAAAAGACCTACCTTTGGGTCTAAGGAACCCTGGTGGTGTAATGGTTAACTGCTTGACTACCAGCCAAAAGGTGAGCAGTTAAAACCACCAGTGGCTCTGTGGGAGAAAGACCTGGCAATCTGTTCCTGTAGAGATTACAGCCTGGGAAGCCCTATGGGGCAGTTCTACTCTGTCATATGGGGTTGCTATGAGTTGGAATCAGCTTGACAGCATACAACAACAACAAGCGTTGTGTCTGATAACCATGACAATTTCAAAGTAGTGATGGGCTTAAACAATATTTTGAGATACCTGTAACAAACATGATCTGATATGGAATAGATGTGATTTCTATTAGTGACAAAGTCATGGATAGTGTGATCTGTTACCAACATTTATAATTGAAGGAAATGCTACATTTCAGTCAGAGGTAAGTGAAAATAAAGATGCAATATGCATCCAACTTCTTGGACACCCTGAATTCTATCTGTGGAACATAGGTTAAACACCTGTGAAAGCTGTTTCAAGTTAATAAGTATTGATTAGGGTCATACTTTGTTCCCAGGACAGTCTTAAGTGGTGTGAAGAATAGATGTCTTTGCTTTGTAGAAGTTTTCTATCTTATAGGGTTTATATCTACATTGGTGAAACAGCCAGAAACAGTATCGAGCAGTGCAAACGTTGTGGGGTGAATCTCATGCTTTCCATGCTGTAGAGACTGAGAGAAGGGAGTCCTGTGGTTGGGAGCAGCTGGACAGGTTTTATTGAGGATGTGGAACTTGATATATTTGCACACACAGAAGCTACTTTGGTGAAAGGTAATGAACTGCTCCATTGTTTGCAAAAGATTGGGAACAATCTAAATGTCCATTAATCGAGTAGGTTATGTAATCGATGCCACATCGACACAGCGAAATACTAGGCAACCGAAATTAAAAGGAGAGGTTCCTTTAAAACTACTGTTTCCAAGACGCATTGTGAAGTGAAAAGAGCAACTATACAGCCACATTTTTGCTCGTATATGCATAAAATATTCTGCAAGGAGACACAAGATATTAACGCTGGTTGCCCCTACCGTGAACTGAGTGGGAGGGATATATACCTTTCTGCACCTTCTGAATTTTGAACAAGGTGGTGAATGCAAACCTATTCAACAAACAGACTGCCTTTGTAAATATTTTCATTCGACAAATACTGTGATGAAGCTATTTTTCATTCAGTTATTCATTCCGCCGGTAGTTATGTGGCGGGCACATAAACACAGCGGGCAGGCCCAGCTTGCTCCCGGAAGGGCTGCTTCTCCCTAATGTCTTCTGATCCTCAGATGGCTCAGTGGAGCATCTCCCAGGAATAAACCCTTCTCTGCCTAAGACGGACCAACTCTCCATAGCACAATTTCAGCACGCTTGCTCTCTCTCTTTCATCTTCTAACGCCTCCTTCCCACAAACAGGAAGCTAGGAATGGAAGGGCTTGAGAGAGCAGGGACATTCTCTCCCGCAGAACTGTCATAGGGACTTTGGCCATGGGAGCCACGGAAGGGTTGGCATGGGCGTAGCACGGGCAGATTTCCTTTTGGAGGTATGGTTCTCTGGGGTGGAAAATGTGAAGGCAGGGAGACCAGTAGGCACCATCTGCTGTAATTCCAGGTGAGGGAAAAATGGACTTGTTGGGAGGGTGGTCTGTGTCCACGTCTCCCATTGGGGCTGCCTAAGCAGGGGCCATGGCCACAAAATATTCTCTGATAAGGAAGCTGGGACCTGGGTCTGTCTCACCCTCCCAGTTTCTTCTTATTGAGGAAGCCTTCCTCCCTGTTTTGGGCACACAGTGACTTTCTCTGTTCTGCTCATGTGTGGGCACCATGTGGTACCTGGATGACCCCATTCCTCTGTTTTTTTGGGGAGAATGAACCCACGATTGAAGCTGGCCTTGCTCTGTCTCTTCCCCATGTGTGTAAAGCCTGCGTATTCCACTGCCTATGTGTGACCTGTGTATTTTTTTTAATAATTTTTTTTTGTACTTTAGGTGAAAGTTTACAGAACAAATATTTTTTCATTAAACAGTCAGTGCACATATTGTTGTATGACATTCAATGTATGACATTCACGACATATCAACACACTCCCTTCTCGGCCTTGGAGGAACTTTTTTTTTTTTTTTGGTGAAAATATACAGAGCCAATGATACACCATTTCAAAAATTTCTACATGTACAATTCAGTGACATCAATTACGTTCTTCAAGTTGTGCTGCTATTCTCACTTTAGATGAAAGTTTACAGAACAAAATAGTTGCTCATTAAACGGTACACATATTGCCTTATGACAATGGTTAAGAACCCCACTACATGTCAACACTGTCCTTACTCAACCTTGGGTTCCCTATCACCAGCTTTCCTGTCCCCTTCTGCCTTCTAGTCCTTGTCCCTGCACTGCTGTGCCTCATTAGTCCCGTTTTGTTTTATGGGGCTGTCCAATCCCTGGCTGAGCGGTGAATCTTGGGAGTGACTTCACCACTGAGCTAAAAGGGTGTCCGGGGGCCATATGACTGGTGTATTTTGTTGGTGACCTTGAACTTTGGTTCGACAGGAAGCATGTAGAAAAACATCACAGGCATTATCCTCAGGGTTCTCTTCATTAGTGATCCCTTAGCCAGACTGACACGTGATAACTGCCTCTCAACTGTAGAAGTAAACCAAGTAAATGCCACCACACCTGGAAAATACTGACTGAGTAGAAAAATAATGGAAAAGTTCCTAAGGACTGCAGGGACTTTTTTTTTTTTCCAGTGGCAACACACAACAGACACTTGTTTAGACAGTTGTCATTGCTGGTGTGGTCTGTCACCCAGAGGTGCACAGTGCCACCCCTCTCCATTCTTTCATCAGACACCTCTTGTCCTGCCTTCTCAGCTTCAGTTCTGATTCCAGCCAAGGCCCGTAGTACCACTCGAAGCAGGCCTCCACCAACTTGGCTCTGATAGGCTTCTTGCTTCCCACTGAGTGTAGACTGAAAAGTGCCTCCCCTCTCCCCCAGAAGATATGTCCATGCCCTAGTCCTGGAACTTGTGAATGCGAACTTATTTGGAAAGAGGTCTTTGCAGATGTGATTAAGTTAAGGATTTTGAGATGAAGAGATCATCCTGGGTGTCCCTCAATCCAGCAACAAGTGTCCTAAGAAGAGAAAAGGAGAGGGAGATTTGAGGCAGACAGAAGAGGAGACCATGTGACCACGGAGGCAGAGATTGGAGTGATCGGGCCACACATCAAGGGTTGCCAACAACCACCAGAAACTAAAAGAGGCAAGGAACGGATCTCCCTTGGAGTCTCCAGAGGGAGAGTGGGCCCTGCCAGCACCTTGATTTGGGCCCACTGAAACTGATTTTGGACTTCTGTCTCCAGAACTGTGGAAAAACAAGTTTGTGTTGTTTAAAGCCAAGAAGTGTGTCGTTGTTTGTTATGATGACCACAGGAAACTAATGGGCCACCCCAGGGCTTCTCAGTGCCTGCGGGAAGCCTGGTACTCCCTAGACACCGCGGAGAAGGGTTAGGTCACTGCTCCCTGGGGCACCCTCAACCAATGGTGGTATGAACCAGGAGATAAAGGCTTTTCACATTCCTCCTTTGGGCAGACAATCCTGAGATGCATTCTATACATGTGGCGGAAGCTCCTGGCGGACAACTTGATACAGAACATCTTGTATTGCTTTCCCTTCTGTTTCCCTTCCCCAAGTCCTTCGCTCCTGCCTCCTGGGATCACTTCCCAATAAACCAGATAAACTGCTGCACACAAGCCTTTGTCTCAGCTCTGCCTTTGGGGGATTCTGGCTAAAGTAGGTCTGCTGCATCTCCAAGACTTGCATTCAAATGAAATCCAAGAGCAGATTTACAAAATGTTTTATACACAGAACATTAAGGGCCAGCTTTACTATGACACTTAACCATTATCATCACTATGAACCAGACTGTGTGACACCATTTGCTTTATTCTTTGCCCATATTCTAAACTGGTATTTACCAAACTGGAATCAATTTAAACATTACTGGCTGAGTTGATGGAGGAAGACATACATTGACCACATGTCCCTTGAGAATTAAATTTAATTACGTCTTTCATTTCAGCGATAAGCAAAAAGAAAAAAAACGATTTGTTTTGGATCAGCCGGATGACACCCTCCTTGCAGGGTCTGCCTTTGTGTGTACTGGTGGCTATGATGGTACCTAGGGGTCACCTGCAGGTACAGGGTTTTACTTTTAAAACAGTGGTTATCAAACTGAGGTTTCAATTTTCTTTGATTCATAAGAAAGTATTTCCTATGAAAGAGACCTACATATGACTCGTATTTGAGAAACTCTGCTTTAACTGTGTTTATGGGCCTTGGTGTAATTGGTAAGTGGTTAAAAACTTGGGCTTAAGCCTGGGGATTAAGTCCTAGACCCCTTTCTTAGAAGTTGTGTGACTCTGGACAAGTCACTCAATGTCTCTGAGCTATAGCTTGTTGTTGTGTGCCGTTGAGTTGATTCTGACTCATAGCGACCCTATAGGACAGAGTAGAACTGTCTTCAATATTACAGTAGGTGGTAATTCTTATGGAAGCAGTTTGCCGGGTCTTTTCTCCTGTGGAGCTGCTGGTGGGTTTGAACTGTCAACCTTTTGGTTAACAGCTGAGTGCTTTAACCATTGCGCCACCAGGGCTCTTTAGCTATAGCTTACTGCTCTACAAATGTCAATGCTAGTTAACAGCTACACTATAAATGAGATAAGGTATGTAAGGAGCCCTCGTGGTGCAGTGCTTAAACGTTTGGCTGCTAACGGAAAGGTCAGAAATTCAAATCCACCAGCAGCTTCTTAGTTATCCCCGTCATGTTCCCTGTCCACCACAAGGGGGCGGCAGCATGAGCATAAACTATTTTATAAGACAGCTGACAGCTTTCCCCTCATAAGTCTGTAGCACAAACTTTGCATACAAAGGAAGAACTGCTTTCCTGGTTGTTTTAGGGTCTATGGTTCTGGGGCCTCCATTTTTGCTCACATTTGATTCTAAAAGTCAGACTCTCATCTGAAGCAACAACAATTTGGAGAGTTTTCCTCTTTCAGTCCTTTTTTTTTTAATACAGATACACAAACACACAAAACCATACATATTACACAAGCACGAGCAAGGATGGCGAGACTTTGACTCAGTTTGGACACATCATCAGGAAAGACCCATCGCTGGAAGAAGACATCAGCAAAAATAAGGGAAACCGTCAATGAGATGGCTTGACACACTAGCCACAACAATGGACTTAAACACAGCAATGATCAGGAAGATGGCGCAGGACCGGGCAATGTTTTACTCCGTTATATACGTAAAGTTGCCATGAGTTGGGGTTGACTAGTTGGCAACTAACAACAACAACATACATACACAAACATACACCTACACAGCCTCCAAGTATATCTGAAGGGCAGTTGGGTGCATCCACACAGAGTTGGAAGGGCTCAATTGTCATGGAAAGATGTCAGGACTTAAAAGAAATGTAAAGCATGTAAAGCAAATTTACAAAGATAGGAGAATCACCACGAAAGGCAAGGAAGCTATAGTCCTGTTTGTACTTTTGGTATAAAAATTATGGACTTTCCCCGAAACAGAAAAGGTGCTCTACAACCCTGCTGGACTCCCATAAATGTCTTATGTTTGATCAAAAGAATCTTTGTATTTTGCAAGCAGCCATTTAAGATACATCAATTGGTCCCAATCACCTGGAGTAAAGGAGAATGAAGAACACCAAAGACACAAGGAAAGTATTAGCCCAAGAGACAGAAAGGGGCCACATAAACCAGAGGCTTCATCAGCCTGAGACCAGAAGAACTAGATGGTGCCCGGCTACCACCTATGACTGCCCTGACAGGGAAAACAGCAGACAGTCCCTAATGGAGCAGGAGAAAGTTGGAGTGCAGAAATCAAATTCTAGTAAAAAGACCAGACTTAATGGTTTGATTGACACTGGAGGAACCCTGGAAATCATGGCCCCCAGACTCTCTGTTAACCCAGAACTAAAACAATTCCCAAGGACAACTCTTCAGACAAAGATTGGACTGGACTGTGGGACATAAAATGATACTCGTGAAGCATGTGCTTCTTAGCTCAGGTAGATACATAATACTAAATGGGCAGCTTCTGTCCGGAGGTGAGATGAGAAAGCAGAGAGGGTCCGTAACTGGTTGAATGGACACGGGAAATCAGGAGTGGAAAGGAGGAGTGTGCTGTCACAGTATAGAGAGAGCAGTTACGGTCACATAACAATGTACGTATAAATTTTTGTATGAGAGACTAACTTGAAACGTAAACTTTCACTTAAACTACAACAATATACAAACAAAAAGAATCTTTGTATTTATTTTTAAAAATTCTTTGAATCAGATTAATTTGCCCAGACTTTCTAATACACTTAACCTCTTGGCTGGCGCCCTGGTTGACCTTGGCAAAATAATGAAGTAGCAGCAATTAGACAATTGAGAGGTGTAGGGGTTCTGGGCACAGATGGCCTTTCCTTAGATGTCCTTCATGAAATTTGATGTGGGGAAACGACCCAGGCATTGATGGGTGTGCTTGGGGAGCCTGCTTCTGGTTTCTCCTCAATATGAATGAAACCAAGATTACTACATATTTTTTTATTGTGGTGAAAATACGCACAACAAACATTTGCCAATTTAACAATCTCTTCATGTATAATTCAGGTTCGTTGATTATCTTCTTCTTTTTTTTTTAATTTATTTTGTCGCTATTGCTGAAAATAGACACAGCAAAGCATATACAAATTCAACCATTTCTACATGAACAATCCAGTGACAGTGATTCCATTCTTTGAGTTGTGCAACCATTCTCACCCTCCTTTTCTGACTTGTTCCTCTACCATTAACATAATGGTTGTCCATTGTTCCCTAAGGTTCCTATCTAATCTTCTGAGTTGTTATTGTCACTTTGATCCCACACGGATAGTTCTTAACAGAGCATAATGCTCAAGGCAGATATTTTTACTAGTTTAGCTAAACTATTATTTGGTTTTAAGAACACTTCAGGGGATATTTTTGGTTTAAGTTTTAAAGATTGTGTCAGGGCAATAGTTTCAGGGGTTCATCTACACGGTTTCAGAAAGTCTAGAGTCCATGAAAATTTGAAATTCTCTTCTGCATTTTGCCCCTTTTGATCAGGATTCTTCTATAAATCTTTGATCAACATGTTCGGTAATAGTAGCCGGACACCATCCAGATCTTCTGGTCTCAAGGCAAAAGAGGAAGTGAGTTGTCCGTGGAGGCAGTTAGTCTCACATTCCATATCGTTCTTCTGTTCCTGACTCTCGTTCTTCCTCTGTTGCTCCAGGTGAATAGAGACCTCACTCATGTAAAAAGACAAGAAAAGGCAAATGTATAGAGACCAAAGTCTCTTAGCGGTTACCAGGGGTGGGAGGGAAGAGAAAAGGGGGAGTTAACAGTTGTGGAAAAATCACATTGATGAAGGGTAGGGTTGCACAGCCGATTATTGTAACTGATGTCAATAAGTTGCACACCTGTAAAATGTTGAATTGGCAAAAGTGCTGTGATAGATATATTTACAACGATGACACACACACACACACAGAGTAGCTGCTGAGACTACTTACGTACAACCAAAAAACACGTAGGATTTTGTTCCGTGGTTTGGAGGTTTAGGATCATGGTTTCATGGGACATCCCAGTTAATTGACCTAAGAACATGTTTAGTGTTTATTGTGTAGTATCTGGAGGTCTTAAAAGCCTGCAAACAGCCATCCAAGGCACCACAATTGGTCTCTACTCACCTGGAGCAACAGAGGAAGAAGGAGAGTCAGGAACAGGGGAAGGATATGGAATGTGTGGCTCATGATGTTGAGCATCTTTTCATGTGTTTGGATGTCCTTTTTGGTGAAACGTCTATTGAAGCTCTTTGCCCACTTTATGATTGGGTTATTTGTCTTTTTGTTATTAAGCTGCTAAAGTTTTATACATATTTTGGTTATTAGATTCTCACAGGATTTATGGTTTCTGAAGATATTCTCCCAGTCGTTAGCTTGTCTTTTCACTTTTCTGGTAAAGTCTTTTGATGAACAAAAGTTTTTAATTTTTATGAGGTCCTGTTTATTTATTTTTTCTTTTGCTGTTTATGCTTTTGTTTGATTACGTTCTTCTTGCTGAGCAACCATTATTGCTATCCTTTTCCAAACTATTTCCTCACCATTAACATAAACTCAATGCCCCCTAAGCAAAACCCCCCACCTGTGGTAACCACTAATAATCTTTGGTTTCTATGCATTTACTTTTTTTGTATAAGAGCGATCGTACAGTATGTGTCCTTTTGCGACTGGCTTATTTTGCTCAGCATAATGTTTTCAAGGTTCATCCCCGCTGTGGCATCCATCAGGACTTTATTTCTCTTTATGACTGAGTAATATTCCACTGTGTGCGTTTGACCACATTGTGTTTATCCATTCATCCGTTGATGGACATTTAGGTTGTTTCTACCTTTTGGCTATTGGGAAAAGTGTTGCAATGATATATTTCTTCATCCAAAGAACTTAGCACAGAACAGGATGTCAAGAAACCAAGACAAATTCTTTTCTCTAAACTATTTTCCTATTTTAAAGGAGTACTCATTACAAGCTGAAAGGCTTGAAATATCCCAGCAGCCTTCTCAACTGTGTTTTTAATACAGGAGCAGATTTTACATTTGGTGGGGCACAAGTGTGAGACAGGTCTCAATACACAGAGACAGTTCATCTATTGAAGAGAGGCAGGCTAATAAATATAGCTCTGCTCTAAGGAAGCTCTGTCCTTTGAGGCCTTAGAAGCTGAAGACTGACTCTAAGACGCTCTGGGGTAATGACTGTTGAATGCTCAGGGTGTCGAGTAAGATAGACTTGGATACACATTTGCATAGAAAAAAAGGCTGGAAGGAAATATCACGAAGTATAAACCAATGATTATCTCTGAGTAGTAGACTTGGCTATAATATTTATTTTCTTCTTTATAGTTGAAAATACTCAAAACTTTGTACAATGAGCATGAATTGCTTTTGTAACCAGAAAAGAAGTCTTAATTTGAATGTGTTAAAGTCAGTCTCAGCTGAGTAGGATATAGGTTAGTGATATGTGGGATACGATGAGACTAGAAAATCAATTAATCAACACATTTGTCTTCAGATCTCAGCACACGTACAGCATTAGCCTAGGTGCCACAGGGCATATGACAGTAGATGCCATAGTCTTTGCCATCAAGGGAAGAAGAGGGGAAGAAAGGGAACATACGGACAGACAGACAGACACACAGTACATACATAGCATTGCTTCCTTCATTCTCACAAAGAACGGTCCTCTGAGGGAGTGTTAACATTATTGTCATTTTACAGAGGAGGAAATTGAAGCCCAGAAAGTTACAAGACTTGCCTTGGTAACCGTTACGGGTTGAATTGTGTCCCCCACAAATAAGTGTTGTACATCCTAGCCTCTCAAGTAGTGGTGAAGAGCTACAGTTGCGAACCAAAAGGTTGGCAGTTCGAATTAACCAGATGCTCCTTGGAAGCCCTATGGGACAGTTCTACTCTGTCCTATAGGGTTGTTATGAGTTGGAATTGACTCAACGGCATTGGGTTTTTTTAATGCCTGTGGTTATAATCCCATTTGCGAATGGGTTGTCTTTGTGATGTTAATGAAGCAGGATTAGTGTAGGGTGTACCTTGAGTCAATCTCTTTTGAGATCTGAAAGAGATTAAACAAGCGAGCAGAGTGGAGATGGGGAAAGAGATGCTGTCTTAGTCACCTAGTGCTGCCGTAACAGAAATACCACAAGTGGATGGTTTTAATGAAGAAAAGTTTATTTCCTCACAGTAAAGTAGGCTAAAAGTCCAAATTCAGGGTGTCAGCTCCAGGGGAAGGCTTTTTCTCTCTGTCGGCCTTCTTCTCTTCAGTGTTCCCCCGGACTAGGAGCTTCTCTGCACAGGGACCCCAGTCCAAAGGACACGCTCTGCTCCCCGCACTGCTTTCTTGATGGTATGAGGTCCCCCACTCTCTGCTTGCTTCCCTTTCCTTTTATCTCCTGTAAGGTAAAAGGTGGTACAGGCCACACCCCAGGGAAACTCCCTTTACATTGGATCAGGGATATGACCTGGGTAAGGGCGGTGTTACAATCCTGCCCTAATCCTCTTTAACATAAAATTGCGATCACAAAATGGAGACCAACCACACAATTCTGGGAATCATGGCCCAGCCAAATTTGATACACACATTTTTGGGGGGACATAATTCAAACCATAATAGATGACAAGCCACATGAAGATCACCCACCCAGGAGCAGAAGCTCAGAAGAGACAAGGACCTTCCTCCAGAGCCGACAGAGAGAGAAAGCCTTCCCCTAGAGCCGGCACCCTGAATTCGGACTTCTGGTCTCCTAAACTGTGAGAAAATAAATCTCTGTTTGTTAAAGCCACCCACTTGTGGTATTTCTGTTATAGCAGCACTAGATAACTAAGACAGTTCCTGCAAAGCCCGAACCTCCCATTATCCTTGTTCTGCTCTACAAGACCCTGGCCCATAAAGAATTAACTAACATCAAGCAGTGTGCACAGTGGTAGGTGGTATAACCCAACACAGGTTTCATAAAGGAGTTTTGGCGACCAGTCATTCTTCTTTTGGAAGTCAACAAATTGCCCAGGACTTTCTCAGGAGGCCAAGGGAAGTATGGTCTTAGAAAAGTGGAGCACAGCTTGAGGCAATTATCTTCATGGCAACTGAAGGCAAAGCGAGCTCCAGAGAGGGCGCCAGTGAGACTGGGGATTGGACACAAGTTCCCAGAGTCCTCTGGGGCATTTCCAGTTAATAACTGAAATGTATTTAAAATTTGTAGACTGGCTGCCAAGTGCCCTAAGAAACTTCAAAGCTGAACTTATTTTCATTATTCTCTTTGTGTTGTAAAGTCAGGCACATTCCTAATAAACCTGGTAAATGACAGAGGCATTTCATTAAATTTTTTTTTAACATAAAAAAAATCCACTACCCTCTTGGCAGACATTGGCCATTTAATCTGAATTGGGGCCTGTGGTTCTCTCGTACATAAAATTGACATTATCAAACCTCAGCTTATTGTAATGTGTGCACTCTCTGACGTCAGCGAGGAGCAGAACTCACTGTTGGGAAATTCAAGCTCTGAAACCCAGTTTTTATTACTGAGGAAGCCGTAAGGTCATCAGACAACCCATTCTTGAGTCATGAGGCCTCTCTGAACTTTGGAGGCCATTTCTGTTCATTTCTTCTTTGTGGTGACAGAAAGTGTAGGTGTTATCTCTGGGAGCCCATTGAAAAATTCATTGCGTGAGATTGCTGGAAGGAGCCAGAGATGATCTTGTAGAAATACGCTGCTTTTATCATTCACTGCTCAGGGACCAGCCTATGTCAGGCCCTCTGTGAGCTCAAAGATGCTGGCTCCTGGTGACGATGCTCCCAGCTCCCTGCCCCCACTCATCCGAGGACTATTCCTTCCAGCTCAGATTATGGCTCTGAGAAAACCAAAACCAAATCAAACCAAACTCATTGCTGTCGAGTCAATTCCAACTCAATAGTGACTCTATAGGACAGAGTAGAATTATCCCATAGGGTTTCCAAGGCTGTAATCTTTATGGAAGCAGACTGCCACATCTTTCTCCCTTGGAGCGGCTGGTGGGTTTGAACTACTGACCATTCGTTTGGCAGCTGAGTACTTTAACCACTGTGCCACCGGGGCTCTGAGAACTAAAAAAAACCAAACCCATTGCCGTCGAGTCGATTCTGACTCATAGTGACCCTATAGGACAGAATAGAACTGTCCCATAGGGTTTCCAAGGAGCGCCTGGTGGATTTGAACTGCTGTTCTTTTGGTTAGCAGCCGTAGCTCTTAACCACTATGGCACCAGGGCTCTGAGAAACGGATCCTTAATCAGGCAGCTCAGACATCTGCTGGGAGTCAGTAGGTCCATGTGACAATCCTTGCATTCCAGGGAGAGGGAAGAGAGGAGATTGCACCAGAGCAGCCCAGGTATTGGGGTCTCTACTTGCTGGATGCCCTGAGGCAGTTCTGTACCAGCTGAAGCTCCTGGCAGTCAATCAGGTCATCTGTAGTGCGGATCCACCACCCGGCAGTCAGTTTGTCATACTGTGGTGGCTTGCGTGTTGCTGTGATGCTGGAAGCTATGCCACCAGGATTTCAAATACCAGCAGGGTTACCCGTGGTGGATAGGTTTCAGCAGAACTTCCAGACTAAGACAGACTAGGAGGAAAGGCCTGGTGATCTACTTCAGAAAATAAGCCAATGAAAACGCTAGGGATCTAGAATATTGTCTGATATAGTGATATAGGGGGAGATGAGCCCCCTGGGTTGGAAGGCGCTCAAAGTACACGGTAGCCACAGAAGTGGGCTGGAGTATACCAGTGATGGGGAGGACGGTGCAGGACGAGACAACGTTTCATTCTGTTGTACATGAGGCTGCCGTGAGTCGGAGCAACTAACAGCAACAACAACAGGGTGCAGGGCACTGTGGCGATTTGGTGACAAAAATGCCACGTGGAGAGGCAGAGCCGTGGCTTGCCCTACCCAGCTGTCCACGTTAGTTTCAGAACGATCCAGATGCCGTTATTCATCCATTTCAACAAATATTTGCAGAGAGCCTACCCTGTCCCAGCCACAGGGGC
Organism: Dugong dugon; assembly: GCA_030035585.1. Classification (NCBI taxonomy): domain Eukaryota; kingdom Metazoa; phylum Chordata; class Mammalia; order Sirenia; family Dugongidae; genus Dugong; species Dugong dugon. Next base: position 15,784,947 of record CM057479.1, read on the forward strand.
TTGGTGTGCATCAGCAAGCCAGACAGACAACAGCCATGGCCTTGTGGAGTTTCCATTCCAGTGTGGGTGTGGGGGAGAGCTTCACCCAGAGATCCGTCCTGTGATAATGTCCACTTGGTCCCCGGGAACCCCCTCCCGCCCCCCTCCTTCTGCAGAGGTCTTCTGGGTGGTTTCCTGTTTCAGCACAACAGCCGGGGGAAAATTTCTGCTTTTTATTCCTCTGAACACTAAGCCGAGCTACACAAACCCTTGACAGGGATTTTTCTGGTTAAAGGAAAGTCCTATGTCCTTGTGTGCACACTTCTTAATATATCCTCAAAAGCCATTTCGAGTGTCACTTCCCATGAGAAGCCTTGCCTGACCTCGTCCACCCCTCCTCTGTACTCTCCTAGCGTGACTCACAATGTACTGTTGTTATTCTCTGCAGCTGCGTGCCTCCCCCCGCCCCACCCCAGGCAGGGTCTCTGCCTTTTCATCTTTGTATCTGCCCTAATACCGGCATCCAACACAGAGAGCCTGCTGGACTGAATTGCAAAACCAAAGGCCCCAGGCAAAATCACAGGCACCTCTGACTCTGCCCTCAGCCTGGTGTTTAGGGAACAGCATTTCCATGCTCCTTCTGATGGGTGGGTCTTTAACTCCTGTGATTTTGAAGTAGCAACGAGCAGAAACTATTTTGAGATTTGCAGCAACTAAAGTGTGGTATGAAAATTTCTGCTATTCCGGTTGGTACTGCTAAGTGCTTGCTGGTTAAGATCATAACTAAAAAAAGAAAGACAAAAAGCAAACCCATTGCCATGGTGTCGATTCCGACTCACAGAGACCCCATGTGTTAACAGAGCGGCGCTGCTCCATAGGGTCTTGGCTGTAATCTTTATGGAGCAGATTTCGAGGCCTCTCTTCCTCAGTTCGGCTGGGTAGGTTTGAACTGCCAACCTTTAGGTTAGTACCCTTTGCTGTCGAGTCGATCTCAACTCATAACGACTCTAAAGGACAGAGTAGAACTGCCCCATAGTTTCCAAGGCTGAAATCTTTATGGAAGCAGACTGCCACATCTTTCTCCTGCAGAGTGGCTGGTGGGTTCAAACTGCCCACCTTTCATTTAGCAGCTGAGCGCTTAACCACTGGGCCACCAGGGCTCTTCTTTATGTTAGTAGTCGAGTGCAAACTGTTTGCACCACCCAGGGAACCTTAAGTTCATAAGCAAAGGAAATGCTAAGTTCCAGTTACAGGTGAGTGAAAATAAATATGTAAAATTTTCCCATTTAAGTTCATGGATCCCCTGAGTTTGATCCACAGATCCCTTCAAGATCCACGCACTCAGTTAAGAACATCTGCCCTAGAGCCTTCATCTCCCAAGTTGTATTTAGCCCTGCCATCTCTCAACTCCCTGTCAGTTCAACTGTCCTTGTGACACCTGAGCCTGTCACCTCCTTAACCAGACTCGGAGTAACCGGGAAGCTGGGTCTCCTCAGTGCCTACCCCTGCATCTGTGCGGCATCCTCCATCTGGAGACAGAAAAACCCAAACCAAGCCAGCTGCTGTGGAGTCGACTCCAACTTATGGCGGCCCCATGTGGGTCAGAGTAGAACTGTGCTCCATAGGGTTTTCAATGGCTGTTTTTTCGGAAGTAGTAGGTCTTTCTTCTGAGGTGCCTCTGGGTGGATTCAAAAGTCTAACTTTTCAGTCAGCAGCCAAGCATGTCGACCATTTGCACCAACCAGGGACTCTGAAATCAGCACATTTTTACTGCTCTCCCAGGAGACTTCCGTTGCACGAAAACATTTGTGAGCAGTATGGGGCCTGGGGCAGGGAACTAGATTAGTAAAACTAAAAAAACCAAACCACTGCCATCCAGTGGATTCCCAGTCATAGTGATGCTATAGAACTGCCCCACAATGTTTCCAAGGAGGGGCTGGTGGATTTGAACTGCCAGCCTTTTGGTTAGCAGCCAAGCTCTTAACCACTGCACCACTAGGGTTCCCTACAGCATAATGTCATTAGTTTAAAAACAAAATAAAAAGCTACATATATTTGCATATTGTCTCAGTCATCTAGTGCTGCTATAACAGAAATACCACAAGTGGGTGGCTTTAACAAACAGAAGTTTATTCTCTCACAGGTTAGGAGGCTGGAAATCTAAATTCAGGGCGCTGGCTCTAGAGGAAGGCTTTCTCTCTCTCTGTCAGCTCTGGAGGAAGGTCCTTGACTCTTCTGAGCTTCTGCCCCTGGGCGATCTTCATGTGGCTTGGCATCTCTCTTCCCCCATCTCTGCTTCTCTCCCTTGCTTGTTTAATCCCTTTTATATCTCCAAAGAGATCAACACAAAATACACCCTAATCCTGCCTCATTAACCTAATAAACATAACCTAATCCTCACTGACATAATTTAACTCTGCCTCTTTAACGTAACAAACACAACTCATGTACAAATGGGATTATAACCACAGGCAGAGGTTAGGATTTACAACACATATTGAGGGACACAATTCAATCCACAACATACATTTATATATAGAGGTTGGTGTTGTGTGTCATCAAGTCAATTTTCCACCCATAGTGACCCCACGTAACAGAGCCGAACTGCCTCCTAGGGTTTTCTAGGCTGTAATCTTTATGGGAGCAGATCGCCAGGTGGGTTTGAACCGCCAACCTTTTGGTTAGCAGCCCAGCGATTAAACGTTGTGCCACTAGGACTCCTCAAACAGAGGTAAACGTATAGAAAAAACACCTAGAAGTATACATATCAAATTCTTACTGTGCTTACTTCTAGGAGACATTTTCTTTATGAATTTTCTGTGAGAACATGGTCTTGCTTGTCTCCACCAGGGGAAGCTGTGATTGATGGCTCGGGACGCCAGAGGGGGCAGCACCACAGTGCCTGTACAGGGCCCTCTTCATGGAGTCAGCATCAGGGCGTAGGGGAAGGAGGGAAGGGAGAAGTGCTACAACCTCTGAGCTGGCCTTTTCAAAGAGGCGGTCACAGACCGTGGGGCTGTCATGGGGCAGAGGGGTACAGGAGGCAGATACTCCGTACCTCATCAGCCTCCGAGTCCTCACTGGAAAGAAGGCACGGGGCTCTTCCTCCTTTAAAGTCAGGTCAGTTACTTTGGGTGTCTAGTAACCACTTAGTGCAGCTGTCAGGAAGACTGAGAAACTACCGAGGCCTAATCCGCACCTCCAGAGATTCTCATTTATTTGGTCTGGAAGTGGCCTGGGCATTGGGATTCTTAAAAGTTCGCTGGGTGATACTGATGTGAAGCCCTAAGACCTTATCTCCTATCACAAACCAGAAAAACTCAACCAAACCGGTTGTGGTGGAGTCAATTCTGACTCAGGGCCACTCCATGTATGCAGAATAGAACTGTTCAGTAGGGTTTTCAAGGCTGTGGCCTTTGGGAAGCAGATCACCAGGCCTTCTTCCGAGGTGCCTTTGGGTGGGTTCAAACTGCCAACCTTTCAGTTAGTAGGTTAGTCAAGCACTTAACTGTTCGCACCACCCAGGACTCCTCTCCTATCTCATTACGCACCCTCGCCAAAGTGCTGTTCCGTTGGCTCTCTCCCAATTTATGCAACTGGTATTTGAAACCAAATGTCTTAGTTTCTAGCGCTGCTATAACAGAAATACCACAAGTGGGTGGCTTTAACAAACAGAGATTTATTTTCTCACAGTTTAGGAGGCTAGAATTCTGAATTCAGGATACTGGCTCTAGCGGAAGGCTTTCTCTCTGTCAGCTCTGGGGGAAGCTCCTTGTCTCTGCAGCTTGTTTCCTGGTTCCCTGGAGATCTCCATGTGACTTGGCATCTCTCTTCCCCCTCTCTGCTTGCTTGCTTGTTTAATCTCGTTTATAGCTCAGAAAAGACTGATTCAAAACACTCTTTACACTAATCCTGCCTCATTAACGTAACAAAGACAACCCATTCCCAAATGGGGTTATAACTGCAGGCATAGAGGTTAGGATTTACAACACGTATTTTGGTGGGACACAACTCAATCCATAACACAAAATAAGATATATAGATATTTTTACATCCAGTTTGACCTAACTGATTTCTGTTCATCTTTCTATCCCATGGAAATCTTTAAAGCCTTTTCCATCCGGTGTATCAGGGTTACGACGGGTGTGCTTTCTGCATCTCCATCTGCAATGATGTGTTCTCTCAGTTTTGCAGCCTTGAGAAGCCTCACTCTTTCCAGACCAATCTCGCATTTATCTGGCTCCTTGAAGGAGGAAATGATGGTTTCTACACAACTAAAAATATTTTTCCTCTCTATTCCCAATAGCTTAAGAGCATTATTGAGCAATAAAAGGAAGTGAACTACAACATGAGCCTCAAAAACATTATGCTAAGTGAAAAACGCCAAAGAAGGAAAGACAGCACAATGTATGATTCCATCTATAGCAAGGGTCCAGAGAAGGCAGAGAAAGCAGGTTAGAGACTGGCTGGGGTTGGGGGTGGGGGTGGAAATGGGGGGTGACTGTCAACGGACTTGAGGGATCTCTCTGGGGGTGATGGAAATGTTCTGGAACTGGATTGGGGTGACATTTGCACAATTTTGCGCAATCTAAAAACCACTGAATCACCCTTAAAACAGGTAAATTCTGTGGCATGTCAATTATACCTCAATAAAGCTGGTGGTGCAGAGGTTAAGAGCTTGGCTGTTGGCCAAAAGGTCAGCAGCTCGAATCCACCAGTCACTCCCTGGAAACCCTACAGGGCAGTTCTACTCTGTCCTATAGGATCGCTATGAGTTGGAATCAACTCCACGGCAATGGGTTTGGTTTGGTTTCCCAATGTAGTTAACCGTAAGGAGCTCTGGTGGCTCAGTGGTTAAAAGTGCTCGGCTGCTAACTAAAAGGTCAGCAGTACAAATCCACCAGCTGTTCAGTGAGAGAATGATTTTGCGGTTTGCTTCCGTAAAGATTTACAACCTTGGAAACCCTATGGGGCAGTTCTACTCTGTCCTATAGGGTCTCTGTGAGTCAGGATCAACTTAACAGCAGTGGGTTTGGCAAGGGGTTGGGAGTAGGTTAGGGCTTGGTCTGCCATATGCTCAGGGACAGGCCAGACACTTGGGGACACAGGCAGACAAAAGTCTAGCCCTTTCAAACAGATAGTCTTTCAGAATGTGATTGACAAGCAGAGACTGAAACCTTCTTGCGTGAAGGTGCAGTTATGGTCTTAACTCACTTTTGGCTCCAAATTTGCACAATCTACTCAGCTAATTGGACCCACCCATGAGTTCACATGGGAGCCCACACCTGGCTTCCCCTCCACCCAATGGCCTCATCGGAGGCTGCTCCCCCACCTCACACAGGACTCCCTTGGGAGTTCTGGCTTCGTACCCAGCGGTGCTTGAGCCCCTCAGGGACTCTATGCGGTTGCCCAGCTGGCATCTCCCTCATCTGGCACTGTGTGTACCCAACAAACCTGTGAAACCAAGGGGCAGCCCACTGGCTGGCTCATGGCTACTGTGCAGCTAGGAAGCAGAAAGGGTGTGCGGTGAAAGAGCAGGGTGCCATTTTTAAAGTACTTTGATTATGCAAATCAGAGGAAAACTGTCAAACCAGTTTTCATGGGGTTACCAGAAGAGAGAGCTCCTCAGCTCTGGCCAATAGCTGTCCTCTCCTTCGTCTGTCCTTTGCTCTCTCCCCTCCCTCTCCCCCGTACCCTCTCCTTCCGTCCCTCCCTCTCCTTTCCTCCCATGCATGATGTATAGGCACCCCACTACAAGATGGTATACAGTGGTGAGCAAAACCAACTTGGACCTGCCTTCAGCATTCACAGCTTACTGGGGGAGACAGATATTACCCCAATAATGGTAAAAATAAAAACCCAATTCATAAGCTGTTTGAAGGAAAAGCACCTCATGTAACAGAGGAAATCCAAGGTAGAGTGGGGGCTACTGGAGCCCTCTTTGCTAAGGTGACATTGAGGTCAGAGCTCGAAGGGCGGGAAGGGCAGCCAGGTGAGGAGGAGAGAGAGAGCAGAGAGGGGGACCAGCATGTGCAAAGGCTCTGAGGTGGAGGGAGCGCAGCGCTGGAGGAATGAAAGGCTTCAGTGGGGGAGGAGGGAGGGATGGAGGGGTGGGCAGCAGGGAGATAAGCCTGGAGAGTCTGGTAGGATCACACAAGGGTGGAGCCAAGGGGAACTGAGGGAAGTCTGACCCCTCTTCTAACACTCTCCATGGCCTTTCCCCTCTTGGCACCAAAGGCAGCCCCCAGATAAACTTACAACCTATGTAAAAACAGTGCGGGCAATGCAGATACAGCTTCCAGGCAAGCACCCCTGCTCCACTTCCTGTCTGCTAAGCCTGAGCAGCTCCTAGTTATTGCTGGTTGTGGTGGAGTCAGCTCTGACTCAGGCCACCCCAGGTACCACAGAAGGAAACATTGCTGGGTCCAGCACCATCTTCGTGATGGTCGGTGCGCTCCAGTCCACTGTTGAGGCCATAGTCGTACTTGAGTGCCTTCCAACCCAGGGGGCTCATCTTTCAGCACGATATCAGACAACAATCTGTTGTGATCCATAGGGTTGTCATGGGCTGATTTTCAAAAGTAGATCACCAGGCCTTTCTTCCTTAGTCTGGAAGATCTGCTGAAACCTGTCCACCATGGGTGGCCCTGCTGGTATTTGAAACACTAATGGCATAGCTTCCAGCATCACAGCAACACTCAAGCCACCACAGTAGGACAAACTGGCAGATGGGTAGTGGAACTCCAGGTTAAATATTATCTGCCACGGGTTTGGGTCATGGTGTGGGTTGGCGCTTTGTTCTAAGATGTTGGGAAGGCATTGCTGGATTTTGTGCTGGAGGAGGTTTGAGATAATTGATAAGAGGATAACTCTGGCTGGTGCGGGGCTAATGCCACGGGAGAGGGGGCCTTCTGAGCTGAATGATGGGGGAGGAGGGATGACTTAGATCCAAGGAAGCAAGAACTCTCTTCCTCTTAGTGGTTCTCTTGGTTGGGCTCTGGTGGTGACCAGCTGCTTTGCAGCAGAATCTGGGGCCAGAGCACTTGGCCCCAAACGTGGCTTTGATGGGTTTACAAAGACGTTGGGAAAGTTTCTGGCTGTGGGTGTCGTGGGGTGTCGTGGGGTGGAGTGGGGTGGGGATCTGCCTGTGGACTACCTGAACTAACTACCCGCCAAAAGCCCCTCCGGGGGCCCTAGACTGAGACAAGCAGGTGTTCCGAGCACGCTTCCTCTGTCCCAGAGCCGCTCCCTCCTCCGCTGTGGCCTGGTCTATTTATATGGCTTCCTCTCCAGACTTTTAGCGCATGAAAAGTGCTCTTGAAACACCCAAAGGACAAAAAAAAAAAAAAAAAAAAGTCTGAAAAATGTCAAACCGCAGGCCCTTTCCCCACTCTTCTTTTAGGTTTCTAGATTTGTACTATTCCTGGATGACCCTCAAGCAGGCAGGGTCAAAGGAGGCACCCATGGGTTTCAAGAGTCTAGGTGAAGAAGAAGCTGGGTGCTGAATCCTGGCTCCCTTCTGCAGCTCACTGGGGTCTAAGTCAAGAGGGATAGGAGACCCTTTATCACCAGTCAAATGAGGTGGGCAAGACCACCACGAAGATATAGTCCCATATACTCTGTAAGCTTAACGAGATCTTCCAACACGCCAAGACGGTAGTGAGATGGCATGGAAAACACATTGAAGCGGAAACTAGGATTTCAGGGTTCCAGTTAAAGCTATGTTTGGGCACATCACTTATGCCTCTGAGTATATTTCCCACTCTGTAAATGATATAGTTGGACCAGGCCAGTGTTTACAAACTTATCTTTTTTTGTCCCGGAGCACACATAACTGAAATAAGTTTCATGAAACGATATTTATGTTTGCGATGATGTGTTTTCCATTCTGTTTCATTGTTTAAAAATTCTGATCATGACCCACTAAAATGATTGTAAAAACCCACTATGGGTTGCAACCCAAAGGCTGAAAAACATTGGACTACACGATATCTAACATCTCCCCTAATTATTAAAAAAAAAATCTAAATGTGCAATCACAGAGGAAAAGTAGTTCTTTGATAAAAGGTAGTTTAAATTTTTTTTCAGTTAATTTACATTTTTTTCCTTGCCCTTTCTTTGTCTTTTAAAAATCAACTATGGACAGTATTAATTAAAGCTGAACCTAAACATACCCTATGATCCAGCAATTCCAATCCTGAGCATATCCCAATGGAAACGCATACATATGTTCACCAAAGACCTGCGTGTGTTTGTAATAGCCCCAGACTGACTACGACTCAGATGTTCACCAACAAGAGAATGAATAAATAAACACCAGGACAGCCACACCGGTGTCCCTGGGTGGTGTAAATGGTTACACGCTCAGCTATGAACTAAAAGCTGTGCCTCAGAAGACAGGACTGGAGATCTGCTTCCACAAGGTCACAGCCTGGAAAACCCGACGGAGCAGTTTTACTCTGCACACACAGCGTCGTCACGAGTCGGAATCAACTCGCTGGCAATCGGTTCGGGATTTGTACTGCTCCTGGAATGTTACGGATTGATTTGTGCTCCCCCAAAATATGTGTTGTAAATCCTAACCTCTACACATGTAGTTATAATCCTATTTGCGAACACGTTGTCTTCGTTTGGTTAATGAGACAGGATTAGTACAGGGTGTGTCTGGAGTCAATCTCTTGTTGTTAGGTGCCCTCCAGTTGGTTCCAACTCATAGCGACCCTGGGTGCCACAGAACGAAACACTGCCCGGTCCTGTGCCATCCTCAAAGTCGTTGCGGCCACTGTGACAAGCCATCTCATTGAGGGTCTTCCTCTGTTTTGATGATCCTCTACTTTACCAAGCATGGTGTCCTTTTCCAGGAACTGGTCTCCTGATAACATGAGCGAAGTATGTGAGACAAAGTCTTGCCATCCTCACTTCCAAGGAGCACTCTGGTTGTACTTCTTCCATGACAGACTTGTTTCATCTTTTGGCAGCCCATGGTATATTCAATATTCTTCGCCAACACCATAATTCAAAGGCATCAATTCTTCTTCGGTCTTCCTTATTCATTGTCCAGCTTTCACATGCATATGAGGTGATTGAAAACACCACGGCTTGGGTCAGGTGCACCTTAGTCCTCCAAGTGACAGTTTTTACTTTTTAACACTTTGAAGAAGTCTTTTGTAGCAGATCTGCCCAACGTAATAGGTTGTTTGATTTCTTGACTGCTGCTTCAATCTCTTACAAGATATAAAAAGAGTAGATTAGACAAGCAGAGGTAGGAGAAGAGAGATGCGAAGCCACATGTCATGGATGGAATTGTGCGCCTCAAAATATCTGCCAACTGGGCTAGCCCGTGATTCCAAGTATTGTGTGATTGTCTACCATTTTGTTATCTGATGTGATTTTTCTCTGTGTTGTAAATCCTATTTTTATGATGTTAATGAGATGGGATTAGTGGCAGTTATGTTAATGAGGCAGGATTCAATCTACAAGATTAGGTTGTGTCTTAAACCATCTCTTTTGAGATATAAAAGAAAGAAGTGAGCAGAGAGACATGGGGACTTCACACCACCAAGAAAGTAGTGCCAGGAGAATAGCGTGTCCTTTGGACCCGTGGTCCCGGCACTGAGAAGCTCCTAGACCAGGGGAAGATTGATGACAAGGACCTTCCCGTAGAGCTGACAGACAGAGAAAGCCTTCCCCTGGAGCTGGAGCCCTGAATTGGGACTGCTAGCTTCCTAGACTGTGAGAGAATAAATTTCTCTTTGTTAAAGCCATCCATTTGCAGTGTTTCTGTTATAGCAGCGCTAGATAACTAGCACACCACATGAAGATCACCGAGGAGCAGAAGCTCAAAAGAGACAAGGACCTTCCTCCAGAGCCGTCGGAGAGAGAGAGAAAGCCTTCGCCTAGAGCTGGAACAGCTGTTGATGAACGTCTCGGTTGTATCCAGCCTGGGACTATTACACATAGAAATAAGGTGCAGCAACGAGAGTAAGTGCGCTACAAGTATTAACACTGTGGAACCTCACAAGTATAATGCTAAGGGAAAGAAGCCACAGTTGAAAGGGCACTTACTTTGTGAGTCCAATTATATGAACTTCAAAACCAGGCAAAATTAATCGATGGCATAGCGCTAACCTTGGTGGGCAGTGACTGGTAGGCGTTTCTGGAGCGCACGACAGGGTCTGTTTTTTCATCTGGGTGCTAGCTACATGGGTGTGTTTACTTTGTGAAAATTCATCAAGCTGTGCCTTCTCCTGCATAACATACATTCTACTTCAGTAAGCAAGTTCACTAAAAGAGCAACGAAGGGCTAAGAAGACACTCCATTAAGGCTCAACCCTTCCAATAGGAAAACTTTCAAAAGAATAAGGCGTGGACACCTTGCTTCCTGGCGACTGGTCAGGCCCCACACAAGGCAGAGGGGAAGACAGCATCCTGATACTGCTGGAGGCGCAGGCGCCTAACAAAAAGCCTGTCTTTATCACACAGTGATACCATTTCATCTAATTTTGTGGATTCTGCATCCTTCAGGACTGTAGAATCATCATTTGAAGTCACAGATGGAGGGGTGATTAGGGTTGGGAATTGAGTTGAGCCCAGGGACCTTCCCGGGAGTTACTTTTCTGACCAAATTGCTCCTTGGGGCATTTTCATGTGAAATTATTGCAAACTGTCTTCATTGCCTGAACGACTCATTTCGCGTTTCCCTTGCCTTCTTGGTTAACAGGACAGGCCCACGAGCCTTGTCTCCGCAGCCTGAACGAAGGTAGGCTTTTCTCCTGGATCATCCCTGGTCCCCAGCTCAGAGCTTTGAGCATGAGAGGTGCTCAGATAGCAATTATTGGCCAAAGGCGAGAAAGAAGAAATAATTGGATTAAATTGTTACTTCCGTCTGAAGGAAAGGTGCAGGCAAATAAACATACAGTTTACTTAATTGTAGGGTTAACTGAGGGCTTTGTTACTTTCTCAGTGTGTTGTTTGGAAGTAAGAGGGGCCCACACCTTTTTCTTGAAGAGCATTTGCCTGGGGTGGGGGGTGGGGTTGGCGGCTGAGGCCGGTCTAGGTTTCAGTCACGTGGCAGCTTCCTGTGTGACTGTGGGTGAGTCACTTCACCTCTCTGGGCCTCAGCTTGCTCATCTGCGATGTGGGAGGATTAAACAAGAGTGGCTATCAGGTTCTTCTTACAGTGACTCTATGAGGCCCAGGTGGGGAAGGTCTAAGAGATGGCTTCGCATCCCCAGTTGTCATCCCCGTGTCGAGTGGGTGACTTGTGGGTGTCTCAACTTTCTGCTCAAACTAAAAGCTCCTCGTAGACAGTGGATGCGTCTTTGATTGCAACACATCCTCCCCGACAGTGGCCAGCACAGGGTACAAAGTAGATGCTCAATGAATCCTTGTCTGCCCAAGGCTTTGGATGAGGCAGGGACAAGCCAGCAGGGGCTCTGGAAGGCAGGTGTGGAGTAACAGTGCCTCACCACCGCTCCTGCATTCAGTAATACATCTTCCAAGCACCCACTCTGTGCCAGCCCTGTGCCAGGCCCAGGGAGTCTCAGATGAGCAATAGCCGGTCAGTGCCCTGAAATGGCTCACAATCTGACAGATAGTCAGTACAGTATGCCTTGATGTAGAGAAGTTCAGGGTGCTAATTTAGAACATCTAAATTAGGTCAGGGCTGCGGTGGGGTGGGGAGCAATCAAGGAAGACTGCCTGGAGGAGATGGTACAGGAGCTGAGTTTTTTTTTTTTTTTAAATTATTGTAGTCTAAGTGAAAGTTTACCATTTAAATTAGTCTCTCATACAAAAATTTATACATACACTGTTATGTGACCCTAACTGCTCTCCCTATACTTTGGCAGCACACCCCTCCTTTCCACTCCTGATTCCCCGTGTCCATTCAACCCGCTCCTGACTCTCTCTGCCTTTTCAACTCACCTTTGGACAGGAGCTGACGATTTAGTCTCATGTATCTGCTTGAGCTAAGAAGCACACTCCTCATGAGTCTCATTTTATGTCCCATAGTCCACTCCAATCTTTGTCTGAAGAGCTGGCCTCGGGAATGGTTTTAGTCAGGAGCTAAGTTTTGAGTGAAGAGTTAACCAAGTTGAGCAGGATAAGTGGGATGGGGAAGAATGCATTCCAGGCCAAGAGAGCAGCATGTGCTGAGTCATGGAGTCTAAGAGATGGAGCTGCCAGGGAGGCAAGGGCTGCTGTTGTTTGCCAGGTGCCATTGAGTTGGTTCCGACTCATCGCGACCCTGTGTACAACCGGAGGAAACGCTGCCCGGTCCTGCACCAGCCTCACAATCGTTGCTATGCTTGAGCCCATTGTTGCAGCCACTGGGTTGTATTTCGAGTGTCTTCCAAACAGAGGGGCTCATCTTCCGGCTTAGATCAGACAATGTTCTGCTGCTATTCATAAGGTTTTCACTGGCTAATTCTTTTCAGAAGTAGACTGCCAGGTCCTTCTTCCTAGTCTTAGTCCGGAAGCTCAGCTGAAACCTGTCCACCAAGGGTGACCTTGCTGGTTATCTGAATACCGGTGGCGTAGCTCCAGCATCACAGCAACATGCAAGCCCCTACAGCACTGCAAACTGACAGACGTGTGGGTGACAGAGGCAGCGGCTAGATCTTAAAAAGCCCGTCGCTATCGAGTCAATTCCCATTCATAGTGACTCTACAGGACAGAGCAGAACTGCCCCATAGAGTTTCCAAGGAGCGGCTGGTGGATTCAAACTGCCAACCTTTTGGTTAGCAGCCAAGCTCTTAGCCATTGCGCCAGATCATGAAAGGTCTTGGATATCCTGTTAAAGATTTAGAATTGTGAATTACAGAACAGTGGGAGCCATCAAAGGATTTTTGTATTTTAGTTTTTAAGTAGACTTTTCTTTTTTAGAGCAGACTTAGGTTTACCGAAACGTGCAGAAAATACAGAGAGTTCAGTATACGGCTTCTCCCCCCACCCCCCAGTTTCTCCTATGAGTAACGTCTTGCATTCCTGTGGCATGTTTGTTACAATTGATGACCTGATATTGATACATTATTATTAACTAAAGTCCATAGCTTATATTAGGGTTTATTATTTGTGTTGTACAGTCCTACAGGTTTTGAGAAATGCATAAAGTCATAGGTCCACCATCACAGTATCATGCAGGGTACTTTTCACTGCCTAAAAATGCCCTGAGCCCACCTCTTCTCACTTCCTCCCTCTTCCTATGACCCTCTGGTGACTACTGATCTTTTCACTGTCTCTATAGCTTTGTCTTTTCCAAATGTCATATGGTTGGAATCATACAGTGTGTGGCTTTCTCAGACTGATTTCTTTCACTTAGCAATATGCAATTAAGGTTCCTCCATGCCATTTTGTGGCTCATTTCTTTCTTTTCTTTTCTGCTTTTTTAAATAATATTTGATTGTATTTTTGGTGGAAGTTTACACACAAATTAGGTTCCCATTTGACAATTTCTATACAAATTGTTCGGTGACATTAGTTACATTTTTCACAATGTGTCAACATTCTCTTTAATTGCATCCTGGTTGTTCTGTTTCCAGTGTTCTAGTTTCCCGGCCCCCCTTATCTTCTTATCCTTGCTTTAGAGTAATTGTTGACCTTTTGATCTCACATAGATGGTTTTTTAATGGAGCACCATACTCCATAAATATCCTTTATTTTGTGTGCCAATCTGTTATTTCACTAAAAGGTGACCTCAGGGGACAGTTTTGGTTTAAGGTTTAAAAAGTATCTCAGGGTGATAGTCTCAGGGAATCCTCCAGTCTCAGCTGGTCCAGTAAATCTAGAGTTTTTAAGAATGTGAGTTCTGTTCCACATTTTTCTCCCATTCTATCAGGGTCCATCCATTATGGTCCTGATCAGAACAGTCAATAGTGGTAGCTGGGCACCATCTAGTTCTTCTGGTTTCAGGGTAGGTGAGGCTGTGGTTCGTGTAGAGTACTAGCCCTGTAGATGAGTTTCTTCTCTGAGACTTGGTTTTCGTCTTTCTCTTTTAACCCTGATGAGTAGAGACCAATAGTTGTATCTTAGATGGCTGCTTGAAAACTTTTAAGACCCCAGACACCACTCACTCACAGGATGCAGAACTTTCTGAACTATATTACGCCAATTGACTGAGTTGTCACATGAGACTAAGGTCCTACACCTTCAAACCCAGAAAATCAATCTCGCAAGGTGTTTGGTTATGTCTGAGAAGTATCTGTAACTGTGTCCTCTATCAATAAGTATGTGTACACTCACATATCTGCATGTACACGTACATATAGTACTTTTATCTGTGCAAACATACGTACACACCTGTACCTACCCATACACATATATGCCTATACACACACGTATGTGATCATACGTTTGTTTTCTTGGTTATTGTGGTGTTCTTGCCAAATTATATATGTCATATTCGTCAGCACAAACATCCTTTACTCCTGTGTGCTTCTTAGTGGCATCATTTACTTTGGTCAAGCTGTGTTCATTACACCCACGTTTAGTGCTGCTTTAGCTCATTTCTTTTTGTCACTGAATAATACTCCACTGTATGGGTGCACCACAGTTTGCTTATCCACTCACTTATTGAAGGGCGTCTTGGTTACCTCCAGTTTTTGGCACTTACGAATAAAGCTACTATAAACATTCACGTGCAGGTTTTCTGTCAAAGGCTTTTAAGCAGCAAATAATACAATCAGATGCGCATTTTAGGAAACTCAGTTTTACAGTGGGATGTAGAATATAGAATAGATTGGAGAGTCAAGACTGGGGCAGGGATGGTCTGCATTCGCCTGGAGCAACAGATGAAGAAGGAGAGTCAGGAATAGGAGGAGGAAGGGGAATGTGTGGCTCGTTGTCTCCGCGAACAGCTGCCTCCTTTGCCATGAGACCAGAAGAACTGGATGGTGCCCGGTTACCATTACTGAACATTTTGATCAAAAATTCTATAGAAGAGTCCTGATCGGAAGGGGGAAATGCAGAACAGAACTTCAAGTTCTCCTGGGCTCCAGACTTTCTGGTGCCATGGAGGCTGGATGAACCCCTGAAACTATTGCCCTGAGATAAGCTTTAAACCTCAAACCAAAAATATCACCTGAAGTCTTCTTAAAACCAAATAATAGTTTAGCTTAACTAGTACAAAATGTCTGCCTTATGCATTATGCTTTTTTCAGAACTATCTATATGGGATCAAACCGACAACATTAACTCAAAAGATTAAATAGGAACCTTAGGGGCCAGTGAGTTTATGTTAACGGGGGAGGAACAACTCAGAAAAGGAGGGTGAGAATGGTTGCACAACTCGAAGGATGCGATCAGTGTCACTGAACTGTACATGTAGAAATGGTTGAATTGGTGTATATTTTGCTGTGTGTATTCTCTACAACAACAAAGACCGGGACAAGGGGACAGAAGCTATAGCTGTCCTGGAGAGAGATTGAGGGCCTGGACTAAGGGCACTGCCATGAGAGAGCATACCAGAGGAGATGAATTGGAGCACAGATCCAAGCTGACTTGAGGATGGACAGCATGCTGACAGAGTGAGGGGCGGGGTGGGGGGTGGCCTGTAGGATGGCCTTGGTGGTGTGCTGCATGGAAATAGGCTAACACAGGAGGTGGAGTGGGTCTCAGGGGAAGATTACGGAGTCAGGCTTGAACTGGTTGGTTTGTAGAGACACATGGATGAGGTAGAAGACAAGCCAATAGGGTCTCTGGGCTGGAGAGACAGACAAGCTTAGTAGAGTGATAGTCATTGGTGCTGTCACCAAATATTTCCGGTTTTCCTCCCTGGCACGTGGTAAGATTGCACTTCCCTGCCCTCTTGAAGTTAGGTGTGGCCACGTGACCTGCATCAGTCAGTGAAATATGAGTGAAATGACATCTGTCACCTCTGGTGAGGGCTTAAAGATCCAGTGCACAATTCTCCACTCTTTCCTTCTGCTTTAATAGCTGGAAATTGTTTGGCAAATTGTTTCTCACCCTTATTGTGTATCTCTGGGAAAACCTCCCTGACTGTCAGGACCAGGGTGAGCCTCTTCCCGTGCATCCCCTCAGCACCTGGGGCTCATGCCTCCTGGGAAGTTAGTCTCTCCATACAGCTATTGCCTGTTTACTTAGCACCTTTACAATTTTTTATGTAAGTATTCTATTTTT
The DNA here is from genome assembly GCA_030035585.1 of Dugong dugon. Lineage (NCBI taxonomy): Eukaryota > Metazoa > Chordata > Mammalia > Sirenia > Dugongidae > Dugong > Dugong dugon. Next base: position 15,801,063 of record CM057479.1, read on the forward strand.
ATATATTTGTATTTAAATTATTTCAATATATATTATATGTGTATATTTTAATTTTTCATGTATGATTTATTTATTGATTACTGTCTCCTTTTCTAGAGGGGGAGCCCTAATGGTGGAGTGGTTAAGAGCTCAGCTACTAACCAAAAGGTCAGCAGTTCAAATCCACCAGCCACTCCTTAGAAACCCTATGGGGCAGTTCTACTCTGTCCAATATGGTTGCTATGAGTTGGAATCATAGCAATGAGTTTGTTTGTTTTTGGTTACTAGAGGAAGGATTTGGTCACTGTTACATTCCTAGCTAGTTCTGAGAGTTCAAGACGCTCAACGAGTTGAGTGTCAAATGGATAAGTGAATAAATACGTTATCTAAGTGTCAAAAAGTCCGATCCATGATTCAAGGGGAAAGAAAAAGAAACACATCTACATCCATTCCTCCAATGCTTTTCTTCGTCCTCAAAAAAAATAAAAAAAGCATTGCCTTCACAGAGCCTCAGGATGCTCAGCCTGCTGCCCGGAACTGAAACCACGCTGCACTGCTCTGTTTATGCCTGAGAGTAAAGACGCTTATGGAACACACGTGTGCAAACCACAGAGACGCGATATGGCGTCGCCTCTGCTCTCACTTGGTAGGCACACATGGAATCAGAAATCAGTGCCTTGACGCCGTTTTCAGGATGAATGCTGACCCCGGGCATGTACACCAGTAAGCAAGGTACACTCGGCCTTACAGCCAGCAAGGTACTGAAAGGCTTGCTTGTGTTTACTTATTAACACAATTTCACATCTTTGATGTGGTGAAAAACAGGTGAAATTGCGCACTACAGATTAGTAAGTAAGCACAAGCAAGCCTGTGCATACCATGCTTATTGGGTAATCCGTCCCTGTGTGAGGGTGGTCCACCAAGCCCTGGAGCACCAGCGGCAAGCTGCACCGTCAGCAGCGCGTGGCTGCGCCCGCCTCGGGGACAGATGGTACCGAGCCTTTGTGTCCTTCGGATCTAGATCTGGGAGAGACTATCCATTGGTCACCTCCCTACCTCCAGCCTCAGCAGCCCACCAGTCCTCTGTGTCGCTCTCCACAGTCCAGCCAATAACCTAATATCACACATCAGGCTCCTGAAAGGGCTCACTACGCCCCTTCCGAGTTTCGCGTTCCAGGGCTTCAACCTGTGATTTTGCCCATTCTGGTTATCGTTCTGGATCTCCAAATTGCAAAAACTTCAGGTCTGTTCCAGTTTCGCTTTGTCAGCCATGACTGAACCAGTTAGAAGCCCTGGTTGAAACGAAACATTTCTGCACAAGAAACAGTTAGAGACCAACCCAAGACAACGGGAAGTCCTGCCTGCTACACCAGTGATAAGCACAGAAGGAGTGACAGAAGGTAGTGGCCAACAGGGGCTGGAGGGCCTGGGGTCCCGGCGTTTTCCATTGAAGGTGGGATCGGCCAGTGCAGGCTGCTTCTTATACTTAAGGTTATAAATGGACAGTAGAGATGATAACTTCATAAAGAATTAGAAAGATGTTAGGCCAAGGCAGTATAGGCACTCACTTATGTGTATGTATGAGCACAAACTAGGACCCACCGCGTGCTTACAAATTACACACACACACACACACACACACACACACACACACACACACACGAGTAGCACCAGGCCAGCACTCAGTAAATGCTCATTGATGAAAAATCAGTTTGGAGGCATCCTATAATCTCTTGCCCTTTATGGGCCTGCTAGATCTCTTTTGTAGTGCAAATGGTTAATACTCTCGGCTGTTAACTGAAAGGTTGGCAGCTCAAGCTCACCCAGAGATGCCTCGCAATGAAGGCCTGGTGATCTACTTCTGAAATATCAGTCACTGAAAAGCCTATGGAGCACAGTTCTCCTCCGCACACGTGGGGTTGCCATGAGTTGGAATCGACTTGACAGCAGCTGGTTAGTGTCTTGAGGACATGTAGACAGATTCTCCTGGGGGTTGTGACTTGGGGATCAGTCCGGCACCTCTGGAACAGCATCAACTCTTCCTTCTGGGGCAATGGGAGGGGAAGTTGATCATGTAAGATAAGGCTTCTTTGTGTAAGTTCTCTCCAGCAGACCCAAAGATTTAGGGAACATGTTTTAGAGTCTCAATTTTTTTCTCTCTTTATTTTCTTTTTTCTTTTTAGTAGACTTTATTTTTTACAGCAGTTTTAGGATCACCAGAAAAATTGTGCAGGAAGTACAGAGAGCGCCCCGCCTCCCCACTGCACAGATTCTCCTCTTATTCACACTCCCGTGGGACGTTTGTTATACCTGCTGAACAACCACTGGGTACCGTATTGTCAACTAAAGTCCATAGCTGCATTACGGTTCGGTCTCTGTGTTGCATAGTCCCATGGGTTTTGAAACTGCATTATGTCATACGTTAGAGGCTCGATTTTCCACATGGGAAAAATTGGATCCCCTGGCTTCCCTAGGTGGCGCCTTCCTCTCTGGGGGGCCAGGTAGGGGAGTGTGTTGACCCATGTTCTGGACTGATTGCAACTGAGGCTCATGGCCCGTCATGCGGGGACCACAGTGGTCTGGAAGCAAAGCTGGTTTTGGGCGGGCTCCAGAGAGGGTCGCTGACCAAGCCAGGCTTCACACGGAGTTCAGACAAAGCCTCAGAGAGGACAGGCACACTTGCCATTTCAATGACGGCAACTTGGCAGTGGAGGCACGGTCTTAATCAAAGGATGTGTGGATGCCTCCTTTATTAGCCAGCTGCATGGAAAGGAAAGCCGTTCTCCAAGAAATGAGAGGAGGAGCCGTGGGAAGGGGCAGCCTGGCACCCCTGCCTTTCCCTGCTGGGGGAATAACTGCTTTAATCTGTAGTCAAGCCAGCCCAGCTCCTGTCAGCTGGCCCTGGGGAGCTCTGCCTATCTGGGTTGCAAATGCAGCTTCCAGGCACCATTAAGGCCCCTTGCATGGATCACAAAACCCAGGGAATTCAGAGGCAAGGCCACGTCTCCCCTTGCCTCGGATGCTGCGCACGTCTGGATCTGCAGATGGCACCTCTCGCTTTACCTAGCACATCGTGCACAGTAGGGTGAGGACGCAGTTGCTTTTGAATTTCCTGATTCTGGCGGGATTACATTTCAGAGTGCTCCACAGTCCAAATGTCAGCCCATGGTGTGTGGGGTGGGGCGGGGGCACAGAAATGCAACAGCAAGGAAACCAGCTTCTTGTAAAGAGCTTGGCTCCTCTGTAGCCACGGGGGCTCACTCTTGGCTGTGAGGCCTGTGGCTGAGTACACAGGGTATCCTGTGGTGGGGAGATCACCTCGGCTGATACGCTTTTATCTTTCTTGTTTTTCAGTGGGTGTGTGAAGGGAGGAAGGGTGTGCAGTTTGTAGTGTGGTGAACAGATTTAATTCTTGCAGAGGAGAGAGAGAGCAGGCGGGCAGATTTCAATGCCCTGGAGGTCACTGTAAGGCTGTTGGCTGCTGGACAAGGTGTGTTGGCTTCCCCGTGAGTTTCCTGGGTGCAGTGAGGTGAGTCAACAAGGGTTCTTTGCAGGCCACGAGAAGGGCACTTGGGCTCTGAGAAAAAGGTTCAGATTGTAGCTGCTCTTCATCCACTGCTGGCCCACATGACTCAAGCCCTCTCTTTCCGGTCCTGTTGTTCCCTCAGAACATCCCCAGCTCAACACCCACAGTCTCTGCCATTTCCGTCTGGGGAGAACGGGCCAGCATCAGCCTCAAGTCACTAAGGGAAGCCTGCTGATAGGACCTGGCCGGCTTCGCCAGGTCTTCTGCTGGAGGTGGATTCCAGAAGCCCTCCTGGTAACTTGCCCAACAGAGTCGATAATGCTGACTGATAATCCAGCAACAGGGCCAAACCTTTCACTCCACAATCACAGCTCTGTGCACGGGTGTCACTAGGGGGTGCGGGGGGTGCGGACTGTACTGGGTGACGTGGCAGAGGCAGTGACACCAAAATGACTGTCTGTAAAATTTTTGTGCAATGTTTCAGCAGAAATTCATTATTTTTTGTAAAAAAATCCCTGTAGTTAGTTATAACAACGAAAACATTTTTCGTAAGCCCAGCTTACATGTGTCAATGTACCTACAAGGCTAAAACTCTAGGCTAATTTCCGTTTTGAACTTCCTAACGTGCTCTGGTCAGAGCTGTCACTACTACCCAGTTGCAATGAGGCTTTGAATCACATGGTTTCATCTGCACACCTTACAAGCACGCACTGTTGTTTTTGTTGCTGCTGGTGTTTTTATAGTTGCTGATTTTGTCAGATTTTCTGGTGTTTTAGCTACAACATTGTGGTAATTAGCATGGGGAGGGTGACACCAACCCTAGCGATGCCACTGGCTCTGAGTCTCAAAATGCAAATACACCTGTGAAAGGGAAAAGCATCAATAAACTCATATTAAGTCATACCAGAAAAAAAACAAACCCACTGCCAGGAAGTGGATTCCAACTCACGGAGACCCCGTAAATTACAGAGTGGAACTGTGCTCCATAGAATTTTCTTGGCTGTAATCTTTACGGAAGCAATTCCCCAGGTGTTTCCTCTGCAGAGCCACTGGATGGGTTTGAACCACCAACTTTAGGTTGGCAGCAGATCGCAAACCACTCGCTGTACCAGGGACCTATAGTAAGGCATAGATGACCAAAACTGGCTCTTTTCCTAAGAGTAGACGGAGATGGGGTGGGAGGGGGGGTGCGGGTGGGCTGCACTTGTGGGGAGAGAACCCATGGGGGCGGGAATGAAGGGCACAGCGAGGGGCTGAGGAGCATACTTTGGGCCCATGTGGGGCCAGAGATCATGGAAACCAAATGCAACTGGCCCGTCCTGCAGCTGGTCAGTTAGTATCCCACGTCTGGGGGAAGAGAATTTTACTCTGAAGTTTGCACCAACATGAATAAGCAAGGGGATCTGACACACCAGTAAGGGAGGGCAGGGAGCAGAGGTTCAAGCTGCTAGAGCTCGAGAGCTTGACCCTCTCTTGCTGGCTCCTACTTTGGATGTGATGTGGCTGCCCAGCCTGTGACTGACCTCCCTGGATTCCCAGCTGCTGGGGCAGCACTGCCTACCCCCAAAGCTTCTGAGCAGATTTAACTCCTGGGGTCTGACAGTCTGAGTGGAGGGCTTTGTGAAGCACGGTGCGCATGATTCAGGGTTGCTGTGGGGAGACGGGGAAGGACAGTGCTCCTTTCTGTGGAGATTCTACCTTTCACTCTTGCTCTGGGCAAAGTGCTCCAGGGACCCTTCCCTCCATTCTTCGAATTGATTCTTCTGCCCACACCTTCCTTTCCTGAAAGCAGCTCATGGACTAAAGGGTTTGTGTGGCAGGTGAGACCAACGTTACGTTTCTATCCTCCAACCCTGAGAAAGGTGGCTTCTTTAATGCAGTTCTGGGATGTACATGCTTACAACTCTCCTGCATGAGTCTCATTTGAAAGAAGAAAGAATAATATAAAACAAAAGGGCAAAATGGTAATTGCACGTGTTTTAACATATTTATTATTGTACTTGTGTTTTATCATATCAGATTGAACAGAAAGCAAAGAATGAACAATGCTACTCACAGTTTCTCCATTCATCAATTTTCCCACCCTACCTACCCAGGGACAGATAGCCAATAAACAGGGTACACACGGGCTTACTTGTGCTTACTTACTCATCTGTAGAGCACAGTTTCACCTGATTTTCACCACATCAAAGATATAAAATACATATACTATATATATAAAGATGTGGTGAAGAACAGATAAAATTGTGCACTACAGATGAGTAAGTAAACGTGATTAAGCTGGTGCATGCCTTGCTTACTGAAAACGGGTGCATACCATGATTACTGGTTAATCTGCCACTGTACCTACCGACCTAATCTTTCTATCTATATCTATCACCCATCTACTTACTTATCATCCTATCTATGTCTATCCATCCATCTATCACCTACCTACCTACCTACCTATGGACCTAGCTATCTATCATCTATCTTTGAAACCTTGGTTACCAACCCTGACATCAACCATCCCTCCCACAGCACTCTGCTGGGTTCGCTAATTCATTGCGATGGCCGTACAGAACTCACAGACCATACTCGTGATTATGGGGTCTGTCAGGGAAGTAACAGTTACAGTTCAAGCTCAGGAACACTCAGGATACAATTCTTCCATTAGGGCAGCCTCTCCCCAGCCGTGCTCGCAGGGATGCCTCTTCCTGGCCCTCAGTCTCTGCCCAAAGGCATTCAGCTTTCTCTCTCTGTTGGCTGGGAAGACCACCTCGCCATGTCCTGCTGCCAGGTCTCTCCTGCCACAGCTTCTCACCATCTTCAGGGTTACAGCTTGCTCTCTCTCTCTGTCTCGTGCTTCCAGGAACTTCTCAGTACAGGGATCCCGGGTCCAGAGGACGCGCTCTCCGCTCCTGGCTATTCTTCCTTGGTGGTGGTAGGATCCTCCTCTCTGCTCTGGAATTGCCTATCTTTTTAGGGCAAAACTGACCAAACCCCTTGGTAGGCCATAATTACCCTATCACACAGTTCTGCCCAATCACCTGGGTGGGAGTTACAAGACCATGGCTAGAAAGGCCATACTAAGTAATCAATCACACTGCTCTGTCTGTCTGTCTGTCTACTATCTCTCTATCTAGTATCTATCTATCTACCTATTATCTACCTACTATCTATCATCTAGCTATCATCTCTGTCTGTCTGTATGTCCATCTGTCTATCTATATCTATCATCTCTATCATCTCTGTCTATCGGTCTGTCTGTCTATCTGTCTATCATCTATGTATCTATCAGCATGTATCTACCTACTGGGGTTCAAAGGACTTTTCAGCGCTACTCTCCCTACCTTTCTGCCCAACTTCCTTACCGTTTGACTGGGGGCCCCTTCTCCATTTGCAGATTAGACAGTTTTCTGTGCCTGGGTTGACATGAGGAACAAGCTACAGCAGGCTCCCTACTAGCCTGCCTCAAACTGGTAGATGAGGGGATAGCTGTGTCCTGATCCAAGTGATACTTAGGGGCTCATGGGCCTGGTGTCCTTCATGTCAGCATCTGACTGCAGAAGTCGGCCGTTCTCAAGCTGGCTCTCGAGTCCTGTTCTATGAGCCACTGTGGCCCTGGGCAAACCACACTCCCTCTGCACACCTTAGTGCTTACGTCTGTGCCATGTGGACAGCCATGCAGCCCTGACCTGCTGTTTGGCCCTCACTTCTCCTGTCGCAGTGTGGAAATAAAGAATTAAAGGACAATCAGAATGCAGCTGAGAGACATGAACGTGTGTAAAGAGAAGACAAGCTAATTTAGCAGACTGGGAAAAAATGGGTTTGAGATAGGAAATAGGAAAATATATATACATTCCTGATAGGCAATCCAATAGAAAAAGGAACAAAGTATTTGTACAGGCACTTTATAAAGAAGGTATAAAAGTGGTCAATAAGCACATGAGAAGATGCCCGGCCTCATTACCATCAGAGAAATGTAAATCAAAACCACAATGAGATACCACATCACACCCACTAGAATGGCTATAATAAAAAAAGACAGATAATAACAAGTATCGGCAAGGGTAAATGGGACCGTAAAACGGTGTAACCACTTTGGTAAACAGTGTAGCAGTTTCTGAAAAAGTTAAACATAGAGTAACCATATGACCCAGCATTTTCACTCCTAGGTATATAACCAAGAGAAATGAAAATTATATGTCCACACGAAAACTTGTACATGCACGTTCATAGCAGCATTATTCATAACAGCCAAAATGTGGGAAAAAAGCAAATTTCAATCAATTGATGAGTGTATAAACAATATGTGTTATTTCCGCAGAATGGAATATTATTCAGCAGTAAAAAAGAATGAGGTACTGATACATGTTACAACACAGTTGAATCTTGAAAACATTATACTAAGTGAAAGAAGCAAGTAACAAAAGGTCACATATTGTATGATTCTATTTATATTAAATGTCCAAAATAAGCAAATCTTTAGAGACAGAAAGTAGATTAGTGGTTGCCTAGGGCGAGGGGGGAATGGAGGGACTTTGCGGTGATGGCTAATGGATACTGGATTTCTTTGTGGGTGATGAAATGTTCTAAAATTGATTGTGGTGATGGTTGTACAGCTCTGTGAACATATGAAAGTCATTAGATAGTACACTTTTAAACTGTATGGTATGTGCATTATATCTCAATAAAGCTATTTAAAAAAAAACCACAAAGAGATACCACTACACATCCACCAAAATTGCTAACCTGGAAAAGACTGATAATACCATGGTGGGGATGAGGAGCCACCAGGACCCTCACATGTGGCTGCTGGGAGTATTAAGAGTAGCTTTAGTAGACAAATGTGCCATTAAAACTAAACGTATGCAAAATCTATAACCCATCAGTTCTACTCCTAGCTATATACTCATCAGAAGTATAGCTATCTATCTAAGACATGTAAAAGAATATTTATAGCAGAATTTTACATCATAGTCCCAAGCTGGAAATAAATGCCCATCAACAGTGGAATGGATAAATAAATAAACGGTGGTATGTTCACACAACGGAATATTATACAGCAACGAGAATGAAGAGACCACAACTACATCCAAAAATATGGCTGAATCTCACAAACTCGTGTTGAGTCAAAGAAGCTACTCTTGTAAGAATACATAGCATATGCTTTCATTTATTTGAAGTTCAAAAGCAGGCAGAACTTGTTTGTGATTTTAGATGTTAGGATAGTGGCTACCCTGGAGTGAATGTTGAAACTGGAAAGGAGAATGGGGAGTTTCTGGGAGGCTGGTGATGGTGTTTCTTAGTCTGGGTCCTGATTACATGGGTGTGTTCACTTTGTGAAAATCATCACGCTGTACTTTTATGATTTGTGCACATTTTTGCATGTATATGTATAGTGGTTTAAAAAAATGGCTACAAATTCTTCAGCTTTCCTCCTATTGAAAGGTAAGGGTCTATGTCCTCTTGCCTTGAGTCTGGGCTTGTGAATTGCTTGTAACCAATAGAAGGTGGGGGAAGTGATGAAGCAACACTTCCAAGGATAGGTTAGAAAAGGTGATGCAGCCTCTACCTTGTTTTCTCTACCTTTTGGAGCCACAAGCTGCTGTGCAAGAAGTCCAGTTACCCAGGGGCACCATGATGTGAGGAAGCCCAGGTGACATGGAGGGGTCACATGTAGGTGCTCCAGTTGTCAGTCTGAACTGTGTTCCACCATCAACCACCAGACATATGAGTGAAGTCACCTCTAGATGAGTCCAGCCCCTGCCTTAGAGTATCCTCCAGTTGTTGATTCTTCTCAGTTGAAGCTGCAGATACTGGGGGGCAGAAAAAAAGCCATTCCTACTGTGCCCTTTTCAAAATCCTCACCCATAGAATCTGTGAGCAGAATAAAATATATTTTAAGCTGCTAAGTTTCAAGGTGATTTTTTTGTACATCAATAATAACTGGAATAGTATGTTAGACTCCAACAAAAAGTTTACTTTAAAAAAAAGCATTTTTCTTGTGCATGTTGCTTCAGCAAGGTCATTAATTATTACTATTCTAGAGATGTGACTCCAGAGATACAATATTACGTTTTTATTTTTTTGTCCCTCCAGCAACTTCTCCGAGATGGCTTCCAATGAGACTAACTCAGCCACCCTCTGCCTTTCTCACCTACCGCCCGAGGCGGCCAGCGTGGCACTCTCTCTATTCTACACAGCCCTCTTCATCTTCAGTGCCTTGGGCAAAAGGGCAAGAAGATCAACTCAACAGGCATCTACTTGCTCCACCTGGCAGTGTCTGACCTCCTATTTATACTGCCCAGAAAAATCATCTATTATGCCCTGGAGTCCAGCTGGCCTTTTGGTGACTGGTTCTGCAGGCTGATGGCATTCATATTCTACTTGAACACCTACGGGGGTGTCTACCTCATGACATGTGTGAGCGTGGATCGTTACCTGGCTGTGGTCTGCGTTCACCGGGGTTCCCAGCTCCGCAAGGCCGGCTGAGCACAGTTGGTCTGTGTAGGTATCTGGGCTCTGGTGCTTCTGCAGACCGCACCCTTGCTCTTCAACCCCATGACCAAGACTGTGGAAGATAAGCTGGCATGCATGGAGTATACCAGCGTCGAGCACATCCTCAGCCTGCTCTTCATAGTCCTAGTGGCCTGTACTCTAAGCTTCTACGGGCCAATGGGGATTATATTATTTTGTTATGTGAACATCGTCTTGAAGCTGTGTAGGGCGGCCTGGGCACACCCTCTGACAAGCAAGGAAAGGCACCACCACAGGGCCTGCCTGCCCATTCTGGTGGTGCTGGTCGCTGTGGTGGTGTGCTTCAGTCCCTACCACCTCAACATCACCCAGTTCATGCTGAGACAGCTGCTCCGTCCCTCATCCTGCCCAGAGCAGGACGTGTTCAAACTGTCTCTTCAGTTCACAGTGTCCCTCATGAATATGAACTGTTGTATTGACCCCATCATTTACTTCTTTGCATCTAAAGGCTACAGGAAATGGCTCCTCAGCATTTTAAAACTCCGAGTGTCAGCATATCCTCCTCTTCCTCATCAAGAAAAGCTTCCTCAGAAACACCAAGTCTCGATCAGACAGTAGGCTCTGTGCCCCTAGCGGAGAGTAAGGCCTAATGTGTCATTGGCTTTAAGATATAGGGAGGGAGCCGAGGTTTGGGGGCTTGAAGATTATACAATGGTGGGGGGGGGGTTTAAGAAAAAGAATACAAAACAACAAATGCAAAATTAGATACCCTTTTTTTTTCTTTTCCACAACAGGTTTGCTGCCAGAAAACGGGTGTTGGTGAAAACCATCGCAAAATCTAAGCCAAAATGGGAAATGAAAAGAGCCATATCAACATCATTGTCACTGGATACGTAGATTTGGACAAGTCCACCACTACTGGTCACTTGATCTACAAATGTGGTGGGATCGACAAAAGAACCATCGAAAAATTTGAGAAGGAAGCTGCTGAGATGGGAAAGGTCTCCTTCAAGTATGCCTGGGTCTTGGATAAACTGAAAGCTGAACATGAGTGAGGCATCACCACTGATATCTCCCTGTGGAAATTTGAGACCAGCAGTACTATGTGACCATCCATCTTTGATGCCCGAGGACACAGAGACGTCATCAAAAACATGATTACAGGAACATCACAGGCTGACTGTGCTGTACTGATTGTCGCCGCTGGTGCTGGTGAATCTGAAACTGGTATCTCCAAGAATGGGCAGATTCTTGGGTGTGTTTCATACATGCTGGGTGTGGAACAACTAATTGTTGGTGTTAAGAAAATGGATTCCACTTAGCCACCCTACAGCCAGAAGAAGTATGAAGAAATTGTTAAGGAAGTCAGCACCTACATTAAAAAATTGGCTACAACCCTGACACAGAACTTGTGCTAATTTCTGGTTGGAATGATGACAACAAGCTGGAGTGAAGGGCTAACATGCTTTGGTTCAAGGGATGGAAAGTCATCTGTAAGGATGGCGATGCGAGTGGGACCACGAAGCTCTGGATTGCATTCTGCCACCGACTTGTCCAACTGACAAGCCTCTGCATCTGCTTCTCCAGGATGTCTACAAAATTGGTAATATTGGTACTGTCCCTGTGGGCAGAGTGGAGACTGGTGTTCTCAAACAGGGCATGGTGGTCAACTTTGCTCCAGGCAACGTCACCCCTGAAGTAAAATCTGTTGAAATGCACCATCAAATTTTGAGCGAAGCTCTGCCTGGGGACAACGTAGGCTTCAATGCCAAGAATGTCTCTGTCAAACATGTTTGTCATGGCAATGTGGCTGGTGACAGCAAAAATGACCCACCAATGGAAGCAGCTGGCTTCGCTACTCAGGTGATCATCCTGAACCACCCAGGCCAAATCAGTGCTGGCTGTGCACCTGTACTGGATTGTCACACAGCTCACACTACTTGCAAGTTTGCTGAGCTCAAAGAGAGGACTGATCTCCATTCTGGTAAGAAGTGGAGGATGGCCTCAAATTCTTGAAGTCTGGTGACATGGTTCCTGGCAAGTCCTTGTGTTATGGATTGAATTGTGTCCCCCCAGAATGTGTATCAGCTTGGCTAGGCCATGATTCCCAGTACGTGCGATTTTCCACCATTTTGTCATCTGATCTGATTTTCCTATGTGTTGTAAATCCTACCTCTATGATGTTAATGGGGGCCCTGGTGACACAGTGGTTAAGAGCTTGGCTTAAGAACTCGGCTGCTTGGAACTCAGGGTGCTATCCACACTCAAACCAGTCTCACTGCTTAAAAAAAGACAAAAACAAAAACAAAAAACAAATGCCAAGCCCCCTAAGCTGGGAACTCAGGACTATCTGTGCCCAAGCCAGTCTCATGGCTTTAAAATATCACCATGCCCCCTAAGCTGGGAATTTAGGGCCGGCACTGCCCCTTTGCCTAGGCACTGGTATAACAGGTCCACAGACTTGTAGCGCCCTTCACCCCTGCCTAGACCTGTGTGGGCTGATTCAACACTGCAGGCTCTCGTTAGCATAGAACAACAGGGCGTACACCTGAAGCCTATTTTCAACTGCAGCAGCCAAGGAGGAGTTGCAGATTCAAGATATTTGACACCGCCTGCCCATTAAGCAGGGGCTGGGGTCTGGGGATCATAGTTTTGGGGGACATCTAGGTGAATTGGCATAATAAAATTTAGTAAGGAAATGTTCTGCATCCTACTTTGGTGAGTGGCATATGGGGTCTTAAAAGTTTGCAAGCGGCCGTCTAAGATGCATCAATTGGTCCCAACTCACTTGGAGCAAAGGAGAATGAAGAATACTGAAGACACAAGAAAAATATTAGCCCAAGAGGCAAAAGGTCCACATAAACCAGAGATTCCATCAGCCTGAGACCAGAAGAACTAGATGGTGCCCGGCTACCACCAATACCGCCCTGCCAGGGAACACAACAGAGAGTCCCGGACAGAGCAGGATAAAAGCGTGGAGCAGAACTGAAATGCACGTAAAAAGACCAGACTTAATGGTCTGAAAGAGACTGGAGGAACCCCCCCCCAGAACTATGGCTCCCGGATGCTCTGTTAACCCAGAACGAAAACCATTCCCGAAGCCCCCTCTTCAAAGATTAGACAGGACTATGAAACAAAAAAATAATACACACAAGGAGTGTGCTGCTTAGTTCAATCAGATAAATGAGATCAAATGGGCATCTCCTGTCCAGAGGCAGGATGAGACGGCAGGAAAGGATAGGAACTGGTTGAATGGACACAGGGAACCTGGGGTGGAAAGGGGGAGCTTGTTATTACATTGTAGGGACTGAAACTAATGTCACAAAACAATATGTGTATAAATTTTTGTATGAGAAATTAACTTGAGCTGTAAACTTTCACCTAAAGCACAAAAAAAAAAAAAAAAAAAAAAAAAAAGAACTCGGCTGCTAACCAAAATGCCAGCAGTTTGACTCCACCAACCTTGGAAACCCCATGGGGCAGGTCTACTCTGTCCTATAGGGTGACTATGAGTCGGAGCAGTGGATTTGGTCTTGGTTTGGGTTTATGATGTTAATGAGGCAGGGTTAGAGGCAGTTATCTTAATGAGGCAGGACTCAATCTACAAAACTAGGTTGTATTTTGAGTCAATCTCTTTTGAGATTTAGAAGAAAGAATCAAGCAGAGAGACTGGAGGACCTCATACCACCAAGAAAGTAGTGCCAGGAGCACAGTGTGTCATTTGGACCTGGAGTCCCTGCTCTCAGAAGCTCCTAGACCAGGGGAAGCTTGATGACAAGGAACTTCCTCCCAGCTGACAAAGACAGAAAGCTTCCCTCTGGAGCTGGTGCCCTGAATTTGGATTTCTAGCCTACTAGACTGTGAGAGAATAAATTTCTGTTTATTAAAGCCATCCACTTGTGGTACTTGTGTTATAGCAGCACTAGATGACTAAGACACCATGTGTGTTGAGAGCTTCTCTGACTATCCTCTGGGTCGTTTTGCTGTTCACGATATGAGACAGACAGTTGCTGTGGGTGTCATCAAGGCAGTGGACAAAAAGGCTGCTGGAGCCGGTAAGATCACCAAGTCTGGTCAGAAAGCTCGGAAGGTTAAATGAACGTTATCCATAACACCTGCCCCCCAGTCTTAATCAGTGGTGGAAGAACTCTCTCAGAACTGTTTGTCTTAATTGGCCATTTAAGTTTAATAGCAAAAGACTGGTTAATGATAACGCATCATAAAACCTTCAGAAGGAATGGAATGTGCTGTGGACCATTTATTCTTGTGTGGCAGTTTTAAGTTATTAGCTTTTAAAATCAGTACTTTTCCAATGGAAATAACTTTTTAAATGGAAACAAAAATCTGTCACAGAATTTTAAGACCCATTAAAACATAGTTTAACGATTAAAAAAAAATTATATCCAGGGTCTTGAAAGGGGCTGTGTAGTGAGGGACCCTGAAGCTTGAACTTTATTAGCTTCATGATAAATCCACTTCTAAGGTGTCATAACTCATAACATCGGAGCTCCTTGACCTCTGAAGGCTGTATGTGGCATTTCTTCGTCTGGAAAAAGTGTACTTTCACAGTAAATGCAAACAAGACAAAAAGAATTATTGCCTGAGTACTAGATCAGAAATTTAGAGTGTGTTTCAACTTGGGGAAATGAAACGTTGTAAAGGGCAAGAACGTCACTCACCACCAAAACAAGAAAGCAAGCAAACAAACCACTGCTAAATGTTTACAGTGAACATTTATTAAAACACCAAGGTTTTTCTGGAAAAGGCAAAAAGCACTGGGAGGCTACACTCTGGATGCCTCTGGAGAGGGGCGGGGAGTGGGATTTTGTGTTTATTTAGTTGGAATTTTGTGCAACAGAAAAGCATTCACATATTACTTTTTTTTTTTTTATTGTACTTCAGGTGAAGGCTTACAGAACAAATAGTTTCTCATGAAACAGTAGTACACATATTGTTTTATGACATTGGTTAACAACCCCACAACATGTCAACCCTCTAACTTCTCAACCTTTTTTTTTTTGGTGAAAATACACATAGCCAAAGATACACCATTTCAAAAATGTCTACATGCACAGTTCAGTGACATTGACTACACTCTTCCAATTGTGCTGTTATTCTCACTTAAGATGAAGGCTTACAGAACAAAATAGTTTCTCATTTAACAGTTACTACAAATGTTGCCCTATGACAATGGTTAACAATCTCACAACACATCGACAATATGCTTACTCAGCCTTGGGTTCCCTATCACCAGCTTCCTTGTCCCCTTCTGCCTTCTGGCCCTTGTCACTGGACTCCTGTACCTTGTTAGTCTCATTTGGTTTTATGGGGCTGTCCACTCCCAGGCTGAAAGGTGAACCTCAGAGATAACTTCACCACTGAGCTAAAAGGGTGTCTGGGGGCCATACTCTCAGGGTTTCTCCAGTCTCCTTTAGGCCAGTAAATCTGGTCTTTTTTTGTGAGTTAGAATTATGTTCTACATCCCTCTCCAGCTTTGTCCAGAACCCTCTGTTGTGATCCTGGTCAGAGCAGTCAGTGGTGGTAGCCGGGCACCATCTAGCTGTACTGGACTCAGTCCGGCGGAGGCCTTGGTAGCTGTGGTCCATTAGTCCTTCAGACTAATCTTTTCCTTGTATCCTGTTCTCTTCATTCTCCCTTGCTCCCAAAGGGATGAGACCAGTGGAGTATCTTAGATGGCCGCTCACAGGCTTTTAAGACCCCAGACACTACTCACCAAGGTAGAATGTAGAGCATTGTCTTTATAAGCTGTGTCATGCCAGTTGAGCTAGATATTCCCCGAGACCGTGGTCCCGAGAGCCCTCCACCCAGCAATTCAGTCCCTCAGGGAGTTTGGATGTGTCTATGGGGCTTCCATGAACTTTTCTCGTACAAGTTGTGCTAGTTTCCCCTGTATTGTGTACTGTCTCACCCTTCACCCGAGATACCACTTATCTATTGCCTATTTGGTATTGCCCCCTCACCCCTCCTATCCCTGGTAACCAACAAAGATTGCTCCATTTTGTGTGTGAACTTTTTCATGGGTTTTTACAATAGAGGTCTCATACAATATTTGTCCTTTTGTGATTGACTTATTTCACTCAGCATAATGTCCTCCAGTTTCACCCATGTTATGAGATGGTTCACAGATTCATTGTTGCTCTTTCTCGTTGCGTACTAATCCATTGTGTGTATGTACCATAGTTTGTTTATCCATTCATCTGTTGATGGGCATCTACGTTGTTTCCATCGTTTTGCTATTGTGAACAATGCTGCCATGAACATAGGTGTGCATATGTCTATTCGTGTGACGACTCTTATTTCTCTAGGATATATTCCTAGGAGTGGAATTGCTGGATCAAACGGTATGTCTATTTCTAGCTTTCTGAGGAAGGGCCATATCATTTTCCAAAATGGTTGTATCATTTTGCATTCCCACCAGCAGTGCATAAGAGTTCCCAACTCCCCGCAGCCCCTCCAACATTTGTTGTTTCCAGTGTTTTTGATTCGTGCCAGTAATGTCGGGGTGAGATGGTATCTCATTGTGGTTTTAATTTGCATTTCTCTAATGGCTAGTTATCACGAGCATTTCCTCATGTATCTGTTGGCCATTTGGATGTCTTCTTTGATGAAGTGTCTGTTCATTTCCTTTGTCCATTTTTTAATAGGATTATTTGTCTTTTTGTTGTAGAGGTGTTGGATTTTCTTGTAGATTATGGAGATTAGACCTTTGTCTGACTTGTACTGTCCAAAAATTTTTCCCCAGTCTGTAGGTTCTCTATTTACTCTTTTGGTGAAGTCTTTTGAAGAGCATATCTGTTTGATTTTTAGAAGATCCCAGTTATCTAGCTTATCTATTGGGGTTTGTGCATTGATGGTTATGGTTTGTATCCTGTTAATGCCGTGTATTAAGGCCTGAAGTGTTGGTCCTATTTTTTTCTTCTATGAACTTTATAGTTTTAGGCTTTATATTCAGGTCTTTGATCCATTTTGAATTAGTATTTGTATATGGCGTGAGATATGGGTCCTGTTTCATTTTTTTGCAGATGGATATCCAGTTTTGCCAGCACCATTTGTTAAAAAAGACTGTCTTTTCCCCATTTGATGGACTTTGGGCCCTTGTCGAAGATCAGGTGACCGTAGGTGGATGGATTTACATCTGGGTTCTCAATTCTGTTCCATCGGTCAATGTGTCTGTCATTGTACCAGTACCAGGCTCTTTTGGCTACTGTAGCTGTATAGAAGGTTCTGAAGTCAGGTAGTGTGAGTCCTGCAACTTTCTTCTTCGTCTTCATTAGTGCTTTACTTATTCGGAGCTTCTTCCCTTTCCATATGAAGTTAATGATTAGTTTTTCCATCTCTTTGAAGAATGATGTTGGTATTTGGATTGGGATTGCATTGTATTTGTAAATTGCTTTGGGTAGAATTGTCATTTTCACAAAGTTGAGTCTGCCTATCCATGAGCATGGTATGTTTTTCCATTTATGTAGATCCCTTTGGGTTTCATGCAAGAGTGTTTTGTAGTTTTCTTTGTATAGGTCTTTTACATCCCTGGTCAGATTTATTCCTAAGTATTTTATCTTTTTAGGGGCTATTGAAAATGGTATTGTTTTCCTGATTTCCTTTTCATCGTTTTCCTTACTGGTGTATAGGAATCCAACTGATTTTTGAATGTTTATCTTGTATCCTGCTACTCTGCTGAATCTTTCTATTAGTTCCAGTAGATTTCTCGTGCAGTCTTTAGGGTTTTCTATGTATAGTATCATATCATCTGCAAACAGGGACAGTTTAACTTCTTCATTACCAATTTGGATGCCCTTTATTTCTTTTTCTTGCCTTATTGCTCTAGCTAGAACTTCCAGCACAATGTTAAATAGGAGTGGTGATAAAGGGCATTCTTGTCTTGTTCCTGTTTTCAAGGGGAATGTTTTCAGCCTCTCTCCATTAAGAATGATGTTGGCCATTGGTTTTTCATAGATGCCCTTTATTATGTTGAGAAATTTCCCTTCTTTACCTATTTTATTGAGAGTTTTTATCAGGAATAGGTGTTGGACTTTGTCATATGCCTTTTCTGTGTCAATTGAGATGATCATGTGATTCTTTTCTTTCCTTTGATTTATGTGGTGGATTACGTTGATTATTTTCAAATGTTGAACCATCCTTGCACACCTGGTATGAATCCTACTTGGTCGTGGTGTATTATTTTTTTGATATGATGCTGAATTCTATTGGCTAGAATTTTGTTCAGAATTTTTGCATCTATATTCATGAGAGATATTGGTCTGTAATTTTCTTTTTTTGTGATGTCTTTGCCTGGTTTTGGTATCAGCGTTATGCTGGCTTCATAGAATGAATTTGGAAGTGTTGCTTCCTCTTCTATGCTCTGAAATAGCTTGAGTAGTACTGGTACAAGTTCTTCTGTAAATGTTTTGTAGAATTCTCCATTGAAGCCATCTGGGCCAGGGCTTTCTTTGGTTGGGAGTCTTTTTTATTACCTTTTCAATCTCTTCTCTTCTTATGGGTCTGTTCAGATTTTCAACATCACTTTGTTGTAGTTTGGGTAGGCTGTGTGTTTCTAGAAATTTGTCAATTTCCTCTAGGTTTTCAAATTTGTTGGAGTATAGTTTTTCATAATATTCTGTTATAATCCTTTTTATTTCAGTTGGGTCTGTTGTAATGTCCCCCATTTCATTTCTTATTTGGGTTATTTGTGTCCTCTCCTGTTTTTCTTTGTCAGTCTGGCCAGTGGTTTGTTGATTTTGTTGATCTTTCAAAGAACCAACTTTTGGTTTTGTTGATTCTTTCTATTGTTTTTCTGTTTTCTATTTCATTTATTTCTGCTCTGATCTTTATTATTTCCTTTCTTCCGGTGGTTGTGGGCTTTTTTTGCTGTTTTCTTTCTATTTGTTTGAGTTCTGTAGTTAATGTTTTGATTTTGTCCCTTTCTTCTTTTTTGATGTGTGCATCTATTGCTATAAATTGTTCTCTGAGGATGGCCTTTGCTGTGTCCCAAAGGTTTTGGTATGTTGTGTTTTCATTCTCATTTGATTCTAGGAACTTTTTGATTCTGTCTCTGATTTCTTCTATTACCCAGTGTTGTGTAAGCAGGGTATTATTCAGTTTCCATGTAGTTGATTTTTTTCCCTTGCTCTTTCTATTGTTAATTTCTACCTTGATGGCATTGTGGTCAAAGAAGATACTTTGAATTATCTCAGTGTTTTGGGTCTTGTTGAGGATTGCTCTGTGGCCTAAGATGTGGTCTATTCTGGAGAACGTTCCATGTGCATTGGAAAAGAATGTGTACTTTGCAGCGGTTGCATGGAGTGTTCTATATATGTCTATGAGGTCCAGTTGGCTGATTGTGCCCTTTAGGTCTTCTGTATCTTTGCTGAGTTTCTTCTTAGCTGTTCTGTCCTTTACTGAGAGTGGTGTGTTGAAGTCTCCTACTATTATCGTGGAACTGTCAATTTCTCTTTTCAGTGTTGTTAGAGATTGTTTTATGTATTTTGGAGCCCTGTCATTGGGTGCATAGATGTTTATTATGGTTATGTCTTCATGATGTATCGTCCCCTTAATCATTATATAGTGTCCTTCTTTGTCTTTTATGGTCGATTTTGTTTTAAAGTCTATTTTATCTGAGATTAGAATTGCCACTCCTGCTCTTTTTTGGTAGTTGTTAGCTTGATATATTTTATTCCAACCTTTGACTTTTAATAAATTCACATCTTTGTTTCTAAGGTGTGTCTCTTGTAGACATCATATTGATGGATCCTGTTCTCTTATCCATTCTGTCACTCTCCGTCTCTTTGTGGGTACATTGAATCCATTTACATTCAGTGTAATTATTGATAGATGTGAGTTTGTTGCTGTCATTTTGTAGTGCTTTTTTTTGAGGTGCTGAAGTTTTCTTTGTTCTTCTTACTCTCTTGTTCTGAGTTACTTTTGTTTGTGAATTTTTTTTCTTTTGTTTTTGGAGGTTTTGCTTTTGCTGAGACTTTATGTTTTTCCTCTTTTTTTTTTTTTTATGAGTATGTTTGTTAACTTTCTTTGTGGTTACCATGAATTTCATCCTTATCTTTCTAAGTTTGAAGCAGTCTACCATTACTTGGTATCGCTTGCCTTCCTCTCCATTAGAAGGTTCTATACCTATGCCGTTTATTCCCTCTTTTATTGTTTTGATGTTGTTGTCATTAACTGAATAACTGCTCTGATTCCCTGTTGTGTTTCTTTTGGTTTTGGATAGTCCTTGAGAGTTCATTTCCTAGATTCGTATCTGGCTGGTATGATCCTGCATCCTAGATTCTTCCTGTGAGCTGAAGCTGTTTGTCCTCAGATCGAAGAACTCCCTTTAACAATTCTTGTAAGTTTGGTTTGACTTTTACATATTCCCTTAATTTCTGTTTATCTGGAAATGACCTAATTTCACCATCAAATTTGAATGAGAGTTTTGCAGGATATATTATTCTTGGCTGGCAATTCTTTTCTTTCAAGATTTTATATATGTCATCCCATTGCCTGCTTGCCTGCATGGTTTCTGCCGAATAATCTGAGCTTAGTCTTGTTGTTTCTCCTCTGTATGTGACTTCTTGTTTTTCATGAGCTGCTCTCAGGATTCTTTGTTTGTCTTTGGTTTTGGCGAGTGTGATTATGATATGCCTTGGTGATTTTCTTTTGGGGTCTCTCCTATATAGGGTTCGTTGAGCTTCTTGGATGGCCAGCTTTTCATCTTTCATGATATTGGGGGAGTTTTCTGTCGGCAGTTCTTCAATGATCCTCTCTGTGTTTTCTGTTTTCTCCCCCTGTTCTGGAATTCCAATCACTCAAAAATTTTTGCTTTTGATTGTATCCCACATAATTCTCAGGGTCTCTTCATTTTTCTTTGTTCTTTTTTCTGAGTTTTCCTGAAACAGAGTTGTATCCAAGTGTTTGTCTTCAATTCCACTGATCCTGTCTTCCACCTTTTCAAATCTGCTTCTCAGCCCTTCTATGACACCGTCCATTTCTGAAATCTTGTTGTTTATCTTTTGGATTTCTAATTGTTGTCTTTGTATAATTTCTAGTTGTGAATTTATTTTGGCATTTTGTTCCTACATTATTTTCCTGAATTCTTCCAATTTTTTGCCTGTATTTTCCATGAATTTGCCTATTTTTTCCTCATGTTTGTCAGCTTTTTGCCTCCGCTCTTGGAGAATTCTGAGTATTAGAGATTTGAATTCCCTATCAGGTAGTTCTAGTGCATTTTCTTCCACCTGAGCATCATCTGGTGTTTTATTTTGGACGCCTACTGGAACCATCCTGTCCTGTGTTTGTAAATGTTTTGATATTGTCTGCTGTCTTTGGGGCATTCAGTAGTTATTTTTCTCATTTATTGACTGTAGATTTGTTTGTTTCGTACCCCCCCCCCTTTTTTTTTTAATTTGACTATGTCTGAGCAGGTGGACTGTGTGTTCTTTGTTTTTTGCTCGTCTGTGGGCACAATACTTTTCGCCTCCTTCTCCAATTGGCAGGGTCGGTCACTCAGATATGGTACAGCAGGGCAGGTCTAGCTGAAGAGGAGTTATTGGGATGGATTGTTTGTGGCACTTACTGCAGCCACCAGAGCGGGTCGGTAATCACTGCAGGGAAGGTTCCAGTAGGCCGTGCCTGTGCTGCTTGGTGGTGTGATGTCAAGCGCACGGTGCAGGTAGGCAGTATGCAGCAGGGAGATTGTTATATGTAGAGCTAAGATGGATATGGGAGAGAGGAGAGAGGAGCAGGAGCCAAAAACATATGAACAAACAAAAAAGAATGCTAGGGGAGCTTGCCATTGGAGTGGAGAGATGAGAGATTATGAAATGGGGAAAAACAGAAAGGGGAAGAGAAAGAAAAGAAAGAATAAATAAAAATCAGAAAGGTTAAAGAACTGCAAAGTTCCCAGGGATCCCACCGGTACAGCTATGAGGTCTGGGGAAGTTGCTCTCAGGTGTTGCAGTACAGCCTGGCTAGAAGGCGTAGAGGTCTACAACGCCAGGTATTCAGGGAACAGAAAGAGAAGGAAGATATAGAGAGATGAGAAACTGAGCAATGAAGAAAGACAAAAAGGGAAAAAGAGGAAAAAGAAAACAAAACAAATTAAAAAAAAAAAAAAAGAACAAGAAAGGCCCCCCAAAGAAACAAAAAAGAAAAAACCAATGAAAAAAGAAATGTCCTCAGGGATCCCTATGCACATCTGTGCAAGCCGATGGGGAAGTCTTGTTGCCATGCAGCACCGCCTGGCCAGAAAGGGCTCCCAACTCAAGAAAAGGAAAAGAAAACAAACAAACAATTCAAAACAAACAAACGAACAAAAGCCCCGGGATCCCACCAGCACAGCAGCCCAGACCAGGAAGCAGCTCCAGACTCAAACGGAGCTCCACAGCCCCTCAGGAAGAAGCAAAGATGGTGCACGGAGCCAGGTATTGGAGAGAAAGGAGGGGGAGGTGGTGAGAGGTAAGGAAGAAATCAAAAGAAGCAGAAAAAAAAAGTAACTCTAGCAGCCACAAATAACACTCAGAGAGCCAGCTAGTGGGGGCTGGTGTTTCTCGGACAAGAGACTGTGTCCACAGGAAGCAGAGGGGGCTGAGTGTGGGTGAAGAAGGGTAGGGAGTGGGAAAGCGTATATCACAAATTACCGGAGCTCTGCAGCCCCTCAGGAAGAAGCAATGATGGCACACGGAGCCAGGTATTTGAGCCAAAGGAGGGGGAGGTGGTGAGAGGTAAGGAAGAAATCAAAAGAAGCAGAAAAAAGCAACACCAGCAGCCAACAAATGGCACTCAAAGAACCAGCCCGTTCAGGTGTGTGGAATCCAAGCAGCTGCTGCTTCCCGGTCAAGAGACTGTGGCCGCGGGAAGCAGAGGAGGCCGAGTGGGGGTGAAGAAGGGTGGGGAGTGGGAAAGCCTATATCGCAAATTACCAGTTGTTTTGTCTCCCGCTGGACACTCTGTGAGGCTGCTTTCTCGTACCCCCATTTGCTGGTCTCCAATAGGAGTCCAAGATGGCGGATCCACGCTGCGTTAGTTGGTAGGGGACCTCTGCATGAATCTCTCCTCACTCTCCGTTCTCTGTCAGTTTTCTCACTGCATTTGGTGCTTGGCTGAGTTCTTTATCTCTTCATTTGATGTTTTAGGGTTTCAGGATTGTTGTATTCTCTGTTCGGCTTAGTTTTTCAGATCTTTGCTGTGGAGGGACGACGGCGTGGTGGTTCTGCCTACAGCGGCATTTTGCCGGAACTCTGACCTCACATATTACTTTTATAATTGGGGAAAATGTTAGAAAAAAAAGGCAGAAACCCAGGAATGGTTTTTTTGGTTTGTTCTATGTGTGTCAGAAAGGGCTGACAACTATGTAAGTGTTGTTTATATTAGATAGAAACAGACCATTTGTTGAAACTTCTGGAGTTTAAAGCAATTTACAGAGCATTTCAACTTGAGTGATTTTGCATTTTTTAAAATAAAACTCTTGCCTCCCTGCCAAAGGCAAGGAGCACCATGGCCAGCGTTGTGGTCTGTCTCAGCCACTGTCCCCCAACCCGCCCTGTTCATTGTCACAGTGACCACTGCCCTCCCCTAGAGAGCCCCTCCCTCTACCCAACCCTCAAGGTCCATGCAGTCTTCCCCAGTTCTGTTCCACAATGACCCCTTTCCTGTCCTGAAGATCTGCATTTGCATCTCGCAATTTCTAAACACATTTTGGGCACATGATTCTCTTCACCGCAGAACTTCACACTGTAGTCTCTTGAGGGGGAATGTCTCATCTTAACAAGTAGACTGCAAGTTTCCAAGGGAATCAGCTGTGGTTGAGAACTTCTCTTTATGCCCCTCCATGGGCAGGCAGGTCGTTCCAACCAGTTGCCATTGAGTCGATTCCAACTCATGGAGACCCCATGTGTGTCAGAGTAGAACTGTGCTCCGTCGGGTTTTCAATGGCTGATTTTTAAGAAGTAGATTCCCAGGACTTTCTTCCTAGGCTGCTCTGAGTGGGCTCGAACCTTCATCCTTTAGATTAGCAGTCGAACACATTAACCATTTGCACCACCCAGGGACTCAGAGCAGGTTAGTGCTCAATATGTTCTTATTGGTTTGAATAGGTAAGAATCATTTCTGTCATGAAGTCTGATTTGCTGCACGTTCTGAGGAACACCTAGGAGCTCACACTCAAGTTCTCACCAGATCTTCTCCACTCCTGCCCTTTGTCTCTGGCTCTTCTGGGCTCAGACGGAAGGAGAATACCCAGCTTCAGAGTCGCCTACAGACACGTGGGTGTGGGTCCCTGTGGCCAGACAGGTCGCAGCGTTTGAATGTCTGTCAGCTCTGAGGATGTGATGCCTAGCATTCACATGGAGGGTCTTCTGGCCTGGAGAAGGAGGGGTTGAAGGCTCAAAGAATTTGAATTCTGTTCTTGGGGCTCTGTGAACGCATGTGAGGACCTCAGAGTTAACCGAAAGTTCACCTCTGCATCTTATTTTGGCCACACTAAGTAAATGTTACAGGTGGCCAGCAGTTTTTTCCCACATCCAGCTGTGGTTAAATGCAAAGCTCACACTCTTAGTAGGGCTCTGTAACAAAGTACCACAAACTTGGTGGCTTGAAACAACAGATGTGTATTTTCTCACAGCTCTGGAGGCCAGAGGTCTAAAATCAAGGCATTGGTAGGGCTGAGAAGGCTCTAGGAGAGAATCCTTCTTTGCCTCTTCCAGCTTCTGGTGGTTCCTAGGATTCCTTGGCTTGTGGCTGCTTCATTCCAATCTTTATGTCTGTCTTCACATGGCTGTCTCCTTTGAGACTATCTTCTTTTCTTATACAGATACTTGTCATTGGATTTAAGGTCTTGAGACTCTTAATTACAACTGCAAAGTCCCTTTTTTCAAATAAGGTCATTGTGATGATTAATTTTATGTGTCAACTTAGCTAGGCTATGTTTCCCAGTTGTTTGGCCAAACACTAGTTTAGGTGTTGTCATGGAGTAATTACATATGACTAAACTGGTTGGTTTTGGATAGAGCAGATTACTGCCCATAACGTAATCTAATCAGTCAGTTAGTTGAAAAGGGAGTCTCCCTAGGGTGTATTCTGCCCTCAGACTATAAACAGATATTTTGGCAGAAGTTTTGCTCACTCTTCACTTTGTACTTTTCCAGTCACCTGACCCATGGATCTTGGGATGCAGGCCTGCACAAATCTCCAGCCTGTCACCTGACCTATGGATTTTGGATTTTCTAGCCCATCCTCTCCTCTATTCCTGTGTGCCAATTCCCTGAAGTAAATATTCATCTACCAACCTATCTACCTACCTACCCACATACCTATCCACCCATCCACCCATCCATCCATCCATCCATCCATCCATCCGTCCTCCATCCATCCACCCAGCCACCCATCTATCCATCTATCTACCCATCTACCTACCTACCCACATACCTATCCATCCATCCATCCATCCATCCATCCATCCATCCATCCATCCGCCCACCCACCCACCTATCTACCTACCTACCTATCTATCATCTTGGGTTCTGTTTCACTAGAGAACCCTAAGACAATCACAGTCACATGTTCCAGGTGGACATATCTTTTTGGTGGTCACTGTTCAACCCACTACAATAAGTTTGCACTAACTGAGCACTTATCAAAAGGCATGAAGGTTGCAAGGAGGGAGCTTCAGCAGCCAGCAGTGCGATGAGGAGGGATGAACCAGAGGCTGCCTTCATTACCGGGAGGGCTTCCTTCCACGGAGAAGGGCCAGACAAGCAGGACCACCAAGATAGTATGACTCTGAAGGCTAAAACTTCTTCTAGACTATCATTTTCAGGTTTGCCATAACCAGCTACCCTGCCCACCTGGCTTCGCAGCTCCAAATCTGCTTTGGGGCTGGTTTGTTATGAGAATGTGGAAGCAGGAAGGAGGAGGTCATATCCAGAGGACATTTGGAAACCAAACAGGATCAGGAAAGAGGAACAAGATCATGAAGTCTGACCGGAAAAGGCAACAATGGGTTGGAAGAGAGAGGAGGCTGGGAAGCATCTTTTGGTTGCAGTGCTGGCCACTTATTGATGGGTCGGCTTTATTTTCATGTAAAGTGGTGATGGGTATGATTTCCATCAAAGGAAATCTGAGTTCTGGGGGCTTGAACTAGCCAGAGATGCTGCGAGGCTGAGCTCTGAGCATGGAATCCTGAACTGGGTGTCAGGAGGGAGAAGTGTCTTGCCCATACACATCTGGGCCTCATTTTCCTCATCTGTAAGATAGAGACTACAAGCGCTCAACTATAGGGTCACTTTGAGTTGGAATTGACTTGACGGCAACGGGTTTGGTTTTGGTTTGCTACTAGTCAAAAGGCTGGCTGTTCGAACCCACCCAGAAGTCCCTTGGAAGACAGGTCTGGGGACCTGCTTTTGAAAGGTCACAGCCTTGAAAACCTATGGAGCAGTTCTACTCTGGTCACGTGGAGTCTCCATGAGATGGAATAGACTTGCCGGTAACTACAACACGTACGGTTATTGTAGGGTTTAGATAGAGTAAACTGTGTGTAAATGGTCATTTACAAATATTCTGGCTAGTGAGGTTTTCTAAGAGGCTGGCATAATTCATATTAGTGGGGATAGAAAAAAAAAAAAAAAAAAACCCCACTTCCATCGAGTCGATTCCAACACATAGCGACCCTATAGGACACGGTAGAACTGTCGCATAGAATTTCCAAGGAGCGGCTGGTAGATTTGAATTGTTGACCAAAAGGTTAGCAGCCGAGCACTTAACCACTGTGCCACCAGGGCTCCCAAGTGGGGATATAAAAAAAAACAAACAAACAAACAAAAAAAAACCAAACGTGTTGTTGTCAATTCTGACTCATGCTCTAAGGTCCCAATAGGGAGCCCTGGTGGTACAGTAGTTAAAGCACTCAGCCGCTAACCAAAAGGTCAGCGGCTTGAACCCACCAGCCACTCCATGGGAGAAAGATGTGGCAGTCTGCTTCCGTAAAGATTACAGCCTTGGAAACCCTGTGGGGCAGTTCTACTCTGTCCTATAGGGCTGCTATGAGGTGGAATTCAACTGGACGGCAGTGGGTTTAAGGTCTCAATACCCAGGCCACATTCCAGGGCCTGGACCAGAGGTTTCAAAGTGTAGTACCAGGACGATTAGCATGAGCATCACCTGAGAACTTGTTGGAAATTCAGATTCTCAGGTCCCATTCAGATCTGCTGAATCTGCAACTATGGGGGTAGGGCCCAGCTTCTGTACTTTAACGAGCCTACCAGGTGATTCTGTCACACATTCAAGTTTTAAAACCACTGGCTAAGATTAATTTAGTCAGAGTCTCTGGGAGTGGGACTCAGGTATATATATATATATATTCAATTCTATTGTGCTTTAGGTGGAAGTTTACAGTGCAATTTAGTTTCTCATTCAAAAATTTATACACAAATTGTTCTGTGACATTGGTTGCAATCCCCACAATGTGTCAGCACTCTTCCCCTTTCCATCCTGAGTTCCCCGTCTCCATTCATCCAGTTTTCCTGTCCCTCTCTGCCTTCTAATCTTTGCTTTTGGGCAAGTGTTGCCCATTTAGTCTTGTATACTTGATTGAACTAAGAAGCACGTTCCTTATGTGTGTTATTGTCTAATCTTTGGCTGAAAGGTGGACTTTGGGAGTGGCTTCAGTTCTGAGTTAGCAGGGTGTCCAGAGGCCATAGTCTTGGGAGTTCCTGCAGTCTCTGTCAGACCGGTAAGTCTGGTCTTTCTTTTGTGAATTTGAATTTGGTTCTACATTTTTCTCCCGCTCTATCCAAGACCCTCTATCATGATCCCTGTCAGAGTGGTCGGTGGTGGCAGCCAGGTACCATCTAGTTCTTCTGGGTTCAGGCTGGTGGAGGCTGTGGTTCATGCGGTTCATTAGTCCTTTGGACAAATATTTTCCTTGTGTCTTTGGTTTTCTTCATTCTCCTTTGCTCTGGACAGGATGGGACCAATAGATGTATCTTTAATGCCACTCGTAAGCTTTTAAGACCCCAGATGCTACTCAACCAAAATAGGATGTGGGACATTTTCTTTATGAACTATGTTATGCCAATTGACCTAGGTGTCCTCCCAGACTATGGTCCCCAGCCCTCAGGCCCAGTAACTCCATTCCTCATGCGTTTGGATGCGTCTAGGAAGCTTCTATGACTTTGCCTTGGTCAAGTTGTGCTGCCTTCCCCTATACTGTGTGGTCTTACCCTTCACCAAAGTTAAGTTGTCTACTATTCAGTGATTTTCCTGCCCCACCCCTCCCCTCCCTTGTAACCATCAAAGATTGTTTTTTTTCTGTGTGTAAATCTTTTCTTGGTTTTTTTCTAATAGTGGCCTCATACAGTATTTGTTCTTTTGTGATTGACTTATTTCACTCAGCATAATGCCCTCCAATTCAGCCATGTTGTGAGATGCTTTGTGGATTCATCATTGTTCTTCATTGTTGCATAGTATTCCATTGTGTGTATGTACCATAATTCGTTTATCCATTCATCTGTTGATAGGCACTTAGGTTGTTTCCATCTTTTCGCTATTGTGAATAATGCTGCAAGGAAGACAGGTGTGCATATGTCTGTTTGTGTGACAGCTCTTATTTCTCTAGGATTGCTGGGTCGAGTATTGTATTTCTATTTTTAGCTTTTTAAGGAAGCACCATATCATTTTCCATAGTGGTTGTACCATTTTACCTTCCCACCAGCAATGCGTAAGAGTTCCAATAGCCTCGCAGCTTCTCCAGCACTTGTTATTTTCTGTTTTTTTGATTAGTGCCAGTAATGTTGGCATGAGATGGGATCTTATTGCAGTTTTGACTTGCATTTCTCTAATGGCTACTGATCTGAGCATTCCCTTGTGTGTCTGTTAGCTGCTTGAATGTCTTCTTTGGTGAAGTGTCTGTTCATATCCTTTGCCATTTTTTAATTGGATTATTTGTCTTTTTTGTTGTTGAGGTGTTAAAGTATTCTATGGATTTTAGAGATTAGATCCTTGTTGGATATGTCATAGGCAAAAATTTTTTCCCAGTCTGTAGGTTCTTTTTACTCTTCTGGTGAAGCCTTTTGATGAGCGTAAGTGTTTAATTTTTAGGAGTTCCCAGTTATCTAGTTTATCTTCTGGTGTTTGCACATTGTTACTTATGGTTTGTATTGTATTTATGCCATTATTAGGGCACCTAGCGTTATCCCTATTTTTTCTCCCTTGAGTCTTTATCATTTTAGGTTTTATGTTTAGGTCTTTGATCCATTTTGAGTTAGTTTTTGCATATGGTGTGAGGTATGGGTCCTGTTTTATTTTTTTTGTGGATGGACATTCAGTTTTGACAGCACCATTTGTTAAAAAGATTGTCTTTTCCTTCAGGTATGTTTTTTGTTTTTTAATTGTATTGTGGTAAAATATACATGACAATAAGTTTCCCATTTTAACCATTTCTGAGTGTACAGTTCAGTCTCATAAATTATATTCACCATGCTGTGCTACCATCACCACTACCCATTTCCAAAAGTTGTACATCACCCCAAACAGAAACTCAGCCCCCCTTCAACATTAACTCCCGTTCCCTCCTCCCCCGAGCCCCTGGCAACCTCTAATAAACTTTAGTCTCTATGCAGGCATAGACGTTTTTTTAAAAGCTTCTCACATGGTTCCAAAGGGCAGCTGAGACCCACGTAGTCCTTCGTAGAGCCTTTCAGCGAGTCCTGGGGTTTGCAAATGGCAGGGCTGAAGCTGAGCTGGAGCTTCAGGGCTGGGACTGGGGAGCTAAATTTCTTGGCACTAAGTGGAAGGATTTTGGAGGAGTCACTGGGGAGCAGAGAGAGGGGAGGAGGAAGGGGGCCAATGAGTCGGTGGGAGTCTGAAACCCAGGTGGTAGAAATGCTAAAGGGGCTTTTCAAAGATAGATTTGAATTTTCTCCTGAATGTGGTATGTGACCTCCTGTTGTTACCCCACATCTTCAGCCTAAGTCTGCAGCACCAAGAGATGGGCTGACTGCTCTGGGTCTTATGGAGACTAAGGACTGAGCCTAATGCCTGAGTAGCACTGGGGGATGGGAGCGAATAGCACCCAGCGTGCGCCTGGCCCTGGTTATGCTCTGGGACTGCTGCTGTGGCTGAGGAACTGAGTCAGACCGCAAAAAAAGCCCAGTTGCCGAGAAGTGGACTCCTACACATGGTGACTCCATGTGTGTCAGAGCAGCACTGTGCTCTACGGGGTTTCCAATGGCTGATTTTTCAGAAGGCTTTTCTTCCAAGGCACCTCTGGGTGGATTCGAGCCTCCAACTTTTCGGTTAGCTGCCGAGCATGTGTGTTAACACTTTGGTCCACCCAGGAACTCCAGTCAGATGGCAGGAGTCTCCAGATCACTTTGGATGGATTTCAAGGGTTATTGAAATAGGGAAGGAAGGAACGCAGGACCTTAGCGAAGTTCTGCATTATTATTATTATTATTTTTACTTTGGATAGGCGGAAGGGCTTCTGCTTCAGCTGCCCCGGGAGGAACAGGAGTGAGACAGAGGAGAGGTGAGGGCAGGATGAGAGGGGGCAGTGAGAGTGGCCTTGAGATCACGGAGCTGTGCACAGACTCACACGCCCGGTAGTGGCGCTGTTCGGTTACTCCCCAGCCCTGCTGTCTCCTCTCAGCCCTTGCAGGCTCTTTGAGTTGTTTGGGTGTGAGATCCGGTGTGGTCCCGGAAGGAAAGGAGAGCACAGGAAGCGAGATGCTGATACCCGCTCCTACATTCCTCCCTTGCAGGTTGGTCAAAACCTTTCTTCAAAGATAAATTTGAATTTTCTCCTGAATGAGTTGGCTCTGTGACCTCCTCCTGTTACCCCGCGTCGCGTCTTCAGCCTATCTGCAGCACCAAGAGATGGGCTGAGTGCACGGGGTCTCACGGAGACCAAGGACAAGGGGCTGAGTCTGATGCCTAGCTGGCATGGAGTGCATGGAAGGGAAAAGCACTTAGCAAGCACCTGTGCAGCAAAGAGCAAGTTGAGGCAGCTCTTCTTCCTGCCGTGCCCTTGCTCTCAAAGAGTCAGCAGGCACACAGGATCGGGGAGAGGTGGGGGAAGCGACACCCCCAGGATCAGTGGTTTCTGGGACTGCTGTCTCCGAAGGCTCAGGCGACTGGATATCCCTTTAGCTTGCCAGAATCTGGCCGGATTACAGAGATCAATCAACCTGACCCCTAGCTCCCCCAGTGCAGTTTATGGGCTTGCCACAACATGCTTGGCTGTCAGAAATCTGATAATCTGACAAATATCAGAACACATGCTACTCAAACCTGAACCAGATTTAAACACTCGCCATCAGGGTTCTCATCAGTGCTTCCACCAGAGACGTGATGGTTTCTCATCTTGATACTCTGCCTCCCACCCTCGAGAGCTGAGGTAAGGTGATGAGATCAGCTGTCCCTGTTCCACCTGCCAAAAGGAAGGCGATGTGGCCTCAGAGGAAGATATGAGGGTGGAAAAAAACTCACCAGGACCTCCCACTGTTTCTCCTACAAGGTGCTCCATCTTGAGGTGAATTCAGACAGTGATGCCGATTCTGCTGGTGGCAGTGGCTCTACCACTAACTGAACACTTTTGATTTTCCAGGCTGTGGTGGCACAGTGGTAGGAGCTTGGCTGCTAACCAAAAGGTCAGCAGTTCAAATCCACCAGCCACTCTTTGGAAACCCTATAAGGCAATTCCACTCTGTCCTATAGGGTCTGACTATGAATTGGAATCCAGTCAACGGCAATGGGGTGGCGGGGGTGGGGTTGGTTTAAAAGGGTGCTCAGCCATTCACATGAATTATCTTTTTGCATTTTTCATGATAATTTCACATAGGTACTATTATTATCTCCACTCACCAGATAAAGAAACTGAGCCGCTGAGGTCACACGTTCATGGTGTATGCAAGCACCGGACTTCAACTTAGTCACAACTAAGTGGTGGGAGCAAGACCCACGCTCATGAAAATGTCAGTGTGACCCATGAGTCCTCACATCTTCCCCAGGGTTCCAGGTAACTAATCTTATGACATTCATCATCTGGGACATTTATCGTTCTAAGCATGCGTGTTAGTTTTCCAGGTGTACCGTAGCAAATTACCATACACTTGTGGCTTATGTCAATGGGAATGTATTCACTCACAGTCCTGGAGCTTAGAAGTCTGAAATCAAGGCCTCAGCAGGGCCATGCTCCCTCTGAAGGCTCTACGAGATAACCCTTCTCTGTTTCTTCCAGCTTCTGGTGGTTCCAAGCATTCCTTGGCTTGTAGACACATCTCTCTAATCTCCTCCGTCTTCACATCACCATCTCTTCCCTGTGTTTCTTGTCTTAAATCTCCCCTGCCTTTCTCTTAAAAGGGCACCAGTCATGGGTTTAGGGTTCATCCTAATCCAGGATGATCTCTCCGGGAGATCCTTAACTTAATTACATCTGCAAAGACCTTTTTTCCAAATAAGATCAGAATTCATAGGTACCCCGGGTTAGGACCTGGACATATCTTTGGGGAGGCCACCATTCAACCCACTATGGCATGCCTTTAAATAGCGCTTCTCAAACTTTACTGTGTGCATAAATCACCTGAGGATTCAGCAGATCGGGGCTGGGGCTTGAGATTTCTGCATCTCTAACAATCTCCCAGGTGATGCTGCTGCTGCTGGTCCACGGACCACACTTTGAGTAGTAAGGTTTCAGACGATACAAAATTCAGAGCAGGTGTGGCTTGTTTCCTTACTTGCTCTATTATCCCATTAAATCACTGCTTCTCAACTTTGGCTGCACACTAGAATCATTTGGGGAAGTTAAAAAAATATTGATGACTGGGTCCCAGCTCCAGAGATTTTTGACTTAATTGGTCTGTGGTGTGGCCTGGGCATTGGAATTTAGAAAAGGTCCCCAGTGATTCTGATGGGCAGCCAATTTTGAGAACCATAGCATGAAAGAGAGGAAGATTAAAGAGACATTTTGTATTTTTTCCCATACAAAAACTTATACATACATTGTTATGTGATTCTAATTGCTCTCCCCATACTGTGACAGCACACTCCTCGTTTCTACCCCTGATTCCCCATGTCCATTCAACCAACTCCTAACCCTCTCTGCCTTTCCATCTAACCTCCAGACAGAAGCTGCCCATTTAGTCTCTTCTATCTACTTGAGCTAAGAGGCACACCCCTCACAAGTATCACTTTATGTCCCACCATCCAGTCCAATCCCTGTCTGAAGAGTTGGCCTCAGAAATTGTTTCACTTCTGGGCTGATAGAGAATCCAGGGGCCACACTTTCTGGGGTTCCTCCAGTCTCAGTTGGACCATTAAGTCTGGTATTCTTACTAGAATTTGAGTTCTGCACCCCATCTTTCTCCTCCTCCATCCAGGACTCTCTGTTGTGTTCCCTGTCAGGGCGGTCATTGGTGGTAGCCAGGCACCATCTAGTTCTTCAGGCTGATGAAGTCTCTGGTTTATGTGGCCCTTTCTGTCTCTTGGGCTAATACTTTCTTTGTATCTTGGGTGTTCTTCATTCTCCTTTACTCCAGGTGGTTGGGACCAATTGATTTATCTTAGATGGCTGCTTGCAAGCTTTTAAGACCCTAGACACCACTCACCAAAGTAGGATACGGAACATTTTTAAAGAGACATTTTAAAGGTGAAATCAGGAGGGAAAGCCTGCCTGTGTTTTTTAGGGAAAATAAAGTGAGGGAAGATGTCAAGGTTCAAAGTATATGAGAACGTGGACGGCAATATCAATGATTGGTGGGGAACTGGGTTTGGGGAGAATGTAAGTGAGCTTGATTTTGGTGAAAGGTGGGGGGAAGTTTAAAATCAATGAAGATAGCAAGATGGTATAGGTATGGTGAGGTTTCCTTCAGTCACCTTAAACATTTATCATATCAACCCAAATAAGCAAAGTTAGTGAGTGGAACACACGCTTATTTGGAAAATTATTTCTCAATTAAAATGCTCTGTTTTGTTTGCAGATTATGGCAACCTGACCCAAGAATGGGATTGGCATCGAGTAACTGAAACCAGTCAATCATTTGTGAAAAATCATATGCTCGTTATGGTGGCATGGCGCCCAACTTGCTGGAGGTATGTGACCCAGAGGTGGATGATGACCATGCTGATCACTATCTCTAAAACTCTTCACGTATCTGCCCTAATATCTCTGTGAATGATGAGGATGTGCTCAAAGACATACTTTACTCTCAGAAACTCAATTACTGGAAAGAACTTAAGAGCTGTTATGGGCCACAACTCATGTGTGCCAGAAACGTAGTTTATTTCTTAATAAATTTCTAACAATGTCTAAATTTCTATTGTTTACTTCATTTGGTTATAACTCAACCAAATTTCCATTTCAAGCTTTTGTTCCTTCTCATGGCAAAAAACAGGGTCAATTCTGGCTAAAGTCAGTCATCTCAGCTGTAAACCTATTCCGATGTTTCCCCTCTCCTTTCTTTTCCCTGGGGGCATCTAAGTTGGTGGGCACTTACACTGCATCATAGCACTGTTTTCTGGAATGTCCATGCTGCCCACTGACTCCCAGCAGAAAGGTTTCTGGCTTTCTCTGACCCCGATGCCCCTGCCACCATCTGGTCAGCCATTTCCATGCCACACTGCACAGGAAACGCATATGTGGCTGCCACCCCCAGGCCTTTACACAGGAACTGAGGCACATGCTTTTCTTTCTTCTTGGATCCCTTAGTTTAACAGGGGTGTTATAATTCCCCCCTCACCCCTTTGAACTGTTGCTGGGAGAGAATGTTTCAGATCCCGGGTCCCTTCTTGGAGATCCTTGCCAACAGCTAACTGTCTTGCCCACCCATTTCTGAACACGTTTCATTCCTCCTTCCAGATACTCTCCACTGAGTCCCATCCCATCCCATCTCTGGCCCCTCCCCAGCTCTAAGCACCCACACTACCTCCAAGTCCCACTGCAAAGTGAGGCTAAAAAGGTTTAAAACATTAATTGGTCAAAAAAAAAAAAATTGAACTTTAAGGGTTCGTTTCTCAGGCCCTGTCAAAACATCCCATGTCAAAATGGAAGCATCAGAGTGGATACTTCCAAGTGTCTCCCAAGTCTACATTTGTGAGCTGAGCACACAGGAAGCCACGAAGGTCAAGGAGAGCTCTGTAGGTCAGGCTCTGTGATGAGATCCCCAGTTCCCATTCCTTGGAGGGATGTGAGTGGAGAATGGGTGCCCAACCAGCAGAGGTGTCCAGGGGGATTCTACCACTGGGTGGAGGGTTGCATGATGTCCTCTAAGAATTTTCATCACTTGACATTTTAAAGGGGAAGAACAGAGAGTTTCATAAGTCAAGTTTGTAGATACCCAAATGTTCCTACGGGTTCTTGGCTTTCTCCAGAAACCACGTTTCCATTGAGAGTCACCCGTTCCTGGGCATTGCTACACATCACAAGTTAGCCACCTGTCTAGCTTTCACTACAGTTTTCTTATTTCACAGGTGACTGCGTAAGAGACCAGGAAACTCCACTGGCATATGATGGTTGGAAGACAGCCAGCTCAGGGACAGCTGAGCCACTCTAGGCCATACGGACCCACGGTGCAAAGTTCAGAGTCTCTCCTCAGGCAGTATGACTCCCTCACCACAGGGATACCTCGGCTCTTCTCTAATTGTTGAAAACCCGAAAGTTACACTTTCTAATGCCAGAGGTCTACTTCTCCTTCCAAAGCGCCAATTCCTTGATTACAAGAAGCCCTGACACATGCTCTGTTGCCTCTATTTGCTCCTGCAAGTGGACAGGCATCAGGTGGTGGCCCAATCCCAGGGGAGTGAGAAGCCCCCTCTGTGTGTGTGTTCGCTAATACCTGATACTATTCCCTTTGCACATAAGGCGTAAAATGCTAGAAGCTGATTGAGGTAGGACATTGCCAGGAATTCAGTTCCGGCAAACCCTCATCATGTCTATCCCCAAGTGTAAAGGGTGGCTCTCAGGACCCTTCCTGTTTTTAGGGAGGAGGTTCAGAGAGATGGAAGAGGGCATGTGCAAATGGGCAGGCTGGGGACGCCCTTCCTTTCCAACAACTTACAATTTTCTCTCTCGGCCAATACTCATCTTCAACATTCATTTCTTCATCAATTCATACATTCCTTAGGTATTTATACCAGGCACTGGGGATACAATGGAAATAAGGTAGACGTGGCCTCTAACCTCACGGATCATGTAGGCCAGCAGGGGACATATACCTCTGTCTTAGTTATCTAGTGCTGCTATGACAGAAATACTACAAGTGGGTAGCTTTAACAAGGAGAAATTTATTTTCTCACATTTTAGAAGGCTAAAAGTCTGAATTCAGGTCTCTAGCTCTAGAGGAAGGCTTTCTCTCTCTGTTGGCTAGAGGAAGGCCCTTGTCTCTTCAGCTTCTATTCCTTGGTCCTTGGTGATCTTCATATGGCATGGCATCTATTTTCTCTCATCTCTGCTTCTTTTGACTGCTTGTTTGATCTCTTTTATATCTCAAAATACACACTCATTAACATGAAAAAGTAAACCCATTCTCAAATGAGGTAATAACCACAGGTATAGAGGTTAGGATTTACAACACATATTTTTGGGGGACACAATTCAATCCATAACACAACCACAGTCAGACAATTAGAACGCAACATGTTACATATTTTAAGTGTTAAGTGGAGATTGACTGACTATGGGAGAAGAGGTTATGGAACTGTCTGCAAGGACTCCCAGGTTTTGGGTCAGACAAGTAGATTGATGGTGGTGTCATTTCCTGAGATAGGAAATGCAGGGTAAGATGTAGTTTGGGAGTGGAAGAAGGTGGGTCTCGATGCCTCTGGGACAGGCACATGGAGGTGTCAGGTATGAAGCAAGACCACTGGTGTTGGAAGCCTAAAAGAGGGATTTAGGGTGAGCGGACAGATTTGGGAGGCACGAGATGGACAATATTGCCCAAGGAGAGTTAAGAAATGTCAACATTTAAAGGCAGGGAAGCAGGTGAGAAACTCAGGCGAGACCAAGAAGTAGCAGAAAAACCAGGATAATGTGATGTGGCAAAGGACCAGGAAGAAGAGTGTTTGAGGAAGGAGAGAGTGACTAGCAGTCTAAAAAGGGGCCATTGCATTTAGCAAAGAATTGGTCAGTGGGGACAGATGCCAGATGTTAGAGGGTGGAGGAGAGAAAGGCAGCTGAGGAAGTGGAGACACAAGTGTACGGACTTGTTTCAAGAAATTGTTCTTTAAGGAGGAATCAAAGGGGAGAATAGGTTGCTTTTTTTTTTTTTAAACTAGAGAAATTGATATTGTTTAAATACTGAAGGGAAGGAGTCAGTAAAGAAAGAGAAGTTGAAGACACAAAAGAGGAAGGAGGAAGACGATGAAGAGAAGTCTTTAGTGAGGCACTAAATGTGCTGGGAGGAGTGACCTTTGTCATCCACCGGGACTTTTTTTCCAATTTTGTAGAAACACTTCCTAACTAAGGTTAGCCAGTGCTGTTAAACAATTTAAAAATATTTTAAGATTTTTATTATTAATTTTCAAAATAAGATTTTTTTTTCCTCCCGGCTTTAAAGAAGAGCAATTTAATATTTCATAGTTTTGGAGGCTAGAAGACCAGATCAGGGCATTGGCTTTAGGGGGAAGGTTCTTCCTTATCAGTAGCCCCTTGACATTCCTTGGCTCTTAGAGGGAAAATAGGATGAATTATTAATTAATGTTATTAATAACTTTAAGAATATGCCCTGGGTGTGGTGTTTCACATTGTTCCTGGGTGGTGCAAATGGTTAAGCGTTTGGCTGCTAACTGAAAGGTTGGTGGTTCCGGTCCACCCAGAGGAGGTTTGGAAGAAAAGACTGGAGATCTCTTCTGAAATATCAGCCATTGAAAACCCTATGGAAGGATATTCCATGTTCATGGATTGGAAGACTAAATACTGTTAAGATGTCAATACTACACAAAGTGATCTATGATTCAACACATTTCTGATCAAACTTCCAACAACCTTCTTTATGGAAATGGACAAACCAATCCTCAACTTTATATGGAATGGCAAGAGGCTCCAAGTAGCTAAAGCAATGCTGAAAGAGAAGAACAAAGTAGGAGGACTCATGCTTCCTGGTTATAAAATGTACTATACAGCTACAGTAAACAAAACAGCCTGGTACTGGTATAAAAATAGACACATAGACCAATGGAATAGAATTGAGAGTCCAGAAATAAACCCACATATCTATGGTCAACTGATTTTTGACAAGGGTGCTAAGTCTATTTGATGGGGGAAAGAAGAGTCTCTTCAATAAATGGTGCTGGGAAAACTGGATCTACACATGCAGAAAAATGAAACAGGATCATTGCCTCACATGATATACAAAAACAAATTCAAAATGGATTAAGAATCTAAATGTGCAAACTACCACCATAAAATTCTTAGAAGAAAATGCAGGGGCAATGCTGTCAGGCCTAGTTTTCAAAAATGGATTATCTAATATAAAATAAAAGCACAAACAGCAAAAGATAAAATAGATAAATGGGACCTCATAAAAATTAAATAATTTTGTTCATCAAAAGGTTTTACCAAAAAAAGTGAAAAGACAAGCTACTGACTGGGAGAGTATCTTTGGAAACCATATATCCGATGAAACTCTAATAACCAAAATATATATAAAACTTCAACAATTTAACAACAAAAAGACAAATAACCCAATCATAAAGTGGGCAAAGGACTTAAATAGACATTTCACCAAAGAGGACATTCAAATGTCCACCAAACACATGAAAAGATGCTCAACGTCATTAGCCATCAGAGAGATACAAATCAAAACCACAATGAGATACCATTTCACTCCCACTAGGATGGCAAAGATAAAAGAAAAAAACCAGAAAATAACAAATGTTGGCAAGGATGTTGGGAAATTGTAACCCTTATCCATTGCTGGTGGGAATGCAAAATGGTACAGCCATTGTGGAAAACAGTGTGGTGGTTCCTCTAAAAACCAAAAACAGAACTACCATATGACCCAGTAATTTCACTCCTAGATACAGGTAGTCCCTGACTTATGATGTATTCAAGTTACCACAAACCACACTTATGACCATCAGTGTATCTAGAACATTGCGTCTTCCTGGGAGGAAGTTATGGGAAAATGCATGTGGGGGATATGGAAAAAATTACTGAGTTATGTGACCACTGTCCAAGCATTTGATCAGGATAATATGATGGAAGAGATCACTGGAAAAATCTTCTGTATGGCAAGAACCCTGAATTTAGAACTTGGTATCACTGATGTGGAACAGTGCAAGATCACGAAGAAGAATTGACAGATCAGGTCTTAATGGATTTAGAAGAGGAAAGAAATGCTGAAGAAGAAAGACATAAGGAGGAAAAGGAAGGAGAGACGTTTTCAAAAAATTTTACAGTGAAAGGATTATCTGGAGTTTTTTCTAAACTAAATCAGGGGCTTCAGGCTCAAACACTAACTGTTTTGCTAAAGTTGATCGGTAGATCAGGAAGCAGTGAGATGTTACTGTGAAATATATGAAGAAATAAAGAAAAGGACCATACAGACAAAGCTCACTAATTTTCTGACTAGAAATTTCATCCCCATCAGGGATAATCCAGATGATCCAGAACCTTCCACAAATGGAGTTATTAACACAACTGACAAAATGCCAAAGTTATCCAACTCTTCTTCATTGTCAGAGTAAATTTTTATAATTTGTGTTTTTTATGTATGTATGTATTCAAATATATCTGTATGTTTATATGTAATGTTTCCAATACCCAAAGAAATGAAGATCAGATTTATAAAGATACTGATTACAAAAGACAATGATAATGAAAATTAAAAAAAAAAAACTGACTTGTGACAGAGTTGTCAAAACAGAACTGTCATAAGTCAGCAACTACCTGTATATACCTAAAATATTTGTAAGCAGAGACTCAAACTAACAGACACTTGTACACCAATGTTCATTGCAGCACTATTCACAATACCTAAAATGTGGAAACAATCTAAATGCCTATCAATGGATAGATGGATAAAAAATTGTGGTACATACATACAATGGAATACTACTCAGCCAGTAAGAAAAATGAAGTCTTGATACACGCAACAATATGGAGTTTGAAGACATTACGCTGCGTGAAATAAGTCAATCACAAAAGGACAAATTATCATATGACCTCACATATAAAAAGACAAGATAAGGCAAATGTATAGAGACCAAAGTTTCTTAGTGGTTACTGGGGGTGGGACGGAGGGGGGCAGGAGGGCTATTGCTTATGGAGTACGGAGTTTTGGTTTATAGTGACAGAAAAATTGCATTGATCAAGGGTAGGGTTATATAGCCAAATAATGTACTTGCTGTCAATAAATTGTACACCTGTGAAAAGTTGAACTGGCAAAAGTTGTGTGATAGATATACTGACAGCGATGACAAAAAAGGAAAGAAAAAAAAGAGTAGCTGCTGAAGCTGCTTTCATACAACCAAACACCTCATGGGATTTGGTTCCTTGGTTCAGAGGTTTAGGGTCATAGTTTCACGGGACATCCCAGTTAATTGACCTAATAATGTGTTTGATGCTTCTGCTCTACTTCCTAGTTCGTTTTGTAGTGCCTGGGTGTCTTAAAAGCTTGCTAGCAGCCATCCGAAGTAAATCTTGCAAGGATGGCGAGACTTCGTCTCACATACTTTGGACATGTTATCAGGAGGGACCAGTCCCTGAAGAATGACATCATCCTTGGTAGAGGAGAGGGTCAGCAAAAAAGAGGAAGACCCTCAGTGAGACGGACTGACACAGTGGCTGCAACAATGGGATCAAGCATAGCAATGATTGTGGGGATGGTGCAGGACCGGGCAGAGTTCTGTTCTGTTGTACATAGAGTCGCTAGGAGTCGGAACTGACTTGATGACACTTAACAACAACAACAACAACAACAGCTATCCAAGGCACAACAATTCATCTGTATTCACCTGAAGCAACAGAAGAAGAAGGAGAGTCAGGAATAGGAGGATGAAATGGAATGTATGGCTAATTGCCTCCATGAACAACTGCCTCCTTTGCCATGAGACCAGAACTGGATGGTGCCCAGCTACTATTACTGACCAGTTTGATCAATGATTCTATAGAAGAATCCTGATCAAAAAGGGAGAAATTCAGAACAGAATTTCAAATTCTCATGGACTCCAGACTTTCTGGAGCCACAGAAGCTGAATGAACCCCCAAAACTATTGCCCTGAGATAATCTTTAAACTTTTAATCTTAAACCAGAAATATCATCTGAAGTCTTCGTAAAACAAACACTGTGTTAGCTTAACTAATAAAAAATGTCTGCCTTGAGTATTATGCTTTTTTAAGCTCTATCTATATAGGATCAAATTGACAACAGCAACTCGAAAGACTAGATAGGAACCTTGAGGGGCAGTGAGTTTATGTTAATGGGGGAGGGACAACTCAGAAAAGCAGGGTGAGAATGGTTGCACAACTCAAAGACTGTAATCAATGTCACTGAATTGTACATGTAGGAACTTGAATTGGTGTATATTTTTGCTGTGTATATTCGCAACAACAACAACATGAAATAAATTATTAAAAAAGGAAAATAAAAGAAAATCCTACTGAGCATAGTTCTACTCTGTCACATATGGGGTTGCCATGAGTCGGAATCCACTCATCGGCAACTGGTTTTGTTTATGGTGTTAAACATTTTAGGAAGCAGGCCCATGCTCCTGATTTCACTTGACCCCCATAGCACAGTCCTCCAAGGTGGGCAGAACTGGGCAGGAAGTCCTGTCATTTTACTTGAATACCACTGACGTAGTTCAGTGACGCTAATGATAAAGGCCCCTTACCAGCACGGAGTCCTGAGCACTCTCTCACCCACTTAGCTGCCTCCCCAGAGTATTCATTGGCCGAGTTATAACTGGGCTGGCACATGATGGAGATTTAGTTACCTGCGTCCTTGGCTACTCCAGCCCTCACTCATCATTTTACAGGGTTTTAGGCCATTTTGTCATCAGTAGTGTCCTTTCTTCCACCCCTACAGTTTTTTTTCCTCTTTCATAAAATAAATAATTTATTATGCTATTATATTATTATTGCTATTATTTTTCTAAGATGAACACCTTGTAACCACCCCCAGCTCAAAAATCAGAACTTAGCCAGCCGGCCTAGAAGCCCGTTCATGTGCCTCACTCAGAACCCCTCCCTGCAAAAGTGAGCACTTTTCTGACTTCTATAGTAATCACTTCCTTGTGTAGGATGTGTGTTTAATAGTTTATCACCCATCGCTAATTGGGTGCATCCTAGACACTATAGTTTAGTCTTACCTTAAAAACAAATGTCTCAATGTATTCTTAATCTCTTTATCCTATTTAAGGAAAATAAATGGATCCTGTTCTCTTTTTTCAAACTTCACTCCTTCTACCACCTGTTGAAAGAAGCATAAACCCAAAGTAAATATTATTATTCTCATTTGTTTTCTTGGGTACCTCCGAGAGCTAAAAAGGCATTACATCTGAAATGTGGGGGGTTATGGTGGAGAGTGAGCCTGTAGCCCTGCCTCCCAGATGGTCACGTAACACCTGGATGTAGGGCTAAGGGGCAGGAGGGTTTTCCAGAATGTTCCATGCCCATGGTGCCACATATAGACCATAGATTTCTTTCATTTTTCTCCCTAGGTAAAGTTGATTACCCAAATTTATTGAGCAGCTTTCATGCAGAGCCCTATCCTAGGACCTAAGATTATTTTTTACAGTTTGCTTATCTGCACTTCTCTGTTAAGATCTTCTGCAGTAGTCTGTTAAACTTATCTTTTGTTTTACCCATCTACTCATCTTTTATATCCACAGATAGTTCTGGTACATGAATGGGGGTGTCACC
Organism: Dugong dugon; assembly: GCA_030035585.1. NCBI lineage: Eukaryota > Metazoa > Chordata > Mammalia > Sirenia > Dugongidae > Dugong > Dugong dugon. The sequence goes on from CM057479.1 coordinate 15,843,890, forward strand.
GAGAAGACTAACTGTAACCATAGTCCTTTCCGTAGACTCTCTGATATGCACTTACTTGTGCAGAGCTTATGAACCAGGCAACTCAGAGAGAGGTAAGAGGCCCCTAGGTGGTGCAAATAGTTCAGTGGTAAGCTACTAACCAAAAGGTTGGTGGTGGCCATCTAAGATACAACAATTGGTCTCTTCCCATCCAGAGCAAAGAAGACTGAAGAAAACCAAAGACTCAAGGAAAAAATTAGTCCAAAGGACTAATGGACCACATGAACTACGGCCTCCACTAGCCAGAGACCAGAAAACTAGACGGTGCCTGGCTACCACTACCAACTGCTTTGACTGGGATCACAATAGTAGGTCATGGGCAGAGTGGGAGAGAAATACAGAACAAAATTCAAACTCATAAATAAGACCAGACTGGTCTGATAGAGACTAGTGGAACCCATGGCCCTTAGACACCGTTCAAACTTGGAACTGAAATCACTCCCGGAGACCACATTATAGCCATACAATAGACGGGCCTATAAATTGAACAGTGACACCAGCGAGGAATGTACACCTCAGAACAGTCAACTATATGGGACCTAAAGGGCAGCATTTTCCCAAAAGCAAAGTTCAGACGGACTATAGGGGAAGGAAAGCTGGGTGAATGGACACGGGGAACCCAGGGAGGAAGAGGAGAGACTGCTGACACATTCAGAGGTTTGCAACCAATGTCACAAAACAAGCAGTTATAAATCGTTGAATGAGAAACTAATTTGCTCTGTAAACTTTCACCCAGGCAATAATAAAATGTTTAAAAAAAAAAAGTTGGTTGTTTGAATCCACCCAGTGATGCCTTGGAGGAAAGACCTGATGTACTTCTATAAGGACACAGCCATTGAAAACCTTACGGAGCATAGTTCTATTCTGACACATGGGATTGCTGTGAGTTGGAATCGACTGGATGGCAATGAGTAGAGGCCAAGTATATGGGAGCACTTTCATTATGAAGAGCCCGGCTGAGAGCTTTATTTCTCACCTCAGACTTTTACAAAAGAAGTTAGTTCCCTGCAAGTCAGCGTGGCAGAAGAGCTCCTGGATGGGGACCACACAAAACTTGGGTTTGAGACCTGCCCTGCTCTGTGTAGCTCTGGAACCTCGGAGAATCACTGGAGTCTCTGGAACCTTGCTTCTTCTGTGAAATAAGGACATTTTCAAGAAGAACACTAATGTCCCTATTTCTGAGTACTGAGACCAGTAAAGTATATCTGTAGCCCTGATTTCTCTATGAGTTCAAGTTTATGTGTCTTTTTTTTTTTTTTTTCTTTTCTATGACCTTCATAGTTTTGGAAACCCTGGTGGTGTAGTGGATGAGAGCTATGGCTGCTAACAAAAAGTATGGCTGTTCAAATCCACCAGGTGCTCCTTGGAAACCCAATGGGGCAGTTCTCCTCTATTCTATAGGGTTGCTGTAAGTTGGAATCGACTCAATGGCAACAGGTTTGGTTTATAATTTTTGGTTTCATATTTAGGTCTTTGATCAATTTTAATTAGTATTTGCGTACGGTGTGAGGTATGGGTCCTGTTTCATTTTTTTGCAGATGGACATCCATTTTTCCTAGCACCATTTGTTAAAAAGATTGTCTTTTCCCCCATTTGATGGACTTTGGGCCTTTGTTGAAGATCAGGTGACCATAGGTGGATGAACTTAGGACATCTGGATTCTCAATTTGTTCCATTAGTCAATGTATCTGTCATTGTACCAGTACCAGGCTGTTTTGACTACTGTAGCTGTATAGTAAGTTCTGAGGGGTAGTGCCAGTCCTCCTACTTTATTCTTCTTCTTCAATAGTGCTTTACTTATCCGGGGCTTCTTCCCTTTCCATATAAAGTTAATGGTTCATTTTTCCATCTCTTTAAAGAATGCTATTGGAATTTGGATCCATTGTATTTGTAGACTACTTTGTGTAGAATTTACATTTTCACAATGTCGAGGCTACCTCTGGTATGTTTTTCCATTTATGTAGGTCTCTTTTGGTTTCTTGCAGTAGTGTTTTGTAGTTTTCTTTGTACAGGTCTTTTTATCCCTGGTTAGATTTATTCTTAAGTATTTTGTTTTTTTAGGGGCTATTATAAATGGTGTTGTTTTCCTGATTTCCTTTTTGTCTTTCTTTTTATTGGGGTATAGGAATCCAACTGATTTTTGTATGTTTCTCTTGTATACTGCTACTCTGACAAATCTTTCCATTAGTTCCAGCTGTTTTCTTGTGGAGTCTTTTGGGTTTTCTATGTATAGTATCATATCATTTGCAAATAGGGACAGTTTTACTTCTTCCTTACCAATTTGGATGCCCCTTATTTCTTTTTCTTGCCTTGTTGCTCTAGCTAGGACTTCCAGCACAATGTTAAACAGGAGTGGTGATAAAGGGCATCCTTGTCTTGTTCCTATTCTCAAGCAGAATGATTTCAGCCTCTGTCCATTAAGAATGATGTTGTCTGTTGGTTTTGCATAGATGCCCTTTATTATGTTGAGGAATTTCCCTTCTATACCTATTTTATTGAGAGTTTTTATCAGGAATAGGTGTTGGACTTTGTCGAATGTCTTTTCTGCGTCAACTGAGATGATCATGTGATTCTTTTATTTTATTTATGTGGTGGATTACATTGATTGGTTTTCTAATGTTGAACCATCCTTGCATACTTGGTATGAATCCCACTTGATTGTAGTGTATTTTTTTGATTATGATGCTGAATTCTATTGGCTAGAATTTTGTTGAGAATTTTTGTATCTATATTCATGAGATATATTGGTCTGTAATTTTCTTTTTTTTGTGGTGTCTTTGCCTGGTTTTGGCATCAAGGTTATGTTGGCTTCATAGAATGAATTCAGAAGTATTCCTTCCTTTTCTATGTTCTGAAATAGTTTGAGTAGCACGGGTGTAAGCTCTTCTTTGAATGTTTGGTAGAATTCTCCAGTGAAGCCATCTGGGCCAGGGCTTTTTTGTTGTTGTTGTTGTTGTTGGGAGTTTTTTAAATTATCTTTTCAATCTTTTCTCTTGTTATGAGTCTGTTCAGATTTTCACCTCCAGTTTGTGTTAGTTTGGGTAGGTGGTCTGTTTTCTAGAAATTTGTCTATTTCCTCTAGGTTTTCATATTTCTTGGAGTATAGTTTTTCATAGTACTCTGTTATGATCCTTTTTATTTCAGTTGGGTCGGTTGTAATGTCACTCATTTCATTTCTGATTTGGGTTATTTGCATATTTCCCTGTTTTTCTTTTGTCAATTTGGCCAATGGTTTCTCGATTTTGTTGATCCTTTCAAAGAACCAACTTTTGGTTTTGTTGATTCTTTCTGTTGCTTTTCTATTCTCTATTTATTTCTTCTCTGATATTATTTCTTTTCTTCTAGTGGCTGTGGGCTTCTTTTGCTGTTCTGTTTCTATTTGTTTGAGTTGTGTAGCTAATGTTTTGATTTTGTCCCTTTCTTCTTTTTTGATTGTGCATCTATTGATATAAATTGTCCTTGGAGGACTGCCCTTGCTGTGTCCCAAAGGTTTTGGTATGATGTCTTTTCATTCTTGTTTGCTTCTAGGAATTTTTTGATTCTATCTTTGATTTCTTCTATTACTCAGTGGTTTGTAAGCAAGGTGTTATTCAGTTTTCATGTATTTGATTTTTTTCCTAGCTCTTCCTGTTATTAATTTCTACTTTGATGGCATTGTGATCAGAGAAGATACTTTATATTATCTCAATGTTCTGGATTTTGTTGAGGGTTGCTTTGTGGCCTAAGATGTGGTCTATTCTGGATAATGTTTCATGTGCATTGGAAAAGAATGTGTACTTTGTTGCTGTTGGATGGAGTGTTCTGTATATGTCTGTGAGGTCAAGTTGGTTGATTGTGGCCTTTAGATCTTCTGTATCTTTGCTGAGTTTTTTTTTATAGATGTTCTTTTACCGAGAGTGGTGTGTTGAAGTCTTCTACTATTATTGTGGAACTGTTGATTTCTCTTTTCAGTGCTGTTAGAGTTTATGTATTTTGGAGCCCTGTCATTGGGTGTGTAGATATTTATTATGGTTATGTCTTCATGGTTGACTGTCCCTTTAATCATTACATAATGCCCTTCCTTGTCTTCTATGGTGGATTTTGTTTTAAAGTCTATTTTACCTGCGATTAACATTGCCATTCCTGCTCTTTTTTGGTAGCTCTTTGCTTGATATATTTTTTTCCATCCTTTGATTTTTAATAAATTTATGTCTTTGTTTCTAAGGTGTGTCACTTGTAGACAGCATATTGATGGGTTCTGTTATTTATCCCTTCTGTCACTCTTTATGGGTGCATTTAAGCCATTTACACTCAGTGTGATTATTGATAGGTGTGAGTTTATTGCTGCCATTTTGTAGTGCTTTTTTTAGTAGTGTTGACGTTTTCTTTTTTCTGCTTACTCTTCTGTGCTGAATTATTTTGTGTGTGGATTTTTTTTTTCTTTCATTTTTGTAGATTTTGTGTTTACTGAGACTTTATGTTTTCTTCTTTATTTTGAAGAGTAGCTTTGCTAACTTTCTTTGTGGTTACCTTGAAATTTACCCCATCTTCCTAAGTTTAAACCAGTCTTTTGTTACTTCATAGCGTCTTGACTTCCTCTCCGTTTGAAAGTTCTATATCTACACCATTTATTCCCTCTTTTATTGTTCTGACGTTGTGGTCATTTACAGATTGATGTCTCTGGTTCCCTGTTGTAAATTTTTTAGTTTTGTTTTATATAGCGTTCTTTGTTCCTTCATTTGGTACTTAGGGTTCCAGGATTGACGTTTTTGTCTGTTTTGTCTGTTTGTTGTTTGGGTCTTTGCTGCAGAGGGACAGCACGGTGCTTCCATCTATAACGCCATGTTCCATTTATGTGCCTTTTTTTAATTTTTGGTGAAAATATACACAGCAAAACCTGCTCCCATTCTGTAGTTTCCAGACGTAATGATCAGTGACATTGGTTACATTCTTAACATTGTGTCAACATTCTCATTATTTCTGCTCTAGTTGTTTCACTGCCATTTACTTACTTTTCCTGCCCTGCAGCCTTCTCATCTATGCTTCACAATAAAACCCTTTGATTTTATATAATTTTTTTAGGGTGACAATCTTTAGTCTTTGGGCTAAACTGCTACTTAGTTTAAAGGTGACTTCAGGGGACAGTTTCGATTCAAAATTTGGAGAGCAATTCAGGGCCATAGTCTCGGGGACTCCTCTAGACTCAATTGGTCCAGTAATTCTGGATTATTTAGGAATATGAAGTTCTGTTCTACATTTTTCTCCCTTTTTATCAAGATTCCTCTATTATGTTCCTGCTCAGAATATTCAGTAGTGGTAGCCAGGCACTATCTAGTTCTTCTGGTCTCAAAGTGGAGGAAGCAGTGGTCCATGTAGACAATTAGTGCTGTAGTCCATTCCTTCTCTGATTCTTGGGTTTCTTTCTTTCTCTTTTGTTCCAGACAAATAAAGACCAATAGTTGTATCTCTGATGGCTGCTTCTAAGCTTTTAAACCCCAGACACTACTCACCATACTTCTTATGTCAGTTGGGTTTATTATTGAAACTAATATAAACTTTAAGAACTGTATTATGCCAATTGACTGGATTGTCCCACGAGACCACAGCCTTATGTGTCTTAATGAATCTCTAATGGCTTTTTTTCTGTATTTTGTGGGGGTAGCTTGACTTCAATCACCTGCTTAGCAAGTTGCTGGTGTCCAGTCTCTCCTCTAGAAAAACAGTGACTGATGATGGGCCTGGTAACCACATCGTATTGAAGACAGAAGCCCTAAAAGAGAGGAGAGGGGAAGAAGGGAGGGCAGAGCAAAGGACAGCAAGACTAATGATACCAGATTTAGGTGTTAAAAAGCAAATGCATTGTAACATCTGGTGTTGATGCTCTTCCTCCAATTTCACTGTATTCAGACAGTAGGAGCTGGTGAACTGGGAGAGGAGCTCCTCACTGGTGGGGAGGTGAGGAAGAAAACTTCTTCCCTAGTTTCTGGTACCAGGAGCAAATAATGGGCTGTTATTCATTTGTCCACCACCACCCATCTGTCAGTTTGTCTTACTGCGGTGGCTTGTGTGTTGCTATGATGCTGGAAGCTATGCTACCAGTATTTCAAATGCCAGCAGGGTCACCCATGGTGGACGGGTTTCAGCAGAGCTTCCAGACTAAGATAGACTACGAGGAATGGCCTGATGATCTACTTCTGAAAATTAGTCAATGAAAACCCTATGGATCACTACGGAATATTGCCCAATATACTGCTGGACAATGAGCCCCCTAGGTTGGAAGGCACTCAAGATGTACGGGGGCTGCAACAAAGGACTTGAACGTATCCATGATCATGAAGATGGTGCAGGACCGGGCAACGTTTTGTTCTGTTGTGCATGGGGTTGCCATGAATCGGGGTGGACTTGACAGCAACTAACAACAACATTCACTTGTCCACGCCTAGTGATGTTTTGGGAGTCATCTAGGAAGCAGAATAAGGAATCAGGGGCAGAAGCTCCTACACTTTCTTTTCTTTTTTTTTTTTTTTTATATATATATATTTTATTGTACTTCAGGTGAAAGCTTACAGAGCAAATAGTTTCTCATGAAATAGTAGTACACATGTTGTTTTTTGACATTGGTTAACAACCCCACAAGGTATTAAGCCTCTAAATTCTCAACCTTTTTTTTTGATGAAAATTACAGATGGCCAAAGATACACCGTTTCAAAAATTTCTACATTCACAGTTCAGTGACATTGACTACGCTCTTCCAACTGTGCTGTTATTCTCACTTAAGATGAAGGCTTACAGAACAAAATAGTTTTTTCATTTAACAGTTACTACACATGTTGCCCTATGACAATGGTTAACAATCTCACAGCACATCAAGAATATCCTTACTCCACCTTGTATTCCCTATCACCAGGGGGCTTCCTTGTCCCCTTCTGTCTTCTGGACCTTGTCAATGGACTATTGTACCTCTTTAGTCTCATTTGTTTATTTATTTATTTATTTATTTTTATTTTATTTAAACATCATTTCAAAACCTTTTACTTACACATTTAAGTGATATTGACTATGCTCTTCCAATTGTGCTGCCATTCTCGCCCAAGATGAAGGCTTACAGGACAAAACAGCCTCCCATTTAATAGTTACTACAAATGTTGCCCTATAGCAGTGGTCAACAATCTCACAATACATCGACAGTGTCCTTATTCAATTTGTGTTCCTTATCATCAGTTTCCTACTCTCCCTCTGCCTTCTGGCCCTTGTCACCGGACTCCTGTACCTCGTTAGTCCCATTTAGTTTTACTGGGGTGTCCATTCCCAGGCTTAACATCGAACCTTGAAGGTAACTTCACCTCTGAGCTAAAAGGGTGTCTGGGGGCCACACTCTCGAGGTTTCTCTAGTATTCTTTAGGCCAGTATATCTGGTCTTCTTCTTTTTTTTTTTTTTTTTGGGAGTTAAAATTATGCTCTACATCCTACTCCAGCTCTGCCCAGAACCCTCTGTTGTGATCCTGGTCAGAGGAGTCATTGGTGGTAGCCGGGCACCATCCAGCAGTACTGGGCTCAGTCCCGTGGAGGCCTTGGTAGCTGTGGACCATTAGTCCTTCGGACTAATCTTTTCCTTGTATCCTGTTCTCTTCGTTCTCCCTTGTTCCCGAAGGGATGAGATCAGTGGAGTATCTTAGATGGCCGCTCATAGGCTTTTAAGACCCCAGACACTACTCACCAAGGTAGAATGTAGAGCATTATCTTTATAAGTAGTGTCATGCCAATTGAGCTAGATGTTCCCCGAGATCATGGTCCCCAGAGCCCTCCGTCCAACAACTCAGTCCCTCGGGGGGTTTGGATGTGTCTATAGGGCCTCCATGACCTTTCCTTGTGCAGGTTGTGTTAGTTTCCCCTGTACTATGTACTATCTCATCTCTCACCCAAGTTACCACTTACCTATTACCTATTTAGTATTTCCCCCCCCCCCCCATCCCTGGTAACCAACAAGGATTGTTACATTTTGCATGTGAATTTTTTCATGGGTTTTTACAATAGAGGTCTCATACAATATTTGTCCTTTTGTGATTGACTTATTTCACTCAGCATGATGTCCTCCAGTTTCATCCATGTTATGAGATGGTTCACCGATTCATTGTTCTTTCTCGTTGCATAGTACTCCATTGTGTGTATGTACCATAGTTTGTGTATCCATTCGTCTGTTGATGGACATCGAGGTTGTTTCCATCGTTTTGCTATTGTGAATAATGCTGCCATGAACATAGGTGTGCATATGTCTATTCGAGTGATGACTCTTATTTCTCTAGGATATATTCCTAGGAGTGGGATTGCTGGATCGAATGGTACGTCTATTTCTAGCTTTCTGAGGAAACGCCATATCATTTTCCAAAATGGCTGTATCATTTTGCATTCCCACCAGCAGTGTATAAGAGTTCCCGTCTCCCAGCAGCCCCTCCAACATTTGTTATTTCCAGTGTTTTTGATTCGTGCCAGTAATGCCGGGGTGAGATGGTATCTTATTGTGGTTTTAATTTGCATTTCTCTAATGGCTAGTGATCGCGAGCATTTCGTCATGTGTCTGTTGGCCATTTGAATGTCTTCCTTGGTGAAGTGTCTGTTCATTTCCTTTGCCCATTTTTTGATAGGATTGGTTGTCTTTTTGTTGTAGAGGTGTTGGATTTTCTTGTAGATTATGGAGATTAGACCTTTGTCTGACTTGTACTGTCCAAAAATTTTTTCCCAGTCTGTAGGTTCTCTTTTAACTCTTTTGGTGAAATCTTTTGAAGAGCATAGATGTTTGATTTTTAGAAGATCCCAATTATCTAGTTTATCTGTTGGGTTTTTTGTGTTGATGTTTATGGTTTGTATCCTGTTAATGCCATGTATTAAGGTCTGAAGTGTTGGTCCTATTTTTTCTTCTATGAATTTTATAGTTTGAGGCTTTATATTCAGGTCTTTGATCCATTTTGAAGTAGTTTTTGTATATGGTGTGAGGTATGGGTCCTGTTTCATTTTTCTACAAATGGATATCCAGTTTTGCCAGCACCATTTGTTAAAAAGACTGTCTTTTCCCCATTTGATGTATTTTGGGCCCTTGTCAAAAATCAGGTGACCGTAGGTGGATGGATTTACATCTGAGTTCTCAATTCTGTTCCATTGGTCAATGTCTCTGTTGTTGTACCAGTACCAGGCTGTTTTGAGTACTGTAGCTGTATAGTAGGTTCTCAAGTCAGGTAGTGTGAGTCCTCCAACTTTATTCTTCTTCTTCAGTAGTGCTTTACTTATTCGGGGTTTCTTCCCTTTCCATATAAAGTTAATAATTAGTTTTTCCATCTCTTTGAAGAATGTTGTTGGTATTTGTATCGGAATTGCATTGTATTTGTAGATTGCTTTAGGTAGAATTGCCATTTTCACAATGTTGAGTCTGCCTATCCATGAGCATGGTATGTTTTTCCATTTATGTAGATCCCTTTGGGTTTCATGCAGCAGTGTTTTGTAGTTTTCTTTGTATAGGTCTTTTATATTCCTGGTCAGATTTATTCCTAAGTATTTTATCTTTTTAGGGGCTATTGAAAATGGTATTGATTTCCTGATCTCCTTTTCATCGTTCTCTTTACCGGTGTATAGGAATCCAACTGATTTTTGAATGTTTATCTTTTATCCTGCTACTCTGCTGAATCTTTCTATTACTTCCAGTAAATTTCTCGTGGAGTCTTTAGGGTTTTCTATGTATAGTATCATATCATCTGCAAACAGGGAGAGTTTAACTTCTTCATTGCCAATTTGGATGCCCTTTATTTCTTTCTCTTGCCTTACTGCTCTAGCTAGAACTTCCAGCACAATGTTAAATAGGAGTGGTGATAAAGGGCATCCTTGTCTTGTTCCTGTTTTCAGGGGGAATGCTTTCAGCCTTTCTCCATTAAGAATGATGTTGGCTGTTGGTTTTGCATAGATGCCCTTTATTATGTTGAGAAATTTCCCTTCTATACCTATTTTATTGAGAGCTTTTATCAGGAATGGGTGTTGGACTTTGTCAAATGCCTTTTCTGCATCAATTGAGATAATCATGTGATTTTTTTCTTTCCTTTTATTTATGTGGTGGATTACGTTGATTGATTTTCTAATGTTAAACCATCCTTGCATACCTGGTATGAATCCTACTTGGTCGTGGTGTATTATTTTTTTGATATGATACTGAATTCTATTGGCTAGAATTTTGTTCAGAATTTTTGCATCTATATTCATGAGAGATATTGGTCTGTAATTTTCTTTTTTTGTGATGTCTTTGCCTGGTTTTGGTATCAGCGTTATGCTGGCTTCATAGAATGAATTTGGAAGTGTTGCTTCCTCTTCTATGCTCTGAAATAACTTGAGTAGAACTGGTACGAGCTCTTCTGTAAATGTTTTGTAGAATTCTCCAGTGAAGCCATCTGGGCCAGGGCTTTTTTTGGTTGGGAGTTTTTTTATTACCTTTTCAATCTCTTCTCTTGTTATGGGTCTGTTCAGATTTTCAATATCACTTTGTTGTAGTTTGGGTAGGCCGTATATTTCTAGAAATTTATCCATTTCCTCTAGGTTTTCAAATTTGTTGGAATATAGTTTTTCATAATATTCTGTTATAATCCTTTTTATTTCAGTTGGGTCTGTTGTAATGTCCCCCATTTCATTTCTTATTTGGGTTATTTGTGCCCTCTGCTGTTTTTCTTTTGTCATTCTGGCCAGTGGTTTGTCGATTTTGTTGATTCTTTCAAAGAACCAACTTTTGGTTTTGTTGATTCTTTCTATTGTTTTTCTGTTCTCTATTTCATTGATTTCTGCTCTGATCTTTACTATTTCCTTTCTTCCGGTGGTTGTAGGCTTTTTTTGTTGTTCTCTTTCTATTTGTTTGAGTTCTGTAGTTAATGTTTTGATTTTGTCCCTTTCTTCTTTTTTGATATGTGCATCTATTGCTATAAATTGTCCTCTGAGGACTGCCTTTGCTGTGTCCCAAAGGTTTTGGTATGATGTGTTTTCATTTTCATTTGATTCTAGGAATTTTTTAATTCCATCTCTGATTTCTTCTATTACCCATTGATGTGTAAGCAGATTATTATTCAGTTTCCATGTGTTTGATTTTTTTTCCTTGCTCTTTCTAGTGTTAATTTCTACCTTGATGGCATTGTGGTCAGAGAAGATACTGTGAATTATCTCAGCATTTTGGATCTTGTTGAGGATTGCTCTGTGGCCTAAGATGTGGTCTATTCTGGAGAACGTTCCATGTGCATTGGAAAAGAATGTGTACTTTGCAGCGGTTGGATGGATTGTTCTATATATGTCTATGAGGTCCAGTTGGCTGATTGTGTCCTTTAGGTCTTCTGTATCTTTGCTGAGTTTCTTTTTAGTTGTTCTGTCCTTTACTGAGAGTGGTGTGTTGAAGTCTCCTACTATTATTGTGGAACTGTCAATTTCTCTTTTCAGTGCTGTTAGAGTTTTTTTTATGTATTTTGGAGCCCTGTCATTGGGTGCATAGATATTTATTATGGTTATGTCTTCATGATGGATCATCCCCTTAATCATTATATAGTGTCCTTCTTTGTCTTTTATGGTAGATTTTGTTTTAAAGTCTATTTTATCTGAGATTAGAATTGCCACTCCTGCTCTTTTTTGATAGTTGTTAGCTTGATATATTTTTTTCCAACCTTTGATTTTTAATAAATTCACATCTTTGTTTCTAAGATGTGTCTCTTGTAGACAGCAAATAGATGGATCCTGTTTTCTTATCCATTCTGCCACTCTCCGTCGCTTTATGGGTGCATTGAGTCCATTTACGTTCAGTGTATTTATTGATAGATGTGAGTTTGTTGCTGTCATTTTGTAGTGCTTTTTTTTGTGATGCTGAAGTTTTCTTTGTTCTTCTTACTCTCTTGTGCTGAGTTCCTTTTGTTTGTGGATTTTGTGTTCATTTCTTTTGTTTTTGTAGGTTTTGTTTTTGTTGAGACTTTATGTTTTTCGTCTTTATTTTTATGAGTTGGTTTTTTAACTTTTTTTGTGGTTACCATGAATTTTACCCTTATCTTTATAATTTTGAAGCAGTCTACCGTTACTTGGTATCGCCTTGCCTTCTTCTCCTTTAGAAGGTTCTATACCTATGCCGTTTGTTCCCTCTTTCATTGTTTTGATGTTGTTGTCATCCTTTGATTGATTTCTCTGATTCCCTGTTGTATATCTTTTGTTTTTGGAAAGTCGTCTGTAGTTCAGTTTCTAGAATGGTATCTGGTTCATGTTAACCTGCGTCCTAGGTCCTAGGTCCTGCCTGAGGGCTTAAGCTGTTTGTCCTCAGATCGAAGAACTCCCTTTAATAATTCTTGTAAGTTTGGTTTGACTTTTGCATATTCCTTTAGTTTCTGTTTATCTGGAAATGACCTAATTTCACCATCAAATCTGAATGAGAGTTTTGCAGGATATATTATTCTTGGCTGACAATTTTTTTCTTTCAAGATTTTATATATGTCATCCCATTGCCTTCTTGCCTGCATGGTTTCTGCTGAATAATCTGAGGTTAGTCTTATTGTTTCTCCTCTGTATGTGACTTCTTGTTTTTCACGAGCTGCTCTCAGGATTCTTTGTTTGTCTTTAGTTTTAGCGAGTGTGAATATGATATGTCTTGGTGATTTTCTTTTGGGGTCTCTTCTATATGGGGTTCGTTGAGCTTCTTGGATGACCAGCTTTTCATCTTTCATGATATTGGGAAAGTTTTCTGTCAGCAGTTCCTCAATGATCCTCTCTGTGTTTTCTGTTTTCTCCCCCTGTTCTGGTATGCCAATCACTCGTAAGTTTTTGCTTTTAATTGTGTCCCACATAACTCTCAGGGTCTCTTCATTTTTCTTTGTTCTTTTTTCTGAGTTTTTCTGAAACAGAGTTGTATCCAAGTGTTTGTCTTTAGTTCCACTGATCCTGTCTTCCATGGTTTCAAATCTACTTCTCAGCCCTTCTATGACACCGTCCATTTCTGAAATCTTGTTGTTTATCTTTTGGATTTCTAATTGTTGTTTTTGTATAATTTCGAGTTGTGAATTTATTTTGGCATTTTGTTCTTGCATCATCTTCCTGAATTCTTCCAATTTTTTGTCTGTATTTTCCATAAATTTGTCTATTTTTTCCTCATGTTTGTCAGCTTTTTGCCTCCGTTCTTGGAAAATTCCGAGTATTAGTGATTTGAGTTCCGTATCAGGTACTTCTAGTGCATTTTCTTCCACAGGAGAGTTATCTGGTGTTTTAATTTGGACGCCTATTGGAGCCATCTTGTCTTGTTTTTGTAAATGTTTTGATATTGTTTGCTGTTTTCGGGGCATTCAGTAGATATTTCTCTCATTTATTGATTGTAGATTTTTTTTTTTTTCGTTCTTGTGGTACAGCTGGGCAGATCTAGTTGAGGAGGAGCCACTGGGATGGGTTGCTTGTGGCACTCACCGCAGCCACCAGGACGGTCGGTAGTCAGTGCTGGGCAGGTTCCAATAGGGCGTGCCTGCATCGCTTGGTGATGTGATGTCTAGTGCACGGTGCAGGTAGGTAGGGTGCAGCGGGAAGATGGTTATGTGTGAAGCTAAGCTGGATATGGGGGAGAGGAGAGAGGAGGAGGAGCAAAAAGCGTACAAACATAAAAGAATGCTAGGGGAGCTTGTCGTTGGAATGTACAGATGAGAGACTATGGGATGGAGGAAACCAGAAGGGGGAAGAGAAAGAAAAGGAAAGAATGACCAAATAAAAATCAGAAAAGTTAAAGAACTGCAAAGTTCCCAGGGATCCCACCGATGCAGCTATGAGGTCTGGGGGAGTCGGTCTCAATTTTCACAGCTCAGCCTGGCCAGAAGGTACAGAGGCATACATCGCCTGGTATTCAGGGATCAGAAAGAGAAGGAAGAGATAGAGAGACAAGAAATTAAGCAATGAAGAAAGACAAAAGAGAAAAAGAGGTAAAAGATGACAAAACTAATCAAAAAAGGAAGAAAAATAAAATTGAGAAGAAAAAAAAGGGCAACACCAGCAGTCAGTGCCTACAAATGGGACCCAGAGAGCCCCCACTCAGGGGCGCGAATTCCAAGAAGCCGGTAGTCTCGGGGTTAAGTGACCGTGGCCACGGGAAGCAGAGGGGCCAACGAACAAAGGCCCCAGGATCCCACCCGCGTGGGAGCCCAGACCTGGAAACAGCCACACGCCCGCATGCAGCCCTACAGCCCCGCAGGAGAGAGCAGAGACAGCACTCGGAACCAGGCACCCAGGCAAAAGGAGGGGGAGGCGGCAGAAAAAGGTTCGCTAGGTGCCAGCAAACGGCTCCCAGAAAGCCTCCAGCCCGGGCACGCGGAATCCAAGCACCGGCGCCCCCCTGCTCAGGGACTCCGGCCACAGAAAGCAGAGGGGCGAATGAACAAAGGCCCCGGGATCCCACCCACGCGGGAGCCCAGACCTAGAAACAGCCACACGCCCGCACGCAGCCCTACAGCCCCGCAGGAGAGAGCAGAGACAGCACTCGGAACCAGGCACCCAGGCAAAAGGAGGGGGAGGCGGCAGAAAAAGGTTCGCTAGGTGCCAGCAAATGGCTCCCAGAAAGCCTCCAGCCCGGGCGCGCGGAATCCAAGCACCGGCGCCCCCCTGCTCAGGGACTCCGGCCACGGAAAGCAGAGGGGCGAACAAACGAAGGCCCCGGGATCCCACCCACGCGGGGGCCCAGACCTAGAAACAGCCACACGCCCGCACGCAGCCCTACAGCCCCGCAGGAGAGAGCAGAGACGGCACTCGGAACCAGGCACCCAGGCAAAAGGAGGGGGAGGCGGCAGAGAAAGGTTCGCTAGCTGCTAGCAAACGGCTCCCAGAAAGCCGCCAGCCCAGGCGCGCGGAATCCAAGCACCAGCACCCCCCAGCCCAGAGACCCTGGCCACGGAAAGCAGGGGATCCCCAGCTGAGGCGGAGAGGGGTGGGTGGTGGGAGAGCGCGCACCGCAGTTTACCGGTCGTTCTGTCTCCGACCAGATGCTCTGCAAGGCTGCTCTCCCGTTTGCTGGTCTCCGATAGGAATCCAAGATGGTGGATCCGCGCTGCGTTAGCTGGTAAGGAATCTCTGCCTGAGTCTCTCCTCGCTCTCCGTTCTCTTTTAGTATTCTCACTCCGTTTGGTGTTTGGCTGAGTTCTTTATCTCTTCATTTGGTGTTCTAGGGTTTCAGGATTGTTGATTCTCTGTTAGGCTTAGTTTTTCGGATCTTTGCTGTGGAGGGACGGCGTGGTGTTTCTGCCTAGAGCGCCATCTTGCCCCTCTCGCTCCTACACTTTCTTAATGCTTCCCTTTTCTGAGACATCTTTTGTGATTCTCCCAATCAGAATTAACGACTTTCTCCACTTACTTCTTAGCTTCTATAGCAGAATCTCTTTAGCAGACCTCCACTTAACCAACTCCAGGGGTGAGGGGGTCTGCCGTCCACAGGGCACTCATGGCCAGTGGCCTCTCCTCAGTAGGCTGTGCTCCTCTGTTCCCACAAGTGAGTGCCGTGCTCGGCAAGACAGCTGTGTTTGTCAGTTGTTTATTATTGAAACTGAATAGTTTACTTATTATGTAAACTGATAAAGTATAAAGGTAAAAAGAAAGAGCTGTTTTTTATAAGAACTAAGTTGAATGCTTTGGTAAATTTGATTAAGGTGAATTGTTAACAAGACAAAACCACACTTGGTGTGGGTGGACACCATAAGAGACTGGGGAAGAAACAAATAGGACAGTCTTTAGTAAAGATACCCATACTGGAACTCATAAACCATGCTGTACGGGTGTGGATTATGAAAAACTATACAACCTCTAATCAGTAGACCTATATTTTATATTAAATATAGACCTATATAATCTATATTTTTAAAAAAGCCTTGGCTGCACCTACCCCAGAAGATTGTTAAATGAATTACATTTGTATGTTTACATTAAAAGAAAATATTTAACACATGGGGATATCTTTTTAAAAATTCTGCATTTTGCCCAACTTTGTAAAATTAATCAACCAACTACCAGTCCTCAGCCTAGGATAAGAGAGCTTCTGGCATGTACCATTTGTATTAAAAATAATGGCCATTCCCCTTAGGGGGCGAGGGTTATATTTTGTTATTATGTACCTACCTCACTCACTTGGGGCAGCGATGGTTCCGGGGCAGAATTACTACCTTCCACGTGGGAAGCAATGCACCTCATGAGCAGCTACCACTCATCTGTCAGTGGAGGCTTGTGTGTTGCTATGATGCTGAACAGGTTTCAGTAGAACTTCCAGACTAAGACAAACTAGGAAGAAAGGCTTGGCGAGCTATTTCTTAAAAATCAGCTAACGAAAACCCTATGGATCACAAGGGTCTGATCCTGTTCTGCACTGGATTGCCATGACTTGAAGGCTGCCGTCAACAAAAAACTCACTCACTCATCACACATTTACTAGGCACCTAGGGATTCAGGCATTGTGATGGGAACTGAGATAAACTGAATGAGTGTTAGCCCTTGCCCACAGGGAGCTTATTATGGCTTATTTCAACACTTTCTTAGGTACACAACAGAGAATCACTAGCATTACATAGAATTGCTGTTATCTGCAGGGCTTCGTGATGAACATCATATTTTTTTATTATGCTTTAGATGAACATTTACAGAGCAAATTCGTTTCTCATTAAACAATAATACACATATTGCTTTGTGACACTGGTTGCCAACCCCGCGATGTATCAACACTCTCCCCTTCTCCACCTTGGGTTCCCCATTTCCATTCATCCAGCTTTCCCTGTCCCCTCCTGCCTTCTTGTCCTTGCCCCTGGGCTGGTGTGCCCATTTAGTCTTGTATACATGGTTAAGCTACGTGTATTATTGTTTTATGGGCCTGTCTAATCTTTGGCTGAAGGGTGAACCTCAGGAGTGATTTCATTACTGAGTTAAAAGGGTGTCTGGGGGCCATACTCTCGGGGTTTCTCCAGTCTCCCTCAGACCAGTAAGTCTGGTCTTTTTTGTGAGTTTGGATTTTGTTTTGCATTTTGATGAACATCATTTAGGTTTGGTTCTTGGGAGAGTCCCGTTAAGACTTGGCTTCTTTGTTCGAAATGCCTGCATCTTTCTACTCTGTGAGGTGGTGGAGGTGGACCCCTGCAAAAGACACTGCCCTTAGTTCTCTCACTCCCCTCACTTTATCCTGCATCTTCCCAAGCATTTCTTGACCCCCACAACTAGGCTAGGAGCATATATCAGGACTGAAGTGGATTAATTCCCACTGCAAGCCCAGACCAACACCACAGTTCAGGAGTGGCCTGGATCTGGTGCTCCTTTGAAGATATCTGCCTGCTTTGGACAAGAGGGATAAAGGATTTGGATCAGACAGGAATCTTCTGGAAGGTGTCAGAATCCATGGATAGGTTCTGAGAAAATGTTACCCTCTCCCCCAGCCCCAGCTAGGGCTCAAGCAGAAAGAAGCATCTTCATCAGTAAAACGAGGGAGAGTGGTATTGACGTCCTCCACGGTGAGCTCCCTTCTCACTTGAGGCTCTAAGGCTGCGCTGCCTCAGATGGCGGCCTCTGCCGAGTTGGCACTCTCGCTGCCCAGCGCCAGGGGTCTGGGGTGCTCCCACAGCTAGAGAGGTGCACAAGGGCCCCCTGGCCTGAACCTCTGGAGGAAGACTGTAAAGGCCAGAAAGCGGGGATGGAATATTTCTTTGGAGGGCTTTAAAAAATTTTTAAAAAATATTTCATACATTCGAAAGAGTACATATAGCATATACATAAGTGATGTAAAAATCCCAATGACACACACCTCCCTATGCACCTCTACCCACTTCCCAAACCAAACCCAATGCTGTCTAGTTGATTCTGACTCATAATGATCTGTACAGGGTTTCCAAGGCTGTAAATCTCTGCGGAGGCAGACTGCCACATCTTTCTCCCTCGGAGCAGCTGGTGGGTTCAAATCGCTGACCTTTCATTAGTTGATCGCTTTAACCACTGCGCCACTGGGGCTCCTCTCTACCCATGTAAGAAGCAGAAATTACGAGTATCTTTGAAGCCCTCTGCGCGTTCTTCCCCAATCTCATCCCTGCCCCAAAGCAATCCTATCTTAAAATTCGTCTCCATCATTTAGGAGTGGTTTTGAGCCATGAATTTAGCAACTTCATACATATCTGAAACACTCATACACACAAACAATCAGAAATAAGTAGACTGAGAGTAGGTATTTGGCTTTAATTTTTTTTTAGTAACAAGGCATTGTCAATGTTCACACCGTCTTTGAGCAGGTACACCATCACAGCTCTTTCCAAGCAGAAGGGGGAGGCCTGGGCCATTCCCTGCATTCTAAGAGGTTTGGCTTATTCAATTATTTGCTTGACTTTTTATGCCTAAACAAAGTAAATGCACTTATTTTTATTTTTCTTTAGGCAGGTCCTTAAGGCAACAGCAGGTGTTAATACCACATTCATCTATGTGAACATTTAACTACAGCAGGGCCCCACCACTGACAGGAGGCAACACTGACCCATCAATCCCCAGGTAAAGGCTTTTACCTATTTTGCAAAAGACCTCCAAGATCCTGGCCACTGTATTCATATGAAAAACTGGGGTTTGTCTTAAGTTACACAAATACAGGTTTTTACAAAATCTGCATAGACATGACTATGCTGAACAATTTTCAGGTGCAATATTTGTTTAACATTCTATCATGGTACAATAAAAAGTTCATATACAAACTGTGAAAATAGCAAAAGAAGTGAAACCGACCTTGGTCCCCACAGCCCCAGGGACAGGCAATCCCAGTGGACTCCTGGGCCTGGCCTTCTCCCACTGTGGGGAGCAAAGCAGGGGTGATCGGAGAGGCAGGGGTAATCCCACCTGATCAAGGGCAAGCCAGAATTCTGAGCCCTTTTCCCGCCACAAAACACAGGGCCTTCCTGCCCTCGGCATCCCCGTGGGCCTTCTGTTAACCTCTTCCCTCACAGCCCGGCAAGCAAACACTGGGGATGGAAGTGGGAGGGACCTTATCATGGGGATTACTTAGAGACATCCACTACCTTCATGCTCATCTGAGGTGCTACGTGCCTGGAGTCTGTCCTAGGCCAAATGAATAAGGGCTTTACAAAGTCCCCATGGGCTGGCACCATAAAGACGGCATCATCTGGTTAAAGAGGTGGACATCAAATCCAGCATCCATTTAGGTTTCAACTGGCCATCTATGAAAAGGACTACAATGGGGAATTGTCTTTAATGCCAATTTAATCTTAGAAGACAGAGTCACCACCAACCTGATCTAAGAAAGTCATGGGGACACTATCCTCAATTTCTGTTTGCAGTGGTAGGAGAGCACCTTGTCTCCAGGCCTCCAGCTTTCCCTCCCGCCTGGAGTTTCTCATCTGTGAATGGGAGCACAGTGCTAGGGACAGCTAGGTGGATAAGGCTTCTGGTAGACTTTGTGAGTTTGGAGAGAAAGATCTGGCACCACGGGGAGAAATCCTGTCCTTGTGCTCTAAGAGACTGTTTCTCTGCAGCACCCCTCAGAGGTTCTCCCTCTTCCTGCAGACAGCAGGGAGGCCAGTCCACACAAGGGGATAAAAACAGACACTCAGATGCTGGGTCAGAGATGAAGGGTGTGGGGTGTGAGTGAGGAAATCAGGACAGCCGCAGGGGAAATTCCGAAGGCTGGACAAAGATGGAACTTCCCTTTTCTCCTCCTCCTCTTCCTAAGAGGTAAGGGGGCGAGGGGACTCTCCCCCATCCCCATAGGACACCACAGTGACAGATGCTAAATGTGGGGAGGGCTTAAAATGGCTCAAGGAGCAGCGCGTGAAGGGGGCTCGGGGACCCGCAGGAGAGTAAGCCCATCACTGTCACCTCTGTAACCCTGGCCAGGTTATCTTGCCTCTATGACCCTGTTTCCTCACCTGTAAAATGTGGGCTTAAACTAGACACGTTCTTTTAGCTCAAATACACTACAAACCTGTGAACGTCAAAATTCAGGAACAGACAGACACTACGCTCAGGAGAAAGGGTCTGTCTCGGCTTCACTTGAAGAAGCCTCATCAGCAGCGGCACTGAACAGCAGTCTGGCAGAGTAGGAGTCAGACTCAACAGAATTTTCACACACGTGGGCTGAGAGGTGGGGACTCGAGGCTTTCTCTAGTGTCAGTGACTGGGTTACTGGGTCACACTGCAATACCGCAAGCCACCCCACTCTGCTTTCCTCTGCTGTGGTGAAGGTGGAGGCCCAGGATACCCATGTCACTGCTCAGGGAGGGCCCCCGCCCCTGACTTTGGAGCAATCCCAGAGTCCCTAGGCTACTTGTGTTCTTGGGTGAGGACCAGGGTGGGTCTCCAGGTAACTAGACGCACAGACTTTAGCCTGGGTACACTTCTGTCGGAGGGCCCTCTGCCCTATTCCTCCCTCGGGATCTGGGGTGCTCGCCTTCCCTCTCACTCTGTCTACTCAAACTCTGAGGACAGCTCAGAACATCCCAGGGAGGTCCCAGAACCTGTGGCTTCCCTGGGAAGTTGTGAGCTGGCCTGAAGAGACTAGGAGGGGCTGTATCCTCCAGCTAGCTCCTTGGTACTGTCTGCATTCCTACCTAAGTCGCTAAACCAAACCAAACACATAGCCGTGGAGCTGATTCCGACTCACAGAGACCCGAGAGAATATAGTAGAACTGCCCAATGGGTTTCCAAGGCTGTCATCTTTACGGAAGCAGACTGCCACATCTTTCTCCTGTGGAGCAGCTGGTGGGTTCCAACCGCTGACCTGTTAGTTAGTAGTTGAGTTCTTAGCCACTGCACCACCAGGGCTCCTTCCTAAATCTCTACGACCTCTGAAATTTCCATGGGGTAGAAGACTCAGCAGACCAGAATACCGCAGTTAATGAAGTGGCCCAATACAAGTGTCTTCTCACTTGTGCTCACATCCCATCTCTTGTTCTATAGAGTTCGCCATTGCTGGGCTGGAACCACCTTGGCCCTTGACCTCCCCCTGTAGCAATGACTACTCCAGGCCACTGCTGACCACCCCTTGATGTCCTCCTCTCCCCGGACTGGGGTTGCGCTCCTCTGATTCTCCGCCTACCTCTCTGGCTCTTTTCCTCTTCTCCAAATGCAAGAATTCCTTAAGATTCCACCATTAACCCTCTCCTCTCCTCTCTCCATATTCCGTGATCCAATTTACAATTTATCACTATAGTAAGACTTCCAATCTATTTCTCTAATCCCTGCCTCTTCTCACACTGATTTCCAACATCCACGACACTTTGCCCCTATGCTCTTAAACCATGCCCACTCCGCCCCATTCTCTCTGCCTGAAATCCCTACTGGTGGCACCATCAGAATTTAACTATTGGAGGTTATTTCTCCATTAGTTACTGCTATATCAAGCAGGCTGGTTAATTTACACGATTCTGGTAATTCTTCCTCCATTTAAGATTTTCAGAACTAAAATTTTAGCCTGAGCTAGAAAAACAATTTTGACATTCTTGATCTAACCCTTTAAAAAAACAGGGCCAGGGATTGTGAAGTGAAGAATAAAGCCTTTTGATTCTATTAAATTACGTATCACTTAAGCTATCTGGTTAAAATAAAACTCACAAAATAAATCTAGGGTTTATGGTTTTAGATGTTTCTATTTCAATTTAAGAATAACTGTTACAGGAACATATTATAAGCTCGGGGCTAAGAAAACATTCTAAGTAATATTGGAATGCTTTCATATTTTTATGCTCAATCTCCCTAAAATCTTTACCTTCCGAATCCCAAGCTCAGTCTAGATTTACGGATTAGACTTCAGAGGTTGGTTGTCCTTAATGTGGGAAGGGAGGAGGGATTCACCACAGACATTTCTGCCTCTCTTCCTCATCTCATTTCACAATTTGAAATCTGTTCCCTTGAAAATTAAGCTCAATCTCTTACCCATTTACACAAAACCAAAAGCCTAAACGATCTTGTCTGGTCCTTAGGAAATCAAATCAAGTGGCTCTCTGATGCTCCCCTCTGGCACACACCTCTCTGCACAGAATACAAAGCCTTTCCTCTGTAGGGACCCCATCAGCCTGAAAGATTCCTGGGTGTCCTGGCATGAACTGTGGGTGTTCTCAGGTATTCAAAATCCTGCAGTGGGTGCTGCAAGTTCAGTTCCGTGTCATAAGGAAGCGAGAGTGCGCGGGGGCTGGGACCTCAATAAGGCAAAGAAAATGTGTCCAAGAGTGAAAAGCCAGACTGGCAAGAAGGGATGATCCCAAGGCTGTGGTGAAGGAACAGAAGGGCCGGGCAGGTGCACGAAAAGGATGGGAAATGATGTGTCACAACTGGGAAGGTGAGGCCTCGGCGGCTGTAGGAACTGGGAAAGAGGCTGAAAGAAGTCAGTGAAAAAATTCTACCCTTTAAAAGTAAAATAATTTAATTAGAGGGTCAGGAAGGTTCCTTTCAAAAGGGTAAGGATTTCTGAAATGAAATCACATTGGGAAGGGAATCCTGATTCAAAAACAAACAAGACCTGCCAGATGGTTAACCATTTTAATTTATGCCTTGTCAACAGTGACACAACGAGGCTACTGCTCCCCATCCTCAGAGGAGAGAAGCAATGAAAATCTCGAGTGAGTGAGACTTATGACCCTGATTTGGTTTTACTTTGCTGGTGCTAGCTGAACGTGGAAGGAACATAAGAGCTGGTGTATCTTTGGATACAGGTTCTCGGTTGCCCATGACCCTCTGGATCAGGAAGTGCAGAGGACAGATTTAATTCATCTCAGAGGTAATGTAAATCTCAGACTCTCTTTACTGCACTCTTGGTCAGTGAATCTGGTCAAGGGCATCTCCATTCCCATCAATTACTCCTTATAACTTGGGATGGAGAAACCTGTTTGCAGATTCGAGTCAGGGGTCTGTGCCTGGGGCCAGCTGGGCTTCCAGAAAGCTGGCTGAACTCCTATTCTGAGCAGCCCCAATGGGCCTAGGAAGGGGCCTCAGGCCCCTCGGGTTTCCAGGTTTGGGAACGGTAAGACCAATGACCTGGTGATGTTCTGGGACTGGTCCTACCTACAGGAAGACAAGTACTTCTAGCAAAACAAAACAAGACAAAACAAAAACACCCAAATCTTCTGAAGGAAATATGAAGTCTGGCAATTTTTTTTGTTTTTTGGTGGTAAATAATACAGCTTAGAACAAAATTATTTAGTTACATCTAACAAAACATACTGAAAAGTAATGCATTAAAAACTTTATTGTATCACAGGTCTAAATTTGCATCAATTTGATACACTTCTGCTCGTTTTGCAGAACATAATGGTTGTACAATTTCCTGAAATCTTGATAAGCAACGTGCTCCTTTCAGCCCATTTCCTGCCTCCCCGCCTTTCTCTTCCTGACTGGCATACTCTGTAGCCCACCCTACCTAACGCCTTGATCCCAAGCAATGCCCCACGTCCCCGGAAGAGCCTGCTTCTAGAGGGGCCAGTGTGAGCGGTGAGGGACAGGCAGTTTAGCCCTGCACCTGGGCAGAAACGTGAAAACTCGGGGGTCAGACCACTCTGGGCCAGCCACTGATGCTCTGGTTCGCCCTCATGTTACTCCAGGAAGCCCATTCTTCTCTTTGTCCCATTTTCGCCCCCTAAGTGGAATGGCTAACTCTGGATATTCTAAGCAAAATTAACCCCAGTTAAGTTTCATGGAGTCTTCCAGAACCTCAAATTGGTACTTTATTATTATTATTTAAATGGAAGTAAGGAGGTGCAGGGGAAAATTCCCTGGACTGGAGAGGGCTGGAACAATGTAGATAGAGTGAGATTCAGTTCCTGCTTCTTCCTCATCACCTAGGCCTGGTAACGTCACTGTGTGCCGCAGATAGGCACCGCTGAGCTCTTATGAAGTGAGTATACTGCTAGGGTTTAAAAAACTTTCTGAGAAAAAAATAGCAATTTAAAAAGTCCATACCGAGTAATTTGTCCTGTTCTTTCTGAAACAACATTATCCTTTTCCCTTTTAAGATTACTATGATCAAATATTAGGTAGGATAATGCATCATAGTAAAAACAGTACCATTACAACAGCAGTCACTTCTCACCTGGAGTGCTATTTAACTGCTTGCAGAAATCTGCGGCTTTAATGCATTAATTTAAACGCATTAGGAATGGGTGATGACTCTCCAACCTAAGGAAACCACCCAATAGAAAAATAAAGACAGAAAATCCATGCTGATTTAATGGCAAACTTATTTTTGATACTATGACGGAGACAATCTCGGAGTTATGGTCAGGGAAGCAGCGGGGGCCACCTTTACCCATGACAACATCACTGCTAGCGAGCGTGTGGTCCTCCCGGGCCAATGTGGCAGCGCCGTCAGTCTGCAGCGCGCGGCGTGTCCCTGTGGCAGGGCCTCAGGACCATCAGTGCTGCAGCAGGAAGTTGGTAGCCACATTAAGGTCGTTATTTGATGCTTTCAGGGCTTCCAAAGCATCGCCTCTGGAAAACCCCATTTCCATGAGCCGGGCAACCTGGAAACAGGAACGAAACCAACAACGTGATGATGCTGGAAACACTGCTTCTAACCTGCCAGCCCCAGAAATATCTTCACAGGCAGCTCTAGGGCTCATGTGTGAAAGGTCACAAAGGTCAACTGTGGGAAAGGCCAAAACCTATTTAAAAAAATAAACGAATTTTCATTTCAGCGTGAAACTTGTTGTTTAAAAGATTATCGCAAACACCATTTTTAAGTGCTTACTATACATAGCCGATATCTATATCTATATCTATATATCTATATATATCTCATCTCATGTAGTTCTCATCTGATGGGTGAGGAAATGGGGCTTCAAACAGGTCAAGTGACTTGCCAGGATCTGCCAAGTCCTGCAGGGGCAAGACCTTGAGAGCAACAGCCCCGTGCTCCACCACTTGCCACACTTGTTGTGACATTTGATTCCCGAGGAATGCCTTATGAAAATCACTTTTCCAGATACACGTGGACAACTGCACAATTGAAGTTCTTTCTATTCTTGATGGTGGCAGACACAGATGCTAAAAATGCACTTTAAGTTCTTATCACATAGTCAGAGAACTTCTTTTGGGCGCTCATATCTCTATAACAGCTGCAACATTTGCTAAGATCCTGTTTGACAAGGAGGCTCTCTCCCCTAGTCTGGGGCTTCTGTAGGTGGCAGTGGCTGTGTGCAAAAGTGGGGCTAAGCCTGGGGTAGCAACCACCAAAAGGAGGTAGCTAAAGCTGCTGACGTAGGGAAGACCAAGCTTGAATTTTTTTGACCAAAATCCTGAATCTGTGATTATAGAGGTTTCCTGTACTTCTAGATGGGAAGTCTCCAACGTTGAAATAGGCAGCTCTACTAAAGTTTATTCATAATCCTGTTGCTTGGAATCAATTTTCCTATTACATAAAGCCTATTATAAGAATACTTATGGCCCCTATGGCCCCAGACTAGCCACAGGAATCTACTTTTTTGTACTTCTACTCAAGTATACTACATTTGCAATAATATAATAAAAAAACAATACTCTTCTAACCAGAGAGATTTTCAGCATTGGGTGAGTTAAAGACTTGTGAACTGACCTGAACACTTAAATCACCAATTTGAGTCTTCCTTTCCTTTCCTGTAGAAGAGAACACACTTGACGGTACACAATGAAGAGAACAGGCCCAACATTGCCTCTCCTTCCTGTTTGGAGTACTGAAGGGAGTGATGTGTGTGTGTGTGTGTGGGCTGCGGAGCATGGTGGGGCTGGAGGGGACACAGGGGTTCAGTGAGTGGACGAGGCAAGTAGTTTCTCATGCATCTCCCAGGCCCAGACACCCACATCCTCCTCCCTCAAACAGCCTCAGGGAAAGGCCAACCCAGCCGAAAGGAAACAGGGAACCCCAGGAACATTTCTCAGCAGCTGGAGTTCTAGCCAATGTGTTTTTCAAACTGAGGTGGTGTGATCCGTATCAGTAGTGGGCCATGAACAGTTAATGGGTGAAGACTTGGATTAAAAAAACTCACGGAGTAAGAGTATTCTCTCCATAAAATTTTACTTCAGTTCTATATATTTACATGTATGCATGTGGTGGGCTGTACTTCTTACTATGGGTTGTGGTCACAAACATTTGACCAGAGTGTTCTCTGAGGGCATGGTCTGTGTCTGTGGTAAGGACAGCAAGTGTGAGGCGAGACTAGACTGTGAGGTGCATGCATGTGGGTTCAAGCTTTACTTCCCAGATTGGATGGATGGCCATGGAAAGAATGGTAGGGATCTTCTAGTTTCATTTCTCACCCGAGGCAAGAACCCCCTTTTTCAGAATATCAGCCTTGGCTGAACAGTCTTCTCTCACTGCCCAGAACTGCTGCAGGGCATGAGAGGGCTGCTCTATTTAAATGGATGCCCTTCCTCAAAAGGAGCAGAAATCGGCCTCTCAGTAACTGCCACCTCTGGAACTTCAAAGGTCCTCATTTTGCTCTTTGAAATAATACAAAAGAACCCTAGGCCCTTTCTACATGAAGTACTTTAGCGTTTAAAGGCCACACTCCTTCCTCCCCTTAATCGCTCAGCTTCTTCAGGCCAATCTTCTTCCTTTCTGGGCTTATTCCAGGCCCACCTGGACGCCATACATCCCACCACCTTTGTAGTGTTATTTCATCTACCTCGAAGCTCTCCCCTTTACTCTTGGCCTGATGAACTCCTCTTCATCCACCAGATCTCAGAGCACTCGCCACTTTCCCTGGGAAGACTTCTCATGTCTCCCAGACTAATAGGAATCCCCAGGTTAGAAGCCCTTGTGGCACCATTTACCTCTCTGCTCTGCATTTATTACAGCTGTGATTTTTACACGTATTTGTAGAATTCAGGGCTTCTACCCACCCGCTGTATTGTAAACTCTATGAGTATGAGGGCCATGGCTACTTTTGTTCATTACTGTGCTTCAGTATTCAGTGTTTTCCAGTCCCATCCCTTTCCTTTAAATGCTCTCTCATTTATGAATGACATCTCAAAATATGGTACCCAGAATTGAGTACAATACCACTGGCATGGTCTGAATAGGGCAAAAGGCAGGGAAACTACTGCCTTCCTAGAGTCTCAATCCTGAACTTCAATTATTACAGCAGAAGAGGGCTTTGTTAGTGTGCACACACACGTGTGTATATGAATGTGTGCTTGCTCTTGTGTATGTGGCTACATCATACTGGTGGTGGCTCTTGTTAAGTTGGGGCCTGCTAAAAACCCCGAGGTATTTTCACACAAAGGTGGCCGGTTAGCCTAAGCATGGTGACGATTGTGAGGATGGTGGAGGACCAGTGTTTCGTTCTGTTGTACAGAAGGTCGCTACGGGTTGGAACCAACTCGATGGCACCTAACAATGACATTTTCACATAAAAATGTTCTCCAGCCAAGTTTCTCAAATCTTACCCTGTAAGTTTCTGTTTGATCTTCTAGATACAGAGCTACACACATCTGTTAAATTTCATCTGACAGTTTTCTAACCAACCAAAAGCATTTTGAATTTTATTATTGTCGTTTACTATGTTAGTAATTTCCCTCAAACTTGTATCGTCCCCAGATTTGATTAGCAAACCTCTATAATTCCATTCAAGTTATTATTGATGAAAATGTCAAAAATAGGGCAAGGTCAATGATGGAGCCCAGAACTCACTAGAAACCTCTCTTTGTAGTAAAGTGGTTAATCAATATTTTTTAGAGATTTTTAACCAGTTTCCAACCCACTTTATATTATTTTCCATTGCACGTCACCTACGTATCTCGTAAGGTAATGTGATGTCAAATGTCTTGGTGACAATGGTGTTAAAAGAATTAGTTTGGTGCCTTCAGACCACAATATTCTTTTTAATGCTCATAAGTCATCTGTCTGAGAATCTTTTAGGCTTCTGCCAAACATGAAACATCAATTTTGCCATCAAATTCTCAGAATTCACACTTTTCCATTTTCTTGGTGGGCATTTCCAAACTGAGTACTACTCCCCTTCCTTTCTCTACGCCCAATCGGATACAGTGAGAGATGTCAGAGGGCTTGTGTTGGATATGCGTCAACAAGGAAGAGAAAAACCTCACCAATCTTACTAGGTTATTTCTAATCTTGGATTGAAATAACCCTTTTATGAGGTTTATTCCAATTATTTCCAGATGAGTGACCATTTCTCTAGGGGAGATAATTTACGCCCATCAGGAGTTGGTTAGCTCCACTTTTCTTTCTGTCTGCTATCCACGAACATGACACCAAGGATGCCAAACACACTGGCCACTCTTAATTCCTTTAAACAGAATGGAAAATGCTACATTTACTATCCTTAACATTTGGTCATCTTGAGTATCTCAGGCATAGCTGAAGACTGGCTTCTTCTTTCTACCTGGCCAGCAGGAAGAAACCTAGTTGTTGTCCAGAATTGGTAGTTTGGGGGTTTGGAAAATCATGATTGATAATTTGGAGCTGATGAAGTACAAACCTAGACTCAGTGCTGATATCAGGTAGAGCTGTCAGGCTCCACCTTCCATCTGGTACTGTGGTTTCCCTTCCACTGTCTATGAATTTGGTTTGTAATGCAGAAGATGCTGATGATGGGCTAATTCCACGTAGGCAATCAAGGCAGAAGCAGCAGCATGAACTGTAGTGAACACCCAGGGCCATGCAGTACTCCTCCCCGCCCGAGAGGGGAAAATCACTCCGACCTGGACCGCTTTCTCTGCACGGGTGACTTCCTTCTGAGTGCACACCCTGTCTCAAACATGGACAGCCACATGTGCACCGTCACTGGCTTTGGTAACTGAGCCAGGCTTTTCACAGGTCTTTGCTGAAGACAGTGTTTGCTACTGCAAACTTGCAGAAGGCTGGCTGTTTATCTTTTTAAAAGTTGGCAATCCTGCTCCTTTAGCCCAAACTGGTTTCCAAGCTTTCTGTATTTTTTTAGGGGTGAGAAAACAAGTGTGATTAGATAGTTTTCACAGCTGATCTACTTTTACCAGACAGGAAACTCTACTAAGCAGAAACAGTGTTAACACAGTTCTTTAAAAAAAAAAAAAACAAAAGATTACACTAAGAAAGGGTGCACTAGGGTTCAAAACCGTAAAGACCCAAGAAAAAAAGTGAAATTGCACGTTTCTCTCCTAACTCACTGGTTGTACCAATTTGGGTGTGTGGATAATAATCAGCCAGCAAGATGAGGAAAGTAAAGAGAAGTCAAAAGATAACAGTCCCCACCCTTAGAGGTGGGCCGGCCGGACTGAGACAACTGTCGCCAGCCTGCTGGGTATTCGCTATCGCTCTCCTTTCTTCGGGTAGCGACTCCGGTTCACTGGAGCGAAACCTAGCAACACAGCAACAGATATCTATGGCTCTCTTTGGTGGCTACTAAAAAATTCCTGCTTTTGACCTTAATATTTATCTGCTCGGAGAGGCCCAACTTGCCCAATCTTAGTGTATTTCGTTTGTGTCTCTAGTGTGAAAGGCCTAGCACGAGTCATGAAATCCTGTACTCAAACGGCAGAGAGATAAAACTGAGGCCTCTGCCAATGTGTTGTCAGGTGAGCAAAATACAGACAGGGCAGCAGCAGTTCAGAATCCTTAAAATAAAAATAAAGGAGAGGCTGGCAGCCATTTCTGATCTGACTGAAGTACAGGAAAATCAGCACAGCAATCCTTGCTGCAGTGGGGACCCCTTCAGAGGACAGAGAGCTCGTGAGCTCCGGAGTCGGAGCCCACTCCACCACGTGTGCACTGTGTGATCGTAGGCTTGGGATGAAGGCATCCAGCTCTCGGTTTTCTCACAGTCTTGAAGATAAGAGATATGTACGTGAAAGGCCTGGAATGGTGACTGGCACATAATATGTGTTCAATATACATTACCTCTTATAATAATTATTATTCTACTTAAATGTGATTGGAGCCCTGGTGGCGCAGGGCGCTTAAGTGTTCGGCTGCTAACCCAGAGGTCAGCAGCTGGAATCCACCAGCCGCTCCTTAGAAACCGTATGGGGTAGTTCTACTCTGTGCTATAGGGTCGCTATGAGTTGGAATTGACTCAGTGGCAATGGGTTTGATTTTGTTTTTAATGTGATTGGGTTATGTGTGTGAAAATCCTTCTCTGAACAGTTCAGAGGCTTCAACAATGGGACAAAACTACCCTCCCTCTAATGCCTTTAAAATCCTGGAGTTTTGTTTCCGGCATTCACTTTGGCATGTTTTCTACATCTCTAGCTTTATAACCTTTGTTGGTGAAAGAACTGATGTGTCTTTTGCAATGATCAAACACAGAATCCTTTTCAGAGAGGGCCTCTGCTGGCACAGAAAGCCGGAAGGAGAGTTTTGAATTAGAGAAGCCACCACCTCTGGAACTGCAGTCACTGCCATCGTGGAGAAACCCCTCCCCGCACTCCCCCCCCATCCCTCCCCGACGCCCGGTCACAGGAAACCCAATTACACTTTGGCTCCACAGCTGAATACACGTACCCACAGCCATGGCTACATAGAGCCACAACTAAAAACAAACTGAAGAGCGACTTTTCCTACGTACTTCTAATGTTTAAATGACATAAACAAGAACTGGCCTATGAAAACTAACGTGGTGGGACCAAATGAAGTCAGAAAGATAGGAAAGGTATTTTTTTGAAAAGGCGAGGATAAAATTCTAACAAAAAGCGCAGACTAAAGACTCTTAGAAATACTTTATATCATTATAAATGCTAGCAAATACTCAATTCTGATGATTATATAAATAACAGTATTTATACATACTCAGAGTCTCTGGGTGGTGCAAATGGTTAACGTGTCTGACTCCTAACCAAAAGGCTGGAAGTTTGAGTCTACCCAGAAGTACCTCAGAAGAAAGGCCTCATATTCTACTTCTAAAAAATCAGCCACTGAAACTTCTATGGAGTACAGTTCTACTCTGACATACTTGGGGCCGCCAGGAGGTGTGGTTGGCTCGATGGTAACTGGTTTATAGATACTCAGTCCACCTCTCTCCAGATCCGAAGTACACATTTCAGGCACAAAACACACTAAGTCACACTGAAAGCCTAAAAGAATTCATTTTCTCTACAGGCTGTTTCCTGTCTTTCAGTTTAGCTGTTGGGATAAGAACTCTCTGCCACCTGATTAGATCTAACATCCGTGTGAAAAGAAATTTTCAGTGTAAAAGCTCTTGATTTTATTTTATCAAGAAGATAAAAATATATCACCATCAGTTTAAAACAAGTCATTAAAGTACAGGAATGTCATTAATTAAACAAATATTTACTCTCTCCTCTGCGTTAAGGACCTACACCAAGTGATGGCAAGGAGTTGGGTATTAAGTGATTTGTATGTTGTCTGTTTTCCCTGGTGGATGGCAGGCTCTGGGAGGCTGGTACCATGTCTGTCTGCCTTGTTCCCACTCCACCACCAACACCCAGAGCAGGGCCTCAAAAGAACACGCTAAGACACACACACATGTTCTGACTTAAGTGGGGGCAACAGCAAGGTTCGTACTGGACTCAACTGGTACTGGGCTGACTGCGTTTGCAGGAATCTATTTGGAAAACTTCAAAAATGCCCCATAGCAGTTTTCTAGAAAACGTTTCCTTCCACACTCCTTCTCTTTTCCAGAGCAGAGTAAGTACTTCCTTCTGCTCGTGCATCACAGGCAAGCTTCCGTCTAACGGTGCTCATCACAAGCCACCAGATTATAGCTCATCTTGGAACCTAGCTTAAAAATCCAAACAGCCTTTTCTTTAACTTGTTTTACCCAAAACCCATTGCCGCCGAGTCGATTCTGACTCCTAGAGATCCTAAAGGGCAGAGAAGAGTTGCCCCACAGGGTTTCCAAGGCTGTAATCTTTACGGAAGCAGACTGCCACATCTTTCTCTCACCGAACAGCTGATGAGTTTGAACCGCTGACCTTTTGGTTAGCAGCTGAGCATTTAACCACCACACCACCAGGGCTCCTTCTAACTTCTTTTAGAAACCAGCTATACTTGGGTTTATATCCAAAGTGGGTGCTATCTATGCTTTTCCTATCTTCCACATCTACTTGTTCATAAAAACTAAATTTACCCAAATGTAGCATCTCAAACACCTGTTTTCCGTAACTGAAAACCTGACTTCATAGCGTTAAGGAACAGAGATCTTCAACGGACAGGATACCCAGGAGAGGCTGGTACTGTAGCAACTACAGCTCCAGCTTAGCCTGCTCACTGGGATGAAAACGCACTTGTGGAGGCATCTGCTGCGCCTCACAGGGAGCAAAGCGTGACTCTACCAACTGCTTTTTGTCCAAGTGCACCTACCTCAACCACAAGGTGTCAACAGCCCCCCCTGCAAGTGCACCAGTATGCTACAGAACTCCAAAAGCAAAAACCCGTTGCTGTGGAGTTGATTCTGACTCATAGCGACCCCACAGCTCTATGGCTGGCTAATTCGAGGTGTGTGAAATTTTACGTAATAGGTGTTGCCACTGTCACGGCCATCTGAACATGTTCCAAAAGAGTATGGTGAAATATATTTTGCCTATACCATGCTTTTTAAAGAGACATCACACTGAACACTGAAAGAGAAAAGAAACTTACAAAGATGGAGATAAATCTGTACCACTTTCCCGTTCCTTTTTTTTTTAATGTATATTCTGATTTGGGATGGATGTCTCTTGTTCCCCTAGTATCTCAAGATAATTTTTACTCAACAAAACTAATGAAATCCCACTTTGGCATTCTACTTGCAATTCAACTGCTCTTTGGCAGGAGTGACAGCAGGACATTCATTCCAATGAGAATTACAGGGAACTCCTCTCAGTGAAACTTGCCTGCTTGTTTTGTTCAAAAGACTACGGTTTTAACTTCCCTTTAGCTATGGCTGTCAAAAAACAAATGCTTCTTTTGGTTCTTACTTCCCAAATTCTGATGCTAGTAGAAATCGATGCCCAATTGAAAGGTGTCTCCCAGATGGTTATCCACTGGCGGCAGAGAACTTTCTGGGGTCACACGCACACCTTGCTAGAAGAAGCTTCCCAGGAGGGATGAGTTACCGAAAGATGTGGCTTGCCCTTCCCTCTTCCTCATCATTAACTATTATTTGTTACAACAGAGCAAGCTGCCTCTCCCACCCTACCCCCTGCCCTGATGCAAGATCACTCTGTAGGACGCTGTGGGTTGGTGCAGCTCTCCCTCCATGTTATCTGACCACTCTCTTCCTTCTTAGAGCCTCTCAACCCCCTTTATCACACCTATTGAACAAACTGTTGCTTGCTATTTTTATGTTCCTACCCAGTGTATGAGCTGCTTAGCGGCCAGGTCTATCTGTGACCCTTCATCTTTGCACTCCTGATGTGTTCAGGGTTTGGAACTCAGTAGGCCCCCAGTGAAGGCTGAATGAGTTACTCTGTTTATATCTTTTGGAGTACCCAGCAGATTAAAACCAAACCTGTTGCTGCTGAGTTGATTCCAACTCATAGTGACCCTATAGGACAGAGGAGAACTGCCCCATAGGGTTTCCAAGGCTGTAATCTTTATGGAAGCAGACTGCCACATCTTTCTCCCACAGAGCGGGTGGTGGGTTCAAATCATCGACCTTTCGGTTAGCAGCTGAGCGCTTAACCATTGTGCCACCAGGGCTCCTTCCAAGCAGATTAGACACCCACTAAAAATTGGTTAATTATTTGACTGCCACCTAGCATTTTACTATAACAGATTTAACTTTGGTGTTTTGTTAGAAAACACACTTCCAATCTACTGTAGTTTCAGGTAGAGATAAGGAGCCCTGGTAGCACAATGGTTAGGCGCTCATCTGCTAACTGAAAGGTCAGTGGTTCAAACCCACCAGCGGCTCCATGGGGAGAAGGATGTGGCAGTCTGCTCCTGCAAAGATTTACAGCCTTGGAAACCCTATGGGGCAGTTCTACTCTGACCTATAGGGTTGCTATGTGTCGGAACTGACTCGATGGCACACAACAACAGTAACAACAGTTAGAGCCAAAAGATCTGACATAGTTCCGCTCTCTATCAAAATTTTAAATGAAAATAAGTATCGTGAAAGGGAAGTCCACTGACCACGCCTTCACATCCAGCCCTTCTCTAGTCACTCCTTCCCTAGCCCCTGTGGGAGCACCTTCTGTGTGTCAGGCTCTGCTCTGGGTGTTGGTGGTGGAGCAGGAACAAGGCAGACAGACATGGTACCAGCCTCCCAGAGCCTGCTGTCCACCACAGAAAACAGACAACATACAAGTCATTATACAAATACTTAATTCACTGCATTAATAAATATTCAGAGAAGTTCAATGTGTATGTCAAAACAAAAAACATTAATGAGGGTATTGTTTTTATAAGGTGAGTATTTTGGAGTTTTGGTGCGCTTTTTAGAGACAGTGGTGAGGATTCCTAAGAAGAAAGAAGAGAACCTCACTATGATTTAGACTCTCTAATACTCAACATGGAGCCCTGGTGGCGCAGCGGTTGAGATCAGCTGCTAACCAAAAGGTCGGCGGTTCAAATCCACCAGCCACTCCTTGGAAACCCTATGGGGCAGTTCTACTCTGTCCTATAGGGTCACTATGAGTCAGAATCGACTCCACGGCAATGGGTTTTTTTGGTTTTAATACTAAATACATTTTGCTATTCATTAGCTAAGACTGAAAATGCCTTGAGTGCTTAAAGCCCTGTCTTCACTTGAGCTAATCAAAATTACAGAGGACATGAACAGAATCCACATGGTGTTCCTTATTTATTATAAACGCAGGGTTACTAAGCTGCAACATATCTTGCCAGGACAGAAGTCTTGTAAGCATCCAGACTGTACCAGGCTTCCTGGGCAGGGAGGGGAGAAACTATATACGTGATAATAATATATCCCTTCCTCTGTGTCTACTCCGACCTCCAAGGAAATCTCATAATGCTACTTTCCTGTTTAAAATCCTTCCATGGTTCCCTAATATCTACAGTATAAAAGTGAAACTCCACTGCATTGCGTGCGCTTAAGGCCTTTAGTGAACCTGTCCTGCGTCCTTCCCATCCAGCTTCTCCCCCAGGGGCATGGCCCCCCAGTCACCCTCCACTCCAACCTCACCCACTTGTGGTTCCCCAAATCTGATACGTTCTTTCCTCATGCTGTACCTTTATGTTACTGCCCCTAACCCTCACAGCATTTGGCAATCCTCTTGCTCAGTTTCAATACATTTAGAACATTTAATACATCTGTTTATGTGCCCATTTCCCTACACCAGGCTCTGAACTCCCTGAAGGCAGAAGACTCCGTTGTATTTATCTCTGTATTTCAAGAACCCAACACAGTGTTCAGCCTGAATGATGACAAGTAATGAAAAAAAAAAAAGGCTAGGAGAGAGGGAATCTGAATTTGTAGCAGTCTGTGTTTATCTTCCTCTCTTTAAGTCTTAGGTTTGGTTTAAGGAGCCCCGATCGTGCAATGGTTAAGCTCTCGGCCTCTAACCGAAAGGTCAGCGGTTCGAATCCACCAGCCACTCCCTGGGAGAAAAGACCTGGCAATCTGCTTTCATAAAGATTACAACCTAGGAAACCCAGTGGGGCAGTTCTATGAGTCCTGTGAGTCGGAATCAACAGCTCACACACAACAACATATCTGGTTTAGTTTTAACTTCCTTGTTGGATTTTACTGGTGTGTTCCACTTGGTATACACGGAAGGGTAATTTCTGAAGCTTGGTATACACGGAAGGGTAATTTCTGAAGCTTGGTATACACGGAAGGGTAATTTCTGAAGCTTGGTATACACGGAAGGGTAATTTCTGAAGCTTGGTATACACGGAAGGGTAATTTCTGAAGCTTGGTATACACGGAAGGGTAATTTCTGAAGCTTGGTATACACGGAAGGGTAATTTCTGAAGCTTGGTATACACGGAAGGGTAATTTCTGAAGCTTGGTATACACGGAAGGGTAATTTCTTAAGCTTGGTATACACGGAAGGGTAATTTCTGAAGCTTGGTATACACGGAAGGGTAATTTCTGAAGCTTGGTATACACGGAAGGGTAATTTCTGAAGCTTGGTATACACGGAAGGGTAATTTCTGAAGCTTGGTATACACGGAAGGGTAATTTCTGAAGCTTGGTATACACGGAAGGGTAATTTCTGAAGCTTGGTATACACGGAAGGGTAATTTCTGAAGCTTGGTATACACGGAAGGGTAATTTCTGAAGCTTGGTATACACGGAAGGGTAATTTCTGAAGCTTGGTATACACGGAAGGGTAATTTCTGAAGCTTGGTATACACGGAAGGGTAATTTCTTAAGCTTGGTATACACGGAAGGGTAATTTCTTAAGCTTGGGAAAGGTTCAAAAGAGACAAACTTGATAAGTTTTTTTTTTTGTCTTTGATTAAAAATAAAAACCTGAACATAACAAAACCCTATCATTTGTTAATTCGGAGTATTAGGTACACAGGTGTAGCGTAAAATTCCTGCTTGGGGGTGGGGAAGAGTGCGAGAGAGAAGGGGAATAATGATATACTTATTTAAGAGAGTAGGTATTTGAGTACATTTGATTATTTTAAAAAGACTTCACTGTGTGGCCCTTGGTTTTGGCATATTCATAAGAAACAGAGATGGCATCTCCAAGGGGTGATAAAAACTGTGCTGAGTCTACTCACTGAAAAAATACAGAAAATATAGGAATGGAAGCTGCAGAACTAAGAATCCAGAAACTTAACAATAGCAATAGCCAAAACAGAAAAGGTGGGGAAAAATGTCTTGGAGCGCATGTCAGACCATGATTGGATTTAATAAGGGACGCCATTCTTGCTGACAGTAGTCCTTGTTTTCAAAATAGATGGATACATTTCCTACCTAGGTTTTCTTAAAACCCTCGTACTATTGAGTCACTAAAATTCCTAATGTACTTGTTTATATGAGAAAGTAAAATTCAAATGATCACTTCTTTGCTTAGTTTACAGAATTACTAAGCTTCCACATACATTAAAATTACATGACACCAACATTAAATCAAGAAAATACAAGTATTTAACTGAGAAGCATAAAATGTTTTGTTAATTCAAGCTATTTTAATGTGTTATTACCAAATGATATTTTAGATAGAGTCTAGCATCAACAAACTACCCAAGATATTATACATTAACTGTAAATTTCTGAACTTTGCTGTAAACATCTTGAAGGCAAGAATAGTATCTTTTTTTTTTTTTTTTTTTTTACTTTTTAAAGTCTCTACAGCACCTACCACAAGGAATATCACGAGTGGGCAGAATAAATAATGACAGTGAGGACTTCGTGTTTTTAATGCAATGAGGGTCTAACTACCAATTTCAAGATTATCAAGAAACACAAAATAAAGATT
This sequence comes from Dugong dugon, assembly GCA_030035585.1. Classification (NCBI taxonomy): domain Eukaryota; kingdom Metazoa; phylum Chordata; class Mammalia; order Sirenia; family Dugongidae; genus Dugong; species Dugong dugon. The sequence goes on from CM057479.1 coordinate 15,881,192, forward strand.
TAGAAAATAAATGGATAAGAAAGTATATGTTAAGACAATCTCTGATGTATCTACATCATTTCACATCACAGAGGAAGGAAGAATTAAATGCTGTTTTAAACTGATATTGACAACATGTTAACCTCACTGTTGTGGTTCTTGGAGGATGAAGGACACATGATTCATTAAACAAATCCCAAAGACTTCAATAACACTTATTCTTCTTGTTTTCCCTTTCTGACACATTTTTTCAAAGTGCCAAAACTAAGAAATATCTCACCTTTAAATACCATATATCGTTAACGGCTGCCCTGTGAGGAATGTGACTCACTCCTGAATCAAGTAAACAGTAATATAACAGAGTTTGATATTTCTTCTCATCTGAATTTCAGTATGATCATATTTTTTAACCTGTTATCATAAAACTCTTATAAATGCAGAGTTACTGGGTTTTATTTTCTAACCCATGGCAATAATATTTTTCTAGAAATTCTCTAGTGGTGGTGGAAGACAAGAACTGTGGTTCCACAATCCACCTCGCAACCCTAAAGAGTTACTGAAATTATCAGTCCGAGCTGACCAGCTGCAAGGGGGAAGAGGGGCTGACAAAATTCATCAGGCACATTAAAATGGTTTCTTTCAAAAGCATTTACTGTGGCCGAATCCAGGGGTGGCAGTGGAAGCCCTGTTCAGGGGCACCTCTTCAACTCCAGAAAAGAGTCAGGACAGAGCTTTGTGGCAGAGGCTGGTCTGTGGGTCCAGTAGTCGACTGTTTACTCTGGAGTCAGGAGACTGGCAGGCTATGGCTTGGATTCATAAGGTTTTCACTGGCCAATTTTTTGTACTGGGCAAACCTGCTGCAAAAGACCTCTTTATAGTGTTAAAAAGCAAAGATGTCACTAAGGCGCGCCTGACCCAAGCCATGGTGTTTTCAATTGTCTCATGCATGCGAAACCTGGACAATGAATAAGGAAGACCAGAGAAGAACTGACGCCTTTGAGTTAGTGTTGGCAAAAAATATTGAATCCACCATGGATTGCCGGAAGACTAACAAATCTGTCTTAGAAGAAGTTCAGCCAGAACGCTCCTTAGAAGCAAGGATGGCGAGACTTCGTCTCACGTACTTTGGACATGTTATCAGGAGGGACCAGTCCCTGGAGAAAGGCATCAAGCTTGGCAAAGTAGAGGGTCAGCGAAAAACAGGAAGACCCTCAACGAGATGGACTGACACAGGGGCTGCAACAATGGGCTCAAGCACAACAATGACTGTGAGGATGGCAAAGGACCGGGCAGTGTTTCGTTCTGTTGTACACAGGGTCACTATGAGTTAGCACTGTCTCGTCGGCACCTAGCAACAACAACTACAACGTGGCCTGGACGCTGTGGCCAGCTGCGAACAGCTGGCTTTGATTTTGTCATGTGTGATGAGAGGATAACATATAAGGAAGCACACTGCGAAGTGTCAGCACCACAACGCTGAAACTTTTATAAACAGTTTTTAAACTTTCTAGTTTGGAATAATTGCGTATTTTTCGAAAAATTGCAAAAATAGTACCGAGAAGCCCGGCTTACCCTTCATCCAGATTCACCAATTGTTGCTTTGCCACAGTTGCTTTCTCTCTCTGTCTCTCACTTTGTCTACGTACACACACACACAAAATGTTTCCTGAGCCATTGAGAGTAGGTTGCATTCATCATGTGCCTTTACCCCTAATTCTTCAGTGCGTATTTCCCAAGAACAAGGATAATTCTCTTTCCTAACCACAGTACAGACACCAAGTTCCAGAAATTTAACATTTACACAGTAATAATCTAATCTGCAGTCCAGTTTCATCAATTGACCCTAAAATGTCCTTTGCACCAAACTTTTTTCCCCCGTACAGAATTGAGTCCCAGGTCATGTATAACGTTTAGTTATCATGTCTCCTTGGTTTCCTTTATTCTGTAACAGTTTATGATCGGGGATTTTCGAGGAATAAAGGCTAATAAGCATGTTATAGAATGTTCCCCAAATTGGTTCTGCCTGACTTTTATCTATGATTAAATTAAAGCTATGCATTTTTGGTTGCAGTACGTAACTGGTATGTCCTTTTCAGGGTATCACATCTGAGGCACCTGACACCTGCCTGTGTCATTATTGGTGATGTTCCTTTGGATAACTTGGTCAAGATGGCATTCAATTTCTCCACTGTATAGTTAGTATTTCCCTTTTATAATTAATAAGTAATTTGTGGGGAGACACTTTGAGACTATGTAAGTATCCTATTCTTCATATATTGACGATTCTTCCTTGAATTGATTTTACTATGAAGGTTACAATATTCTAATTTTCCAATACCATTATCATTCTTTTACATTTATTACTTGGTATTCTACTGAAAGGAAAAGCATTTCCTTTCCCCCGCGTGTGTATGTGTATGGGTGTATAAAATAATTATTTATCTATTAATATCAGTATGAACTCAGGGATTCCCCCTCCCCCCAGTGGATTATATTACATTATTTTCCTTTTTTATCTTGATGTTCAAATCTGGTGTCAGAATTTGATTCCACGGGTGTCCCACAATTGGCCTGTGGGGTCACACTGGCTCCAGTGCCCTGTGGCATGCTCCCATCAGTCATTTAGCACCTTCTTACTCCTAGAAGAAGCTGTTCCAGGATCACCTTGTATCTTCCTTACCTGGGGCCTGGGATTCACCATTTCTCTCAAGAGGCCTGGTTCCCTTCAGTGGGGAAAGGTATTTAAAAACCAAGATCTGGACACTGGGTGTGCCACTGCTACGGAAATGTCATGGCTTCTGAGCCCTTTCAGCCAACAGAGGTAAAGGACACACAATACATTTACTTAAGTCATGAGTTCATGCCGATACCTCTAATTCCAATTCAACCCCACAAGGTCCTTCCTTGCCTTTTCCTGTTCCATATTTGTATTTTTATTCTTCCACTGAAAGAGCAATATATTTACTCACATGCTCAAGCCTACAATACAGACAACATAATTTTAGAATTGCTGTACTCATCCACAATGAAAAGTATACCTACTAAAGAAGAGTGTAAGATGTGTTTGCGGTTCTTTTTATTTTTCTTTAGGCAGAGGATATACTATGTTCAAAACTCACCGATATTAATTCTCCCTTCAGTGTGATTGTTACTCATATGAAATACAGTTGGTTAATTTATTTCTGCTTCTTTTCAGTTTTACGTTTGTACTCATCCTTGTTGATTTGATTTTTGAATATGTAAAACATTAACATGAATCCAAATGTCAAAACCATACAAAAGTTATACTTAGAGAAATATCACTCCTTCTCCATCCTTTCTCCCTCCTTCTCCCCTAGCCTTCTAGGGTCAATTTCATTAGTTTCTTGTAAATATAAGGTATTACAGATTTTAAAATAAGCTATCATAATGCATTTTTCCCCCACATCATACCTTCCTCAAACTCATAAGACCCACAGTAGTCAACAAAGGCCCAAAGTTTCTATCACTGTTAAAGGCTGCAGTTTAATTGCTATCAAAATCTTTGTATTTATGTGCTTGATTCTTTTTAGTCTTGTTCATCAAAACTGCTTGAAGTTTAAAGCATGGGTGCACGTTAAGGACCAAGTGTTACTGATTACCTGTTCCTCAGAAGCTTCTAGAGGAGGGGATGCCTGTTGTTCAGACTGCCGATCATCCTGATAGTTTACACTCCGTTGCTGACGTAAAGGGGTGAAAAGACGATTCCAATTGATCATTCCTCCCTAAAAACGGATCAACACACATTTACCACACACAGAAAGAGCAGGACCATCATAATGCTTGAAAGAGCTTTCTCTTTCAATGCAATCACATCTATACACTGAGAAATAAAATTTTACATTCATCTGCTTTGTGCAAGCAATTCAAATCCTAAAGTATCACAACACCCTTCAATCACCAGGATAAAAGCGGTGACCTGCAGTAGGTACACAAAGAGAGAAAAGAAGGTAAGTGATACCGCCAAAGTCAGCTGTGCAGTTTGGCTCTAGAAGGCAGCTGAGAACACATACAGACGTTCTTAACATCAGTACAAATACGCTCCCACTGACCCTGTCCCGCCTCTGTTTGACTCTTAGTAGTTCAGGGCTTTGCAGGGTGTGACAAGGTTAACTCACTGCAGACAACCAGAAACATGGAGTTTCTTTCAGCAGCAATTAAAAAAATTTTTTTTTTAAGTGAATTCTTTAAATGTCTCAAACAAACAAGCAAAAAAACCCCAATTTTCTGGAAAAATGTAATTTACTAAAATTTATTCAAGAAAAAATAGAAATTGGTCATCATTTTTGAAGACTGTTCCCAAGCACCTACTAAAACTGAACCATGTGTCTGATTCAGCAGTCTCACTCCTGGAAATATATGCAACAGAAATGCAAACACATGTTCACCAAGAGATATGAACTAAAATGTTGTCTGTGGCACTACTTAGAGTGGTTTCAAAGACTGGAAACTACCCAAATGTCCATCAACTGTAGAAGGGATAATTATGGTATATTCATATAATGTAATATTATACAGTGGTTAGAATGAATTACAGCTATATGTAACAATATGGATGAATCTCTCAAATATAACGTTAAACAAAAGAAATAAAATGCAAAAAAGTACATTTGTATGGTTACTTTAAAAACGTTTATTCTGGCAAAATACATATAACAAAATTTGCCATTTTGACATGTACAATCCAGTGACATTAATTACATTCACCATGTTGCGCAACCATCATCACCATCCACTCCTAAAAGTTCTTCATCACCCCAAAAACAAACCGAGGACCTCTTAAGCAATAACTCCCCATTCTCCTTCTCTCCTAGCCCCTCGAAACCAAACCACTAATAAACTTTTTATCTCTATGATCTGCCTATTGTCTTAGTTATCAAGTGCTGCTATAACAGAACTACCACAAACAGATGGCTTTAACAAAGAGAAGTTTATTCTCTCACAGCCTAGGAGGCTAGAAGTCCGAATTCAGGGCACCAGCTCCAGGGGAAGGCTTTCTCTCTCTGTCGGCTCTGGGAAGGTCCTTGTCATCAATCTTCCCCTGATCTAGGAGCGTCTCAGCGCAGGGACATGCACGTAGGACGCGCTCTGCTCCTGGTACTACTTTCTTGGCAGTATGAGGTCCTTCTCCTCTTTGCTCCCTTCTCTCTTTTATATCTTTGAACCAAGATACAACCTAATCCTGTAGGTTGAGTCCTGCCTCATTAACATAACTGCTTCTAATCTTGCCTCATTAACACCATAGAGGTTAGGATTTACAAGACGCAGGATAATCACATCAGATCACCAGATGGTGGACAATCACACAATACTGGGAATCACGGCCTAGCCAAGCTGATACACGTTTTTGAGAGACATGAGTCAATCCATAATACCTATTTTACGTATTTCATATAAATGGAATCATATAATATTTGTCCTTTTGTGTCTGAGTTATTTCACTTAGCATGTTTTCAAGGTTCACTCAGGTCATACCATGTATCAGAACTTCATTTCGCTTTATGCCTGAATAATATTCCATTGTATGTATATATCACAATTTGTTTATTCATTTATCTGTTGGACACTTAGGTTGTTTCCACCTTTTGGTTATTGTGAATAGTGCTGCAATAAACACTGGTGTGTAAGTCTCTGTTTGAGTCCTTGCTTTCAATTCCTTTGGGTATATACCTAACAGTGGAATTGCTGGGCCGTATGGTAGTTCTATGCTTAACTTTTGAGGAACTGCCAAACTGTTTTCCACAGCAACTGCACCATTTTTCATTCCACCAGCAATGGATGAACATTTCAGTTTCTCTACATCCTCATCAATACTTGCTATTTTCTTTCTTTTTCATAAAAGCCATTCCAGTAGGTGTAGAGTGGTACCTCACTATGGTTTTGGTTTTCATTTCCCTAACGAGGTTGTGCATCTTTTCATGCACTTATTGGCTATATGTGTATCTTCTTTGGAGAACTGTCTATTCAAGTTTTTTGCCCAATTTTAAATTGAGTTGTCTTGTTGTTGTGGATTATAGGAATTCTTTGTAATTCTAGACATTAAATCCTTATCAGATACATGGGTTTCCAAATATTTTCTCTCATTCCATAAGCCTATCTCTTTACTTTCTTAATAAAGTCCTTTGATGCTCAAGAAATTTTTTGATGAAGTTCAACTTACCCTTTTTCTTTTGTTGCTTGTGTTTTTGGTGTCATATCTAAGAGTTCATTGCCAAGAACAAGGTCTAAAAGATTTACCCTTATATATTTTTCCTAAGAGTTTTATGGTTTTAGTTCTTATATTTAGGTCATTAACTCAATTTGAGTTAATTTTCATATATGGTGTGAGGTATGGGTCCAACTTTATTCTTTTACATGTGGAGATCTAATTGTCCTAGCACCATTGGTTAAAAAGACTGTTCTTTTTCTATCGAATGGATTTGGCATCCTTCTCAAAAATCAGCTGGCTATAGATGTATGAGTTTATTTCTGGACTCTGCATGATCACTTCTATGTAATAAATAAAAATAACAAAACGAAATAATCCATGTTGTTATAAGCCAGAATAGTGGTTTTCCTCCGAGGGGGCAGGACCTGCAAAGGGAAAACAGGAGGGCTTCTGGGGTTCTGGTAATGTTCTGTTTCTTGACAGGGAAGCTGGTTATACAAGTGTATTTTGTTTGAGAAATTTTGTGGAGCTGTATACTTAAGGATATATGTGTGTGTGCTTTTCTGTGTATAATTTTCTATATGAATGTTATACTTTGATAAAAAGTTACAAACAGAAACAGAACATCTAACTAGGCTTTTAGCCATTAATGAAACTGAAATAGTATTTAAAAATCTACCCTCCAAAAATTTACAGGTGAAGTCTATGAAACCCTTAAAGATGTTCCATCTTATAACAAACTACTGTAGAAAACAGAAGAAGGAAAGTTCCCCATCTAATTTTTTGAGATGCGTATATAATTGTTTCCAAAACCAGACAAGGCCATTGTTAGAGAAAATAATTATAGAAAAATTTAGTTTTCATCTATGAACACAGATACGATAATCCTAAATAAAATATTAGCAAACTCTATCATGTTCAAAAAAGTATTATTATTGGTATGTACTATATTAGGGTTCACTTCAGGATTAGAAAATATGAACAGAATAAAGGAAAAAAACACAAATGATCATTTCAAAAGATATGAAAACAATTTGATAAAATTTAGTATTCATTCATGAAAAGACAAGATTGTCTATTACCACCTCTTAATATTCGACACAAATCATAGTATGAGACTAAAAAAGACAGAAGAAAAAGTGTAAGAATAAAAAGGTAGAAATAAAGACAACCGTCATTATTCACATATGATGATTATCTACTTAGAAAATCCAAGAGTGTCTACAAAGCATTAGAACTAATGAGTACAAGGTTAAATAAACTGTGATCATTTAGAAAACTTGAGTGCAAAAAGTTACTATTACAAACAGCAATAAAAACTATAAAGTACTAAATCTAATGAATGATCTGCAACATCTTTATGGAGAAAATTATAAAACTGGATTGAAGGACATCAATAGGCCTAAATAAATAAAAACATTCACACACATTCATGCTTGGGAAGACTCAACACTGCCAATACCTGTCAGTATCTATCCATATACTGTCAATTCCAAACTGCACCAGACTGCTTGTTGTCCCCTATTATAGACTGAATTGTATCCCCGTAAAATGTACATCAACTTGGCTAGGCCATGATTCCCAGTATTGTGTGATTGTCCACCATTTTGTCATCTGACAGGATTTTCCCATGTGTTGTAAACCCTACCTCTATGATGTTAATGAGACAGGACTACAGGCAGTTATGTTAATGAGGCAGGACTCAATCTCCAAGATTAGGTTGTATCTTGAGTCAATCTCTTTTGAGACGTAAAAGAGAGATGCCAGCAGAGATACAGGGGGACCTCATACCACCAAGAATGAAAAACCAGGAGGGGAGAGTGTCCTTTGGACCTGGGGTTGCTGCACTGAGAAGCTCCTGGACCAGGGGAAGACTGATGACAAGGACTTTCCCCTAGAACTGACAAAGAGAAAGCCTTTCCCTGGAGCTGGCACCCCGAATTCGGGCTTCTAGCCTATAGACTGTGAGAGAATAAATTTCTGTTCGTTAAAGCTACCCAATTGTGGTATTTCTGTTATGGCTGTGTTAGATAACTAGATAACTAAGACAACCCCTAATATCCATATCCCCCCTTTTACTTTGAGACACGTCCACTACATTTTCAGCTTCCTGTGCAGGTAGGAGTAGCCTTGTGGACTAAGTTCTGTCAATAGTATGTAAGTAGAAAGGGTGTGTGAGAGTTCTAGGAAGAGTTCTTAAAGGCAGGCGTGCACTCTTCTTTGTTGCTTCCTCATCCTTCCTGGGGCTCAAGCAGCCATTCTGGGCAATGAGGCAGAAGCCCTGTGCCAACGATAAAGTAACATGATAACAGGAGCCTGGGCCACTGACAACTCCATGTGGCCGTCTCACCAGCTCAGGGCGGCCGATTTCTGGACTTTTGCTACATTAGAGAGAAATAAACTCCTACCCTGCTTAACCTTCTGTTATTGTGGGTTTTCAGTCACTTGCAGATAAACCTATTCCCAACTGGTATATATTCAAAATTCAAAAGTGTGTACACCAATGTTCCTTGCAGCATTATTTACAATAGCCAAAAGGTGGAAACCACCTGCATATCTAGCAACAAATGAATAGATAAACAAAATGCGGTACGTTGTTGTTGTTAGGAGCCATGGAGTAGGCTCCGACTCATAGCGGCCCTGTGTACCACAGAACGAAACACTGCCTGGTCCTGTGCCATGCTCATAATCGTTGTTATGTTTGAGTCTATTGTTGCAGGCACTGTGTCAATCCATCTCATTGAGGGTTTTCCTCTTTTCTGCTGACCCTGTACTTTACCAATGTCCTTCTTTAGGGACTGATCTCTCCTGACAACACGTCCAAAGTATGTAAGACATGGTCTCGCTGCTATCCTTGCTTCTAAGGAGCATTCTGGTTGTACTTCTTCCAAGACAGATTTGTTTGTTCTTTTGGCGGTCCACGCGGATGGAGTCAAGCTTTAGGGACCTTCATTTGCAGATGTGGCACAACTCAAAATGAGAAGAAACAGGTGCACACACCCATTAACAATCGGAACCTGGAATGTACAAAGTATGAATCTAGGAAAATTGGAAATCATCAGAAATGAAATGGAATGCATAAACTTCGCTATCCTAGGCATCAGTGAGCTGAAATGGACTGGTACTGGCCATTTTGAATCAGACAATCATATGGTCTACTATGCTGGGAATGAAAACTTGAAGAGGAATGGCGTTGCATTCATTGTCAAAAAAAAAATTTCAAGATCCATCCTGAAGTACAATGCTGTCAGTGATAGGATAATATCATATGCCTATAAGGAAGGCCAGTTAATATGACTATTATTCAAACTTATGCACCAACCACTAAGGCCAAAGATGAAGAAATTGAAGGTTTTTACCAGTTTCTGCAGTCTGAAATTGATCGAACATGAAATCAGGATACATTGATAATTACTGGTGATTGGCATGCGAAAGTTGGAAGCAAAGAAGAAGGACTGGTAGTTGGAAAATATGGCCTTGGTGACAGAAAAACAATGCCAGAGATCTCATGATAGAGTATGGCAAAACCAATGACTTCTTCGTTGCAAATACCTTTTTTCACCAACATAAACAGCGACTATACACATGGACCTTGCCAAATGAAATACATAGGAATCAAATCGATAACATCTGTGGAAAGAGGCAATGGAAAAGCTCAATATCATCAGTCAGAATAAGGCCAGGGGCCGACTCCAGAACAGACTCGACTGCTCATATGTAAGTCCAAGTTGAAAGCGAAGAAAATCAGAACAAGTCCACAAGAGCTGAAGTACGGCCTTGAGTATATACCATCTGAATTTAGAGATCATCTCAAGAACAGATTTGACGTGTTGAATACTAACGACCAAAGACCAGACGAGTTATGGAATGACATCAAGGACATCATCCATGAAGAAAGCAAGAGGTCATTAAAAAGACAGGAAAGAAAAGACCAAAATGGATGTCAGAAGAGACTCTGAAATCTGCTCTTGAATGTCAAGTGGCTAAAGCAAAAGGAAGAGATGATGAAGTAAAAGAACTGAAAAGAAGATTTCAAAGGGCGGCTGGAGAAGACAAAGTGAAGTACTATAATGACATGTGCAAAGAGCTGGAGATAGAAAATCAGAAGGGAAGAACTGGCTCGGCATTTCTCAAGCAGAAAGAACTGAATAAAAAATTCAAGCCTCAAGTTGTAATAGTAAAGGATTCTATGGGGAAATTATTAAATGATGCAGGAAGAATCAAAAGAAGATGGAAGGAATACACAGAGTCATTACACCAAAAAGAATTGGTCAACGTTCAACCATTTCAAGAGGTAGCATATGATCAGGAACCGATGGTACTGAAGGAAGAAGTCCCAGCTGCACTGAAGGCATAGGCGAAAAACATGGCTCCAGGAATTGACAGATTATCAGTTGAGATGTTTCAACAAACGGATGCAGTGCTAGAAGTGCTCACTCTTCTATGCCAAGAAATTTGGAAGACAGCTACCTGGCCAACCGGCTGGAAGAGATCCATATTTATGCCTATTCCCAAGAAAGGTGATCCAACTGAATGTGGAAATTATCGAACAAAAACGTGGTACATACATAAAATATTACTCAGCCAGAAAGAGAAATGAAGTCCTGATACAACATGGATAAACCTTGAAAACATTATGTTGAGTGAAGTAAGTCAAAGAGAAAAAAGAAATGAGTAAGTGAAAAATAAGTAAGTCAAGGAGAAAAAAGAAATGACTCAAGAGAAACCTGGATAATGTACATGAATAGACAATTTATAGAACATGAAACCCTGAGTCGATAAACATATGAAAAGATGTTCATCCTCACCTGTATCAGGGAAATGCAAATTTAAACAACATGAGTTATTTCATACCCAGAAGACTGGCAAAAATAAAAAGTGTAACAACACCAAGTATGGGATGATGTGAAGGGAACGGGAACTCTACACGTTGTTGATGAGAGTATAAACTGGCACAAATATTGTGGAGAGCAAGGTGTCCATATCTAGTACTACAAGAGCCTAAGGAAACTTTTATGAGACTGTTCCCTGAAGCAATGACTACAATATTAACTAAGAAAATGTAAAATATTCAACTGCCTCTAAGTAGGGAAATAAATTAATAAATGGTTTTCTTATATAATAGCCTATTATATAAGCAGCTAGAATAAATGAACTAGAGCTACACGTATCAACATGGAAAACCCTCAAAGATACAATGTTGAATGAACAAAGAAAGTTGTATAAGAATATGTTTATACAATACTGTTTATGTAATTTATAAAAAATCCACTGAGAACAAGAGTATATACTATTTAAACTATTTTTATGGGTATGTATTAGTAGTGGTTTCTCATCCCAGGGGATATATAGCAATATCTGGAGATATCTGGCTGTCACGACTTCAGGGGAGGGGTTTGCTGCTGGTATCTAATGGGTAGAGGCCAGGGATACTACTAAATATCCTATAATGCACAGGACAGTTCCCTAAACAGAGAATGACCTGATCCAAAACGTCAACAGTGTCCAGGTTGACAGACTCTGATATATACATATGTAGTAAGACAGAAAACCATGCAGGGGGAGTATAGACAACATACCAACTACAGAACAGTGGGATGGGGAAAGATCTTTAGTTCTATTTATAACATTTTATTTCTTGAAAGAGAGTAAGTGATGAAGAAAACCAAAGACACAAGGAAAACATGAGGATGAATGGACCACATGAACCACAGCCTCCACTAGCCTGAGCCCAGGAGAACGAGACGGTGCCCGGCTACCAGCATTCACTCTGACAGGGATCACAATAGAGGGTCCCAGACAGAGCAAGAGAAAAATGTAGAACAAAATTCAAATTTACAAAAAAAAAAAAAAAAAAAAGAAAAAAAGACCAGACTCACTGGTCTGACAGAGACCAGAGGAACCCCTGAGACTATGGTCCCCAGATACCCTCCTAACTCAGAACTGAAGCGACTCTTGAAATCCACCTTTCAGGCAACGATGAGACAGGCCTATAAAACAAAGAACAACACCTGTGTTAAATGTGCTTCTTAGTTCAATCAAGTATACGAGACCAAATGGGCAACACCTGCCCAAAAGCAAGACGAGACAGCAGGAAGGGACAGGAAAACTGTATGAAAATGGGCACAGAGAACCCAGGGTGGAAAGGGAAGAGGGGGAGTGCTGACACACTGCGGGGACTGCAGCCAACGTCACAAAACAATTTGTGTCTAAAATTTTGGATGAAAATCTAATTTGTGCCATAAATCTTCACCTAAAACACAATTTAAAAAAAAGGATGAGTGAAAGGGTAGGCAAAACAAAAGAAAAGCCCAATCCCTCTAACTCCTGTGACAGTAAAAAAAAAAAAAAAAAGTGCTTAAAAAGCAGAAAGTTACATGAGTTCTAGGATGTTTTCACACTAACTTGCTCTTTGTGTAGGGTTAAATAGGAGCCTCTACAAACAGGAAACGTTTCCTTCACTTTGTTTTCTTCAAAAGCAATAACCACATATTAAAAAAAGGAAAAAGGAAACAGCTTGCATTTTGAACAGTTGTTTTATGATTATCTGTTTGTTATTAGTTGGTAAGGAGATTTTCAAAAGAAATAAAATTTCTCTTGAGAATACATGACTAATTTTCAAAGCAAGGAGGAGTAAAATTTGTGATATTTTATCAGGCAAAAGGGACATGGAATAGAAACACACTCTACATAGACTTTTGAAAGTTTCTGAATGGAATCGGTCAAGTAGAGTGTCTACATCACATAAGCCATGCCAGAAGAATTTAGGAGTGACTTTCCTTGGGCACTATCAGTTCCTATGGGACAGGAGAAGCAAAGTACAAGATTTGGTTGTTGCTCATGTGGAGCTTATAATTTTCTTGGGAGAAGGCAAGACATCCAAAAATAAAAAAATTACAGCACTGCAAGGTGGTACATAATTAAGAGGGAAGCTGTGAGGCATAAATTAAAAGGGTTAGAAAAGTTCAGAGCAGCACAGATCAGCTGCAGCTGAAGCATGGAGGTAAAACTTCAAAGACAATGTGTGAGGCCTCAGCTAAATTCTAAATGAGAATAATTTAAATAATGGAGAAGAGGGCACAAGGCATTTTTGTTTTTACTTTTTTTTTTTTTAATTGTACTTTAGATGAAGGTTTACAGAACCAATAGTTTCTCATTAAACAGTTAGTACACATATTATTTTATGACACTGGTTAACAACCCCACGACATGTCAACACTCTCCCTTCTTGACCTTGGGTTCCCTATTACCAGCTTTCCTGTCCCCTACTGCCTTCTTGTCCTTATCTCTGGGCTGTTGGGTCCCATTAGTCTTGCTTTATTTTATGGGCCTAATCTTTGGCTGAAAGGGTGAACCTGAGGAGTGACTTCATTACAGAGCTAAAAGGGTGGCAGGGGCCATACTCTCGGGGTTTCTCCAGTCTCTGTCCGTCCAGTAAGTCTCGTCTTTTTTGTGAGTTAGAATTTTGTTCTACATTTTTCTCCAGCTCTGTCCGGGACCCTCTGTTGTGATCCCTGTCAGAGCAGTCGGTGGTGGTAGCTGGGCACCATCTAGTTGTACTGGATTCAGTCTGGTGGAGGCCGTGGTAGTTGTGGTCCGTTAGTCCTTGGGACTAATGCTTCCCTTGTGTCTTTCTTTGGTTTTCTTCATTCTCCCTTGCTGCCGAAGGGGTGAGACCAGTGGAGTATCTTAGATGGCCACTCACAAGCTTTTAAGACCCCAGATGCTACTCACCAAGGTAGAATGTAGAACATTTTCTTTATAAACTATGTTATGCCAACTGAGCTAGATGTTCCCTGAGACCATGGTCCCTACAGCCCTCAGCCCAGCAATTCGGTCCCTTAGGGAGTTTGGATGTGTCTATGGAGTTTCCATGACCTTGCCTGGCACAAGACATTTTTTTGTCAATGTGTTCAAAGCAGGGCTTGGAACTGGTTCATTCCAGTTCCACCCCTGCTGAGAATCTGCATTTCCACCCCAGATATACTGAATTAGAATCTACATTTTAACAAGATTACCAGGTGATTCTTGGCGCCCTGGTGGCTCAGTGGTTAAGAGCTTAGCTGCTAACCTTGGCAGTTCAAATCCACTAGCCGCTCCTTGGAAACCCTATGGGGCAGTTCTACTCTGTCCTACAGGGTTGCTATGAGTCGGAATTGACTGGATGGCAATGGGTTTGTTGTTTTCGGTAGCTTGTCAGAAATGCAAATTCTGAGCAGGGATTCGAACAGGAACAAACCAGCTGAAAGAAGGGAGCCTGAGAATGGGTTTACAGCTACTTCAAAAAGTAAAGCAAGGGCAAATATCGCATGATCCCACGTATATGAAATTTCTAAAACAGGCAAATGCATACAGACAAAGGTTATTAGTGGTTACCAGGGTCTAGGAGGAAGAAGGGAATAGTGAGTTATTACTTGAGGGGTACTGAGTTTCTGTTTATGGAGATGAAAATCATTTGGAAATGGAAAGTGGTGACGATTGTACAACATGGTGAATGTAATTAATGTTACTAAACTGTACACTTAAAAGTGGTTAAAATGGTAAATGTTTTGTTATATAAATTTTACTATAATAAAATTTTTAAAAAAGAAGCAAAGCAATGCTAAGGAGTTATGATAGAGGGACAAAAAGGTAGAGGAAGCTGATGATTAACAGCATAGTCGTTAGACTTCACAAGAACACTACTGGAACTAATAGATTCATCAGAGTAGCCAGATACAAGATAAACATACAAAAATCTGTTGGACTCCTATACAGCAATGAAGAGAACTATAAAAAGGAAATCTCAAAAGCAATACAATTTATAATAGCTCCTAAAAATATAAAATACTTAGGAATAAATCTAACCAGGGATGTAAAAGACCTATGCAAAGAAAACTACAAACGACTACTGCAGGAAACCAAGAGACCTACATAAATGGAAAAACATATCACGCTCATGGACAGGTAGACCTAATGTTGTGAAAATGTTAATTCTACCCAAAGC
Organism: Dugong dugon; assembly: GCA_030035585.1. Taxonomy (NCBI): domain Eukaryota; kingdom Metazoa; phylum Chordata; class Mammalia; order Sirenia; family Dugongidae; genus Dugong; species Dugong dugon. The sequence goes on from CM057479.1 coordinate 15,896,323, forward strand.
AATCTACAGACAGAACGCAATCCCAATCCAAATACCAACAGGATTCTTTAATGAGATGGAAAAAATAATCATTAACTTTACATGGAAAGGAAAAAGGCCCTGGAAAAGTAAAGCATTACTGAAGAAGAAGAAAAAAGTAGGAGGCTTCGCACTACTTGACCAAGAACCTACTACACAGCTACGGTAGTCAAAACGGCCTGGTACTGGTAACAACAGACACACTGGCTAACGGAACAGAATTGAGAACCCAGGTGTAAATTCATTCAGCTATGGTCACCTGATCTTCGACAAAGGCCTGAAGTCCATTAGATAGGGAAAAGATAGTCTTTTTAACAAATGGTGCTGGCAAAACTAGATGTCCATCTGTAAAAAAATGAAACAGGAGCCATACCTTACACCACACACAAAAACTAATTCAAAATGGATCAAAGACCTAAACATAAAACCAAAAACTATAAAGATCATGGAAGAAAAAATAGGGGCAATGCTAGGAGCCCTAATACGTGGCATAAATAGGATACAAACCATAATTAACAATACACAAACATCAGAAGATATGGCAGATAACCGAGATCTTCTAAAAATTAAACACTAATGCTCATCATACACTAATGCTCAGGAAAGGTGTGCATCAGGATTGTATCCTGTCACCATACCTATTCAATCTGTATGCTGAGCAAATAATCCGAGAAGCTGGACTATATGAAGAAGAACAGGGCATGAGGACTGGAGGAAGACTCACCAACAACCTGCGTTATGCAGATGACACAATCTTGCTTGCTGAAAAGTGAAGAGGATTTGAAGGATGAAGATCAAAGACCACAGCCTTCTGTATACATTACACTTCAACATAAAGAAAACAAAAATCCTCACAACTGGACCAATAAGCAACATCATGATAAACGGAGAAAAGACTGAAGTTATCAAGGATTTCATTTCACTTGGGTCCACAATCAACACCCATGGAAGCAGCAGTCAAGAAATCAAAAGATGCATTACACTGGGAAAATCTGCTGCAAAAGACTTCTTTAAAGTGTTGAAAAGCAAAGCTATCACTTTAAGGAGTTAGGTGCACTTGACCCAAGCCAGGGTGTTTTCAGTCGCCTCATATGCATGCAAAAGCTGGACAATGAATAAGGAAGACTGAAGAAGAATCGATGTCTTTGAATTGTGGTGTTGGCAAAGAATACCGAATATAACAAGGACTGCCGAAAGAACAAACAAATCTGTCTTGGAAGAAGTACAACCAGAATGCTCCTTAGAAGCAAGGATGACAAGACTTCGTTTCACATACTCTAGACATGTTGTCAGGAGGGATCAGTCCCTGGAGAAGGACATCATGCCTGGTAAAGTAGATGGTCAGCAAAAAGGAGGAAAACCCTCAATGAGATGGACTGACACAGAGACTGCAACAATGGGCTCAAGCGTAACAACGATCGTGAGGATGGTGCAGGACTGGGCAGTGTTTCATTCTGTCGTACACAGGGTCACTATGAGTCGGAACTGATTCGACGGTACCTACCAACAACATTGTTCTTCAAAAGACTTCACCAAAAGAGTAAAAAGAGTACCTACAGACTGGGAAGAAAATATTTGGCTATGACATATCTGACAAAAGACTAATCTCTAAAACCTACTGGAAAATCCAACACCTCTACAACAAAAAGACAAATAATTCAATTAAAAAATGGGCAAAGGATATGAACCGACACTTCACCAAAGAAGACATTCAGGCCGCTAAAGACACATGAGGAAATGCCTGCGATCACTAGCCATTAGAGAAATGCAAATCAAAGCCACAGTGAGGTACCATCTGACCCCCAACACTACTGGCATGAAGAAAATAGCAAATGTTGGAGAGGCTGTGGGGAGACTGAAACCTTATGCACTGCTGGTGGGAATGCAAAATGGTGCGACCGTTTTAGAAAATGATATGGCACTTCCTTAAAAAGCTAGAAATATTGTATGATCCAGCAATCTCACTCCTAGGAATATATTCTAGAAAATGAAAGCCATCACATGAATAGACATATGGACACCCATCCTCACTGCAGCATTATTCACAATAGCAAAAAGATGGAAACAACCTAAGTGACCGTCAACGGATCGATAAACAAACTATGGTACATACATACAATGGAATACTACGAGAGGATAAAGAACAATGATAAATCTTTGAAGTATCTCACAACATGAATAAATCTGGAGGGCATTATGCTGAGTAAAATAAGTCAATCACAAATGGACAAATACTCTATGAGACCAATATTACAAACACTCATGAAAAAGTTTACACACAGAAAGAAATAATCTTTGATGGTTATGACAAAGGAGAGGGGTGGGGAAGGAAAAATACTAACTGGTCAATAGATCACTGGTAACTCTGGTGAAGGGTAAGACAGTATACAATACTTGGGAAGTCAGCACAACTTGACCAAGGCGAAGTCATAGAAGCTTCACTGACACATCCAAACTCCCATAGGGATCAAGTTACTGGGCTGAGGGCTGGGGACTATGGTCTCAGGGGACAGCTAGCTCAACTGGCATAACATAGTTTATAGAAAATGTTCTACATCCTACTTTGGGTCTGGGGTCTTAAAAGCTTGTTAGCCACAATCTAAAATACTTCTACTGGTCCCACCCCATCTGGAGCAGGGGAGAATAAAAAAAACAAAGACACAGGGGTAAGATTAGTCCAAAGGACTAATGGAACACAACTATCACAGCCTCACCAGACTGAATCCAGCACAAACTGGATGGTGCTCGGCTACCACCACTGACTGCTCTAACAGGGATCACAACAGAAGGTCCTGAAAAGACCTGGAGAAAAATGTAGAACAAAATTCAAACCCACAGAAAAAGACCAGACTTACTGGTCTGACAAAGACTGGATAAACCCTGAGAGTATGGCTCCCGGACACCCTTTTAACTCAGTACTGAAGTCACTTCTAAGGTTACCCTTCAGCCAAAGATTAGACAGTCCCATAAAACAAACAATAATACACGTAGCTCAACTGTGTATACAAGACTAAATGGGCACAACAGCCCAGGGGCAAGGACGAGAAGGCAGGAGGGGACAGGAAAGCTGGATACGTGGAAATGAGGAACCCAAGGTGGAGAAGGGGAGAGTGTTGACACATTGTGGGTTTGGCAACCAGTGTCACAAAACAATACGTGTATTATTTAATGAGAAACTAATTTGCTCTGTAAACCTTCACCTAAAGCGTGCACACACACACACAAAAGATTCTCAGACAATGGGAAAACTGATGATCTTTAAAAAAAAAAAAAAAAAAAAGAGCATCGTCTTTAGAGCCAGAATATCTGGGTTCAAATCCCAGCTATGCCACTTACTGTGTGACCTCTGACATTTTAAAAAACTTTTCCAAGCTTCAGTTTTCTCGTCTGTAAAATGGGAGTAATAACTGCATCCACCTACTATGATAATTAAATGAGTTAATATATGTAAAGCATTTAAAACAGAGCTTGAATAATTCTAAAAGGTTATATTATATGTTAGCTATTATTACTATCATCTCTAATATTTGGCATTATACTTTACCGTGTTAACTTTTTAGAGTATAGCTTGTCTTTCCAACTAGACTAAAAGATCCTTGATGGCGGCAATGGAGTGTAAGATTTGTATGTACTCCCAAGGTGGGGGTACAAACACCAAGCTCAGTGTAACCTGAGCTGACTCCTCAGTTAAGTAGATGCTCTATTAAAGAATGACAATGGAGAACAATTATAGAGAGACAGCATTATGAATGTGATGTCTTAGAAAAATTAAAATTATTTCCCAAAATATCTTCATCTTATTTAATAAAAAGTTGGTCATTAGAAAAAAATTGTATTCTTTATTCTCTGTCTTTGGCAATTAGAAAGCTTTTATCATCAGTATGATAGGTTTTGAAGGGTAAAGTACGCAGGCACCACCAGTAAGTTTTCTTCTGGAGGGCCACCCCCAATATATTGTTTGTGGCTGCCTGCAGACCACTATTTTGGAGAAGATGCTACAGTAGAGTGTGGGTTTAGTAGGAAAGAATGACATGGCTGTTTAGTGATGCCTGCCTTAGGCACAGGGAAATGTCGGTTCAGCAGGAAAGAGTGACGTGACTGTTGAGTGATATTTGTCTTAGGCCATGTGGCACCCATACAAGGACTTACTACCGCTGTTACAGATCAGTACTTTCCAATATTTTTTACATCATAGCACATATAGAAAATTTGCAAGACGCACAGGGACAGGTAAAGTTCCTGCAACCAGGCTGGTAGCTTCAGGTCCTTCCCAGCTGCCCTGAGGGCTGAGGGATCTGTGACCTCTCTATGACAATGATACAATGGTTGGGAAGCTCTACTAAAGATCATAAAAAATACCTATACATTTAGACAACAGGCTGACTTAATATGAGTATATTTACAACAGAGATGACCTACAATGGAGTTTACCTTTTACAGGGGCAGAAAAAGATCAGATTATTTTAGTTGTACTAATTAAGGTAAAATCATCTGAATTAGTGACCACTAATGTAACAATGAAGCTAGGAAGAGAATTAACACATCCCTGCCTACTAGATTACCAACCACCCCCTTTGCTAGATCTGATGGATCCTCCTCAGCATTCTCTCCCAGAAGGACTAGATCCCACTGACCACTCCCTCCTTGATTCTCATTCTTCTCTGGGCTTCTGTGGCAACACACTCTTCTTGGTCTTTCTAGCCCTCTGACGATGCCTTCTCAGTATCCCTTGGGGTCTCCTTCTCTTATTCATGCCCTTGAAATATTGGTGTCCCTTAAGGTTCTATTTTAGGATCATTTCTCTTTTTTTGCACATTTGTCCTCAGTTGCTCGTACGTTCCGGTGGCTTTAGTTACCACTAACATAGTGAAGACTACTAAACCTGTGTCTCCAACTGAGATACTGAGCCTCAGATTCACATAACTAATGGTCTCTCGCACATTTAGATGTTCCAGAGACACCAAAAATGGGACATATCCAAACAAAACTCATCCTCAATCCCGTTATCTCTTCTTGTGCTCTCAATCTGGAGGAATGACATGAACATCTATCCACTGCACGAGCCAGAAATCACCAAGCATTGTCAATTATAACTCCTAAGTATCATTTGAAACCATCCATTTCTCTCCACCCTCACTCACACTGCCCTATTAGACTACCATCTAGAGTAGGGGTTACTAGATCCGATGGATCCTCCTCAGCTTTCTCTCCCAGAAGGATTGGATCCTACTGACCACTCCCTCCTTAATTCTCATTCTTCTCTGGGCTTCTGGGGCAACACACTTTCTTGGTCTTTCTAGCCCTCTGACAGTGCCTTCTCAGTATCCCTTGGGGTCTCCTCTTATTCATGTCCTTGAAATATTGGTGTCAGAATGACTTCTTCTTTTTTCAATTTTTATTGTAGTTTAGATGAAGGTTTAGAAAGCAATCTAGCTTCTCATTAAACAATAAACATGTTATTTTCTGACATTGGCTGCCTACACCACGACATGTCAACACTCTCCCCTTCCTGACCTTGTGTTCCCCATTACCAGCTTTCCTGTCCCCTCCTGCCTTCTCATCCTTGCCCCTGGGCTGGTGTGCCCATTTAGTCTCGTTTTGTTTTATGGGCCTGTCTAATCTTTGGCTGAAGGGTGAACCTCAGGAGTGACTTCACTACTGAGCTAAAAGGGTGTCCTGGGGCCATACTCTTGGGGTTTCTCCAATCTCTGTCAGACCAGTAAGTCTGGTCTTTTTTTGTGAGTTAGAATTTTGTTCTACATTTTTCTCCAGCCCCGTCCAGGACCCTTTATCGTGATCCCTGTCAGAGCAGCTGATGGTGGTAGCCAGGCACCATCTAGCTGTGCTGGACTCACTATGGTGGAGGCCGTGGTAGGTGTGTTCCATTAGTCCTTTGGACTAATCTTTCCCTTGTGTCTTTGGTTTTCTTCATTTTCCTTTGCTGCTGAAGGGGTGAGACCAGTGGAGTATATTAGAAGGGGTGAGACCAGTGGAGTATCTTAGCCGGCCACTCACAAGCTTTTAAGACCCCAGACGCTACTCACCAAGGTAGAATGTGGAACATTTTCTTTATAAACTAGGTTATGATAATTGAGCTAGATGGTCCGTCCCTGAGACCATGGTCCCCACAGCCCTCAGCCCCAGTAATTTGGTCCCTCAGGGAGTTTGGATGTGTCTATGGAGCTTCTAGGACCTTGCCTTGGACAAGTTGTGCTGGCTTCCCCAGTACTGTGTACTCTTACCCTTTACCAAAGTTACCACTTATCTACTATCTACTTAATATTTTTCCCTCTCTGCCCCTCCCGCCCCGTAACCATCAAAGATTGTTTCTTTTTGTGTGTAAATCTTTTCGTGAGTTTCCATAGTAGTGGCCTCCTACAATATTTGTCCTTTTGTGATTGACTTATTTCATTCAGCATAATGCCTTCCAGATTCATCCATGCTGTGAGATGCTTCGCAGATTCATCATTGTTCTTTATTGTTGCGTGGTATTCCATTGTGTGTATGTACCATAGTTTGTTAATCCATTCATCTGTTGATTATCACTTAGGTTGTTTCCATCTTTTTGCTATTGTGAATAATGCTGCAGTGAACATGGGTGTACATATGTCTATTCGTGTGACAGCTCTTATTTCTTTCGGATATATTCCTAGGAGTGGGATTGCTGGATCATATGGTTATTTCTATTTCTAGCTTTTTAAGGAAGTGCCATATGGTTTTCCAAAATGGTTGTACCATTTTGCATTCCTACCAGCAGAGCATAAGAGTTCCAATTTCCCTGCAGCCTCTCCAACATTTGTTATTTTCTGTTTTTTTGATTTGTGCCAGTAATGTCAGGGTGAGATGGTATTTCATTGTGGTTTTGATTTGCATTTCTCTAATGGCTAGTGATCGCGAGCAATTCCTCATGTCTGTTAGCTGCTTGAATGTCTTCTTTGGTCAAGTGTTTGTTCATATCCTTTGCCCATTTTTTTATTGGATTATTTGTCTTTTTGTTGTAGAGATGTTGGACTTCCTGGTAGATTTTAGAGATTAGAACTTTGTCAGATTTGTCACAGCCAAAAATTTTTTTCCAGTCTGTCTGTAGATTCTCTTTTTACTCTTTTGGTGAAGTCTTCTGATGAGCTTAAGTGTTTAACTTTTAGAAGATACCAGTTATTTAGCTTATCTTCTGGTGTTTGTGTATTGTTATGGTTTATGTCATGTTAATGTCATGTATTAGGGCCTCTAGCATTGACCCTATTTTTTCTTCTATGATCTTTATAGTTTTTGGTTTTAGATTTAGGTCTTAACCCATTTTGAATTAGTTTTTGTGTATGGTGTGATGTATAGGTCCTGTTTGATTTTTTTGCTGATGGACGTTCAGTTTTGCCAGCACCATTTGTTAAAAAGACTATCTTTTCCCCATCTGAAGGACTTTAGGCCTTTGTCGAAGATCAGGTGACCATAGGTGGATGAACTTAGGACATCTGGATTCTCAATTCCATTCCATTAGTCAATGTATGTGTCCTTGTACCAGTACTAGGCTGTTTTGACTACCATAGCTGTATAGTAGGCTCTGAGGTCAGGTAGCGCCAGTCTTCCTACTTCATTCTTCTTCAATAATGCTTTACTTATCCAAGGCCTCTTTCCTTTCCATATAAAGTTAATGATTAATTTTTCCATCTCTTTAAAGAATGTTGTTGGAAGTTGGATTGAGATTGCATTCTATTTGTAGATTGCTTTGGGTAGAAGTGACATTTCCACAATGTTGAGTACCTATCCATGAGCATGGTTTGCTTTTCCATTTATGTGGATCTTTCGGTTTCTTCCAGTAGTGTTTTGTAGTTTTCTTTGTATAGGTCTTTTACATCCCTGGTTAAATTTATTCCTATTTTATTTTTTTAGGGGCTATTATAAATGGTGTTGTTTTTCTAATTTCCTTTTTGTCATCCTCTTTATTCGTGTATAGGAATCCAACTGATTTTAGTATGTTTATCTTATATCCTGCTACTCTGCTGAATCTTTCCATTAGTTCCAGCAGTTTTCTCGTGGAGTCTTTTGGCTTTTCTATGTATAGTATCATACATCCACAAATAGGGGCAGTTTTACTTCTTCATTGACAATTTGGATGCCCTTTGTTTCTTTTTCTTGCCTTACTGCTCTAGCTAGGCCTTCCAGAACAATGTTAAATAGGAGTGGTGATTAAGGTCCTCCTTGTCTTGTTCCTGTTCTCAAAGGGGAATGTCTTCAGTCTCTCTCCATTAAGAATGATGTTGGCTGTTGGTTTAGTGTAGATATCCTTTATTATGTTGAGCAATTTCCCTTCTATACCTATTTTATTGAGAGTTTTTATCAGGAATAGGTGTTGGACTTTGTCAAATGCCTTTTCTGTGTTGACTAGGATGATCATGTGATTCTTTTATTTATGTGGTGAATTAAGTTGATTGATTCTCTAATGTTGAACCATCCCTGCATACCTGGTATGAATCCCACTTGGTTGTGGTGTATTATTTTTTTTGATATGATGCTGAATTCTACTGGCTAGAATTTTGTTGAGAATTTTTATATCTATATTCACGAGAGATAGTGGTCTGTAATTTTCTTTTTGTGTGGTGTCTTTGCCTGGTTTTGGTATCAAGGTTATGCTGGCTTCACAGAATGAATTCAGAAGTATCCCTTCCTTTTCTATGTTCTGAAATAGTTTGAGTAGTACTGGTATAAGCTCTTCTCTAAATGTTTGGTAGAATTCTCCAGGGAAGCCATTTGGGGGAGGGTTTTTTTTTTGTTGTTGTTGGCAGTTTCTTTTTTTTTTTAAATTATTACTGTTTCAATCTCTTCTCTTGTTATGGGCCTGTTCAGAATTTCAACATCATTTTGTGTTAGTTTGGGTAGCTAGTGTGTTTCTAGAATTTTGTCCATTTCCTCTAGGTTTTCAAATTTGTTGGGAGTATAGTTTTTCATAGTACTCTGTTATGATCTTTTTTATTTCAGTTGAATTTGTAATGTCCCCCATTTCATTTCTGATTTGGGTTATTAGCATCCTCTCCTGTTTTTCTTTTGTCAGTTTGCCCAAGAGTTTGTCAATTTTGTTGATCCTTTCAAAGAATCAACTTTTTGTTTTGCTGATTCTTTCTATTACTATTTATTTCTGCTCTGATCTTTATTACTTCCTTTCTTCTGGTGGCTGTGGGCTTCCTTTGCTATTCCTCTTCTATTCGTTCAAACTGTGTAGCCAATTTTTTGATTTTGTCCCTTTCTTCTGTTTGGATGTGTGCATCTATTGCTATAAACTGACCTCTGAGCACTGCCTCTGCTGTGTCTCAGAGGTTTTAGCATGATGTGTTTTCATTCTTGTTTGATTCTAGGAATATTTTTTATTCCATCTTTGATTTCTTCTATTACCCAGTGGTTTTTAAGCAGAAGGTTATTCAGTTTCCATGTACCCGAGTTTTTTTTCCTAACTCTTCCTGTTATTAATTTCTACTTTGATGGCACTGTGATCAGAGAAGATACTTTGTATTAGCTCAACGTTTTGGATTTTGTTGAGGGTTGCTTTGTGGCCTAAGATGTAGTCTATCCTAGAAAACATTCCATGTGCATTGGAAAAGAACGTGTAGTTTGCAGCTGTTGGGTGGAGTGTTCTGTATATGTCTATGAGGTCAAGTTGGTTGACTGTGGCCTTTAGATCTTCTGTATCTTTGCTGAGTTTCTTTCTGGATGTTCTTTCCTTTATACCAAGTGTGGTGTGTTGAAGCCTCCTACTATTATTGTGGAACTATCAAGTTGTCTTTTCAGGGCTTTTACAGTTTTACTTGTTTTGGAGCCCTGTCATTGGATGCGTAGATATTTATTATGGTGATGTCTTCCTGATGGATTTCCCTTTAATCATTATATAATGTCCTTCCTTGTTTTTTTATGGTGGACTTTGTTTTAAAGTCTATTTTATCTGAGATTAGTATTGCCACTCCTTCTCTTTTTGGTAGCTGTTTGCTTGATATATTTTTTTCTAAACTTTGATTTTTAACAAATTTATGTCTTCGTTTATAAGGTGTGTCTCTTGTAGACAGTGTATGGATGGGTCCTGTTTTTTTATCCATTTCGTCAGTCTCTATCTCTTTATGGTTGCATTTAGGCCATTCATGTTCAGTGTGATTACTGATAGGTGTGAGTTTATTGTTGTCATTTTGTAGTTTTTCTCATAGTGCTGATGTTTTTTTGTTCTTCTTACTCTCCTGTGCTGAATTCCTTTTGTTTGTGAATTTTTTTTCATTTCTTTCTTTTTTGGTAGATTTTGTGTTTACTGAGACTTTATGTTTTTCTTTGGATGAGTATGTTTGTTAACTTTCTTTGCGGTTACCTTGAAATTTACCCCTATCTCCCTAAGTTTGAACTAGTCTTTTATTACTTGGTATTGCCTTGACTTCCTCTCTATTTGAAAGTTCTATACCTACACTATTTATTACCACTTTTATTGTTCTGACACTGTAAATCTATTAGTTTTGTTTTATCCTTGAGAGTTCATTACCTAGGTTGGTATCTGGCTGAGGCAGTTTTGCATCCTAGATTCAGGCTGTTGTCTGATGTTGTTGGTTCTCTAACTGAAGGACTCCCTTTAATAATTCTTGTAAGTTTGGTTTGGTTTTTACATATTCCCTTAATTTCTGTTTATCTGGTAATGTACTAATTTTACCACCATATTTGAGAGTTTTGTAGGATATATTATTCTTGGTTGGCAATTTTTTTCTTTCAAGGTTTTATTTATGTTGTCCCATTCCCTTCTTTCCTGTATGGTTTCTGCTGAATAATTAGAGCTTAATCTTATTCTTTCCCCTCTGTATGTGACTTTTTTTTTTTTTTGAGCTGCTCTCAGGAGTCTTTCTTTGTCTTTGGTTTTAGAGACTATGATTATGATTTGTCTTGGTGATTTTCTTTTGGGGTCTATTCTACATGGGGTTCACTGAGCTTCTTGGATGGTCAGCTTTTCATCTTTCATGATATTAGGGAATTTTTCTGTCAGCAATTCTTCAATGCTCCTCTCTGCATGCTCCATTTTCTCCCCATTCTCGAACTGTGATCACTCGAAAATTTTTGCTTTTGACTGTATCCCACATCATTCTCAGGGTTTCTTTAGTTTTATTCATTCTTTTCTCTGATTTTTCCTCAAAGCGGTACTGGATTTGTCTTCAATTTCACTGATCCTGTCTTCCATTGTTTCAAACTTGCTCCTCAAACCTTCTATGAAACCGTCCATTTCTGAAATCTTGTTGTTTATCTGTTGGATTTATAATTGCTCTTTTTATATGATTTCTAGATGTGTGTTTATTTTGACACCTTGTTCCTGTATTACTTTTCTGAATTCTTTCATTGTTTTGTTTGTCTTTTCCATGACTTTGTCTATTTTTTCCTTATTTTTTGTCTGCTTTTTTCCTTCATCTCATGGATAGCCCCGAATGTTAGGGTTCTGAATTCCCTATCAGGTAGTTCCAGTGCCTTTCTTCTGGTTTTCACTTTGGACGCCTACTGGAACCATCCTTTTTTTTTTTAATACATCTTGATATTATTTGCTGTCTTTGGGACATTCAGTAATTATTTTCTTTGTTTACCAATTGTAGATTTGTGTCATCCTGCTTTTTCTACTTGCTTATGTCTGGGCAGGTGGGCTGGGCATTCTTTGTTGTTTGCTCATCTATGAGCACAATATGTTTCACCACCTTGTCCAATGGACAGTTCAGGTATGGTGCAGCAGGGTAGGTCCAGCAGGGGGGGAGGGGTGAGGATGGGTTGTTTGTGGCATGTCCTGGGGCTGACAGGGTGAGGCCGTGGGGCAGTGCAGGGCAGGGTCCTGCGATCCATGCCTGTGCCACTCGGGGGTGGGGTGCTCAGTGTGCAGTGCACATAGGCAGGAGGGAAGGGGGAGGATGTGCTGTGTGGAGCTAAGTGGGTGTGGGAAAGAAGAGACAGAAGAGAGAGAAAGAGAAGCCAAAAAAAAAAAAAAAAAAAAAAAAAAGGTGCCGAGGGAGCCTGCTGTTGGAGTAGCACAGATCCGGAGAAGCCGTGTGCTGGTGGCTTTCTAGCAGGGTAGTGTGCCACAGACTATCAAGAATGGGCAGAGTCAGCACACATGACTAGGCAGGCGGGAGAGAGGGAAGGAAGGAAGAGATAAGAAACTGGAAGGAAAAAAAGAGAACAAGACACACGTGGCCAAGTAGTCAGGAGAAAGGAAAGGAAGGAGGGTAGAGAAAGATAAGGAATCCAGAAAAAGAGAAAAAAAAGAAAAAACAAAAATGCCCTGAGGGAGCCCACTGGAAGCAGCTCCTCAGCTGAATGGTACTGCACAGCCTGTAAAGAAGGAGTGGAGATGGCACACAGCTCCAGGTGTTTGGGAGAAGGGAAAGGAAGGAAGGTAGAGAGAGACAAGAAACCGAGAAAAGGGGCGGGGGGGGGGGGGAGCCCTGCAGGAGCCCACCAGCTTGGATGCATTGACTGGGGAAGTGGTTCCCCAGCCAAGTGGTGCTGCTCTGCTCATCAAGAAGGAGAGTAGATGGCACATGGCGCCAGGCATTCAGGAGAAAGGAAAGGAGGGAGGTGAGAGAGAGAGACAAGAAATCAAAAGGAGTCAGAAAAGCAACAACAACAACAACAACAAAATGGCACTGAAGGGGCCGGCTGGTGGGGGCGGGGCAAATCCAAGCAGCAAGGAGACTGCGTCTCCCTGGCCAAGGGACCATGGCTTGCCAGACAGCAGCAGAGGCCACGCAGAGAGAAGAAGGGTGGGAGGTAGGAAAGTATATTCTCAGTTACCAGGTACTCTGTCTCCTGCTGGGAGCTCCATGAAGCTGCCTTCCTTTACTCCCTGACTGCTGTTCTTGATGGCTGAGGGTTTCCAGATGGTGAATCCATGCCACATTAGCTGATAGGGGACATCCACTCCATAGCTCTCCTCATTTTCTGTTCTCTATCAGTTTCTTATTCCAATCAGTGCTTGGTTGAGTTCTTTATCCCTTCATTTTACGCTGAGGGTTCCAAGACTGACGTTTGTATCTGTTTTACTTAGTTTTTCAGGTCTTTGTTGTGGAGGGATGGTGTGGTGCTTCCGTCTATAGCACCATGTTGTCAGAATGATTTTTCTAAGACACAAATCACATCATGTCACTCTTCTCCCTAAAAAAAGCTCTTCAATGATTCCCCATTGCGCTTCTTGTTAATTTAAAAATATTTATTAATTCATTAAGAAATAACTTACTAACATATATTTTTTATGAAAACTAACCATGTTTTCCAAGACAGAAGAAGAATTAATAAGAAGAGTGGCATTATTTTACATTTTTGCAAAACTCTGTAATGTCTGCCTTAATAGAAGATAGCTGGATTCTCATACCTGCTTCTCCATTCAATCTTGTTATACGTTACTTTGCCTTTTGAAGCATATCAAGAAAATACAGCCACACACAGATATATAGTTGGAAAAGAGAGGAGTATTTTTAAGTAAGGGCTTTTTCAGATAATTGTAGATATCTTTCTTTGATACTACTCAAAAAGCCCCCACTGCTTTTAGGATACCATTTAAATTTCTTATCATGGCTTACTGGCCTCCTGTTTACCACTCTAGTTGTCTTTCTCACCACTCCACATTCACATTCTATATTCCCATCAGGGAGCGTTCTCTAATCCCCAAGTCTGGGATCAGATATTCCTCTTATGTGCTCTCATATCTCATTGTACTTTCCAAGGATAGAACTAAGCACATTATATTTCAACTACATGTTGACTGGTCTAAATCTCACATGAGACTATAAGCTCCACAAGAGCTGAGACTATCTCTCTTGATCTTATTTTAGACCCAGCCTACTGCACTACCTGGCATATGTAAGAACTCAATAAATATTTGCTGAATGAATAAATGAATGGACAAATACACAGAAAGCACATTGAGGAATAAAGTTCTTTGGGTTTTTTTCCAGCAAAGACCTCAAGTTAATTGTAAAATGGGGACCTAAGTGATAGGCCAGGTGCACCTGACCCAAGCCACGGTATTATCAATAACTTCATATGCATGTGAAATCTGGACAACAAATAAGGAAGACCCAAGAAGAATTGATGTTTTTGAATTATGATGCTGGAGAAGAATACTGAATACACCATGGTCTGCCAGAAGAATGAACAAATCTGTCTTGGAAGAAGTACAGCCAGAATGCTCCTTAGAGGGAAGGATGGTGAGACTTTGTCTCACATACTTTGGACACGTTATCAGTAGGGACCACTCTCTGGAAAAGGACGGTATGCATGGTAGAGGGCCAGTGAAAGAGAAGAAGGCCCTCAATGAGATGGACTGACACAGTGGCTGCAGCGATGGGCTCAAGCATAGCAACGATTGTGAGGATGGTACAGGATCAGGCAGTGTTTCATTCTGTTGTACATAGGGTTGCTATGAGTCAGAACTGACTCAGCGGCATCTAACAACAACAACAGCAAAGACAACACGTGGTAGGTTAATAATGAAGCAAAGCGGTTTATAAGAACAAAGCACATGCCTAATATGTTCTTTAGAAGCAAGGACGGTGAGACTTCGACTTGCTTACACATCATCAGGAAAGAACAATTGCTAAAAAAGGATATCATGCTTGGTATAGTAGAAGCTCAACGAAAATGAAAGAAATCCTCAGTGAGATAGGCTGACACAAGCCACAACAATGAACTCAAACATGAGAGGTGAGACCATGAAGACGGTGCAGGACTGGGCAATGTTTCATTCTCTTGTATGTGAGGTTGCCATGAGTTGGAGCTGACTGGAGTGGCAACTAACAACAATGCATTCTTCAAGAACATGAGGCACCCTCTCCCTCTAACATAGGCCTCGGTCCCACAAGGAAGAGCCATCACAAAGCAACGATGCTGGGAGACTGTGGTGGTGAGAGTGAAACCACGAATGGTAAATCCTCATACAAGAGAGTTATTTGTCATTCACTATAAGGCTTCCAAGCGCTCTTGGGAAGCTGCAGCTTACAGTACAAATATGATTACGTTCAGCTTCGTTCATCTTCTCCTTGCAGTGTGCTGTACGGGGGGCTAGGCTGAGAGGACTGTGATACACAAATAAGCTTACTAGTTTCCTATGGCCCCGAAGAGCTTAGCTGAGTCGACAAAGCGAACATACGTTAGAAACTAAACAGACCCACTAAGGATGCAGCATTTGAGACTAAGTGAGAGACATCCTGTTACCCTTATAACTAACAGTAAACACTGCTAATACAGAGGAAAGAAGTAGTATTGTAGGCCGCTGTCAGAGAAAGCTGCAGCGCAAAACCGGAAAAAAGAAAAAACTAAACAAACCCTCTACTACTACCACACACACAAACTAGCAATGCATTCATTACCTGGATAAAAGATGGGAGGAACAATGAGGCTCAGAATAAATCCTATTACCTATCTAGAAAACTTAACTCACACACAATGAAAAACCGAGGAGACTGAATCTACCTATTTTGTGTGAGGCACCATTCCCTTATGTGTGGAGAGCGTTATACAAGTACTACAGAAAAAAATCTTTCTGGGGTGCTCAGCAGCAGTCTTGGCTGGTGTTGGACAAAAAAAAATAAACTAGAGGAAAACTGGATGATCACTTGAACGAAATCCCAGGCTTGTTTTACACCTCTGTTTTACTTTTTCTTTGTGTTTTATTATACTGACCAGCTTGGAGGACTGAGATACTTCAAATCATACCATTCTTGGCAAAACAGAAAGCAGTTTCCACAGCAGTTAAGATCAGGAGACTAAAAATAGAGCCTTTTGCTTAGTTTTCAGAGGCTCAGCTTGGGAGACAAAGGTTTCCGATGGTACAGCAGCTCTTTGCATCCTCTCTTCTTCCTCTTTCTTGCTCTAGTTGGCCAGAGCTCTGGAGGCCACAAGCGTCACCTGTCCTAGTACATTCTTAGGTTGGGAGGGCAAGGGCTGTGGGTGGTGCTCTAGGGTGGCAGTGAGGAGAGAGTGGGTAAGGAGGTATCTAGAGAGTTCTTCTGGGTAACAGGAAGCTATGAGATAGGTAGGCTAGGATGCAACCGAACAGCTTGGCTACTGCTGCTCCCCACTAGACACTCTTCATCTGGTGTGTGAGCCAACAGACACGAGGCCCAGGCCTTGTTTGTTTACTTTGATTAACGACATTGCTTCTTGAGAGAGGCCTGAGGCACCTAACACAGTTGATCATCCTTCTTCTGAGCCATGGGTACATTTTAACAACATGTTACATTAATTTCAACTTTAGCTGAAAACTCAAGAGATACATATTTTTTTCCCTTTGTTTCAACAAAATAAGCACGGTGTCTTATAAATTCCTGTTTGGGGAGTCACAGTGGTGCAGGGGAAAGGGCTGGAAAAAGCGGTAGGATTCAAATCTTGCTTATTTACCAAGGCAACAGGTGCTGGGCAACTTTACTATGCTCCTTGCCCTCTGGTTTCCTCATGGGTAAAATGGGGGGAATGGCCTCTGGCTCACAGGTCGTTGTGAGGATTAAGTGTGGCATGGTGTACACTGTGCAGGGCACAGGGCATGCCACGTAGTGAGTGTTCGTTCAAGGCTGACTCTCCTCCGGGGACAGCCAGGACCAAAGATGTTCTGTTGGTTTTTTTTTGGTTTGGTTTTGATTTTGGTAGAGAATGGAAATGTTCTTTTTGTGAGGAGGTGCTGGAAAGGGGGCAGTGTGAGGGAGACAACTAGCTGGTAAGGTTGTATGAACTTCCTGTAGATCTAACCCTCAGGTTTGGGATATCTGCCATAGAAAGATTACACAAATTTCTTGTTCTAAGGCTTCCCTGCTATCTTAAAGGAGCCCTGGTGGCACAGTGGTTAAAGCAATCGACTGGTAGCCAAAAGGTTGGTGGTTCAAAACCACCAGTGGCTCTGTGGG
Organism: Dugong dugon; assembly: GCA_030035585.1. NCBI lineage: Eukaryota > Metazoa > Chordata > Mammalia > Sirenia > Dugongidae > Dugong > Dugong dugon. Next base: position 15,913,227 of record CM057479.1, read on the forward strand.
AGAAGGATGTGGCAGTCGGCTTCGATAGAGACTTACAGCCTTGGAAACCCCACGGGGTCACTATAAGTCAGAATCGACTCAGTGGCAGTGGGTTTGGTTTTTGTTTTACTATCTTAATTTGATTCACATGCTCTTGAACTCAGAACGTAAGTTCCGGTAAGAACTGCACAGATAAGAAAGTTGAGACAGCTTTCTTAAAGATATATAAATGAAAGAGCATCTTTTGGCCTGTGCATTACTGATTTCTGCATAATATCACTTGCTTCCTTCCTCCGTCTGCCAAATTTTTGGCCATTTTTTCCTCTTTAGCTCTACACAAAAATTATTAAATTAAAGTCAAAATTAGCATTAATAAGTCTTGGTACTTGTTACCAGTAAATGTTTTGATAGAAGAGGTAAAACTCATTATTAAAAATGAGCTCCGAGTATTACTCAGGATTTCCCCTCTCTTTTTACATACACTCCCTCCGAGGGTCCATCCATTTTCATGGCTTCAATGACCACTTTTCATTCCCTCGCTCTTTCTTCAACAATGGGCCAGGCAGATTTCAACTTTCCTGTCTAATGAAACCCTGGTGAGTCTTTTGAGCTCAGTTCTCTCCTTTGCACATCAAATGAAGCTAATATTCAAGAACTGCTGATTTTTCTTTTGAAGGGGGTCTGATACTGTTTAGGTCCTTGTCATCCTACTCTGAGACTGTGACAGCAGCTTCTTGGCTGACATCACTGCCAGTGATACTTCCGCAATCCAAAGTGCACACCACTGCAGACGAACCTTCCTGATACAGCCTTCACGATGCACTGCCTCAACCTAAAACCTCACGTGGCTCTGCAGAGCTGACCGCATCAGCATGACATCCAAGGTCTTCTCTCCTGTTCCTAAGGTTCTCCAAAATCAGCTCCAACTAACTTAGTTATCACCTTCCCCAGCATGTTCCTTCCACTTACTGTGTCTCTCACTTCTTGCAGACCATGTCTGCTCCAACTGTTCCTGTCACTTAAAATGTCCTCCTGTTTCCTCTGACCCCCCATGCCCCTACCAGTCTGTACGGAGCCCAACTCTGGTTTCATATCCATAACTGGCTTCTTTCTTGACAATCCGAATCCTCACTGACCTCCCCCCTCTGCTGAACTTCTGCGGAATACAGCCAAGCTGCCAATTTAAAACAGAATAAAATGCTGAGTGCAGGTTTCCTTGTCTGTAAAATTGAAAGCTGGGCAAGATGATCCTTGAACTAATCATGAACTGGTTTTTCCTAATCAATATGCTGAAGAATATCCTGAAAGCCAAGATTTAAAATAAAGCAGTTTTCTCTCAAAAAGAGATCTTTACTGTTCAAGCAGGAGACCAATGGCCCCGTCAGAGCTACCGTAGAAGTGACTTCTGCTCTAGGCAGACACTGGATTAGACAACCTCCATATACTCTCCTGTATCACTCACTAAGGAGCCCTGGTTGTGCAGTGGTTAAAGCGCTGGACTACTAACTGAAAGGTCGGTGGTTTGAAACCACCAGTGGCTCCAAGGGAGAAAGATGTGGCAGTCTGCTTCCGCACAGCATTACAAACTTGGAAACACTATGAGGTTGCTACAAGTCAGAACTGATGCAGTGGCAGTGGATTTGGGTACCAGTCACTATTGTTACCTGCATTGATTATGGATCTCCCACAAGATACGAACTCCTTGAGCAAACACTCCTACTAGATCCTTAGACGCGGACAGTTCACAAATGAAGAAAGAAGTCACGGAGAATTAAAGTGCTACACAGTGGTGGTCTCATTCCAGAACTCATGCCCTTAACCACAAACTCCGCCTGCATCTTCTGTGAACAAGGCACAGCACACATGCCATCTCTATCACTCAAAAGTTAGGATTTTTAAAACTCTCGTTTCTAAGCTGTGCTCTGTACTCGGACAGGAGACTCTTAACTCACTCCTCTGTAAATTGCTGTGCCTTATTCACAAAACCACGTCTGTCACCCACAGCATCAAGCTGCAGGCTCTGAACCCTGAGGTGGCATCGATGAAATACAAGGAAAAATCAGAAAGGTTTTTCCTGAGAAGCTCACAGGTACCCCAGTGGTCTGTTCTGCATTAGAATTGTTTTCTGGTTTTGAAAACCCTTAGGGATGGCTTTTTTAGAGAGGAAAACTTTGCAAAATGACTATGAGGGAGGTTTTTCTAATACGTTCCTATTTAACGTTATGCCTGCTTCAGGGCACATCTCTAAACTCATTCGTGGTTGTAAAAAACAATTAATAAGTGATTTAAAAAACACTTAAAAATTAGGATTTCTTCTAACTTTTACATCTCCACCATGCTAAGTACTTCATTATCATTTATTCATTTCCTTAAATACCATGAGATTGTACCACACTCTTCTTTCTCATGAAAAAACCAAGGCATAATGGAAAATGGAAAGATTTTCTCAAGGTCACTTAATGAGTCAGTTTTGGAAAGGGATTAGAACTTTGATCCTATCTTCCTGTTCTGAATTTTATCAAAAAGGTCAGTATAATCAACTACAAAAGAACTAAAAACATAACGGTAGTTTCTGTAAGGAGCTACAGATTGAGACAAACAGTTTAGCTTTAATTTCACTTGAAAATAAGTTCTTGCATCTGATTCTCATTTAATATTCAGATTCTTATCAGTACGCACTAGTAACTTATTCCATACCCGACACGATATACTTGTCCGCTCATAAAAGAAAAAAGTCATAAAAGAACTAGCTCTAACTGATCAGATTGCTCTGTTGACAAAGCAGCACAGTAACTTGACAAGAATCGTTTTTAAATCAAATTGTACCCAAAAGTGAAAGAGTGTATACCTAAAAAGGAAAGTACTGAGAAATGTGTCATCTGCCAAATGGGTATCTTTAAGGCTGCTTTGGTTACTCTAGGCAAGGGAGTGATCAGACTTTGCCCCCTTTGGATTCAAGGTGGATTTCTTTACTACACACACATATACACACACTCACATACATATGCACACGTGGGTATAAAGGTATACGTTTTTCAGGGCTCATTTCAGATGACACTTCTTCCAAAAACTATTTCTTGACCATCAATGCCTGGGTTAAGTGCTTCTTGCAGAAAAGCATGCATTACATTTTTACCGTAAGTGCCTCTTTCTATTCTAAGTTCAGGAAGGGTAAGGATTATACTGCCTTCTTCACTGTGATACTTTCCAGACCTGGCCTGGCACATGGTAGACACTAAATATATCTTGGAGGGTGGATGTCAATGGAAATGGTAGTGATAGTGAGGCTAAGAGATGAATAGGAAGCTTACTCAGACACCTGGCCAGGTGAAGGAGTAATGACAGAATTTTTTCAGAAGCATGACACCACCTGCCAGCATGAAGTTCTACTAGTTGGATCTTGCTATTTCAAAACACTTCAAGGGATAATGATACACGCTACATCATGGATGAACCTCAAGAACATTACGCTAAGTGAAAGAAGTTAGTCACAAGGGACGTACTGTGTGACTCCATTTATATGAATGTCCAGAATAGGTAAATATGTAGAGATAAAGTAGATTAGAGGTTGCCTAGGGCTAGGCATACTTTCACATACTTTGGACATGTTATCAGGAGGGATGAGTCCCTGGAGAAGGACATCATGCTTGGTAAAGTAGAGGGTCAGAAGAAAAGAGGAAGACCCTCAATGAAATGGATTGATAGAGTGGCTGCAACAATGCGCTCAAGCATAACAATGATTGTAAGGATGGTGCAAGACTGGGCAGTGTTTCACTCTGTTGTATGTAGGTTGCTATGAGTCGGAACTGACTCGTCGGCATCTAATGACAACAAGGGGTAGGGGGATGGAAGAACTGGGAGGTGGCTGCTAATGTGCTTTCTTTCTGGAGTAATAAAGTTTCTTTCTGGAGTAATAAAAATGTTCTAAAATTGACTGTGGTAACGGTTACAAAACTCTGCATATATTAAAAACCAATGAATTGAACAGTTTAAATGGGTGAACTGTATACTATGTAAATTCTATCTTTTATATAAAGTTGTTAAAAAATACAGCAAGGGCTTGAGAGCACTTTTAATACAGTAAAAATATTCTACTAAATTAAAAATACTTGATTAATGATAGGAACTCTCATGATTCGCATGGCAGATATGAATCATAATGATGCACATGTCAGATGGTACTTAACAACTGTTGCTGGGGGTGGATAAATAGAGAAACAATTTTCACAGCCACAAAATGTTACTAAGGGCGGGTGAGAGAATATAGCTAACTTAGTTCAACCAAATACTGAGAAAATAACTGAAATGCATGTGTGAGTAATGGGTGAGAGGCTTTAGGCATCAACATCTTCTTATGGGAGGTGAAAAGGACACATGGAACAGCCCAGTGAAGTGAAGAGGTAATGAAAAAAACAGCACCAATGGATCCCATTGCTTTGCTGACAAATTTCCCACTTGGCGTACACCAAACACAATTCATTCATAGTGGGCTTCATCTTAATTCTGCTTCTAAAATAAATGGAGATTTTACAGAGCTACCTCATGAAAAGTTTATGTTGTAGTATATAATGGCATTCTCATCAGCAGCAAAAATAGAAAATGGCGGGTCACACAAATAACAGATGACCAAAACTCAGAGAATTCAGACTTTCTGGTAAAAAGGTGCTTTGAAAGCTGTTGGCTGTATAATCTTCTAGAGAAGAGGTTGGTAATTTTTTTCTGTAAAGGGTCAGATGGTGAATGTTTTAGGCTTTTCAACTGAAGAGGCAAAATTGAGAATATTAACGCAGGTACTTACACAACCATCTAAAATGTAAAAACCATTCTTAGTTCCTAGGCTCTCCAAAAACAGATGGTGTGGTCCATGAGCCATAGTCTGCCAACCTTTGTTCTAGAGGTTACAAGCTTTTAAAAGTAGTAACTATCAGGTTAGCTCCTCAATCAAGACTATCTCTCAAACTGCCTGAGAGTCACAAAACAGACAACCAGTGCCATAATAATATCTGCCAGATCTTTCTGGCATATAAAGTAATTTTGTACAAATTATTTTGTCTTCATATAAACCCTATTAGATAAATTGTGTCTAGATTTCCCTATCAACATAGAGTTGATCTTCTGACGAAAAATTCCATGCTCTTGTCATTATATTATGCTGCTTTTATAGCACGAGCAGATGGATTTCTTCCACTATGAATAAGAAAGAGAGAGAGAGATTCTCTGAGAAGCTGAGAAGACATGTGGCACCATGACAGTTCAAATGATCATTGTGAGAAAAGATTCCAGTGACTGCTCTGGAGGTTTGAATGTGCAGAAGCTCTGCAAAGCTTAAAACAAACAAAACAAAAAACCTCCGCTGCCATCAAGTGACCCTATAGGACATAGGAGAACTGCCCCATAGGGCTTCCAAGGAGCAGCTGGTGGATTCAAACTGCTGACCTTTTGGTTAGTAGCCAAATGCTTAACCACTGTGTCACCAGGGCTCCCTTGCAAAGCTGACTGTGGTTATTTACTATCATTGAGCAAGCTCTGCCTCATCACCACAAATACACAAATACCCTGATACATACAGTCTTCATTATCTCTCAACTGGTCTTTTTCCTCCAGTCTCACTTTTTCAATCCATCATTCATATTATGGCCACAATGATCTTTCTTAAAAATCAAATCTAATTTATTTCCCCTGCTTAAAAGACTTCAATGACTCACTAGTTTTTGCAGGATAAAATAAAAAAAAAACAATTCTTGGTATGGCATAAAACAAACAACAAAAAAAACCAAACTCATTGCCATTGAGTCAATTCCGACTCATAGTGCCCCTATAGGACAGAACAGAGCTGCCTCACAGTGTTTCCACGGAATGCCTGGTGAATTCCAACTGCCAACCTTTTGGTTAGCAGCAGCTGTAGCTCTTAACCACTGTGCCACAAGGGCTTCTTGTATGGCACGTGACCCCCCTACATGTCCTGGCTTCTGCCTTCTCCCAAGTCTCATCTTTCACTGCCTCTTCCTTAGAACAACCCTGTGCTTCAGGCAAATGCAATTACTTACTGACCGTATAGCTGTTTCAAGCTTCTGTGCTTTTCCTCTGCCTGCAATGCCTACCTGAAGGTTGGCCTCTTCTGATTCCACTCAGTCTCCTAGGGTTTTCCTGCCCCCGTCAGGGAGGATTGGCCACATCTATCATTTCCGCCTTAGGGCTGCATACAAACTAACTCCACCAGGAACCTAGCACTCAATATTGTCTCCTCTATCTTCTCCTAGAGGCTACAAACCTTTTGAAGGCCAGGGCAATTTCTTACTTACTTTCTAAGGGCAGCAAACTGCATTAGAACCAAAAGGGGTATAAGTAAGTAAAACAAACAGGTTCTGTTCTTCAAGAACTCATATACTACCAAAGATGAATAAAACACAAACCTGTGCAAAGTAACAGAAGGCCTCCCCGACCCCCCCTCACCTTCTGCCCTCCTCTCACAGCTGCAAGTACCAGTATGACTCTGAGATGTCACCAACCATGGAGCCGGCAGCTGTGTCAGGGGGACAGTAGTGAGTCACAGCAAGGAGCTACTGATGGTAGAGTTTGTGCCTATCTAACACACTGCCCCTATATAAAGTCACAAAACAATGGGACAACTATGGGTGTGGAGGAAGATGAGAAATAGGAGTCAATGGACTGAAGCAATATTATGTAGTGTATCCAATTTCCATCACTTCAAGTCCATAAGATAATCATCCAAGACCTTTCAGACAGCAACTACTGTGCAAGTGTCCAGAAAGATCCACAGGGATCAAAAACACACTTGGCAAAGTTATCACATGACTGTGGCTTGATGATGAACTTAAGGATAACTGTACACTGCCCATGTCACCATTCTGGTTTCAAGCTCCAGATTAAGCGAGGTCTAACGAACAGGCACACTCCTCATTGTTCCTTATAGCTACGGAATTTGTATATGCTATAGAGCAGACTGAAAGATGTTTTTTGGTAGAATTAAGTCGTACTTAACTTTAAAGAATGTAGACGTGATTACCACAGTGATGTCCTCGAATAGGGCTAGATGATCAGAATAGAAGTGATGCCTGTCCTTCCTTCATTCTCAGTTCATTCATTCCCTTCCTTATGTGTTGCAATCAAATATCCATTCATCCCTATCTCTCCATTGAAACCCCTTTCAAAGTGAACCAATTCTTGCTGAATCCAGTGGTCTCTTATCAGTCATTATCTCAGCCTGACTTTTTTGTTGAGGAGAGGGACTGGTCTCTGAATCCATTGAATACCTGCTCTCCCTGAAACATTCTACTCTCCTGGCTCCCTTGCCACAGGACTCTCCTGGTTTTCTCCTTACCCTCCTGAGATTCCTTTTCTTTCTCTTCATTTTCTAAACAAAGGTCTTGGTCTGTCTTTAGTGGTTTGCTTTACACTTGTCCTCTCACAGAATAACTGATGGGCATTAGTCATTACACTATTAATGCCTAAAAATAAATTTTACTCCAGTCCTGACTACTCACCTGTACTTTTCCCAGCTCTATTTCCGGCTGGCCTCAGTAAATTAAGCAATTCTTCAAATATTTGTTTTACATGTTTATCATTAGTTCCCTCAAATATTTGTTGAATCTCTACTCTGTGTTAAGGATTATTCACATACTAGACAACACTTAATTGTGCCCATGCAGAACCCGTACATAAAACAAGAGGCAGTTGTTTGAACAGAACAAGGGGATACTGTGTGGTTTAAACTCAGGAAAGGTGTGTGTCAGGTTGTATCCTTTCACCATACTTATTCAGTATGTATGCTGAGCAAATAATTTGAGAAGCTAGACTACATGAAGAAGAACATGGCATCAGGATTGGAAGAAGACTCATTAACAAACCTCCAATATGCAAATAACACAACCTTGCTTGCTGAAAGCAAAGAGGACTTGAAGCACTTCCTGATGAAGATCAAAGACTACAGCCTTCAGTATGGATTACACCTCAACATAAAAAAAACAAAAATTCTCACAACAGGTCCAATAAGCAACATCATGATAAAGGGAGAAAATATCAAAGCTGTCAAGGATTTCATTTTACTTGGATCCACAGTCAACGCCCACAGAAGCAGCAGTCAAGAAATGAAATGACGAATTGCATTGGGCAAATCTGCTGCAAAAAGACCTCTTTGAAGTACTCAAAAACACAGATGTCATTTTAAGGACTAAAGGGTGCCTGAACCAAGCCACAGTATTTTCAATCACCTCATATACATGTGAAAGCTGGACAATGACTATGGAAGACCGAAGAAGAATTGATGCTTTTGAGTCGTGGTGTTGGTGAAGAATATTAACTACACCATGGACTACCAGAAGAATGAACAAATCTGTCTTGGAACAAGTACAGCCAGAATGCTCCTTAGAAGAGAGGATGGCAAGACTTCGTCTCATGTACTTTGGAAATGTTATCAGGAGGGACCAGTCCCTGGAGAAGGACATCATGCTTGGTAAAGTAGAGGGTCAGCGAAAAAGACAAGGACCCTCAACAAGATGGACTGACACAGTGGCTGCAACAGTGGGCTCTAACACAGCAACGATTGTGAGGATGGTGCAGTACCGGGGCAGTGTTTCGTTCTGTTGTACACAGGGTCGCTATGAGTCAGAACTGACTTGACGGCACCTAACAACAACAAAAGAGATACAAAGAAAAAAGTCTCCACTCATCCCAGCACACATTATTGGTAGACACAGGCAAGTAAATCAACATTGACAGGATGGTTCGATGAGTGGCATGACAGAGAGATGTAGAGGGCTGTGGGAGCAGAGAGACACACAGAGTGCTATGGGAGTAGAGAGACATGCAGAGGGCTGTGGGAGTAGAAAGAGCTTTAGAATCAGACTGGTAGGCTAGGGAAGGCTTCCCAGAGGAGGTGATATTTGAAATGAATACTGAAGAGTGAATAAGAGTTGTTGTTTTTAGCTGCTATCAAGTTAGCTCCCAACTCAGGATGACCACATACACAACAGAATGAAACGCTGCCCAGCTCTGCACCATCCTATGATCAGTTGCCGATTGAACCACTGTGATCTACAGGGTTTTCATTGGTTGACTTCTGGAAGTAGATCAACAGGTCTTTCTTCCCAGTTCTTCTTAGTCTGGAAGCTCCACTGAAACCTTTTCAGCATCATAGCAATACACAAACCTCTGCTGACAGACAGGTAGTGGCTGTGCATTAGAGGTACTGGCAAGGAATCAAACCCAAGTTTCTCACATGGGAGGTGAGAATTCTTCCACAGAACCACCAATGATGTGAATAGGAGTCAGCAGCCAAAAATACATGTGTGCGTGTGTAGGGAGTGGGGAAGTTGGTAGAACAGACAGTTGTTTCAGGCAGAAGAAAGAGCAGATGTGAAAGCAAGTGGGTGAGAAACAACACGGGGCTATGACAAACCACAGATAGCTGGGCATGGATTGACTAAGGGCTGCCAACAGGGCCGTGGAAGGAGATGTGGCTAAAAAGATTGCTCTGGCGGAGGGTGAACTGTGGTGGGACAGACAGTCAGAGTCAGTCAGCTGACAGACATTAGTTAGGAGGTGACAGAGGTATGAGGAGAAATCCAGATACGTGATGATGGTGGCCTGAACTAAGGCAATGGGATGACGAGAGAGGAAACAACTGATTTATAACAAGGAGGTAGAATCCATAGTACTTAACTGGGGTTGGGGGAGGTGAAAGAGGAATATAGATGCATAAGAAGGAAAAGTCTAGAGTGAAGTCAAGATTGTCTAGTTTGGGCCTTTGGGTAGACAGTGGTTCTTTTCCTCAACATATGGAGTGAGAAGGAGAAGCAAATTTAGCAAAGAAATGGTAAATGCCTGTGGAACGTTCAAGTGGAGATGTCCAATAGCAGCAGGATATTTAGGTGTCGAGCCCAGGAAAAAGCAAGGTTCAATCTATATATCTAAATCTGGGATCCATCAGCTTAAGACAATGGTGAAAACAATGGACTGGGTGGGCTGCCTGCTGAGAGTCTCTAGGGTGGAAAGCTCAGAAGGCTGAGGACTGAACTTTGGGAAACAACATATTTAGGGGATGCACACAGGAAGAACTCAATAGAGAGACTGACATTATCTTAGCCAAGGTATTCATCTATCTGAAAGCTGGATTTTAAAAAACTGCCTTCTATTTTATGGCCTTCTTTTTGGTCTCTCCTTTCTTCCATTCATTTTACATACCACAATAAGGTAACTTTTCAGAGATAACCACCCTACCTTTATGACTGAGTAAACCACGTTTCGCAGCCTCCGACGTCGAAACCAAAATCTGCTGTCAAGTTAAAAAATACCTCCCTCCATTATCAGATGCTATATTATTTCCCACCTCTCAATATGCATCCTACCAAATTTCAATCAAACAGGTCTCCTTGAGGTCTTTCCTTTTTAGGATCTTGTGATGGTCTCTATGTTTACTCCTGCTGGTCCTCTCCTCTGGAATAACTGCCTCATCCTCTCCACTTATACAAATCCTACCCATCCTTCCCATCTGCAGAAACGTCTTTGATGGTCCCAGCCCACACTGATGGCTCTCTTCTCTGATATCTCATTGCCCCTGTGTACTTGGGTCAGTATGTCTTTGTTCTCTGATGTTTATCTAATTCAAATATATTGGCCTGAGGTCCCTGAAGTTGATCACACACTCATGAAAGGATATGTTCTTCACTTCTTCTGTGCCCATAAAGTACCTACCAGTCTTGGACAAAGAGAGCCTCAAATAGTGACTGACTGATGGCTACCACAGAGACAAGTGGGAAACACAGGCAGATGGAGGATGGCTGAGTATCTAAGCAGCTGCCACATGGCGAGATGAAATGAGACAAAAGCAGGCCAAAGAAATATAAAGGAATACCTTGAAATAAGTCTCTGGCAATATTTTAGAATGCTTGAATTAAAAACTGCAGAGAGACTGACGTGATATGCAGTAATCAGGAACTGAATGACTTTCTGACCAAATAAAGTCTGAGTTCTTTGAAAAATATTAGAACACCAACAGTTTTTAAAGAATAGATTTATTTTAAATGCAATAACAGAATTTGAGTTGTCTACAATAAAGGATACGAGGGAATTAAAACAAACAAAAATATATTTTAAAAACATATAGAAGGAGACGGAAGCAAAAATTCTAACTTCGGGTTAAAGAGTTAATTTGCTATAACCTTAAGCCTGGCACCAAGGTACCTGCCAGTCAAAGCAAAAAAGCCAACACAAACAATCAAACAGCACGAAGGAGTCCTCATAGGGAGGGAGGACGATGTAGTGATGAGGAGCAGAGGCCTGGGAGTCAGACACATCTGGGTCCAAAACATGGATTCCCCATGTCAGCAGCTGTATGTCCCCTGGGCAAGTAACCAATGCTGTAAGTTTTAGTGGAAATAACAGAAATACCTGTATCTCTCAAGACTGACAGTGGGAGTAAATGAAATAATGTACATAAAGTACTTAGCAAGTGACTGACATAGAGTCAGCACTTAATAGATGGCAGTGTTCTTTTTACTGATGAAAAACGTAACATGATAATTCTTTAGGAGAGACAGGACTTAAGCTCCATTAAAGAAAAGCATGGGTGACTGTCTTTTTCACAGCAGCAACCTCAATGTCTAGCACTAGGCCTCACATATATTAAGTACTAAGTACATACTTGTTGAAAAAGAAATGAATTAAAATGTTTTCTCAGGTACAAATTCCAATGTAACTGTCATATATGGTGCTTATGCAAGCACACAAACACAGTGGATAATTTCTTCAGTAACGCTGTAATAGAAGAGTTCTCTATGTGGTGATTTATCCTATTGACCTGAACAAAACCTAAAGACGAACAATTAAAACACAGCCAGGTGAAGACGTTTCTGCAGCAGGTAAGCTAATGAGATTTGGGTATACAATGTCTGTATACTAGGAGAGAATTTGCCAGAAGAGAATGTACTTTACTAGTCAGCAGGTCATTCGACGTAAAGACTTGGCAAAAACCCAGGAACTGGCATTCTGCTCTGAATTTCAGACTTATCAAGGCAGGCAAGACTTATCTTTGAAAGTCGAGGAGCCTGGCAAGCAGTGCGTACAAAAAAACAAAAAAGAGGTAATGCAACAATTTTCACATTGTATGGCTCACCAAAATCTGCTACAAAAGACCTCTTTACAAGTGTTAAAAAGCAAAGATGTCACCTTAAGGACTAAGGTGCGCCTGACCCAAGCCATGGTGTTTTCAATTGCCTTGTATGCATGCGAAAGCTGGACAGTGAATAAGGAAGAGCAAAGAATAATTGACTCCTTTGAATTATGGTGTTGGTGAAGAATACTGAATATACCATGGACTGCCAAAAGAAGGAACAAATCTGTCTTGGAAGAAGCACAGCCAGAATGCTCCTTAGAGGCAAGGATGGCGAGACTTCATCTCACATACTTTGGACACGTTATCAGGAGGGACCAGTTCCTGGAGAAGGACATCCTGCTTGGTGGAGGGCCAGCGAAAGAGAGGAAGACCCTCTGTGAGACGGATTGACAACAGTAGCTACAACAATGGGCTCAAGCATAACAATGACTGTGAGGATGGTGCAGAACCCGGCAGTGTTTTGTTCTATTGTACATAGTGTCTGAACTGGCTGAGTCTGAAATGACTTGACACTACCTAACAACAATAACAACAATGGCTGGAATGAATGTACACTCCAGGAGGGCAGGGATTTTTGTCTGTTTTATTCACTGGTACTTGGACTATGCAACCTGGAAGATCTGGTATTAAAGGTATCTGCAGTGGGAAAGACACTATGTGGAGTTTATGGCAAGCCACAATGGGAGAAACACAACACACATCCCTAGGGTACTGAAGCAAGACCACACCCTATACACAGAGAATTATACACTTAACAAAAAACAGCTCCTGGACCCTGGTAGACATGAGTGCTTGATTACGGGGGCATAAAATGAGCATGTAGTCAGAACTGTGAGAACTACCAAAGTGTAAAATCAGGTGGGCCCAACAGAAATCTATCATAAAATGGAAGTGATGTTATTTAGGATCAGCATGAGCAGGACCAAAGAGCACAAGGAAGTTGCAGTAGCAGGTATCCCAGACACCATGTCATCCACCACTGTTGTATCAAAACCTTTTCCCCATGAGGTGGGGCCAAAATGGTGGAGTAGTCAGATGCTTCCTGTGGTCCCTCTTACAACAAATATCTGAAAAAACAAGTGAATTGATTATATATGACAATCTAGGAGCCCTAGGCAAAGTTGAGGACTGAGTGGCAGGGGGAGGGACAGACGGTTCGGAAGCAGTGAGGAGTTGCCAGACCTGACCCCAGGGGAGCCTGCACCCTTCAGGCTGGATGGGGTGATGCATGCGGTGAGGCAAGCAGTGGCGCTCAGGAGGTGTTGTCCACATTGGGAGAGACCGAACGGTGGAGAGTCTACTAATGCCTCCAGAACGAGCGGTCAATCAGCAAAAGATAAGTACACGTGTCTGACCTACTGGGCGGATCAAAAAAGACCCGCTTTGGGGAAAACTGCCCTCCCATTTACCTGCCCCCTCCCTGCTCTGCACTGGGTCCTAGGCCAGCGTCAGCGACTGCCAAGTCCCCTGGGCTGGAAGTGGGACATGTCATGTGTCCTAAGCCATTCTCCCGGCCTTGGAGAGGGAACACATTAACAAATAGGAAAAAATAATCTGCCAGCTAACTTAAGAAGGGAACTCAGGATAGGCACAGCTCCTTTGCCTAGGCACAAGCATAAGGGGCCCACAGACTTTGAATGCCTTTCACCCCTGCATAGACCTGTGTGGGCCCATTTCAACAGCATAGGCCCTCATTACCACAGTACAACAGGGTACGTACCTGAAGCCTAACTTCAACTGTATCAGCTATACAGTGAAATGGCAGGTTTGTGACATTTGACACTGCTCTGCCCATCAAGCAGGGTCCTCACCTACCTACATAAAGGCCTGAGGACTGGTGGCTCCACCTATGCCACCTAGCCACCCGTGACAGGGGTCCAAGAATAAAGCGGTGCCTCTCAGTCCTTAGAGCCAACAGCACTGGGTGCCCACAGTCTGGCTGCAAAACCTACTCACCTATGTGCTTTAGGGAACAGAGACATGCTTTCCTCCCAGACACTCAGGGGCAGCCATCAGCCCCCTGCCTTGCTCAGTATGTGACCCTCTACTGCAGCCAGATACCTGTGCCGACACCAATCACCCCTGCCTGTCTATGACTATAGGTGAGAGCCTGCACCACACACTTGGTGACAGACTACCTGGACACCTGAGCTGAATCCATACAAGAAAAGTAAACAGACTCCTGGGCTCATATACCTAGTAACATATCTAATTACCTGGAGAAAGGACACTAGAGCTTCAAAGGCGCCAATAATCAAACTAGCTAACACAAGTAGCCTATTTGGGCATATCAAAACAAAACAAAACAAGAAGCTAGGACACAGTAAGCAAACATAAAACAAATAAATATAATAACTTACTGATGGCTCGGAGACAACAGTCAACAACAAATCACATAAAGACGCAGACTATGATGGCTTCAACAAGCTCCCAAAATAAAGAAATAAAGAAATTTTCCAAAGAAAGAGAATTTCTTGGAATTATGGGAGATAGAATACAAGATTAATATACAGAACTCTTCAAGAGATCAGGAAGGAGATCATGCAAAACGCAGAACTAGTCAAGTAACAGAGAGACAAAACAATAGAGGAACTTAAGAAGATTAGAGACGAGCATGATGACAAATTTAAAGGCTTCAAGAATACACAGAGAGACAACAAACAGAAATCCAGAGGATTAACAATAAAATTTCAGAATTAGCCAACTCAATAGAAAGTCATAGGAGCAGAACTGACGCAATGGAAGTCAGAGTTAGTGAGACTGAAGGCAAAGCACTTGACAACAACTTATTTGAGGAAAATTCAGATAAAAGAATTTTAAAAAATGAAGAAACACTAAGAATTATGTGGGACTCTATCAAGAGGAATAACCTATGAGTGACTGGAGTACCAGAACAGGGGGGATAACAGAAAACACAGAGAGAATTGTTGAAGACTTTTTGGCAGAAAACTTCCCTGATATTGTGAAAGATGAGAAGATATCTATCCAAGACACTCATTGAACCCCACATAAGGTAGATCTCAAAAAAAAGTCACCAATAGATAATACAATCAAATCTGCCAAAACCAAAGGTAAAGACAGAGTTTTAAGAGCAGATAGGGATAAACGAAAAGTCATCTACAAAGGAGAGTCAATAAGACTAAGCTCAGACTACTCAGCAGAAACCATGCAGGCAAGAAGGCAATGGAATGACATATATAAAGCCTGGAAGGAAGAAAACTGCCAGCCAAGAATTATATATCCAGCAAAACTGTCTCTCATATATGATGGTGAAATTAGGGCATTTCCAGATAAACAGATGTTTAGGGAATTTGTGAAAACAAACCAAAACTACAAGAAATACGAAAGGGAGTACTCAGGTTAGAAAATCTATAAAATCAGATAACAACCCAAGATAGGGAAGTCACAAAAATCAATCAAAGCTAAAACACTGAAAATAGGGAAACAAAGACATTAACATGTAAAAGATGACAACATTAAAACAAAAAAGAAGGACTAAAAAATGTAGTCATAGATCTTTCATATGGAGAGGAGGACAAGGCAATATAAAGAAATAAAAGACTGGTTTAAACTTAGAAAAACAAAGGTAAATATTAAGCTAACCACAAAGGAAACTAACAACCCTACACATCAAAAAAAAAAAAAAAAAAAAAGAAAAACATAAAGATTCTGCAAATACAAAATTAAAATGATGAAAAGAAAATACATAAAGAAAAACAACTCAGCACAGAAAATTAAGTGGAACAAAGAAACTGTCAACAACACACAAAAAAAGACATCAAAATGACAACACTGAACTCATATCTATCAATAATTACGCTGAATATAAACAGACTAAATGCACCAATAAAGAAACAGAGAGTGGCAGAATGGATTAAAAACCACAATCTGTCTATATGCAGCCTACAAGAGACAAACCTTAGACTTAAAGACACAAACAAACCAAAACTCAAAGGGTGGAAAAAAAAATATCAAGCAAACAACACTCAAAAAATAGCAGGAGTGGCAATATTAATCTCTGACAAAATAGACTTTAAAGTAAAACCCACCACAAAGGATAAGAAGGGACACCATATAATGATTAAAGGGTCAAGACACCAGGAGGATATAACCATAATAAATATTTATGCACCCAACAACAGGGCTCCAAAATACATAAAACAAACTCCAACAGCATTGAAAACAGAGATAGACAGCTTCACAATAACAGCAGGAGACTTCAACACACCACTTTTGGTGAAGGACAGAACATCCAGAAAGAAGCTCAATAAAGACACTGAAGATCTAAATGCCACTATCAACCAACTTGATCTCACAGACATATACTCAACACTCCATCCAACAGCAGCCAAATATACTACCTTTTCCAATGCACATGGAACATTCTCCAGAATAGACCACATATTAGGCCATAAAGCAAGCCTTAACAGAATCCAAAGCATCAAAATACTACAAAGCATCTTCTCTGATCATAAAGCCATAAAAATAGAAATCAAAAACAGAAAAAGCAAGGAAAAAATCAAACACATGGAAACTGAACAACACCTTGCTCAAAAACTATTGGGTTATAGAAGAAAATTAAGGATGGAATAAAGAAACTCACAGAATCAAATGAGAATGAAAACACATCCTACCAGAACCTGCAGGACACAGCAAAAGCAGTGCTCAGAGGTCAATTTACAGCAATAAACGCACCCATCCAAAAAGAAGAAAAGGCCAAAATCAAAACATTAACCCTACAACTGGAACAAGTAGAAAGAGAGCAGCAAAAGAAGCCCTCAGGTGCCAGAAGAAAGGAAATAATAATTAGAGCAGAATTAAATGAAATAGAGAACAGAAAAACAATTGAAAGAGTTAACAAGACCAAAAGCTGGTTCTTTGCAAAGATCAACAAAATCAATAAACCACTGGCCAAACTGACAAAAGAAAAACAGGAGAGGCAGTAAACGGCCCGAGTAAGAAATGAGACTGGGGATATCACAACAGACACAACTGAAATTAAAAACCTTTTTCCCCAGCTCACATCTATAATCAAGTGGATGCAGGTCCCTTAAGACCAAATGACAGAGGAGGAAAACAGTCAAATTTGGTTCATGGATGGGTTGGTACAACAGTGAAAGCTGAAGATGGACTGTGGCTGCACTACAGTTTGACTCCACGGAAACTTTGACAGATAATGATGAGGGGAAATCCTCCCAAAGGGCAGAGCTTGGGCGGTACACTTGGTCATCCACTTTGTGTGGAAAGAGAAGTGGCCTGAGGTAATAATATATATGAACCCATGAGCCATGGCAAATGACTCTGTTGGTTGGTCAGGGGACTGAAAGGTAAGGGACAAGGAGTCCCGAGGAAGTGACCCTATAGGACAGAGTAGAACTGCCCCATAGAGTTTCCAAGGAGCGCCTGGTGGATCTGAACTGCTGACCCTTTGGTTAGCAGCCATAGCACTTAACCACTACGCCACCAGGGTTTCCAGGAGGCATGTAGATATAGCTAAAAGAATGGGCATGAAGTGTGAAGGTCTTTGTCTTGCAGGTTAACATCTACCGTGGGCATCTACCACAAAACACAAAAAAGGCACCAAACAAGAGGTAGACAGAATGACTCAGTTGATTGACATCAGCTAACCTCTATCATCAATCACCCCAGTGCTGGTACAATGAGCACGTGAACAGACTACCATGGTGACAGGGATGGGAGCTATGCATGGGTCCCACTCACTAGGCTAATCTAGTTTTGGCTACTGCAGAATATCCTTTATGCCAGCAACAGAGACCAATGCTGAGCCCCGATACAACAAGGAGAACAGTCATTTAGTGACAAGTAGACTGTACTGGGCCCTTTCTACTGTGGAAGGGGCAGCAATCCATCTTAACTGGATTTGACACTTATTCCAGTTATAGGTCTGACTTTTCTGTCAGCCAGTACCACTATCTGAGGCCTTATGGAGAGCTTGATCCACTGACAGCATCCTGCATAACATCGCATCAGACCAAAAGGCCTACTTTACAGCGAAGTGGGTGCACAGTGGCATGTTTATGGGATACACTGCGCTTTTCACATACCATATGATCCAGAAGCTGCTGGCTTGGGATATCAATGAAACAGCCTGTTGAAGGTGCAAGTGAAACACCAGGAGATGATACCCTGTGAGGATGATGATGTAACCTCCAGGATGCAGTATAAACCCTAAATCAACATCATTATATGGGTGCTGTGTCACCAGTAGGTAGAACACATGGGCCTTGGAAATAAGGGAGAAGTGACTCTGATTACCATCACTCTCAGTGACCAACATGGGGAATCCATGCTTCCTGTCTCTGCCTCTGTAGGTTCTATGAGGTTAGAAATCTTGGCTCACAGAAGGGGTACACTTCCACCAGGGGATGTACATTCTAAGCTACAGCTGTTACCCAGGCACTGGGCTCCTTGTGCCAAAAGACCAGCAAGCAAGGAAAGGAGTCATCAGCCTAGCAGGAGTAATTAACCCTGATCATCAGGAAAAAATAGGGCCACAGTCACAAAAAAGGGGATAGGGAAGAATATGTATGACACCTAGGGAATCTACTTGGGCGTCTTGGTACTCCCTTGCCAAATTATTATGGTAAATGGACAAGTGCAGCAGCCACAGCCTGAGGAAGGCAGGGTGACCAGGGACTGAGAAGTCACAGGGATGAGGAAGTGCGTGTCACGTCAAGTAAGCCTTCTAGTCAAGGGTGAGGAGAATCTAGAATGGACAGTAGAAGAAGATGATTATTGGTATGCCTTGAGATCAGCTTCAATAGAAGGGGAATGTAGTTCGTTCAGCTAACCCTCCTCTTAAAAGTTTCTCTCAGGAAAACAGGCCCACTGGAATCCTGGAGGAGCTGCTCCAAGAACTTATTTAAAGCAGATCCAAGCAGCAGAAGGGGTGGACTGTAGTGGATGCTGTGGTGTACTGCCCAGTTCCCGCACATCCTTCAGAATTGAAGCACTCTGTTCCAGGTGCTGGGAGTACTGACATCTGATCATTCTAAACTGAGATTCTCTCTGTGGATGGCTTGGATCTGAAGAGAACCAATCTACCCAAGATCATGCCTCCTTCCTGGGGGTAATCTAATGACTGGCTGGTGGAAGTTGAAAGTTTCAGCCCTCTCACCCCAATCTGAGACAACTACGAAGAGCCATCCCAGCTCCACAGCTCTCCATAAGATTACTGAGGCCTTTGCTGAAACTGCAGTTTAACTTCTGCTGCCCAGCCTTGCTTCCTTCACCATCCCTACCTCACAGATATTGATCTTGAGAGCTTTCTCCAATAAACTTCCTGTACACTAATCTCCAACTCAGAGTCTGCTTCCTGGGGAAACCAACCTGAGGAATACACCTTCTACGGTTTGCTCACAGAAGCCCTGGTGGCACAGTGGTTAAGTGCTTGGTTGCTAACTGAAAGGTTGGCAGTCTGAACTCACCAGCCGCTTTGTGGGAGAAAACATGAGGCAGTTTGCTTCTATAAAGATTTACAGCCTTGGAAACCTTGTGGGGGCAATTCTACTCTGTACTATAGGGTCACTGTAAGTCAGAATCCACCTGATGGCAACAGGGTTTTTTTTTTTTTTTTTTTTTAAATGGTTTCTCCATTAGCACAAGATGCATAGCTATATAATGGAGATCTCCTCCCAGGTATCCCAAAAGTACCTCAGATAATATACTTCCCAAAAATTTATTCTTCTGATACTGGTGAAATTGTACCATCATCCATCTATCCCATTATCTAAGCCAGAAGCCTCAGAATCATCCACTATACTTCTTTCTTTCCCTCATAAACTCTGTCCATTCTCCCTGGAAAATATTTATACTTACCACTACTCCTTCAGCTTTGTGGATACTGATTATTTTGAGTTCTTGTACCTTTCATTCTGTCCCTCTGTTTCCCCTGGAGGATCTACCTCCTCTTCCTGCTAAATACAAGGCTTTAGTCTGAGGCCTACATTCATCTTGGGTGTAGTGTTTCCTTACAGATCTCATCTAGTACTTTGCTTTCTGCTCTCATCTCTACAAAGCTGACTCCATGATCTATACCTTCAGCTTGGATCTCTCTAGGAGGAATCTGTCCTCCATCTTTAACTACATGATGGGTAGATGGGTATTTTTATCATATATTCTAGAGTCACTTCAAATTAAAACGTATCTGTAGAAACAAGCTTTACTTCTCTATTTCCCTTGCAGACTCAGCTCATCGAGGAGGGGCCTCCTTCCTCCCACCCCAGATATAAACTCTGGGACCTGCAGCTCCAATGGGACTCTAAACCTGATTTCACTTCTCCAGGCCATTGTAAGGCCCTGCAGACCTGCCTCCCACCTCAGCTGCAGGCAGGAGACAGGGAGACACCAAGAGGGAATAGTACCCTCTCTTAGTACCCTCTTCCCAGAGGGTGAAGAAGATGGAGACAAGCAGTGAAGAGCTCAGTGTGCTGGACTATAGAAGGGTCAAAGAAAGATTGGACCTGAGGTTCTAGACTGACGTAGAGTAATAGTGACCTCCCTTCTCTGGCCTCCCTTGAAAGACCGATATCAGGTTGTTTGGGTACAGCACTATTTGTAAATAAATTCTCAATAGTTTCTGATTACTGATGATAAGGTTAAGAAAACATAGCACTTATTTGATTTACTCATTGTACACTGTTCCCTTGAAAATGTTTTCACCTTCATATTCTCTCCATTTCAACCAAGGAAAATCAAGAAGTTTTACATTTGCTCTTCACTCCAGAGTACATGATAAGCATTTCACAGGAAGACACTGTGGCTTTTATAAGATTATGAAAACAGATAAATACCATACTTTGTAAACTAGGTTGGTGTTTCTCTAAGAAATAATGCTTACCTAATATAACTGGAACAAGAATGTCCAGTTTGATCAATCTTTCAGCTACACTTTATTCCTTTACCTTTTAAAAAAACAAGAATAGCCACTACCAGAGACCTACATTCTGTTTGGAAAACTGCCAAAATCTACATTGCTGTGCATAGGACTAAAACGTAATCTCCACCACACATACAATCACAGAGGCAAAGTTTACTTAGATCACTGAGTATTTTTAAAAATGTAACGATTATTATTATTTTTTACCTGCCGCTGCCTTTGTCGCCTTGCATGAGCAAACTGAGAGAGCGTCAGCTGGCGGTCGAGCAGCTCCATTCTTTGTTGTCTCTGGATGTCTACTGTGGCTCCCATTCCGATTCTGGCTTCGCTGGTGGGTTCTGAAGATGAGAAAATGGGCTCAAGGGTCCAAGAAAATAACTTGGCCATCCAGCTAGGAATGCAGAGCACCTGATGAATTTTTAACACCCTGCTGTTGTAGCACATACCGGAAATCTAAAAGAAAAAAGTCCAATTAGATTATTTAAGTGTGATAAAATTTTAAAGGACATATTTAACATAGAAATCAATAACAATAAAACCCAGATCTGGGGTATTACTACTATACTTCAGATGACATTTCTCTTAGTTTTAGCAGTGTCAGGTGATAACTAAAAGACTCTATTAAACTGTAGAATACTAAGGGACAAATCAATAAAAAGTTTAATTTACTCAATATAACAAAATTATTTTTATTAAATTAGAAGGGATAGCAAAATGCTAACCATTTATCACTCAAAGGATTTGTAAAACATTAAAAAAAAAAAAACAACAACAACCAAAAAAGCCATAAAAACAAATCTGATAATAGAAACACTTTCACACTGTACTGACTCTGTGGTTACTCTTTTTGGCAGATGGCCACCAAGGAGAGATACAAACAGAAAACGACTTTGATGTGCAATGGTCTGACCCAGTCACATAACAAATTTATCAAAAAATAAAGACAACCTAGAATCTTTGCTTTTTAAATGCAGTGTTTTAATCAACTTTTCAAGTATTAATTTTTTTTTAGATTTTTAATTCCTCAACTATATTAGTTAGCAATTTAACAATTCAATTTACAATTTAACTCAATTTTATTTTTCATCTTCAAGGTCATTTATACGTTAAGAGAAGTCTAAAGACTCCCTGTGGTTTTCTACATAAAAACGACTACAGCTGCTCCTTTGGTAAAACTTGTGTATCTTTAATTTTATGACTACAGCTGCTCCTTTGGTAAAACTTGTGTATCTTTAATTTTATGACTTTAACTTCCAGAATAATAGAAGTTATTCATACCAAATTAGAGCATATTTGACAATTTCCTGCTTAATGTGAGAAAAGTACACTTAAACGTTTTATTGATAAAATTTAAATTAATTAGTTCATTTGGCAAGAATTTACTGCTATATACCAGGCACTTCTAGGCACTCAGAACATAGCAGTAGACAAGACAAACAAGGTCCCACTCTTGTAGAGGTAACAGTGGTCAATATGGAGACAAGACAGTAAACAAGTAAGCACATAAAGGAATTTCTGACAAATCTATAACAGAAATAAAACAGCGTGACTTCAAGCAGGGACCTTCTCTGTACTGGGTGGTTAAGGAAGTCCTCTAGGAAGACACTTGAGCAAAGATCTTAAGGATGATGGGATGTCAAGATTTGAAGAATCAGGCGAAGAACAGTTCAGGCAGAGAAAACAGCAAACACAATGTAGGCATAAGCTTGGGAGTGTTTATTAGAAATTCTAAGCAAATATCAAGTGGGTGGTTGGATATTCAAACCTGGAGCTCAGAGGAAAAGTCAGGTATAGAGAGAAATTTGGAAGTCACTGGCATACGAGGTAGCACTTAAAGCAATAGGACTAGATGTGGTAATATTAGGGTGGGGGATGTATAACAGAAGAGAAAAGAGGGTTTAGGATTGAACCCAGGAATATGTCAATATTTTGTGGGTGGACAGAGTAGGAGAAGTCAGTAAAGAAGTCAAAGAAAGAGCTACCAGTGAACAAGAGAAAAACTAGGAGAGAACGGTATCACTGAAGCTAAGCCAAGGGAGTGTTTTAAGATATGAATGGTCAGCTACGTCAAATGCAGCCAGGAGTTCAAGTACAATAAAAGAGAGAGGAATGACCACTGTATTGTGCCTTTGAAGATCTTTCAAGAACAGTTTCAAGGCAGTGGCAGAAGCAGAAGACAGACTGGAGTAGGCTGAGAAGTCAATGGGAGAGGACTTCTGGTGTCAAACAACATCCACGCCCCTTCTATCAAAAATAGCATAAAACAACAAAGAAAAGGAAAACAGAAACAAAGTCCCTCTTTAGTGAAGCTAGAAAGCATCTGTCATCCTGAACCACAATAACAAACATGGAAAACATACTGAATTATAAATCATTTAGCATATGGGAAGGATAAATCCAGATGCCCATGGAGGGTCCCGGGCACCAGGGGTTAGAGACAGCAGGTATTGTGAAGGCAGGAGTTAAGTGGAGGATTACTTAAGTCTGTATAAGTGGCACCCCTAGTACGCACTCAACACAGTTATATATGTACCTTCCCTCTCTTGCAGGGAGAAGGCAAAGGCTCTGGAGGGCATGAACCAGAGGCTCTGAAGTGAGGTAGAGCAGGCTTTAGACATAAGGCATGGGACTCTAAACAGGTGGATTACATACAGAACAATGAGGCCCTCAACGTATGTTTCATAGAAGTTCCAGAAGATGACAGAGGGAATATGGGGGTAGGGGAGGGGAGACTATATATAAAGACATTACAGCTTAGAGTTTTCCAGAATTAGTAAAGGATATAAATCTGAAGATTGAAAATGCAAGAGTCCCAATAAGGATAATAAAATGAAATTCACACCTAGATCCACTGTAGTGAAACAAAGAAAGAAATTCTTAAAAGCAGGCAGAGATAAAATACAGATTGCCTAGAAAGGAAAACAGTTAATTACCAGCAGAGTACAGCAAGAAAAAGTATAAGATAGCTAGCAATAAATTTAACTAAAAATATATAAAACCTTTATAGAGGAAACTAGAAAACTATCATAATGGACATTTAAAAAATCCTATTCACAGAGAAAGACAACACATTAAGGAATGAGAAGATACAAAATTGTTAACACGTCAATTCTTAATAAATTAATAATAAGTTCAATACGATTCCAAATAAAATCTTCACAGAGTTTTTGCTGGAACTTAAATACAGGATCCTGAAATTCATATGGAATATTTAAGGTCTGAATTTTAAAAACATAATGTTGAGAGAAAGAAGCATACGTTATGATTCCAATTATGAAAATGGATATCGCTAAACTATATGCCAAGTGGTAAACTATACAGCAAAGCACTGTCTACCATCAGTGCCAGGGTGCTCGGGGACTCGGGGTAGTAGCGCTGTCTTGACCTGGGTGGTGGTTAAAGTTATTCACTTTATACTGATTTGCACAGATTCATACCATTTATATAGTATGCACATTTTTTTATGTGTTATATATCACAATAAAAAAAAGGTAAAAGAACAAAAGCAAAGAAGTTTCCTGGAAACATCCAAACACTTGGAGGGATAGAGTACCTGGGGCTAGGGCCTGGGGACCATAGTTTTGGAGGACATCTAGATCAACTGGTATAACACAGTTTATTAAGAAAATGTTTTAAGAGGTGGGCCAAGACAGTGGAGTAGTCAGACGCTTCCTGTGATCCCTCTTACAACAAAGACCCGATAAAACAAGTGAATCAATTGTGTATGGCTATCTAGGAGCCCTGAACATCAAAGTCAAAGTTGCAGAATCAGACTGAGTGGCAGGCGGAGGGAGAGACGGTTCGGAAGCAGCGAGGAGTTGCCAGACCTGACCCTGCGGGAGCCAGCACTCTTCAGGCTGGATGGGGTGGTGTGTGCGGTGAGGCAAGCAGTGACACGTGGGAGGTGTTTTCCACACTGGGAGAGACTAAGCGGCAGAAAGTCTACTCAGGTCTCCAGCACCAGTGAAAAGCGGCACTCAATCAGCAAAAGATAAGTATATGCATCTGACCTATCGCATGGATCAAAAAATACCCCCTTTGGGAAAAACCTCTCTCCCATTTACCTGCTCCTTCCCCACTCTGCACTAGCTCCCGGGCAAGCTTCAGCCACTGCCCAGTCTCCTAGGCTGGAAGTGGGACCCATCACACGCCCTGAGCCATTCTCCCTGCCTTGGAGAGGGAACAAATTAACCAACAGGAAAAAATAATCTGCTGGCTCCCTTAAGCCGGGAACTCAGGGTAGGCACAGCTCCTTTGCCTAGGCACAGGCATAAGGGGTCCACGGATGTTGAACTCCTCTCTCCCCTGCATAGAACTGTACGGGCCCATTTCAGTGGCGTAGGCCCTCATCACCACACTACAAGGTATCTACCTGAAGCCTAACTTCAGCTATATGGTGAAATGGCAGGTTCATGACATTTGACACTGCTCTGCCCATTAAGCAGGGTTCTCACCTACCCACATCAGGGGCCTGAGGGCTGGTGGCTCCACCCATGCCACCTAGCCACCTGCAACAGGGGTCCAAAAATAAAAGGTGTCTCCTAGTCCTTACAGCCAAGAACATTGAGTACTCATAGTCCGACTGCAAAACCCACCACCTATGTGCTACAGGGAACAGGGACATGCTTTCCTCCCACTCAGGGGCAGTCGTCAGCCCCCTGCCTTGCTCAGTATGTGACCCTCTACTGCAGCCAGATACCTGTGCCTACACCAATCACCCCTGCCTGTCTATGACTATAGGTGAGAGCCTGCACCACACACTTGGTGACAGACTACCTGGACACCTGAGCTGAATCCATACAAGAAAAGTAAACAGACTCCTGGGCTCACATACCTAGTAACAGATCTAACCGCCTGGTGACAGGATGTTAGAGCTTCAAAGGCGTCAATAATCAAACTAGCTCACATGAGCAGTCTATTTGGGTATACCAAAACAAAACAAAACAAGAAGCTAGGACACAGTAAGCAAACATAAAATAAATAAATATAACAACTTACTGATGGCTCAGAGACAACAGTCAACATCAAATCACATAAAGAGGCAGACCATGAGGGCTTCAGTAAGCTCCCAAGACAAAGAATCAAGAAATTTTCCAGAGTAAGAGAATTTCTTGGAATTACCAGAGGCAGAATACAAAAAATTAATATTAATACACAGAACTCTTCAAGAGATCAGGAAGGAGATCATGCAAAACATAGAACTAGTCAAGTAACAGAGAGACAAAACAATAGAGGAACTTAAGAAGATTAGAGACGAGCATGATGACAAATTTAAAGGCTTCAAGAATACACAGAGAGACAACAAACAGAAATCCAGAGGATTAACAATAAAATTTCAGAATTAGCCAACTCAATAGAAAGTCATAGGAGCAGAACTGACGCAATGGAAGTCAGAGTTAGTGAGACTGAAGGCAAAGCACTTGACAACAACTTATTTGAGGAAAATTCAGATAAAAGAATTTTAAAAAATGAAGAAACACTAAGAATTATGTGGGACTCTATCAAGAGGAATAACCTATGAGTGACTGGAGTACCAGAACAGGGGGGATAACAGAAGATAAAGAGAACTGTTGAAGACTTGTTGGCAGAAAACTTCCTGATATCGTGAAAGATGAGAAGATACCTATCCAAGATGCTCACTGAACCCCACATAAGGTAGATCTCAAAAGAAAATCACCAATAAATATTATAATCAAATTTACCAAAACCAAAGATAAAGAGAGAATTTTAAGAGCAGCTAGGGATAAATGAAAAGTCATCTACAAGAAGAATCAATAAGACTAAGCTCGGACTACTCAGCAGAAACCATGCAGGCAAGAAGGCAATGGGATGACATATATAAAGCCTGGAAGGAAAAAAACTGCAAGCCAAGAATTACATATCCAGCAAAACTGTCTCTCACATATGATGAAATACTAAAGGGATTCCTTGGGTTAGAAAATCAATAATATCAGATAACCACTCAACACTAGAACACAGGACAGAGCAATCAGATATCAACCCAGATGAGGAAGTCACAGAAATAAATCAAAGCTAAAACACTGAAAATAGGAAAACAGAGATGTCCATATGTAAAAGATGACAACATTAAAACAGAAAAGGGGGAGTAAAAAATACAGTCATCGGTCTTTCATACGGAGAGGAAGTCAAGGCAATATAAAGAAATAAAAGACTGGTTTAAACTTAGAAAAATAGGGGTAAATATTAAGGGAACCACAAATGAAACTAACAACCCTACACATCAAAACAGAAGAAAAACAAAGAGTCAGCAAATACAAAATCAACAACAATGAAAATGATGGAAAAAAAATACATAAAGAAAAATGACTCAGCACAGAAAATTAAGTGGAACAAAGAAACTGTCAACAACACAAAAAAAGACATCAAAATGACAGCACTAAACTCATAAGTATCAATAACTACACTGAATGTAAATGGATTAAATGTACCAATAAAGCGACAGAGAGTGGCAGAATGGATTAAAAAAGCACGATCTGTCTATATGCTGCCTACAAGAGACACACCTTAGACTTAAAGACACAAACTAAAACTCAAAGGATAGAAAAAATTTATCAAGCAAACAACACTCAAAAAAGAGCAGAAGTGGCAATATTAATCTCTGACAAAACAGACTTTAAAGTAAAATCCACCACAAAGGATAAGGAAGGACACTATATAATGATTAAAGGGTCAAGACACCAGGAGGATATAACCATAATAAATATTTATGCACCCAACGACAGGGCTCCAAAATACATAAAACAAACTCTAACGGCATTGAAAAGAGAGAGAGACAGCTTCACAATAATAGCAGGAGACTTCAACACACCACTTTTGGTGAAGGACAGAACATCCAGAAAGAAGCTCAATGAAGACACTGAAGATCTAAATGCCACTATCAACCAACTTGATCTCATAGACATATACTCAACACTCCATCCAACAGCAGCCAAATATACTACCTTTTCCAATGTACATGGAACATTCTCCAGAATAGACCACATATTAGGCCATAAAGCAAGCCTTAACAGAATCCAAAGCATCAAAATATTACAAAGCATCTTCTCTGATCATAAAGCCATAAAAATAGAAATCAATAACAGAAAAAGTAAGGAAGAAAAATCAAACATATGGAAACTGAACAACACCTTGCTCAGAAACTACTGGGTTACAGAAGGAATTAAGGATGGAATAAAGAAACTCACAGAATCAAATGAGAATGAAAACACATTCTACCAGAACCTTTAGGACACAGCAAAAGCAGTGCTCAGAGGTCAGTTTACACCAATAAATGCACACATCCAAAAAGAAGAAAAGGCTAAAATCAAAACATTAACCCTACGACTGGAACAAGTAGAAAGAGAGCAGCAAAAGAAGCCCTCGGGTGCCAGAAGAAAGGAAATAATAATTAGAGCAGAATTAAATGAAATAGAGAACAGAAAAACAATTGAAAGAGTTAACAAGACCAAAAGCTGGTTTTTTGAAAAGATCAACAAAATCAATAAACCACTGGCCAAATTCAAAAAAGAAAAACAGGAGAAGAAGCAAATAGCCCGAATAAGAAATGAAATGGGCGATACCACAACAGATCCAACTGAAATTAAAAGTATCGTAACAGAATACTACAGAAAATTGTACTCTAACAAATTTGCAAACTTAGAGGAAATGGACAAATTTCTGGGAAAATACTACCTACCTAAACTAACACAAACAGAGGTAGAACAACTAAATAAACCTATAAGAAAAGAAGAGATTGAAAAGGTGATTTAAAAACTTTCAGGGAAGTTTGGCAGGCTTCACTGGAGAATTCTACCGAACTTTCAGAGAAGAGTTAACACCACTACTACTAAAGGTATTTTGGAGCACAGAAAAGGATGGACTACTCCCAAACTCATTCTATGAAGCCAGCATAACCCTGATACCAAAATCAGGTAAAGACACCACAAAAAAAGAAAATTATAAACCAATCCCTCATGAACACTGACGCCAAAATTCTCAACAAAATTCTAGCCAACAGAATTCAACAACATATCAAAAAAATAATTGACTGTGATCAAGTGGGATTTACACCAGGTATGCAGGGATGGTTCAGCATTAGAATAACAATCAATGTAATCCATCACATAAATAAAACAAAAGATAAGAACCACATGATCTTATCAACTGATGGAGAAAAGGCATTTGACAAAGTTCAACATCCATTCATGATAAAAATTCTCAGTAAAATAGGAATAGAAGGGAAATTTCTCAACATAATTAAGAGCATTACAAAGCGAACAGCCGACATCATCCTAAATGGAGAAAGTTTGAAAGCATTCCCCTTGAGAATGGGAACCAGACAAGGATGCCCTTTATCATCACCCTTATCAACATTGTGCTGGAGGTCCTAGTCAGAGCAATTAGGCTAGAAAAAGAAATAAAGGGCATCCAAATTGGTAAGGAAGAAGTAAAAGTATCTCTATTTGCAGATGATATGTTCTTATACACAGAAAAGCCCAAAGAATCCACAAGAAAACTACTGGAACTAATAGAAGATTTAAGTGTCTGGATACAAGATAAACATAAAAAATCAGGTGGATTCCTCTACACCAACAAAGAGAACTTCGAAGAGGAAATAACAAAATCAGTACCATTTACAATAGCCCCAAGAAGAGAAAATACTTAGGAATAAATCTAACCAGAGATGTAAAAGATATACACAATGAAAACTACCTGTAACCAAAAGAGACCTGCATAAGTGGAAAAACATACCTTGCTCATGGATAGGAAGACTCAACATTGTGAAAACAGCAACTGTACCCAAAGCAATCTATAGATACAATGCAACAGCATTTTTTAATGAGATGGAGAAACAAATCACTAACTTCATATGGAAAGGGAAGAGGCCCCGGATAAGTAAAGTATTACTGAAGAAGAAGAACAAAGTGGGAGGCCTCACATTACCTGATTTTAGAATCTATTACACCGCCATGGTAGTCAAAACAGCCTGGTACTGGTACAACAACAGATACATAGAACAATGGAACAGAATTGAGAATCCAGACATAAATTCATCCACCTATGATCAGCTGATATTTGACAAAGGCTCAGAAGTCCATTAATTGGGGGAAAAGACAGTCTCTTTAACAAATGATGCTGGCATAACTCGATATCCATCTGCAAAAAAATGAAACAAGGCTTATACCTCACACCATGCACAAAAACTAACTCAAAATGGATCAAAGACCTAAATATAAAATCTAAAACGATAAAGATCATGGAAGAAAAAATCGGGACCATGCTAGGAGCCCTAACACATGGCATAAACAGAATACAAACCATAAGTAACAATGCACAAACACTAAAAGAAAAACTAGATAACTGGGAGCTCCTAAAAAATCAAACATGTTCATCAAAAGACTTCACCAAAAGAGTCAAAAGACAACCTACAGACTGGGAAAAATTTTTTCACTACGATAAATCTGATCAGTGTGTAATCTCTAAAAGGTACAAGATACTGCAAAACCTCAACAACAAAAAGACAAATAACCCAATTAAAAAATGGGCAAAGGATATAAACAGGCACCTCACCAAAGAAGACATTCGGGCAGCTAACAGGCACATGAGGAAATGCTCATGATCTTTAGCCATTAGAGAAACGCAGATCAAAACTACAATGAGATACCATATCACCCTAATAAGGCTAGCATTAATCCAAAATACACAAAATAGTAAATGTTGGAGAGGTTGTAGAGAGACTGGAACACTTATACACTGTTGGTAGGAATGTAAAATGGTACAGCCACTTTGGAAATTGATTTGGTGCTTCCTTAAATAGTTAGAGATGGAAGTAACATACAATCCAGCAATCTCACTCTCTGGAATACATCCTAGAGAAATAAGAGCCATCACACGAATAGATACAGGCACACCTATGTTCACTGTAGCACTGTTCACAACAGCAAAAAGATGGAAACAACCTAGGTGCCCATCAACAGATGAACGGATAAACAAATTATGGTATATCCACACAATGAAATACTACACAATGATAAAGAACAACGATGAATCTGTGAAACATAACATGGAGGAATCTAGAGGGTATTATGCTGAGTGAATTCAGTCAGTCGCAAAAGGACAAATATTGTATAAGACCACTAGTGTAAGAACTCAAGACAAGGTTTAAACACAGAAGAAAACATTCTTTGATGGTTATAAGGGTAGGGAAGGAGGGAGAGGGGTATTCACTAACTAGACAGTAGACAAGAATTATCTTAGGTGAAGGGAAGGACAACACACACTACAGGGGAAGTCAGCACAAATGGACTAAACCAAAAGCTAAGAAGTTTCCTGAAAACAACCAAACACTTCGAGGGACAGAGTAGCAGAGGTGGGGCTCTGGGGACTATGGTTTCAGGGAACATTGAGGTCAACTGGCATGATAAAGTTTATTAAGAAAATGTTCTGCATCCCACTTTGGTTGAGTGGCGTCTGGGGTCTTAAAAGCTAGCAAGTGGCCATCTAAGATACATCAATTGGTCCCAACCCACCAGGAGTAAAGGAGAATGAAGAACACCAAAGACATAAGGAAAATATTAGCCCCAGAGACAGAAAGGGCCACATATACCAGAAACTCCATCATCCTGAGACCAGAAGAACTAGATGGTGCCCAGCTACCACCAATGACCACCCTGACAGGGAACACAACAGACAGTCCTGATTGAGCAGGAGAAAAGTGGGGCGCAGAACTCAAATTTAGTAAAAAAGACCAGACTTAATGGTTTGACTGAGACTGAGGGGACCCTGGACGACATGGCCCCCAGACTCTCTGTTGGCCCAGAGCTGAAACATTACCTTCCGACAAAGATTAGACTGGACTACGGGACATTAAGTGATACTCGTGAGGAGTGTGCTTCTTAGCTCAAGCAGACACACAAAACTAAATGGGCAGCTCCTGTCTGGAGTTGAGATGAGAAGGCAGAGAACGTCAGGAGCTGGTTGAATGGACATGGGAAATCCAGGGTGGAAAGGAGGAGTGTCCTGTCACAGTATAGGAAGACCAACTAGGGTCACATAGCAATGTGTGTATAAATTTTTGTATGAGAAACTGACTTGAATGGTAGACTTTCACTTAAAGCACAATTAAAAAAAAAAAAAAAGAAAATGTTCTACATCCCACTTGGTGAGTGGTGACTGGGGTCTTAAAAGCTTGAAGCAGCCATCTAAGATACATCAATTAGTCCCATCCCACTTGGAGCAAAGGAGAATGAGGAAAACCAAAGATACAAGGAAAATATTAGCTCAAAGGACTAAAGGAACAAATGATCCAGAGACTCCACCAGAATGAGACCAGAAGAACTAGGCGGTGGCTGGCTACCACCAATGACTGCCCTGACAGGGAACACAACAGAGAGTCCCAGACAGAGCAGGAGAAAAATGTGGAACAGAACTCAAATTCACTTAAAAAGACAAGACTTAATAATGGTCTAACACAGACTGGAGGAACTCCCAAAACTGTGGCCCCTGGATGCACTGTTAACCCAGAACTGAAACCATTCCTGAAGCCCACTCTTTAGACAAAGATTACATTATAAAATGAAAAATAATACATGTGAGGAATATGCTTCTTAGCTCTATCAGATATATGAGACCAAATGGGCAGCTCCTGCCCAAAAGCAGGATGAGAAAGCAGGAAGGGACAGGAACTGGTCAAATGGACACAGGGAACCCAGGGTGGAAGTGAGGAGTGTGCCGTCACATTGTGAGGATTGCAACTAATGTCACAAAACAACAGGTGTATAAATTTCTGAATGAGAAATCAACTTGAGCTGTAAACTTTCACCTAAAGCACACATACAAAAAAAAAGTTAAAAAAGTGTAAAAGACCCAGAATGGCCAAGGTAATTTTAATGGAGAAGCATAATAAAGCCTATCAGATTTCAAGATATAAAGTCTGAGTAATTAAAACAGTGTGGTCTTTATGTAGGATTACTCAAACAGACCAAAAGAACAAGAGCCTAAAAACAGGCTCTTGAATATATGGGCACTTGGTTTACAACCAAACCAAAAAAAAACCAAACCCACTGCCGTCGAGTCAACTCTGACATGGTCAAATTAGAGGGGGAAAAACATACACTAAGCTGTATACACAGAAAAAGACAAAATAGGTCCCCCTCCCTGACACCATTCATAAAGATAAACTCCCAATGGATTAAGGATACAAATATAATTTACAACCTTTAAATATTCTTGAACAAAATACAGAAGGAACATCCATTTGGCACTGGATGTGGAATGATCTTTAAATAAGAAACATAAAGTACAAACTATAAAAAATATATATATAATTATCTACTTTACAATTTAAAAACTATAGTATGCCAAAGGCCACCAAAAATGAAGTGAAAGGACAAGATCCTGGGAGAAGGTACTAAGAATTCATGTAGCCAACAAAGGTAGCATTCAGAATATATAAAGAACTCCTAGAAATTTATAAGAAAAAAGACAAACAACCCAGTTACAAGAGCATAGGAAAGGGCAATTTCAGAAGAGGAAATACAAATAGCCAACAAACACATAAGGATGCTCATCCTCACTTGATTATAAGGAAATACAATTTAAAATAACAAGGCAATTGAGAATAACAATATTTTTAGGGAAATTTAATCTAAAATGAACAGTGCAAACATAATAGCAACTGTCAAATATTAAAAAATATGCTAATAGCAAGTTTTTGGTGAAGATGAGGGGGACTGAGAATTCTCATCCAGTCCTGGGAGAAGGTAAAGTGGTACAACGACTGGAGAGCAATTTGGTGACATCTAGTAGAGCTGAGATGCTTTAAGGCACACTCACTGCAATGCTCTAAGTGAGGAAGTGAAAACAAAGTGTCTCCAGGAAAGGAATGGCTACAGCATCTTATTCCTATAACAGAACACTATACAGCACTTAAAATAAGCTCAATGTATGTGTATTAAATGCTTAAATGTTGACAATGTAAAGGTGAATGAAAATATGCATGAGAAGCATCATCTATTGTGTTCATCTTTTTGAAAAATTTCAAAACACAGAATAATAGTGTATACTACTAATGGACACATATGTATGTACTGAAAGTACAAAACCATGGGAAGTAGTTTCTTCTGCAGAGGGATGATGGGGGAGTGACAGGTGTGCAGGTGGCATTATTTGTACCATATTTAACAAAGAGAGAGACTGAAGTTAAATATGGCAAAGAAATAATGAAGTGAAGCTGAGGATGTAGAAACTCCTTTTCTGAAGTTTTTGTAAGAAGAACAGAGAAATGGGGCTGTGTAATAGCACAGTACAGCCAGAATGCTCCTTAGAAGCAACGATGGCGAAACTATGTCTCACATACTTTGGACATGTTATCAGGAGGGAACAGTCCCTGCAGAGAGACATTACACTTCCTAAAGTAGAGGGTCAGCGAAAAAGAGGAAGACCCTCAACGAGATGGATTGACACAGTGGCTGCAATAATGGGCTCAAGCATAAAAACGATCGTGAGGATGATGCAGGAACGGTTAGTGTTTCGTTCTGTTTGACACAGGATCGCTATGAGTCAGAACCGACTCGACGGCACCTAACGACAATAGCACAGTTACACTGATTTAGCTGAATATATAAAGATGTTGCTATAAATGTAACAAAATATATATGGGGAAGATTGTTGTTGTTGCTGGGTGTTGTCGAGTTGATTTTTGACTCATAGACACTCCATGTGACAGAGCAGAACTGCCGCATTGGGTCTCCTAGACTGTAATCTTTATAAGAGCAGATGGCCAGGTCTTTCTCCCATGGAGCAGCTGGGTGGGTTTGAACCACCAACCTTTCGGTTAGCAGCTAAGCACTTAACCGTTTAGGCATGAAAAATATATTAAATCATAACTGTGAATTTTGAATAAAATAAAAATACTTTTACTTTTATTCTAAGATATCCTATTTTCACAAACCTTAAATAAAAACTATCAAGCAAACTGGATAATTTTGAAAGATTAATGTCTTTTTCCACCTAGTTGTACATTAGTGACATCCCCCCAGTGCCAGTGAATATACCCTGTTCTCAGAGACTTAATGTTGTTGTTTAGCTGCCCTCAAGATGGTCCCCGACTCGAAAGAATGAAATGCTGCCTGGTCCTGTGCCTCCCCCAAAGAGTTTTCATTGGAAATAGATTATCAGGCATTTCTTCCTAGTCTTTCTCAATCTGGAAGCTCTGCTGAATCTGTTCAGCATCACAACAACACGCAAGCCTCCACTGATGGACAAGTGGTGGCTGCGCATGAGGTGCACTCACTGGGGGTGATTAATGTCTGTTATTTTTCATGGTGAAAATATACACACCAAAACATTCACCAATACAACAACTCCCACATTTACAATTCTATGACACTGGTTACATTTTTCATGTTGTGCTACCATTATTGCTATCCTTTTCTGAAACAATCAACCATTATTAACATAAACTCAGTGCCCCCAAACAAAAACTCCACCTTCTCCCTCCCTCCCACTGCTGGTAACTATTAATCATCTTTGGTTTCTCTGCATCTGCTTATCTCATGTAAGTGAGAACATACAGTATTCGTCCTTTGGAACTGACTTATTTCACTCAGCATAATGTTTTCAAGGTTGAACCATGTTGTGGCATGCATCAGGACTTCATTTCTCTTTACAGCTGCATAATACTCCATTGCATGTATATACCACATTTTGTTTATCCATTTATCTGTTGATGGACATTTCAGAGGTTTCCACCTTTTGTCTATTGTGAATAGTGCTGCAATAAACATTAGTGTACAGGTTTCTGTTTGTGTTCCTACCTTCACTTCCTCTGGGCATATATCTAGGATTGGGATTGCTGGGCCATATGGTAGTTCTGCGTTCAATTTTTCGAGGAAATGCCAGTGACTGCATCATTTTATATCCCCATTAGCAATGACGAAGGTTCCAGTTTCTCTACAACCTTGCCAACACCTGTTGCTGATCACTGTCATTCTAATGGGGTGAGGTGCATCGCTTTGTGGTTTTGATTTACAGCTGTCTCCCTAATGGAGCCCTGGTGGCGCAGTGGTCAAGAGCTTGCCTGTTAACCAACAGGCTGGCAGTTTGAATCCACCAGCAGCTCCTTGGAAACCCTATGGAGCAGTTCTACTCTGTCCTATTGGGTCACTAGGAATCAGAATCAACTTGATGGCAAGGGTTTTTTTTTTTTTTTTGGTAATGGCTAATGGAGGAGCCCTGATGGCACAGTGGTTAAAGCACTCGGCTGCTAACCAAAAGGTCAGTGGTTTGAACCCACTAGTGGCCCTGCAAGAGAAAGCTGTGGTGATCTGTTTCCTTAAAGATGTACAGCCTTGGAAACCCTGCGAGGCAACTCTACTCTGTCTTATAGGGTCGCTATGAGTCGGAATTGACTTGATGGTAGTGGGTTTGGAATGGCTAATGATGTTGAACATCTTTTCCTGTACTTGTTGGCTGATTAATGCACACTGCCAAGAAAAGATACAAAATTACCATTTCCACCAGCAGTGTATGAGATTTCCAGTTGCTCCACATGCTCGCCGACATTTGGTTTTTTAAAGTTTGACCATTTTGGAGTATATAAAGTGGTATCCCATTGTGGTTTTAATTTGCATTTTCTTGATGACTAATGTTGAACAACTGTTCATGTGCTCATTGGCCTTCTGCACATATTCTTTTGTGAAGTGTCTGTTCAAATCCTTGTCCATTTCTTAAATGAGTCGTTTGCTTTCTTATTACTGAGTTGTAAGAATTATTTATATATTATGGATAAAGTCCTTTGCCAGATATATGTACTGCAAATATTTCCTCCAAGTCTGTGACTTGCCTTTTCATTTTCTTAATAGTGTCTTTCAAAGAGAAAAAAATTTATTTTGATGAAGGCTGTCATGGTTTGAATTATGTCCCCCCAAAAATGTGTGTATCAATTTGGCTAGGCCATGATTCCTGGTACTGTGTGATTTTCCTGTATGTTGTTAACCTGCCTCTATGATGTTAGTGAGGGAGGATGGGTGGCAGTTGTGTTAGTAAGGCAGGACCTGATCTACAAGACTGGACTGTGTCCTGAGGCAATCTCTTGAGATACAAAAGACAGAAGTGAGCAGTGAGACAGCCTGACCTCATACCATCAAGAAGGCAGTGCCAGGAGCACAGCGCATCCTTCTGGACAGGGGTCCCTGTGCCCAGAAGCTCCTAGTCTGGGGGAACACTGATGAGAAGGCCGACAGAGAGAGAAAGACTTCCCCTGGAGCTGACACCCTGAATTTGGACTTTAGCCTACTTTGACTGTGAGGAAATAAACTTCTCTTCATTAAAACCATCGACTTGTGGTATTTCTTTTGTAGCAGCACGAGATGACTAAGACAAAGGTCAATTCATGAATTTTTTCTTTTATGGTTCCTGCTTTTTATGACCTAAGAAAATCTTTGCCTACCCCAAGGTGACAAATACAGGCAGTTCCCGACTTATGATGAGGTTCCCTTCTGACCACTCCATCGTAAATTGGTCTGGACATGAAACAGTTTTTTTTTACTCTTCATTCTTATGTCCTTTTATTATCGGTATCTTTATAAATCCGATTTTTATTTGTCTTTGGGGGTTGGAAACATTACATGAGAAAAACTACATGTTGCGACACTGTATGTAGGACATATTACTAATGATGTTAAAAAAAAAGATGGTCATAAGTGCAGTTCATCATAACTCAAATATGTCATAAGTCATGGACTATCTGTATTTTTCTTCTATAAGTTTTATAGTTTTAGCTTTTACATTTGGACCTCTGACTCATTTCAAGTTAATTTTTGTGTATGGCATGAAGTAAGGGTCAAAGTTCATTTGTTTTCCATACAGATATTCATTTGTTCTGCCACTATTTGTTACAGAGTACTGGTGGTGCAGTGGTTAAGAGCTATGGCTGCTAACCAAAAGGGTGGCAGTTCAAATCCACCAGCTCCTCCTTGGAAACCCTACGGAGCAGTTTTACTCTATCCTATGTCTCTATGAGTCAGAATCGACTCAACAGAAACGAGTATGTATTCTTTTCCTGTTGAATTAGTGGCTCAGTTGTTGAAAATCAGTGCAATACATATGTGTGGGTTTACTTCTGGACTCCGGTCCGTTCACTTATATGTCTACATGTAACTATCACATTGTATTGATTACTATAGCTTTATAGTAGGTCTTGAAATAAGGTAGGAAAAATCCCCAACTTAATTCTTTTTCAAAATTACTTTGGCTATTCTAGGTCCTTTGCATTTTCATATAAATTTTAGAATCGATCTGTCATTTTCTGGGGGGAAAACCTGCTGGAATTTTGGTTAAGACTGTATTGAATCTATAGATCAACTT
Organism: Dugong dugon; assembly: GCA_030035585.1. Classification (NCBI taxonomy): domain Eukaryota; kingdom Metazoa; phylum Chordata; class Mammalia; order Sirenia; family Dugongidae; genus Dugong; species Dugong dugon. Next base: position 15,951,605 of record CM057479.1, read on the forward strand.
GGTAGAGAAGTGCCATCTTAACAATACTGAGACTTCAAATTCATAAACATAGTATGTCTCTCCATTTATTCAGGTCTTCTTTCTCTTAGCAACTGTGATGGTTAAGACTGTGTGTCAGTTTGGCTGGGCCATGATTCTCAGTGTTCATATGTGATCACTCTCATGATTGAATATACTGTAAGTAGCCAATCAGATGAAAGAGAGTTTCCTTGGGGGTTTGGGCTGCATCTGCATATAAGCAGATGTTCTGGCTGTTTGCTCTCTCTGGATCCTGCAGCTGCCTCCTGTCGTCTCACCTCTGGTTCTTGGGACTTGAGCTGTCAGCTTATCTGCCGAATCTGGGATTTGATGATTTTCACAGCCTGTGAGCAGAGCCCTGCTCTCTGACCTGCTAATCTTGGGTTCACCAGCCCCTGCAGCTACGTGAATCAGGAGATCTTACAGTCTTACCTGACAATCTCAGAATTCGTCAACCTTCACAGCCTGTGAGCGGGAGCTCTGCTCTCTGACCTGCTGATCTTGGGCTCGCCAGCTTCTGCAGCTCCGTGAATTGGGAGAGGCCTCTACCCTGAACCACGGACTCGGGACATTCTAGCCTCTACAACTGCGTGAGCCATTTCCTTAACATAAACCTCTCTCTGTATATATTTATACGCTTTACTGATTTTGCTTCTCTAGAGAACCCAGCCTAAGACAGCAATATTTCGTGCTTTTCAGTGTACAGGTCCTTGCACACATTTTATTACAAGTATTCCTAAGTATTTTATGTTTTTAATGTTATTATAAATAAAATGGTTTTTAAATTGTATTTTCCAAGGGGTTTTGCTGGTATATAGAAATTCAACTGATTTTTTTTTTTTTTTTATTGTACTTTAGATGAAGGTTTACAGAACAAATATTTTCTCATTAAACAGTATACATACTGTTTTATGACATTGGTTAACAACCCCACGACATGTCAACATTCTCCCTTCTCGACCTTGGAGGACCTTTTTTTTTTTTTTTTTTGGTGAAAACATACATAGCCAAAGATACACCATTTCAAAAATTTCTACATGTACAATTCAGTGACATCAATTACATTCTGACAGTTGCGCTGCTATCCTCACTATCCTTTTCCAAATTATTCCATCACCATTATCTTCAACTCACTGTCCCCTAGGCTTCCCATCAAACCTTTTGAGTTGCTGTTGTCAATTTGATCTCATATAGATAATTCTTTTTTTTCTCCTATACTTTAGATGAGGGTTTACAGAACAAATAGTTTCTCATTAAACAGTTAGTACACATATTGCCCTATGACAATGTTTAACAACCCCACGACATGTCAATAATGTCCTTTTCAACCTTGGGTTCCCTATCACAGCTTTCCTGTCCCCTCCTGCCTTCTAGTCCTTGTCCCTGGACTGCTGTGCCTCATTAGTCCCGTTTTGTTTTATGGGGCAGTCTAATTCCCGGCTGAATGGTGACCCTTGGGAGTGACTTCACCACTGAGCTAAAAGGGTGTCGGGGGCCATACTCTCCGGGTTTCTCCAGTCTCTGTCAGGCCAGTAAATCTGGTCTTTTTTTGTATGTTAGAATTTTGTTCTACATTTTTCTCCAGCTCTTTCCAGGACCCTCTGTTGTGATCCCTGTCAGAGCAGTCAGTGGTAGCTGGGCACCATCTAGCTGTACTGGACTCAGTCTGGTGAAGGCCTTGGTAGCTGTGGTCCATTAGTCCTTTGGACTAATCTTTTCCTTGTATCCTGTTCTCTTCACTGTCCCTTGCTCCTGAAGGGGTGAGACCAGTGGAATATCTTAGATGGTTGCTCACAGGCTTTTAAGACCCCAGATGCTACTCACCAAGGTAGAATGTAGAACCCTGTCTTTATAAAATGGTGTTATGCCAACTGAGCTAGATGTTTCCTGAGACCATAGTCCCCACAGCCCTCCACCCAGCCATTCAGTCCCTCAGGGAGTCTGGATGTGTCTATGGAGCTTCCATGACCTTTCCTTGTATAAACTGTGTTGGCTTCCCCAGTATTGTGTACTGTCTCACCCTTCACCAAAGTTACCACTTATCTATTGTCTATTTATCAACTGATTTTTAAGGAGCCCTGGTGGCACAATAACCTAAAAGTGAATGTGAAGATCTAGAAAGATTTCTGCATTCACAGACTCAATGGTGAAAAACTCAATGCTTCTAAGATCAGGAACAAGGCAAGCACATTCAGTCTCACCACTTTGATTTAACACTGTACTCAAGATCTTAGCCAGAGCAATAATGCAAGAAAAATAAAGGCACAGACTGGACAGGAGAAAGTAAAACATTTAAAGTAATAGAACATTATTTCCTGAAGACATGATAATATCTTCCCTTCCCATGAAAAACCCAAGGAATCCATAAAAAAATCTACCTGAACTAACAATTTAACCAAGTGGCATGATACAAGGTCAACATACAGAAACCAACTGTATTTCTATATACTAACAACAAACAATTGGAACAAGAATTATAAAAAACAACTTTGTACAAACACTTTGGAATGCCCTTAATGAAAGATGTGTAAGACTTGTACAGTAAAAATTAAAAAGCTGTAAAGAGAAATTAAAGAAGAGCAAAATAAATTGTAGAGGCATACCATGTTCATGGACTGGAAGATTCAATATTGTTAAAATGGCTTTATTAGTTATCTATTACTAATAACAAATTACCCAAAAACTCAGTCACTTAAAACAATAAACTTTTATTATCGGAAACAGTTTCTATGGGTCAGGAATCTGGCTGCAGCTTGCTTGGGTAGTTGTGGCTCAAAGTCTCTCATGAGATTGCAGTCAAGATGTTACCCTACCTATACTCATCTGAAGGCTTGACTGGGGCGGAGGATCAGCTTCTAAGGTGGCTCAATAACATATCTGGCAAGTTAGCGATAATTACTAGTAGGAGGTCTTAGTTCCTTGCCGTGTGTACCTCTGACGTGTGTCCTCATGACATGGCAGCTGACTTTCCCCACAGTAAGTGATTCAAGAGGGAGCAACAAAATCACAGTACTGCTTTTACATGACTTACCTTTGGGAGTTACATTCTGTCATTTCTGGCATATTCTTATTCATTATAAATGAGTCCTAAGTACAGTCCATTTTCTAGAGGAAGGGAATTAAGCTCCACCTCTTGAAGTATAAAAGAATAGTAATCCTCTCCAAGCTGATCTATAGTTTCAATGCAATCCCAAGAAAAGTCTTAGCTGAAAGAGCTGATATAAAAATGCATAAGGAAAGGTAATGTTCCTAGAATAGCTAAACCAGCTTTGAAAAAAAAGAACAAAGTTGGAGGATTTATATTACTTAATTTCAAGATTTACTATAAAGTGACAGTAATCAAGAGAGTGTGTGGTACTGGCATAAGGACAGACATATAAATCATTGGGACAGAAAAGAAAGTTCAGAAATAGACCCACGTTAGTCAACTGATTTTCAACAAAGATGCCAAAGTAATGCAATAAAGAAAAGAGTCTTTTCAATAAATGGTAAGGAAACCATCGGATATGAGTATAGGGGGAAAAAAAAATCAACTCTTATTTCACAAGAATTTATTCAAATTGAATCACAGACCTAAATAGCAAAAACTATTAAATTCTAGAAGGAAAGGTAGGAGAAAATCTTTGTGACATTAGGCAAAGATTTCTTAAATGAGACACCAAAAGGATAAACTATTTCAAAAACTGATTAGATGGATTTAACCAAGATTAAAAACTTTTGCTCCTTGAAAGACAAAGTTAAGAAAACAAAGAAGCAAGCCACAGAGTGGGATACAATTTTCACAAAACATATTCACCAAAGGGCTTATATCCAGAATATATAAAGAACTCGGCCAACTTAAATGGAAGAAGACAAATAATTTAAAAATGAGTGGAAGATATGAACAGATACGTCACAAAAGAAAATATATGAATAGCCAATAAGCAAATGAAAAGATGCTCAATATCACTAGTCATTAGAGAAATGCAAATTAAAACCACAAGATACCACCACACACCTACTAAAATGGCTGAAGTTCAAACATATGATAATACCAAGTGTTAGCAAGTACGTGGTGGAATTAGAACTCTCATGTATCGATTGTGGCAATGTAAACTAGTATAGCCACTTTGTAAAACAATATGGTAGTAGTTAATAATGTTAAATACGCATTTATCATATGACCCAGCAATTCCACCACTAGGGATTTACCTAAGAGAAATGAAAATGTATGTCCGCTTAGAAATATACAGATAGATGTTCATAACAGCCTTATTCATAATAGACCAAGCCTGGAAGCAACCCAAATGTCTACCAACTAGTGAATGGATAAACAAATAGTAGTGTATCCATAACACAGATTAATATTTAGCAATAATAAGGAACAAAATGTTAATAAAACATACATGAATCTCAAAAACTTCATGCTAAGTGAAAAAAAAAAACACAAAGGACTTCATATTATATGATTCCAATTATACAAAATTCTAGAAAAGGCAAAAAAGATTAAAAAAAAGCAGACAGGTGGTTAGCTTGGGCAAGCAGTTGGGTGAGGGGATAGAAACAAAGGGATATGAAACTTTTTAGGGCGAGGGGAGACTGTTCTCTATCTTGATTATGATGGTGGTTATACAACCGTATACAATTACCACAATTCAACAAACTATATACTTAAAATTGGTGAATTTTATTGTATGGTGATAATACCTTAATAAACAAAAGAGAAAGAGAGAAATTCTTCATAAAAAGTGAGTACATATGTCTTGGATGGCCACTTGCAAGCTTTTAAGGTCCTAGGAACTATGCAGTGAACCAGAAGGTAGAACAGAAGCACTGAAAATGTTATGAGGCCAATTAACCAAGATGTTCCATGAAACTATAACCCCAAACCTCCAAAACAAGGAACCAAATCTTATGAGGTTTTTGGTTGTACATAAGCAGCCTCAGCATTACTCTTTTTTTTTTTTTCTTTCGTCATTGTTGTAAATATATCTATCACACAACTTTTGCCGATTCAACTTTTTACAGGTGTACAACTTACTGACAGCAATTACCATAACTGGCTGCACAACTCTACCCTTATTCAATGTGATTTTTCCATTACGGTGAACCCCTCCTTTTCCCCTTCATTCCTGCCCCTGGTAATCACTAAGAAACTTTGGTCTCTATACATTTGTCTGTTCTTGTCTTTTTATATAAATGAGGTCATACAATATTTGTCTTTCTGATTGGCTTATTTCACTCAGCATAATGTCTTCAAGCTCCATCCATACTGTAGCATGTATCAAGACTTCATTTCTCCTACTGGCTGAGTAGTATTCTATTGTGTGTATGTACCACATTTTGCTTATTCATTCATCTGTTGATGGGCATTTAGGTTGTTTCTACCTTTTGGCTATTGTGAATAAGTGCTGCAATTGAACACTGGTGTAAAAGAAGGAGGATATGAAATGTGTGGCTAATTGTCTCCATGAACAACTGCCTCCTTTGCCATGAGACAAAAAGAACTAGATGGTGCCCGGCTACCATTACTGAACATTTGATCAAAGATTCTACAGAAGAACCCTGATCAAAAGGGGGAAAAAGCAGAACAGAATCTCAAATTCTAATTGACTCCAGACTTTCTGAAGCCATGGAGGCTGGATAAATCCCTGAAACTACTGCCCTGAGATAATCTTTAAACCTTAAACCAAAAATATCCCCTGACGTCTTCTTAAAACCAAACAACAGCCTAACTTAACTAGTAAAAAAAAAAAAAAAAAAAACCTGTCTTGAGCATTATGGTCTTTTAAGAGCTATCTATATGGAATCAAAGTGACAAAAGCACCTAGAAAGATTAGACAGGAACCTTAGCGGGCAGTGAATTTATGTTAATGGTAGAGGAACAACTCAGAAAAGGAGGGTGAGAATGGTTGCACAACTCGAAGAATGTAATCAATGTCACTGAACTGCACGTGTAGAAACTGTTGAATTGGTGTATGTTTTGTTGTATATATTCTCAACAACAAAAAAATAAATTTTTAAAAAAAGCAAGCAGAATGAAAAACTTACTATAAAAAAAAGTAAACATGAAGATCTAGACATCTATAGATACATAAATCTTTTCAAAATTTTATAAAAAAGGTTAGACTGTAGCAGAATAAAAACAATCTTTAGCAACAAAAACTCTTATACCTTTAAAATGTTCTCAGCAAACACAAGCTAACACAAGAAGACTTTCTGATGATAAGCTAGCCATTGTTTATAAATAAAGAATATGAAATAACATGTAGTGAGTCTACTAAAGTCCTTTCCCAGCAGTTATCAAGATAGAAATTTCAACACAAGTAGCCTACAGAGGAAGAATCACTGGGTGGGAACTTGTGTGTTTAAAAACAAAAAACAAAGAGATAATCAAAACTGATTTAAGACTTTCAATCTCTTGATAGGATAACAATGTGAAGACTGGGAAAAGGCTCTGTGCTGTAACTGACACGATAATCTATGGTAATAATCTAAAATTAAAAAGTATGGGTATTTTGTTGGTAATCTCTTCTTTGTCTCCATTTCTTTTCCCTTTAACCAGCAGTACTACCAAATGAGCTTAATAGATTTTAAATTACCCTTTACATTTTTTATAAGCCATTCTTTACTTCAGATACTTGTACATGATAATGCCAGAAACATAAGCTGAGTTTACTGAAGGTAAAGTTGGAGCTGCGGTTTTAATCCAGCACATGGAGAGGACAGGACCAGTTAAATATCTAGATGATTTTAGAAGAGAAGTATAGCTACAGGCCAGATTCTTTGTATGAGGAAGAAAATGGAAGACTGCCAATGAGATAAAGTTTTCTTGGATATTGGCTGGCCCACAGAATTCACAACGAAGGCTGCAGAGAGTTGTTATGTCTTTTAGCGCCTCCAGGCACTTCTACAATTTCTTCATACCCAGGATTTCCTTCAAGAATTGTGTTTCCATTGATGATGAGCTGGGCCTGATCTTAGCGGTGTACTTAAGTGAAGATCTAAGAATAGCTTTGTACTAAGTTTCTCGTGGCTGGAACAGACATACACAAGAACATTGACACGTACAGTGGAAGCACTAGACCCACTAGATCAGGAGTAGAACACTTGGCCTTTGGCTCCAGCTCAACCACCTGAACCTCAGCCTCCTCATCTTTAAAATGGGAAGCCTACATATCCACCATTGTAGAGATTATGTTAAGAATCTAGTAAGGAAGTACACACTGAAAACATACTGACAATCACACAATCACATAATACTATAATGTTTTACAGCACAGAAATTATTTTGCTAATACTGATTTAAAAAACTCAACAATTATTTATAGAATGTATGTAAAATGCCAGATATTGTGCTAAACACTGGGGATTATAAAGAATAATGTGTAATTCCAAAGCTGAAAGACAGGGCTGACTCAGAAAAGGCTTTAGAGCCAGGACTTGAAAAAATACATAAGATTTTGCTAGGAGAAGAAGGGATTAAGTGCGAAAGAAGGAATACAGTTGGAAGAAACTGCATGTGGTTATGCAAAGCTAGCTTTTAAGAACACAGACGCTAAAACTAGACTACCTACATTTGAATCCTGTCTCCACTACTTATCAGGTTGTGATTATTGCAAATTAGTTTCTCTGTACCTCAGTTTCTTCATCTGTCAAATGGGGATAATAACAGTTTCTACTTTATAAGGTTTTCTTCTTCTTTTTTTGATTGTGCTTTAGATGAAGTTTCACAGAACAAATAGTTTCTTATTAAACAGTTAGTACACATATTGTTTTATGACAATGGTTAACAACCCCATGACATGTCAACACTGTCCCTTCTCAGTCTTGGGTTGCCTATTACCAGATTTCCTGTCCCCTCCTGCCTTCTAGTCCTTGTCCCTGGACTGCTGTGCCCCCTTAGTCTCGTTTTGTTTTATGGGGCTGTCTAATCTTTGGCTGAAGGGTGAACCTCAGGAGTGACTTCATTACTGAGCTAAAAGGGTGTCCGGGGGCCATACTCTGGGGGTTTCTCCAGTCTCTGTCAGGCCAGTAAGTCTGGTCTTTTTTTGTGAGTTAGAATTTTGTTCTACATTTTTCTCCAGCTCTGTCCAGGACCCTCTGTTGTGATCCCTGTCAGAGCAGTCAGTGGTGGTAGCTGGGCACCATCTAGCTGTACTGGACTCAGTCTGGTGGAGGCTGTGGTAGTTGTGGTCCATTAGTCCTTTGGACTGATCTTTCCCTTATATCTTGTTTTCTTCATTCTCCCTTGCTGCCGAAGAGGTGAGACCACAGGACTATATCAGGTGTCTGCTCACAGGCTTTTTAGACCCTAGATGCTACTCACCAAGTTAGAATTGTAGAACATTTTCTTTATAAACTGTGTTATGCCAATTGAGCTAGATGTCCCCTGAGATCATGGTCCCCACAGCCCTCCGCCCAGCAATCCTATCCCTCAGGGAGTTTGGATGTGTCTATGGAGCTGCCATAACCTTCCCTTGTATAAGTTGTGCTGGCTTCCCCAGTATTGTGTAGTGTCTTACCCTTCACCAAAGTTATTTAAAAGGTTTTTATGAGGACTAATTAAGTTAGTATTTGTAAAGAGCTTAGAAAAGAGCTCTATTAGTCAGCTTTCTCTAGGTTTTACTGTGGTAACATATCCTCCCAAATCTGTCGCTTACAACAAGGTTTATTTCTCACTCCTGTTACATGCTGGCTGGGGCCCTGCTCCGCATTTCTTCTTCATTTTGGGATCTGGACTGAAGGAGCAGCGTGTATCTGGCACATGCTTTTCTGGTGGCAAAGGAAAAACAGCAACAGTAGAACCACGCAATGCCTCTTAAAATGTCTACTTTATTGGCTAAAGTACATCATAGGGCCAAGCCTAATGTCAGTGGGAGGAGTACAGGGAGGGGCCCAGCAGAGAGTGGCAGCAAATAATTTGAACAAATAACATAACCTACCACAAGCACCTGGCACATAGTAGCTATCATGTGTTTGTCAAAGAAAAATAAGTGATCGCACAATGGCACAGAACCCTGAGAGAGGATGATCTGTTTGGGAACAGTAAAAGGTTTATTACAGCTGAAGCGCGTAGTGCACGACGAGGGTGAGAGTGGGACGTGAGGAGGTCACATTTTGAAAGGCTTTGAAAGAAGGCTAGATTTTGGCCTGTAGGTATCAGACAAGTCACAGTAATAAAAATTTTATAGCTATATTTTATAAACAATAGAGGCACTTTTATCTGCCAGCTTGCTGTCAAGACACTGGCATAATTTTATTTATTCTGCATTGAGTATTTAAAAATCAAATGTCTACCAGTCACTCCTATCCTGTGCTGTTAAAGCAAAAACACAGGTAATACACGTTTAACAGACATTCCCTATGAGCCCTGGACTGAGCTGCAATGGTAACAACGAGGGAGAGTACAGAAGATTTTTTAGTAGGCCCAGGCTACCTGGAGCCGGAATAGGGAGAAGGGGCGTGGAGAGGGAGGGAGGGAGGGAAAAAGATGGAGAGAGAGAGAAAGGATCTGAACGAATCGATACGAATGCGTCTGTGGGTGTGTGGCTGCAGTGTGGTACGCAGAATGGAGCAATAAGCACTCATTTCAGTGTTGGGATAAGGGGTTAGAATTACTTTTTCAATTATAAAAGTGTGAAAGCGCCCTCTAAATATGAATGTTTCCTATGGATCTACTGGTCCTCTTCTACTTCTACACTTGATCCTTTCACAAGTGCAACTAACCTCATAGCTTCAACCAGCCTTGACTTCTCCTTGAAGCCTCTGTCCTCATTTTCAATGGACTGCTAGAAAAATAATCTAAATTCCCGAAGTTTAACTGGAAGCTTTGGGTATCAAATGAGTTATCTGACCCGCTACCCTGTGCCCTTCTTTGGTCAATCCAGAGAAGAAATCTATGGGAAGGAAAAAAAAGGAGGAGAAGAAAAGGAACCACAAAGAGAAGAGAAAAACATACAAAAGCAGAGAAAGGCACAAAGGACCCAACACACCATTATCTTTCACCCAGAAACCAGTTCAGAGATTCAAGCGTCCATAGCAGATTATGCTATTTCCATCATCTTTCCCCTTAATATCACACTGTAACCTGGAAAGACAATCAACATAAGGTTTGATGCTTTTTTTTTTTTTAAACAGTTATTATAAAACAATGTCTTGTTTTCAGTTTTTAAAACTATTGTGAAGGGATGAGGGAAAGACAAATCATGGACCACAAACGAGCCATCCTGACTCCTTCGTGATTGCTTACTTTTCTTCTCCTTCTCGGTATGACTTAGATTCTAATGAAACTTCTGTAATCTTGCATCATCGTGAAGCTCTTTTGTTCAAAAACAATTAAAGATCCCCACTGCCTACAGAAAAAAATCCAAACTCAGACCACATCCATAGTCCTAAGTAATCTCGTGTCAATCTACGTTTCTAATCTTACTACTGGGTAGACTAGACTTTTTTTTTCCACATTTAAATTTCTTAATCACAAGACAATCAAGTCTACATACACTATAGAACAAACTCAAGAAATGGCAGACAGAAAAAGGGCTGCTAAAGCAGAGACGCTAGAGTCTGAGAAATACCGGCATGTCTATTAGCTCACTCCCAAAAAGCTTGAAAGAGGACCAAAGAATTATAAATACACGGATTGTAAAAAGAGAAAATTGGTAAAAAGCAGGCTCTTTCTATTTTAATCATGCGAGAATCAGCCCAAGACTGAGACTTCAGCTTTTGAGAATTAGGGTACATCCCAGTGGCAATGACTCATTACTATGATTCATAAAACGGCTGAAAATGAAGAAGTGGTGGGATACGGATGGCTCAAAGGCTTTCTGCAGAACCAGAAAAAGAATTTAAAGTTCAATAAGAAGCAAGCGAAGTTTTCTTTAAGGAAAAGAAAGGATTAATAATTTATAACAAGACTAATGGAACTGTGGCTATATGAAGAGTGGCCTCTATTTGTGAAGACCTCACCGTTAAACATGATGGTGTTAATATGATGGCAGCAACTGCACACTAGAATTTTTGAAGTACTTGCTTAAACTGAAATATTTCACTTGGCTACTATCACCAAGCTTTCCAATTACAATTTTATACCTTTCATGAAAACAATTATATTTAAAATATTAAATGATGATATTAAAAATCAGAATTGTCAAAGGAGGAACTAGGCAACACAAAAACATTTATAAATGATGCAAGTGAATAATATCAAAAGTAAACTTTAAGCACAACCAAATGCCCATACCCTACCTGGGCAGCAGATGGCATCTGATGGACAACATGGAATTAAAAAGTGACAGCTGTCCTGGGCGAATGAACTTCTTATTGTTTCTGATAATCTAAAAACCATGTTTTCTCTCAACCCAGGAAAACCATTTAGTCCCCATTCTTTTCTGTGATATCACTGAAGACAGAAAGTGGGCTTCTCTTAATCAGTAAAGAATGTCAGCCTTGAGCATTGTGCTCTTTTAGAGATCTATGTGGGATCAAATTGACAACAGCAACTGAAAAGGTTAGGGAACAAACTTAGGGGGCAGTGAGTTCATGTTAATAATTCAAAAAAGGAGGGTGAGACTGGTACCACAACTTGAAGAACGTAATCAATGTCACTGAACTGTACACGCAGAAACTGTCAAATTGGTGTATGTTCTGCCGTGTACACTGTTAACGACATCAACAACAAAAATAAATTATTTAAAAAGAAGTGGTCTTCTAAGATTTGACAACATACAACCACCACCTAGTAAAACACTATACTGATATAATTCATCAACCTCCTCCTCTTTTAATCAGTGGGACTTTTTAAAGTTGTATATTCAGAGACATATTTATAACCATGAAAGAATGAGCAATACAGGAGAGAGAAAAACTAGCCTAACCAAAATAAATGAAGAAAGAAAGAAAGAAAGAAACCCAGAGCTGGCAGCTTTCCAGAAACACATGGGTTAAGTGTTTGGTTTCCATGGCAGCAGATAATGAAACAACTATGTTTTACACAAGTGTCTTTTTTAAACAAAGCTCTTTTTCCTAAAAAACACATAACTGCCAGATTGAAATAAAAGTACTTCTGTCATACAACACACAGTATGTTAGCTCGATTTTTGGTTTTAACCCTAAAAGATGAAATTTAATCAACAGGTTTTGGAACATTCCCCTAAGACAGTGAATACCATCTGTGCCATTTCTTTTTGGGAGTAAAAATCTACCATTTTATTCAGCATGGGGAAAAAAAAAAAAAAAAAAAGGGAAGTCACTAGACATCTATGTGGAGAGAGTCATGCTGAGCAAGAGATATCTGGAAGAGGCAAACTTCAGCTTTTTAAATCTCAGGCTTTGATCCTATAATGAGTAGTATATAAACCAGACATTCACAAACAATCTTCATATCCTCTGTATGCAATTATCCCTATCTACAGTATGCCATATTCTATTAAATATGTCACAATAAAAATGTGACTTTTCTGGAAAAAATATTCAAAAATAACAAAATATTCATTAAGTCCAACCCAGCAGCAACATTTACGGTATAGAATGAAGGAACAGTGGTTGTGAGTATCATTTCTATCAATTATTTTAAGTAAACATGGTTAGTGCCATTTGATTATGGTGGGACAAAAATAAAGCACAAGGCTGATATGAAGACTTATCAAATTCATGACCACAGCTGGAAGTCAATAGTAGCAGTCCTCGTAGGAAGGCTGAATTAATTACTGTACCAGGTGAAAATTCAATTGGCTCAGAGAGGTTTATTATCAATGGAATTCTTTAAAACGCTAAGTTCATCTTGGAATTGTACTCTAAACATACTGGAATTCTACTGACCCTTCTAAAACAAGGGATTTTTATCTTAAAAATTATTTGCTAAACTTCTGATCTCTTTAAAAAAATTAAAACAGGCACTTGACTACCTGGTATGCATGTGTATTAGAAAAGACTGAGACCACAGCACATGTATTTTAGATTTCACTAAGACTGCAGGGATGAAAGCGCAACCTCCTCCAAGTCTGGGACACTGAATATCACATAACGAAACTGTTCTGAGGTGACAGGAAGCACGTAATTTAAAACCAGGAGTCTGAAAACATAATAAAGAAAGACAGTGGGGTGTTATAAAACAAATGAATCACTAATGAGTTATTAAAGGAGGATATGGCTATTGAGGGTATATCAATCAATCGTAAACTAACACAATGAAATGGTATAAAATAAGGTAATTCTCAAATTCTTGAATGTTTTAGAAAAGTATTAAAGAAGACTCAAGACCATCACTGCTAAAAAAAAATAATAATAAATTATGGAAGAAATGGCAAATCGTTACGCTGCTCTCACTATTACAGCAATGAGCTATAGATTTATGATCTGAAGGATGTCTAAGTAACTGTTAGGCAAGCTGGTCGTCCAAGCAGGGATGAGGTTAGGCTGGGAAGAGCCTGCCAAACGTGTCCGAGAGAATTAGCTTGAACCTAGGCTGTCTCTAAGTCATCACGAGCTGTAAAAATACCAAGTGGCTCAGGTGGTGTGAAGTCCTCACAATCAGGTTCAGCTCTGCAATCCTGAATCAAATCAGGTATCTGGGCAGACGAGAAAATATTTAGTGTGATGGATCCCCAGAATTTTGACTGGAAGCACATCAGCACTGGAGAACGAAGGAGCAAGTTGAATATGAAAAGAACACAGAAAAGGAGTAAGACAGAGAGCATGAAGGAAGGGGAGAGGTGAGCAGGTTTAAACAACTGGCCCAGAAGTATCAGTCATTTACCCAGGAAGCAAGAATAAGCATGTGATAACGTCCTTAAAATGTCTGCAGTGGAATATATAGTTATTTCCAAATCCTTTTCCTTTAATCTCTCACACATGACTATTAATCCATTCTGTTATATTCTTGGTCATTTACAAGAGAGACATTAAAACTATGCCCCAAACTCACTAGTCACAAATTTATTTTTATCTAAGTTTGGGGGTTCAAATTTTGTCACGAATGAAGAATAAAACTCAACTGACACTCTAAATTTTAGTTTTATATATCTCAGATAGACAGCTTAAGACAAATGCTTATTATTAAAACAAAATTAAAAAAATGTAGCACGGGGAAGGGTGAGGTAAAGAAATCACAACACATGCAACGAGGACTCTGTCCCAATGCTTTGGCTCCTTCCCTTCTCTCTGGTCTGGCCACAGACCCTGATGAGTCTTCCGTCAGCTCCAACCCACCTGATTTTCCAGTCAGCCTTACTGTCTTCCCTTGCATCACTGTCTTTTTACAAAACAACCAGAACACTTCTCATTATTTTTTTAAGTCTGACTTCTTCTTTTTCTGTCATTTTTTCCTCCTATGAATTAGGCTACTAATGTAATTTTGAAATGACAACACTGACAAAAATTCAGCTAAAACCTTCACCAAAATTACCTTGAAAACACTCTCTTAATCACTAAGAAGTAGCACTGAGTCAGGACCTGATACAGTAAAAGAGTATTGCATACAGTTGAATATGACCTACAGTCTAAATATGACACTTTTTCTAATTTTTTTCAGAAGAGATAGGGAGTTGGGGGAAAAAAAAAATCACACTTACAAGTCCACTTATGGCTACAATCCAGATGTAGGAACCAGAGGTGAAAAGCTATAAAAGAAAAAAAAAAAAAATGCAACTAAAAAAGAAATTCAACTGCTAGTCACCACATAACTATAACCATAACCATTTACATTAAGCATTATTTATACACATATACCAAATCCAAAAAAACAAACCCATTGCCATTGAGTTGATTCCAACTCATAGTGACCCTATAGGACAGAGTAGAACTGTCCCATAGGGTTTCCTAGGCTGTAAATCTTTATGGAAGCAGACTGGCACATCTTTCTCCCAGCCAAGTGCTCTAACCACTGTACCACCAAGCCTTCTTTATTTAAAAGAAAATAATATATTGGTGTTTTCTTTTTAAACCAAGATTTCAGTCTTTCTGATAGCCTAAAATAGATTGGTTGAGCCCGGCCCAATTCAATGCAAAGAAAAATCAGTGAAAGTCAAGCATACTCTTAATTAGAAATGGCTATTAATTGGTTTGAAGTAAAATACTACATCTACAGAGATTACTCAAATTAACAACATACAAATCATGTAGTCACCATCCCATGTTTGGTCTTAGGTAATGACATAAATTTGTCTCATTTTAATTTCTTATCATTTTTACTCTAAATTTAAATGGGAAGAATTCTGCAAGTGTTATCAGTCCATGTCCAATGCTACTTTTCTTAAGTGTTGATATTCTCATTCCAGTTCACCCAAAGAAGAGCAAACTGAGTAATAATAACAGTTAATTAATGGCAAAATTAATTAGAATTAGATCTCATGCATCTGTCGCTTCATTTTCCAAAGCATTCAGACCCGAGTGCTCAGGGTAAAAAAAAAAAAAAAAAATTATGAGTCATCTCAAAATGTGTTCTGCAAGAAAGATCTGTGGCTTAGTGTTAATTTTCAGAACTTCAGGTTGGGAATTTAAGTACTTCTGATTGCAGAGGAAGAGCCAAGATACTACTATAGGTTGACTGGTGACATTGTGCTAGATGAAAAGCTCAAAGTTTGGCGCTGTCAGTCAAGGAAACAGAGAAGGCAGACACAAAGTGTAAGAGATAACAGAAGACAGGCAAGAAGGAGGCTGACAAGCCTTGCTCTAGTGCTAGGTCACCTAGAAACGAGCACTGGCCGCAACTTTAATCTCTTGATCCAGCATGGATACTTGTTCACTGTAGATGCCTTGATAATAACAAGGACAGGAATTATGTGAAAAAAATATTTCCTAGTAATTTTCTTCTAAAAATATAAGAAATAATAACAATAGCTAACACTTTCATAGCACCCAGTATGTGCCAAGCACTGAGCTTAATGCTTTTCATACATTAAACTCACTGAAGCCTCAGAATCACCCTAAAAGGTAAGTTCTATTATTCGCTCTACTTTACAGATGAAAAACCTGAGAGGTTAAGTGATTTGTCTGAGGTCAAAAAGCTAGTAAGTGGTGAAGATGGGAGTTGTATCCAGGTAGCCAGCTCTACAGCTCCATGCTCTGCTAGAAACTTCTCCAGTCTACTATGCCTCGTACAAAAGTAAATGAAGAAAATAATTTTATCAGTAAAAAGTTACTTCCTTTGAACTCGTAAGCCTCTCATCTTGGTGTATGCTTGGTTCTAATTGTGCTTGCTTATGCTGTGACAAGGTGTACATTTCCTCTCAGCTGCTGGGCTCCTTGAGGACAGGTGTCACATCTCATACTTCACTTATGCTCTACAGCATGTAGCACAGGGCATTACATGACTGGCTGTCCAGCCATTTGATACCTAAAAGACCCTTAACAAATATTTTTGCTTTTCTGATAATGATTAAAGTTATCTATCCATCCATTCATCCATCCATCCATCCATCCGCCCATCCGTCCATCTGTCTGTCCATCCATCCATCCACCTATCCATCCACCCACCCATCCATCCACCCACCCATCCATCCACCCATCCACCCACCCAACAAATGTCCCTGGCTTCAAGAAGCTGCTATAGGGAGAGGAAAAGGCACAGGCAAACGTGTGAAGGCCCAGAAGTGAGGGAGGGAGGAAGAGAACAGCAACTTTAGGAACAAGGGGTTCAGTCACACTCGCTTCAAGGTGGGAAGGGTGGCAGTTGACACTGCATAGATAAGAACCATGGGCATCATTCATCCAAAGGACTTGAGATTTTATTAAGAAGCTATTAAGGCATCTCTACTTTCTGATATCAACTTTTACACCATAAATTTATTGGAATTCTTATGAAAATATTTGAGATTTATATTATTTTGGAAAAATATCTGTGGTAGGTCCATTTACATTTTTGCTGCGTGGCAGGGCTAACAGGATACTTTCATTCACTGCAAGCTGCATAACACTGTGGAAATAGCACTAAATACAATGGCTCTTGTGACAGGGGCTATGCAGTTTCTATCTAACTAGGATCTCTCTTCTGTAAGAGATTAAATATATTTTTTCTTTTTCTATTGGAAAAAACAAAAGCAATACATTCATAATCCTAGAAAAACCAACGGTGGTAGGTATGAAGACATAAATTATTATTCAGTAATAAGAGCCAATCGACTTAGTTCTTATTATCTGTTCAGATTACACTAAATATCCAGCAACTATTATCTCTAATCCTTCAAACAACCCTGTTAAGACAGATATTATTATCCCCACTTTACAGATGAGGAAATGGGAACTCAGAAAAGGTAAGTGACAAAGTTAATAATTACCAGAGCAAGTACTCGAACTCAAGTACAAATGGCTCCGAAGTCTTCCCACAACGCTATACTGAATTTCTACTCTATAATTACCAAAACAATGCTTCTATTCCCTCAAAGATTTGACATAACTTTAGAGTTGGAAGGAACTATATAAATCCAACAGAAGGCTCAGAAAGGTGATGTGACTTGATCCAAGTCTCACAGTTAGTGAGTACCTTGCTAGAACTAGACTTAGGTCTCCTGCTCCAGGTCCAAGGTATTCCTCTACCATTCCATTCTGCTTTCTGTCATAACATCTCTCAAAAATTACACATGCCAGAGGAAATCCTCATAATAAGAGTAAAATGTAGAAATGGGCTATTAAGCTATATAAATATTAGGAAGGATAAGGGAGAGTGTAAAATCATGGGGGTTGAGAGATGAAGAAACACGTTTTTCATGAGAAACGGTTGTAAAAGTGGTAAGGCAACACCTACCTTAGATAAGCCATTGAAAACATTTATGACAACAGACCAGAGACGTTAGAGGAAATATGAAAGGTTAAAAGGGGAGAGAGGAGGGCATTTTCAAGTGACACTAGTATCTGGTCTGATATGTGTGGGATAAGAATGTATGAGTACCAACCAGCAGATCAAAAGGCTAAGCTACACATGGCACCACAGGAAGCAGCAGGATAAAACTAGACATCAGAAGCTATGAGAGTGAAAGAAAGTGACAAGTATTACAGGAAGGAAATTGGAAATCCTATGTGTTTTCTGGAGCCCTGGTGGCACAGTAGTTAAGAGCTTGGCTGCTAACCAAAAGGTCAGCAGTTCAAATCCACCAGCCGCTCCTTGGAAACCCTATGGAGCAGTGTCTATAGGGTCGCTGTGAGTTGGAACCGACCCGACAGCACCTAACAACAACAACGTGTGTCTTCTATCACAGGGCCCGGAACACAGCAGGGAACAGTCAATACTTACTGCATACTGGTGACAATAACCTTTTTAAATGAAGTCAGACAATAAGTACTCTAGGGGTCTTCAAGTTGAACCATTTAGCAAATGGTGACAGTGCCATCCTATCTGTGCAATGCAGAGTAATAACACTGACAGCACTTCCTGAAAAGCCCAAAGCTCAGGTTGGGAAAGCATACTTGGCTGCTTCTTCAAAGCGTTATTTTCAACACTGTATTCAATACGTTGACAGTGATTTTTTCCACTCTGCACATTTAGATTGTTCTCATTTATTTCCACTTCACACTACGATTTTTAAAAGTGCGCCACATGCCACTGCACAATGCAAATATCTTCCACTGACACCAATCACAGTGAAAGCGCTTATCAGATTTCTGAAGGCTACGGAAGTGTTCTGGCACCTGATATACCTTGATGGTCTTGTTCTGCAACACTTCCTTTGAACATTTGATACAGATCATGAAGCCAAACTTATGGGAAAAAACACTGTTTTCAGGAGATCAAATGAGGAAAAAAAAAAAAAGATCTGGTTAAAGAAACGTGAACATAAAAATGCATACTGTACCTGTAGTCCCAATATATAAATCAATGTCTTGTTGGTGATGGAAAACTGGCCCAGAATTTGTGCCACTTGGACTCTTGGTATGGAGCAGTGAAATGGTACAAACAGAGCAAACACAGGTGCCAGGCTATGCAAACAAATAAAAAAAAAATCACTATAGTGTAATATTCAATTAAAATATCAATGACAAACATATATTTGAAGAATGCTGTTTACAATTTTACTTCAGTCTGAAAACATGGTCTTTGATACACAAGTTGGTTTCTATACATGCATAAATTTCCAAAATAATTTGTATTGTATATAACACATTACAAAATTCTTATTTTCCTATCTTTGTGCCCCCTAAACCACTGAAAAGAAGTGGTTCGTCACCTACTAATTATTAGACATTGTGAGAAAATTTAAAATTGATGTTATGTTTCCTTCTTGTGAATAATTTAAACTATAACAAAAGAGACTAAACAAATCATAAGGAACGAGAATTAGAACTCTTCATGGTCCAAAATCCAAAAGTCTCATCTTAAGAGTTTGTCCAGTTATCACCACAGTACTCGACACTGCTTGTCACTCTTTCCTCCCTTCCTCCTTTTGTTTTAAACCTTGTTTCTTCCCTAGTTTCCCAACCTGGTTTCTGCCCAATCCAAGGTTCCATTATATTTTTTTCTTCTTCTTCTAGTGTCTCCTTGTACAACCTCAACCAGTTCTTTGCCTTCAACTAAGACAATGAAGTGAGTCCCAAACTTCCAGCCTGTCCCCTCAACCTGGTTCAGTTTGTTAATACCTTCACATTCACATATTCAAAAGCTAAATGTGCCCTTCTACCTAAAACCTTGCTTCTTTCCAATCCTTTACACCTTTAACAGTATTCTCTTCTTCAAAAACGACTGATCATGTCACTCCCCTGATTAAAATGCCTTCGTAAGTTCCCAGCATCCAAAGATGAAATGCAAATATTAGCATGAAAGAGCAAAGCACTCCAATTCTTCCTTATTGGCCTAGTTTCCCACAACTGCCTTCCTCTTCCTTCCCTGATCTGGCCCCACCCCTCTCTCACACTCACACCAGGCTGCTCCCTGGCACATTATGCTCTTTTATGACTACATACTGACATGTTATCTTTCAACCTAAAATGTCCTTTCCACTTTTCTGCTTAGGGAAGAAGCTTTTTTCTGATCTTGACTTTTAGGACTTTTATCTTGTATGAAATAGTGTGGCTCTTCTCAAAAACGATTTCCCCAACTCCTCCTGGCAGTTCTCTTCTTTGCCCTCAAAGCTGTATCAGTTTCACTGGTTTGGTGGATTAATCAATCAGCTGGGCACTAACTATATGTGAGGCAGTACATCAGGCGTTAGAGCTGCACCCACATCTATGAGTAAGAAGCAATCCCTAATCTGATGAAACCAGACCCGAGACTGGACCCTCACATACCTACAAGGGACAGGCAGGTAACGTGTGAGTAAAATGGTCTGGGCACACATTTGCACCAAGTTTTCATTAAACAATTGGCTTAATTACTCAGGCTATTTTTGTTTTCCCAGTTTTTTTTAAAAATTGTGCTTTAGGTGAAGTTTTACAGAGCAAATTAGTTTCTCATTAAACAATTAACACACATACTGTTTTGTGACACTGGCTGCCAACCCCACAGCATGTCAACACTCTCCTCTTCTCGACCTTGGCTTCCCCATTTCCATTTGTCCAGCTTTACTGTCCCCTCCTGCCTTCTCATCCTTGTCCCTGGGCTGATGTGCTCATTTAGTCTCATATACATGGTTGAGCTACATGTATCACTGTTTGTTTTATGGGCCTGTCTAATCTTTGGCTGAAAGGTGAAGTTTTCCCAGTTTTGACAATGACATCAGTACAAAGAATTGTTTCCTAACCACAAAAAAAAAAAAAAAAAAAAAAAAAAACTGCAAGGAATATTCACTTCACAAAGAAATATCCTAAGTATCACTTCTGCACAAACACAGGACCCTCTTGATCTCTAGTGCATCTTCCCACCTTTGACAGAGATTAGAGTATTTTTTACGCAAATAACACGCGGCCTCTATGTTTGTTTGCCAACTGCACCCTCCCCCTGCAAGGTATTTTCAGAAGCGCCACGATGTCAATTTTTTTTTACTTCTGTGTTTGTTTGCCCGCCGTGCCCTCCCCCCGTGAGGTATTTTCATAAGTGCCACCATGTCATTCATAGCAGTGCTGACAAAAATACCTCCCAGGGGGCTATGGGGGATGGGTGAGGTTGGCAAACAAACACAGAAGGCACGCGTTATTTGCATAAAAATATGGTATGTTAAAGGAAAGCATTCACTGACCTCTCAATTCTACTATTAAAAACAAAAAAGCAACATCAAGAGGCATCTCCAAGAACGCAGCAAATGCTAAAATAGGAAAACCACAACCACTAACCCCTAAGTTCCAAGCACTGTGTCAGGGCAGAGGATACAAAGATGAGTGAGACACAAGGTCTCTCACAGTCTAGTAAGGAGGATGAGCTGAAGAACAGGTAACTGCAAACAGAGTACAACAGGTACAGGTAACAAACAGAGGCATGCAGACATTACGGTGGGGCTAACAGCATAGTGGTCAGCCATTAATTATTCACTCATCTGCGTCTGCTCCCAGACTGACAATATGCCTATGGCAGGAAATCAAATTTATTCCTCTTGGTCCTCCCAGCATCTGGCACAGCATAGGAACTCAGTAAACTTGGGGCAACAAAATAATCCTTATTCTCGAACAACTGTAAGGTTAACTCTGTAGGTGTTTTTGTTAACCTCCTATTAGATTATTCATTTTTAGAGAATGCATCATATTTTACTCAGTTTTGCATCATCATAGTGATTAATGCAGAAATAACAGACCTTCAATATTAGTTGGATCAAAAAAAATACCAAATCAATTTTAATGAACCAAACCAGAAACCAGTTATCACTTGCTGTCGAGTTAATTCTGACTCATAGCAACCATACAGGACAGAACAGAACTGTCCCACAGGGTTTCCGAGGAGCGAATGGTGGATTCAAACTGCTGACCTTTTGGTTAGCAGGCCCACCTCTCAACCACTGCACCACTAGGCTTCTTTTAAAGAACAGAGACTCATTTAAATTGTCTTTTTAAATAATACACAAAAGAAGTGGTTTTGTCTAATTCAGCTCATCTAAACTCAAACACAATTATTAAATTATTAACACTGATAGAATTTAAACAGCCATGTTTTCATTAAAAAGTATAAGTCAGTCACTCCTGGGCTCAAAATGCTCCAATTAAAAGCCCAAGTCCACTCCCAACTCTGACCTGATCTTCTACTACTTTTCCCCTCACTAATGATGCTCCAGCCACACTGGACTCTGGTGTGTGCCACTCAAACACAATCAGGCATACTGTGCCCCAGGGCATTTGCATCTGCTGTCTTTCCACAGACACCTGCATCACTTAGTCTCTCGCTCCCTTTAGATTTTTACTCAAAGCTCACCTTATGAAAGAAGCCCTCTTAGACCACCATGGTTTCTCAAGTTGCAATTCCCTCCTCCCACCTCACAACCCCATCCCCACTTTGCATTTTATTTCCTTTCCCAGCTTTGTTTTTCTCCATAGCCCCTATCACCTTCTAATACACTAAGTTATTTATTTGCTTATTATCTGTCTACTGAGAATATAAGCTCCACGAAGGTAGGGGTTTTGTCTATTTGTTCACTGCTTTATCCCCAATGTTTAGAAGAGTGCCTGGCACAGAGTAGGTAAACGTTTGCCAAATAAACAAATCTACTTTTAAAATAGTAAAACCATTAACACAATCTGCCTTTTGTTTTAAAAAGCTACTTTCCTTGTAGGATCAAAACACATAATTTCACGTATACTCAAAATATGGACTGTTGGTCTCTTGGTAATAATAAGAAAACTCTATTTTAGTTAGCCAACTTCATTTGAGATTTCTTACCACAGAGTGTGTTCTATGAAACACTTAATTGATAGGAGTTCTGCTTACATGCCGCAATAAAGCACAGGTAGTGATGTTACACTTAAAAACCTGAAGCAGAGCTCTTGTCTGAGGTTACTTTCCCATGTGAACTAAAAAAATACTGACAGGAATTTTAATAACCACAGTTTATATCGTATCTACCAGTAGAAGTTAAAAAAAATTCCTTAAAAGTTATTAAACATGACAAAATTTCAAATGATGACTAAATATTAGACCACATGTACCCATAATAAAAAAGCACACATTTCAAACCAGGATTATCTAGGTTGTTTTGTTAAAGATTTTCTGTTGCTATTTCTATACACATAGAAAATACCATAATGTTATTAGTCACTGAATAGTTTTCCGCTTTCCCTTATTTTGCTTTATGACAACATCTATTCTTTATACTGTCAGCAATAATTCAGGATCGTCTTTTTCATACTGTGAACAGCTAACTCCTGGAAGCCCTATCTGGCTTAAGGGTATGGAGCTGGAAGCACAGAAGAGAGGAAACCAGGTTATAAGGAATTTACCCATCCCTTCGACTACTAATACTTATCAAGTGCCTACTATATTCTTAGGACCGTACTTGACAGGACAAACAAGATAACAGGAACACTCAGTTCAGGTCACAAATGTCCATCTGTCTTGCCTCTTCTACATAAAAGGACGTCAACTCCACTGTTAAAGTATAATCACAGATAAAGAAACCCCTGTACATTTTAACAACAGCATCTCACAGGACAATTACCATCTCTTCTCTATATACTTGACTACTCTGATAACCCCAAAAAGCTAGATCCAGTTTGCTAAAACATTTACTTTAATTAGTTGAGTCTTCCATGATACAAAAATGTTTTCCTCAATAAGGACTATTTGAAAAGTTAAAAACCAAAAGACCCCACCAGGATGGCCATTCAACAAATTGAAGTATTTCTTTACAGTGTTGTCTTCAATCCAAGTTTTAAATGAACTAGTTCTAGCATATCACATCATATTTATCCACCAAATGATAAAAATCTCTGCATTGTTATATTTTCCCCTCATAGAATTTGTGTACTAGGAATTATCCTGGAGATCATTTAGTCCTATGCCTTTACTTTATAGACAGTGAGACTAAGGTTCAAAGATGTCAGGGGATTTGATGCTCTTTCTTCTACTTGACAATGTTCCTCCAGAGCGTCAGCATTCGAGCTGAGAAGAACCTAATAAGCTTCTAAATGGAGTAACACCCCTGAGAGGCTAAAGCCACTCAGCCATTTTCACAGAATCTCGGAGGTGAAGGGTCTCTGAAGTAATAAAGTTACAAATTCCTAACAAATGATTCAATTCTCTCTACATCATCCTTGAAAATAGTCATCCGGTTTGCACAAGCATCTAGAAAGATAGTGTATTCCATTTTTTTCTGATCTTGACTTTTAGGAAGTACTTTCATATTTTGATCTGAAACTGTCTCCAGTAACTTCCTCTTACAAAGACTGACATACGTAACTTAAGCCCTTTTCTATGAGACAGTTTCCAAAAGCAAGAGGCACGAGGATAATTATCACAACCCTGCAAAGCCTAAATGGTCTCAGTTTATTCAGTCATTTCTCATCAGACCTGCTAACCAGGCCCCTCATCACCCTGGCACATCCTGGGTCATCTATGCCCTTCCTAAAATGCAGCATCCAGATCAGTCCTGGGTAGAACATCAATGCAGCTCTCTTGTTCTGAATGCTCGATTTAAATTAATTTAGCCTGCAGATAAATTATATTTTGACAGTCATGTTACGTTGTTTGTTTAAACAGAGTCATCTGAAGTTATGAGGTGAACAGCTTAGGTCTCTTCTATCCTGCACACAAGAGGCTGCATTATAAAAATCAAGCATCCCACTTTAACTTTTCCCTCGTCACCTATGTGTCCATGCGGTCACTGATTTATCAGTTACCTCCTGCCCGAAAACACTGAATATTCCTGTCTGTGTATCAAAATGAGGAGCTCTGGTGGTGCAGTGGTTAGAGCGTGGCTGCTAACCAAAAGATCGGCAGTTCGAATATACCAGCTGCTCCTAGGAAACCGTACGGGGCAGTTCTACTCTGTCCGATAGGGTCACTATGAGTTGGAATCCACTCGACGGCATCAGGTTTATATCAAAACAGTGTATGCCTCCCACCCACCACATAAACCTTTGTTTCTTTATCATAATTTTTAACAGCTATAAAATGGGCATACTACTTGGTGAGACCAAATTTCCAGATAAAAAGTACTGTCAAAATCTGCCATTCTTCCTTAAAACGTTAAAAAAACCCATAATTTTATACAGAATATGTAAATGTATGTAATATGACTCCTTTTTTATTAAGATTATTGCTTTAGTGTCTTTCAAGGAATTTTTAAAAAACATTTTATTATGTTTTACGTGAAAGTTTACAAAGCAAAATAGGTTCCCCTTTAACAATTTTTATATAAACTGTTCCATGCCATTGGCTACAATTTTTACAATGTGTCAGCATTCTGATTATTTCCATTCTGTTTGCTCTGTTTCCCTTGATCTAGCTTCCCTTTCCCTCCTTGCCTTTTCATCTTTGCTTCTGGCTAACTGTTGACCGTTTGGTCTCATATAATTAATTGTTTAAGGGAGCACATTACTCACGGGCGATACTGTTTATTTTATAAGCCAACTGATTACTTGGCTGAAAGGTGATCTGCAGAAATAGCTTTAGTTACAAGTTCAAAGGATATCTTAGGGTGATAGTCTCAGGGGTTCCTCTAGTTTCTAGCAGTCTTGCCTTTTTTCAGGAATTTTGAGTTTTGTTCTATGTTTTTTTTCCCATTCTATCCAGGACCTTCTATTGTGTCCCTGGTCGGACGATCAATAGCGGTAGCCAGATACCGTTAGTTCCTCTGGTCTCAGGTTAGAGAAGGTTGTGGTTCATATGGGGTATTAATTCTGTGGATCAAGGAATTTTTTGATACTTAAAACTTTAGAGAAAAAATTTAAAAGTCCCATGAATATAAACAATTCATAAATTCCAAGGGGTTTTTTGAGAGCTATTAAAACAAAAAATTGCTAACAGAAAATTTCACTTCCCATTTAAAAAAAGTGCACACGTATTCATGAGGCTAACCAATCGTTACTATGCTCAGTCACAGGGTGATAGAAAAAAAAAAAAGTCACCACCATAAAAGGATGTCTGCATAATCTCTCTTAAAACAACATGCTAAGGTTAACCTACTTCAGTTTGGGCAAACACTGACCACTACCGCACAGAGAGCTGAGCCAGCCACCGGAATGTAAGTATGAGACACTTTGATTCTTCAACAAATTCTGCTGAGTTAAGGAAGGCTCTGGAGCCTAAGTTTTAAGGCATAAGGTAAAGGAAAAGAATTTATTCAACAGCAAGTTATAACATTTCTAACAAAAAGTTTACTATTAACAGGGTCTAGACTCTCTGGTAATTGGCAGTTCTAGTTAGCTATTATTAAGCTAGGTGAAAGCAAAGGGTCATGTCAGAAATACCTTTCCTAAAAAATAGGGCTTGCTTTGTAGTTTTATGTGAACTCTGTAAAAACAAAACAAAACAAGAGCATCGTGTATAAATCAGCAAATAATGCCAAGATTTCAGGTGATGTGACATTAATACGTAAGAACTGTTCTTTTACAGGAAAGAAACAAAGTTACTCTAAAATGGAGTAAATAAAATAATACCTATTGTTTGGCTTACATTTATTTGATGATCAGTAAAGCTAAACATTTCTCCATATATGTTTTCTAGAACTTTTATGTGCCTAAAAAAAAATCAAAAAGAGTGAATTATATCCAGTTATTTGTCAATACCTATGTTCAGGTTGGAAATAGGGGCAAGAGAAACTCTTATTAAAACATAAAGCTGTGAGACCTCCCCGAAAGGAGACTTCTTTTTTTGCAGGGGGCGGGGTGGGGGCGTGGGGAGTGGAGCATTTTAAGTACAATATGGTGCAGTGGTTAAGAGCACAGACCCTGGAGTTAGGTTCAAAACTAGGCTATATTATTTACAAGTTGTGCTGCCTTAGGCTAGTTAATTAACCTCTCTGGCTTTAGTTTCTTCATTGTAAAATAGGGAGCAATGATACTGCTAAGTGCTTATAATCCTGCTTCTTGTGATGAGTACTAAAAAACTATCTGCTGTCACTATTCTCCCCTCTCTTTGTCCCTTAAACTATCAAAGTATAAATCCAACAGGCAAATTGCGGTATCATTTCTGTGAGAATTATTTTTCTTGAACATATTTGCAGAGCTTTATTTTACGGAATAGTTTACATGAAGTCTAGGAGTCTACGGATGATTCCACACCTAACTGTGCTCACTGTTTGGACTACATGGTTGCTAGTATCTCCGTGCATGTTTTTTCTCTGGGGGTTTACAGTACTTTGTCGACACAAGAGGGCAAAGGCACACCACTTCGCAAAGCATTCCCACTCCCATGCTCGTGTATGACCCAGGTGGCTGTCGGTATAGTACTGGGGTGGCTTGTGTGTTGCTATGAAACTGAAAGCTATGCTGCCGGTATTTCAGACACCAGCAGGGTCACCCATTGTGGACAGGCTTCAGTTGAGCTTCCAGACTGAGACAGACTAGGAAGAAAGGCCTGGTGATCTACTTCTGAAAATTAGTCAATGGAAATTCTACGGATTTTGCCCACTATAGTGCTAGAAGATGAGCCTGCTAGGTTGGACAGCACTCAACATACACAGTGGCTACACCAATCTGTAAAATACAAGGCACCAATATAAGATCAGACAGTATATGTGAAAATCCTCTGAAAAGTGTAGCGGTAACCAGGACTCTTGTGATACCTTGGAAGCCCAATAGAGAAGAATACAAACATTATGTTAAATACCTGCAAATGCTTGTGAACATCTAGAAAGTAGTTTAAAAAATAAATTACTATAAAAGCCGTTCTAGGTATTCAACTTCTTTTAACCTAAATTTCAGTCCAAACTGTTTTATTAAAATATTGTTAGAAACAGTAAAGCCTAAATTTATTTACCAAATCTTTTCTTTACTTTAAAATATGCTACAAACAAATTAACGAATTCCTTTATTTAAATCAACATCTCTCTCCCTCCCTCCCCCTCTCCTGTTCTTTCCTTTCCCTGCTCCCTTCACCCCCAGCCCCAACAAGCTCCCTTCAGAGAGGCAGAGTTGGTATATGTTAAAGTTTTGGGATGTCTTCCTATTTTATTTTTTTCTACCAATAATATCAGATTATGTTGGAAATAAAAACTAAGGATAAAATATATCATACTGAATGTGATTTCTGGAGGCAAAGTGGGTTTGAGTCTCGACTAACACTTTATAGCTATGTCTTTAGGCAAGTCACATAAGTGCTCTGTGCCTCAGTTTCCCCATCGGTAAATGGACTTTTGAAAGTTTCGTGAGGATTCAATGAGTGAATACGTGTAGAGTGCTCAGGGTAGTGCCTGCCAGATAGTCTATCCTCAATAATATTGGTTATTATTATTAATCAAGGGGTTACTATAGTCCAATAAGTAATCTTTGATTGAGGACCAAGAAAGCTGGGATTTTACTAGTCTTTAATTAATGGGTATTTATTGAGCATCAATCATGGGTCAGTTGGATAGATAAGAAACTAACAATATACAGTTCCGGCTCACAGGACTTCGCAGGCTAGCGGGAAACAGGAGAAAAAAAATCAACACTAGAGATGCTATTACAGAGCACAGCGCTCCAGCACAAGGACATGCCACACTGCCTTTCTGCAGGTGCTAGAGAGGGAGCAGGAGAGAGTGAAGATCAGGGGGAGCTTCAGAAGCAGCAGATTTCAAGCTAAGCCCTGAAAACAAAGTAGGAGCTGAGGCTACTAAAATAGGGGAAAGGAGGCATCAAACAGAGGAAAGTGTGTCCCAAGGGCACGGAGTTGTGAGAGAATATGGGACATTCAAAAGCGTGCAAGTAACTTAGCGTGGCTAGACCCAGGGCGTTAAGAGAGGGGATACGGCCAGAAATCCAATCATGAAGGAAACTGGGCATCACGATCAAGAGTTTTCAGTTTGTCCAGGGTTCAATGGGCTCAGTTTGTTCAGGGTTCACCATTTGTGGGGGACTGCGAGAGGCTGCTGCTGTAGCTCCATAGAGAAGTGAGGATGCTTAGAAGGAAGGCAGTGATAGTGACAATGGTAAACAGGCAGACAGAGACAGCCGTAAACATGTGCTGGAGAGGAGAAGCCAAGAGCAGAAGAGGGGTAGGGTGAATGCCCAGGACCACTGGCTGACTGGAGGCAGTGGTTAAGGAGGACAGAGTCTAGAATGCCTTCATGATCCCTCACTGGGGACCTGGATTGCAGGAACACAAAACTTTTGGAAGGTATAGAAGCTATTAAAAGCCATACCAAAAAAAAAAAAAAAAAAAAAAAAACACCTATTGCCATTGAGTCGATTCTGACTCTTAGTGACCCTACGGGACAGAGTAGAACTGCCCCATAGGGTTTCCAAGGCTGTTATCTTTCTGGAAGTAGACTGCCACATCTTTCTCCTGTGGCGAGGCTGGTAAGTTCCAACCACTGACCTTTCAGTTAGCAACCGAGCACGTAACCACTGTGCCACCAGGGCTCCAAAAGCCATACAAGGAATAAATAACCCAGAAAGGTGAAAGAAAAATTGCTGCAACATGTAAAACCCGAACGTGCAAATGTGTTTTTAATCAAATAATTATCAGGCACTTTCACTTTTCCATCATTTCGAACGGTATGTACATATTTAGGGGCCCTGGTGGCACAGTGGTTAAGAGCTCGGCTGCTAACCAAAAGGTTGGCAGTTCGAATCCACCAGCTACTCTTTGGAAACCCTATGGGGCAGTTCTACTCTGTCATATATGTCACTATGAGTTGGAATCGACTCAACAGCAACAGGTTTTGTTTTGTTTTTTGGTACATATTTAAGAAGTTGAAGCTGGTCTTTGTTGAGCACCCACTGGGTTTAGGACACCAAATGCGGTACAAGGAGGAATTTGCAGACTGGTAAACACCCTTTCTGTCTTGACAAATGTCTTTCTTCTCTTGTTTTGTACTGTGAATGACTCTCTGTGGACTTATGAGAGATGGAACCAGGCCATGTCATGGTGTCAGTGGCAGGCCACAGAGTTAACCTTCCCTGGTAAGGCTGCCCACCGCTGTTCCTCAATCCTGTCACACTTCCACAAGTCAGAGAAAACAATCTCCCCAGGAGGCAGGGAATGAGAGGTCCTCTCAGACAGGCTGACCACCGACAATTCTACTCTGAATATAATCACTCAGGGATTTGTGAGGTCATTTCAGGATCATCTATTTTTCCATCCTTAGAAAACACAGGCAGCCAACACTGTGTCACCCTTCCTGGACAATACTCTCTATATCCTTCTAAAAAATAAGTCACGGACACAGACATAGCTATCAATTTAGGACTCAAACCTGGCTAAAAAAAATCACCTGATAGTGTGCAAAGATTTATTTAACTAGGTTACTGAGGTGCGTAACCAGTTGCCATCGAGTCCACTTCAGTTCACTGTGACCCTATGTGTGTCAGAGTCGAACTGTCCTCCATAGGGTTTTCGGTGGCTCATTTTTTGCAAGTAGATCACCAGGCCTTTCTTCCAAGGCACCTCTGGGTGGACTGAAACCTCCAACCTTTCTGTTAGCAGCTGAGCACGTTACATTTGCCCCACCCAGGTGTGTATTAACTGTTAAAGTAATTGATTAGCAGCATAATGGAATGGCCAATCTGAATTTACCAACGAAATGACGGGGCTGTGACTGTACTGGTCACAGCCGGTCTGTGCCTCAGATTCCTTTTCCACACCAGGAATTACTGCTTTCCACTCGCCTAGTTTACAGGCAAATGTCACACAGAAAAGTGGTGGTTGTTTAGTCAACTAAAAAGGAAGTGAGAAAAATCACTGGCTGAGTGCTCTACCGTGGTGTGTGTGACAGTGGGCCAAACTCAGAAGCCTGTTTGCTCAGCCTCAAGAACAAGGAGACTTTTTCCAAATAATTAACAAATCCTTATAAAACCAGGTAATAGAGGGAGGAAGTAATGAATGATTTCCTTCTTCCATGGACTGTGTTTTTTCTCAAGAGAACTGAAACAGCCTTAGTGTGTTGTCCTGATACATCTATCCTTGTCTTTACTTCCTCAGTAGAACCATATCCTTGTTACTCTAATGAATCCTGTGTCTTTGTCTTCCCCCTCCCTTCCCAATGATTTTAGTTTTCCCCACTCCAGAAAAGTTTCCTCAATCTTAGCTTTCCTCAAGAAAACAGTCAAAGTGTAGCAACAGAAACCAGACAAGGAATCTGATAAGACCACACCAATTATTAAACAGCACACAAATATAATTCATACTTCTATGTCTGCATTTTTGTGCCTCCCATGTGTTTTTGAAAAAATTCTACTTTGTTACATGCCACTATGGGTGCTGTGAGTTTGACTACCTTACTGTATAAGCTGTCTTAAGCGAACCCGACCTTATACAGAGAAGTTACCTCTTATCAACGGTCACTTTAGCATGACTTGACCCATCCAACTAATTGTTAAAGCCTGAATTTAAACAGAATTCCTGGAAGTTTACCCCTTTCATTTAAAGCATTGATATTATTAAAATAATAAATATTAGGGTGAAGGATGACATTTCAGGAATCTTAAAGCAAACACTAAAAGCGGGTATTCTAACACTACATCTTTGAATATAGCGAATGCTTTACATTTTGTTTCATTTCTGCCTCAGCTAAAAACTAGCCAAGCATTTTAGTTAGGACTGTAGAATATATATGTGCCCTGTGAAAAATCCCAAATGCCTCCAAGTTGGTATCCAAGGCAAACACTTCCAGAGGAAAAATTACATCAGATCATAGACCATTTTCCTTAAATACTAATAATCAAGTTTTTCTTGGGCCTTCTATTTTTTTCCATTTTGTGGCTAGACAGAACCTGTCAGTTCATGTCAACATGTCCGGTTATGCAAAAATGTGATGATAGTATCTAAAGAAATGCTAGCAACTCTATTAGCAATGAAATAAATTCTAGAGAAAAACACACTCAGGCCCACTTCCAAAAACGTATGTAAAAAGACTTTGAAGATATTTTGCTGAGAAGAACTTATTGTTTTACCCATGTTAGGAAAATAGTAAAGTTAAAAGGATCGGGTATTGCATTATGTAGACAAAACTGGCATAGATGGCTTCCAAGGTGGCTCTCAATAAAGATCAAACTTCACGCAGCCCAGTTACCATCTGTGCCTTTCTGATTCATGCCCGTTGGTGTGTGCGGCATTAAGGACAGCTTATGGACCACGCAGATCTTTTCATTAGAAAGCATTATGAGGAAATCATAATTTTTATAGATATTAGTGTTTTCAGGAAACTCTGGTAGCATAGTGGTTAAGAGCTACAGCTGCTAACCAAAAGGTCAGCAGTTCAAATCCACCAGGCGCTCCTTGGAAACTCTATGGGGCAGTTCTACTCTGTCCTACAGGGTCGCTATGAGTTGGAATCGACTCAACGGCAATGAGTTTGGTTTGGTGTTAGCGTTTTAAGGAAAAAAGATTTAGAACGAGCATTTCCTTGTGCTTTTCTCTAGGCAATAAAATGACAATCTATAGTACTTCATAAGGAGCCCTGGTGGCACGGTGGTTAAAGTGATCAACTGCTAACTGAAAGGTCGGCAGTTCAAAACCACCAGCCACTCTGAGGGAGAAAGATGTAGCAATCTGCTTCCGTAGAGATTTACAGTCTTGGAAACCCTATGGAGCAGTTCTACTCTGTCCTATAGGGTTGCTATGAGTTGGAATCAATTGATAGCAGTGGGTTTTGTTACAATACTTCAAGTTCAACTTGGTTCATCTCTCCTAAATAACAGAAGTGGCTGCCTAAAAATAATTAAAATGTGAAATACTTAAAATACATCCATGATGAATATGAAGTTATACCTGAACAATGGTTAAAAGAGACATTTACAATCCAAAGGCTGATAAGGGAGCACTGTCATGCAAAGAATGAGCAGGGCACCTGTGCCCTTGCTGTTAATTTACAGGTAAGAATGGCTCTTTAAGCTCAGATTGCTTTGAAAGCAGACTCTCAGTTTTTCAAGGGCAGTAGGAAATAGATGCCCCTGCAAAAAAAAAAAAAAAAATAGACAGAATATGAGGCTTGAAGCCAGGTCACCAGACAGAAGCTCCCAGCATGACCTTTAACTGCTCTGAAGCTCAGTTTCTTCACCTGGAAAGTAGGTAGGTTATGACAGTTCTTAGCTCACAGGATTGCTGTGAGGTTTATATGAGACATTACCGAAAGCTTCTGACACACGGTAGGCAGCTAGTACAAGTTAATTCATAAATCTGAGGAAAGGGCACTGCAGGATTAGCTCTGAAAAATATACCAGAAGACAAAGTTTATGCAAGAATGCCTGAACTTAAAAAAAACATTTTCCTCAGATTTCAAAAAAAGATTATTTACCTATTTATTCATTTCACAGTCAATCACTGTTAACAGTGTTAAAAACTCAGACTATACAGATAAAACTCAAAAATGAAAATTATTTATACAAAATCATATTTTGGCATATATATCCATGTAGACATCTTCCTATGTGTAAGTATAAAGGGTTGTTTTTTCCCTCCCCAAAGTCATGTGTTGTGTAATCTGCTATCTTTACTTAACATTATTCCCTGTCAATAAAAAAGCAACTAGCTTGCCACTGCCAGCAGCTATATAGTATTCCACTGTATGGCTGTAGCATAAAATATTTAACCAATCCCCTAAACGATGGGCGCTTGATTTGTTTGCGATTTTTCACCTTTGTAAATACGACTGTCTTTAACATTCTTGAATTTAAACTGTTCTGAAACTCCTGTCATTTCTGGATTCACTGAATGCCGTATTTTATTCAGCAAAGAAGTCGGACGCACTTTCGCAAACTGGCAAGCAACGGCACATTCTTCTCTGATTCTTATAATCACCTTAACTTTCTTAATCTCTACCAAAAATAATAATTCCTCTGGAGGAATATCAGATTCCACTGTATATTTCTCCCCATTGTGTATTTTAAAAGACAGTTCCCATGAACCTGCTCTGAAATCAGCTTCAAAATAAATTATGTATGTTGAGATTTTCAGAAAAAAACATTTTCACAGAGGTGGTCCTATGAGATGAATTATCTTTCTTCTAAAAATTTACTGCTCTGCTCTTTCCTTGTTTTATCAAATTTCACTCTCATATATGGCATCTTATTGTAGAGTTTTCTACTCTTCAGCCTAGGACTTAAAACTTCTGTCAAGAAAAAAAATGGAAACAATCCAAATGTTCATCAAGGGAGTAGCTAAGCTAATTATGCATAAACACACTGAAATACTGTAGAATACCTAGCAGATGTCTACAAAAATCTACACATGACAAATATACAAGTTACACTGATGCATGATAACGTTAAATGAATAAAAGCAAAACAGAAAATATGCCATATGTAATGCTTTACCATTAAAGTGTAAATGTAGGAATGTATATGGCAAGTATCACTGGAATACCTGCAGGGTGACACAATTTAAAATTAATTTTAAAATTGCCCCTTAAAGTTGCTTAAGCTTTTTCCTTCTCCTTTCTTTCTTTCTTTCTTCTTCTTCTTTTTTTTTTTTTAAAGAAAATCTAACTTTCAGTTCCTAACAAGGGCTAAGCTTGTTTCTCAGACTTTTTACGTTAACACAAATCAGATCAGTGTGGTTTAAGTTCATATTTCACTATATAAATGTGTGACTGATTTCATTTCCTGGCAGTGATACACATTTGGCTAAGAAAAAAAAGCCCAACTGCAATTCAATATAAAAGCAAAATTTTCTACTCATTTGACATGTGGGGTGCTTTACGTGATTTTATTCTTAGCCAGACAATGATTCAGAAAAAGGAAGGGGAATTTCTGCCTAAAAAGTAGTGCATTCCCTCTTGTCACAAAAACAGCATTTGTCCTATTTAGATGGTTCTAGTTCCTTTGCCAGGGCTTTGTCAAAGCCACCGAATTATGAGAATAAAAACATAAATTTTATATTCTGTCATTCCTAACCTTGATCACATATGTAATCACAGATTTTAAAAAAATTACATAGATCCTGAAATTTTTCAAATTAGGTATATAAAAGGCAGCTAGTTTATACTGCTCTAAATTAAATATGCATTTAATGAAATGCACCCTTCCTGGTTCTTCCTAGAGAACCCGTAAGACACCGATGGATTTAAACATGGACGACAACTTCACCACGCCCTCCACGACCCCTCAGGGAGCCGACTGTGACCTTTATGCACACCACAGCACGGCCCAGATACTAATGCCACTGCATTACAGCATCGTCTTCGGCATCGGAATTCTCGGGAACTTACTCGCCTTGGTGGTCATTTTTCAAAACCGGAAAAAAATCAACTCTACCACCTTGTATTCAACAAATTTGGTGATTTCTGATATACTTTTTACCACAGCTTTGCCTACACGGATAGTCTACTATGCGCTTGGCTTTAACTGGAAGATCGGTGACGCCTTGTGTAGGATTACTGCTCTTGTGTTTTACATCAACACATATGCAGGTGTGAACTTTATGACCTGCATGAGCATTGACCGGTTCTTTGCTGTGGTGCACCCTCTGCGATATAACAAGATGAAAAGAATTGAATACGCAAAAGGTGTCTGCATATTTGTCTGGATTCTAGTATTTGCTCAAACACTCCCACTACTCATAATACCTATGTCAAAGGATGAGGCTAAAAGGACTACATGCATGGAATACCCAAACTTTGAAGACACAAAGTTTCTTCCCTGGATTCTGCTTGGTGCATGTTTAATAGGATATGTTCTTCCGCTCATAATCATTCTCATCTGCTATTCCCAAATCTGTTGCAAACTCTTTAAAACTGCCAAACAAAACCCACTAACTGAGAAATCCGGTGTAAACAAAAAGGCATTCAACACAATCATTTTTATAATTATTGTGTTTGTTATCTGTTTTACACCTTACCACATTGCAATTATTCAACACATGATTAAGAAGCTTCGTTTTCCTGATCTCCTTGACTGTAGTCAAAAACATTCATTCCAGATCTCTCTGCACTTTACCGTGAGCCTGATGAACTTCAATTGCTGCATGGACCCCTTCATTTATTTCTTTGCATGTAAAGGGTACAAGAGAAAAGTTATGAAGATGTTGAAACGCCAGGTCAGCGTATCAATTTCCAGTGCCGTGAGGTCAGCCCCTGAAGAAAACTCACGGGAACTGACAGAAACGCAAACGATGATACATTCCAAGTCTTTAAATGGAAAGTAAAAAGGAACTAAATCTGGGATTTACAGCAAAATAAACTGTATGAAGAGTCTGCAAGACTTATAAAGCAAAATGATTATTCAACTTCCAATCAGGATTCCTTTAAAAAAGAAACTTTCATCGTGCTCTAATTTCCTGCCCTCCAACTTGAAAGTAAACAGTTACATATTTTACAGCTCAAGAGAACAACATACAGCACAGTTCTCATTTGTAAATGAACAGACCAAAAGGGAGGCTATCTTAATAACTTTCAATTGTAAAAAGAAAAGTTTTGTGTCAATGAAAGTTTAATTGCTATCTCCTGCCAATAATCTGGCAGAAAAGACTGATTAGATTGTATATTGCCAATGTAAAAATGTTAATATTGTAATATATTTCTTAAATCTATGTTTCTTGCAATTTAAGATTGTATCTCCTCAATAACACTGGTTTTCTGTTTTGTTTTGAATCATAACCTTTGATCCAAAGTACTCTTTTGGAATAAAGAGCAGAAAGCTACAAAACTTTGAGTATGTCTCTAATGCTCACTGTCCATCATCAACATAAATTTCAGGGAGAATATAATTAGCAATAGATATGTTTGAACAGTAACATTATAAAAGACAGTGGTAACTAAGGCAATGAAAGTATTGAGCTTTCCCTAAACAGTGAGCATAGTATTTAAGAGCTTACTGTTGAGAAACATTAAGAACTTCACACGGAGGTACCCACTGGGAGGTGGAGTCCCTGGGTGGTGCAAACGGTTAACACGCTTGGCTGCTAAACCAAAGGCTGGAGGTTCAAGTGTACCCAGATGCACCTCAGAGCAAAGGCTTGGTAATCTACTTTCAGCCACTGGAAACCCTATGGAGTCCAGCTCTATTCTGACATAGGTCACTACGAGTTCCAATCAACTCAACAGCAACTGATTTTTTTAACCGTTCGGGAGGAAGGTCGACTTGTCATGTACTTCCTGGGAATAAAGAATTTTCACGTATGCTTGGTTTTCTTTGTGTTTCTAGGGGATCATTTCTTTTTCGGTCACTGGTTGGTAGTATCCTGTATCTGTATTTCAACAATTGGTTATCAGAAAGGGGACAAGGGGCGGCAGGGAATGTAGTTGCTGCTTGCCTAAATAAGACTCATTTGAAGATTGGCAGGGAGTAAAATGTAAACTTATAAACTCAGAGATCCCAGGATTCTTTACAACATTACACACTTGCTCAAAAGAGTACCTTAGCATGGGTAGCAACACCTTTCTAAGTATAGTCAACATGTCTGCCAGCTCAAATTTGTTTTACCCAGCCCCCAAATTACCCCAACACAGTATCTCTATTGACAATGATACCAATTTTGATAATGGAACATAAAAAATGAAATGCTACATCACAAGCCATACTTTCAAATGTAGAGCCTCCTCTAAGACTTCGCAATTTGAACTAGACATACTAAAGGACAGAGCCAATTAGCCAATAAGCCAGTTTAGATACAGAAATACGTTCAGCTCAGAAGTAATTTTGTATTTCAAGAGGAAAGGCAGCTACTCTTTCCAATCAGTAACAAAAAGTATAGTACAATTATCAAAATGGAAGCACCAAGCTTAAATTAGCCCTTAAGATGGTCTATTTTGGTCACTTTTCTCAGATCATGGTAATTTACCATCATCTGTGAAGCTAAAAACATTTGGTCATTGACTTCAAGTGAAGAACAAGAAATACCGGCACTGGGGTCAGATGGTTTGGGTTTAAATCCTGGGATGGCCACTTACTGTGGCCCTAATTCTCTCATTTCCTCATCATTAAAATGGGGATGGTAACAGCACCCATCTCATAAGATGGTGTGTTGTTAGTTGCCATTGAGTTGATTCCAACTCATGGAGACCCCATGTGTATCAGAGCCTCAAAGGGTTTCCAAGGAGCAGCTGGTGGATTCAAACTGCTGACCTTTGGGTTAGCAGCTGTAACACTTAACCACTATGACACGAGGGCTCCTATATGAATTGGAAGTGAGCCTGTAACAACACGTGGCCCATTCTTTCGAATTCAGGGAGGACAAAACTCATACTCGTGAGAACAGCTACTAATGCAAGTCTGTTTTACATTAAACTTTGAAAAATGGATCACTTAAAAAATAATCCTCAAATTTCTATTCAATTAAAACCTTAACTGGCTAAGACTGAATAATTACTAAACGTTCACTACATGCTACTTTCCCATACACTGTACAGGCATTATCTCATTTAATCCTTATGAGAAGGAGCCCCTGGGTGGTGCAAACCAGTAAGTGCTTGGCTACTAGCTGAAAGGTTGGTGGTTTGAACCCACTCAGAGGTGCCTCAGAAGACAATCTGCTTTTGAAAGGCTACAGCCTTGAAAATCCTATGGCATACAGTTCTACTCTGATACTCATGGGGTCTCCACGAGTTGGAATCAACTCAATGGCAACTAACATCACACCACCTTATGACGTGGGTGCTATTACCGTCTCCATTTTAATGATGAGGAAATGAGAGGATTAGGGCCACGCTGAGTGGCGATCCCAGGATTTAAACTTAAACCATGTGACCCCAGTGCCTATATTCTGACTCCGATGTCACCATTTATTGAAATATGTTCATTAAAAGACAGGTCCAGTTCCACCTTCTTGTCTGGGCTCCACTCCTCTATTTCCTATGGCCTCCTGTGCCTTGGACATCTCACCATTACCACATCTGAACTTTAATTCATTATCTTTCCTCTAAAGGGCCCCTAATTTCTCTATAAACTTAAGCTTCATTCTCCCAGTCACACAAAGCTGAAAACTGATTATCCTTCTCTCATTCATGGTATTTAGGCAGTGAATAAATCCTGCTTGAGTTTCTTTGCCCAATATCATCATCTCTTCTGCCCATCTTTTCTTTGCCTGATATCATCATGCTAGCCCAGATGCTAGCCGTCTCACATCTAAATAACTACAGTCTTTTTCCCGCTGGTTCCCTCAACTAGTCAAAAACTTTAGCCTTCCTTTAGGATGCTGTAATTGAAGCTAGCAGATTAAACCATTAATACTAACAATACTACTAAATACCCACTAACAATTATATATGTAGTATAGTACTCTAAGCACTTTAAATACACAAGCTCATTTGAGTCTCATGATAATTCTATAAGGTTCATCCTATCACTCTGCCCATTTTACAGATGAAGAAACTATGCCCCAGAGAAGGTAAGCAATTTTCCCACGGTCACCAAGCTAGTATGTGGCAGTCTGGCTCCATCAGTGTTTGCAGTATATAGTCTCTCTTAAGCATGTAGAATTCTATGTCCCAAGTCCTCAGAGAGCCTTGAAAGAGACACTTACTGCTCACAAAATATCCACGAACTCCCGCATATTTCCCAGCCCCATCAGTTGGGTGAGTAAGAACATGTGACTACTTCTGACCAATGGGTTGGGGGCAAAAGTGACATGTCACTTTCAGGCTGAAGCATTAGAGAACAGTGAGGGATACTCCAGCTCTTCTTTCCTGCCACAGCAACCAGATGTTCTAGATGGTAGGACCTTAGTCAGCCTGGTCCTTGAATGAGTAAGTGGAGAATTCTCCACTCCTATATCCTACCCACCTGCGTTAGACAAGTAAAGCAAACAAGAAATAACACGTTTTAAGCCTTTGAGGTTTCAGGATTAACTTGTGGCTGCAACATAAATTAGTCTATTCTGATTAATACAGAGTTTTTAACCTACTTAGAATGAAAAAAACCAATTCACATAACGTAAGGAAAGGAAAACATAGAAACTATCTATTTCTCCTGGCAAACAAACATAATCTTCCTTAATCTACTTTCACTGTGACATTTCCTGATCAAGGATTGAGAACATTCCCCATGATCTTACCTCATCAAGTTCAAAGTTCCCCTGCCATGCTTTCAAGCCCCTGCAACCTAATTTCCTTCCACTGCCTGATATGTTCTCTTCAAGTTAGTCTGGTTGGTTCTGTCACTATCCCATTAGTATAACAAGTACAGTAAAACCTGTGAAAGCTGGAACCTGTGTAAGGCAGAAATCTGTCAGAGAAGGAAAACTCAAATATCTTCCACTAATAGAGAGCAACAGAAAAGTGGTAAAACTGCACCCTATTAAAAGGGGGAAAACTTACAAGATCCGAAAAAACAAGGCAGTTCTGGCT
The DNA here is from genome assembly GCA_030035585.1 of Dugong dugon. Classification (NCBI taxonomy): domain Eukaryota; kingdom Metazoa; phylum Chordata; class Mammalia; order Sirenia; family Dugongidae; genus Dugong; species Dugong dugon. The sequence continues at coordinate 15,991,807 of CM057479.1, forward strand.
CTCAGAAGTTTCGCTGTACCTGGGGTTGGGTCACTCTGTTTCCTCCACTTTACTTATTCTTTACACCTACATCCAAGTCTCATCTCCTCCTTGAATTCCTCTTTGACTACTTTTAAAGCCACCCATCTTCCTTTCCTTAACTTACTTGGATTTTACAGCCACGTATCTTAAAGTTTAGATGTACGTATATTCTCTTACAACACAGGGAGAAAAAAAAATACACTGAACTGGAGACCTAGGGCCTCGTTCTGGTTTGAGTGCTAACCAGCCATGTCACCTTCATGCCATCTGACAGTCTTCCTAAACTTCAGTTTTCTTGTGAGTGAAACAACAGTGTTAGATAATATGTAAGCTCTTTGCAAATCGTAATATTGCTCACGGTCTATTATTTCATATGCATTATTTTTGTATTTCTAAACTGAAATGTAAGCTTCACTGGGGCTGGGACCTTGCCGTTTACTTCCTTCTATTCTAGTAGTACCAACCATAGTACCCAGCAGATAAATAATGCTCTAAAATATATGTTGACTAAAGGTCAACCCTCGAGTTGCAATAGTGAAAGATTCTATGGGGGGAAGATATTAAATGACACAGGAAGCATCAAAAGAGGATGGAAGGAATACATAGTCATTATACCAAAAAGAACTGATTGACATTCACCATTTTAAAAGGTAGCATACGATCAGGAATCGATGGTACTGAAGGAAGAGGTCCAAGCTGCACTGAAGGCAGTGGTGAAAAACAAGGTTCCAGGAATTGACGAAATACCAACTGAGATGTTTCAAAGAATGGATGCAGTGCCGGAAGTGCTCACTCATCTATGCCAAGAAATTTGGAAGACAGCTACCTGGTCATCCGAATGGAAGAGATCCATATTTACGCCTATTCCCAAGAAAGGTGATCCAACTCAATGTGGAAATTACTGAATAATATCATTACTATCACATGCAAGTAAAGTTTTGCTGAAGATCATTCAAAAGCAGCTGCAGCAGTACATTGACAGGGAACTGCCAGAAATTCAGGCCAGATTCAGAAGAGGACGTGGAACCAGGGATATCATTGCTAATGTCAAATGGATCCTGGCTGAAAGCAGAGAATACCAGAAAGGTGTTTACCTGTGTTTTATTCGACTATGCAAAGGCATTCCACTGTGTGGATCATAACAAACTATGGATAACATTGTGAAGAATGGGAATTCCAGAACACTTAATTGTGCTCATGAGGAACCTGTACATAGATCAAGGGGCAGTTGTTAGGATAGAACAAGGGAATACTATGGTTTAAAGTCAGGAAAGATGTGCTCCAGGGTTGTATCCTTCCACCATACCTATTCAATCTGTACGTGGACCAAATAATCTGAGAAGCTGGACTATACAAAGAGAATGCGGCATCAGAATTGGAGGAAGACTCATTAGTAACGTGTGTTATGCAGATGACACAACCTTGCTTGCTGAAAGTGAAGAGGACTTGAAGCACTTACTGATGAAAATCACGGGCCACAGCCTTCAGTATGGATTACACCTCAACATAAAGGAAACAAAAATCCTCACAACTGGACCAATAAGCAACATCATGATAAATGGAGAAAAGATTGAAGTTGTCAGGGATTTCATTTTGCTTGGATCCACCATCAATGCCCACGGAAGCAGCAGTCAGGAAATCAAAAGATGCATTGCATCGGGCAAATCTGCTACAAAAGACCTCTTTAAAGTGCTGAAAAGAAAAGCTGTCACATGAAGACCAAGGTGCACCTGACCCAAGCTATGGTATTTTCAATCGCATCATATGCATGCGAAAGCTGGATGATGAATAAAGAAGACTGAAGAAGAACTGATACCTTTGAACTGTGGTGCTGGAGAAGACTACTGACTATACCATGGACTGCCAAAAGAACAAACAAATCTGTCTTGGAAGAAGCACAACCAGAAGGCTCCTTAGAAGCAAGGATGGTGAGACTGCATCTTACATACTTTGGACATGCTGTCAGGAGGGATCAGTCTCTGGAGAAGGACATCATGCTTGGTGAAGTAGAGGGTCAGCGAAAAAGAGCAAGACCCTCAAGGAGATGGACTGACACAGTGGCTGCAACAATGGGCTCAAGCATAACAATGACTGTAAGCATGGTGCAGGATCAGGCAGTGTTTCTTCTGTAGTACACAGGGTCGCTGTGAGTAGGAACTGACTCAACAGCACCTAACAACAACAACAAAGGTCATCAAATATTAGCTGAGGATACTACATGGTTTGTATTATTAAAGTCTGATGGAGAAAATAAGAGGTATATATTATTGCATCTTGTCACTGGTTAAGCAGCAAGAGATAATGAATATGTGCTTGGCACTGAAACATTAGTTATGGAAAACATATTAAATAGGAAACTAGAATGATATTTAAGTCAGTCAGGATTATTTTTTTTTTTAAAATTTCTGTTGAGAGTACAAGAGGAATATGACTACCTTTTTCTCTTCTTTCCATGCACAAAAAAGCAACATACACTTATTTAAATTATTCCTGATAAATACATATCCAGACTGCTCAACTCAGAGAAATCTCTGCAACACTGTAGCTGTTAGAAAGAAGAAACCATCTGAGGGCAACATAGTGGAAAAATACAACATGCAGTTTTTGTTTTGTTTTAATAGTTTATCTTCCTCAAAATTCTCAAAGCACTTCTCTTTCTCTTTATTTGCACACCTGCTGTGCTGTTTCTCATTGTTAATAAAGCTACTTAGACACCTTGTCAATTCAACTAGACTGCAAGCCGCGCACGGGCTGGGGCACAGTGCTTCGTCCCACACGGTACCTACCGCAGCTTATCCAAAACAAGAACTCAAATACTTTCTGATCAGCTTTTATCAGTTTTCTCAGAGTGTGAGAACATTTACTTCTGGTTTCTGCCTCTAGTGAGAATGGCTTTTCCCATGCAAGTTTTGAGAAGAAAAAAGCGTGTCAGAATGAAACTACTTGAAGGCTACAAAAGGGCTGCATTTTAGTCTTACTCCAAAAAAAGTACCATCTTGATGTGATCTGATTGCTTGAGAGCAGCAGTTCCATGATTTCCCCCCACGTTCCTACAGTGAAACATGTGCTTTGTAGCACAGTGAAAATATATGGGGCTACTGCCTGTATTATGGCTTAAAAAAGAAATACAAACTAGAGTATCAAGCACCGGCCTTTGATGTATTATAATTTGAGAGAGTAATGAAACTATTTGCAAGTGCCATCTCACGCATTATTGCCCACTTTTTCCCCATTTAAAGAAGCAAGGGCAAGGAAAAGGTCATGCACTTGAATATTACTGATTTTGTTTAAAGAATAGCTGTTAAGGGGAAGACATCATCAAAACAGACCTATAGACATGACACCCACACAACAAGAAATCTAAGCAGACCTGGTTTTTAGGCCCAGCCATCTCTCAGGGGGTCTGCCTAAAACGTGGTACATGGCTGTGCCTGGCCCTATGCACCCACGCCCCTGATTAGACCTCAAGAGGAACTGGTAAGCCTGAGGCAGGGGCAGAGTTGAGCGGCACTATACGTTTTGACCATGCAGAACTTAGGAAGCAAATGGTAAAATGGGAAAAAGCGGGAACTACTTGTGAATGAATAAAAACAATTACTTTACAGTTAGTTAAGATCTCACTTGCTCCTCTCTTAACTCTGTGAGGCAAGTAAGGAGAGATATTATTATTTATTAATGTTTCCATTTTACAGATGAGAAAATCATACCTGGACACATTTGGTGAGTTACCCCATGTAAGCTGTAGAGTGAGAATTTGAATCAACTCCAAGCTCTATAATCTATCTACTGTAAGTAATTACTGTAAATATTTTTTCTCAAAAAGGTGACATTGCAGAAAAATGAAAAAAGTACTTCAGTAAAGGAAAACTAGGTAAAGAAGAGATAAATTATGTATTTTGAATCCCTTGTCCTGTTCATCTATTCCTTTCTCGTTTTGAAACATCTTTACTTCCCTGTCTAAAGGATCCTTCCAAATAAGGTCGAGGTTCAAATTAAAGTAAGAAAAAGAGACATAAAGAAGGTTACCCACTAGCACTAACCCAAAAAACACAAAGTAATAAATGCTGGAGAGGTTGTAAAGAGACTGGAACACTTATACACTGTTGGTGGGAATGTAAGATGGTACGACCACTTTGGAAATCAATTTGGTGCTTCCTTAAAAAGCTAGAAATAGAAGTATCATACGATCCAGCTAACCCGCTCCTTGGAATATATCCTAGAGAAATAAGAGCTGTCACACGAATAGATATACTCACACCCATGTTCACTGCAGCACTGTTCACAATAGCAAAAAGATGGAAACAACCTAGATGCCCATCAACAGACGAATGGATGAACAAATTATGGTATATCCACACAACAGATTACTACGCACGATAAAGAACAACGATGAAGCCATGAAACATCTTATAACATGGAGGAAGCTGGAGGTCATTATGCTGACTGAATTTAGTCAGTCACAGAAGGACAAATACTGTAAAAGATCACTATTACAAGCACTCAAAAAAAGGTTTAAACACAGAAGAAAACATTCTTTGATGGTTACGAGGGTGGAGAGGGGTGGTGAGGTTATTTACTAACTAGATAGTAGATAAGAATTATCTTAGGTGAAGGGAAGGACAGCACACACTACAGGGAAGTCAGCACAACTGGACTAAACCAAAGCTAAGAAGTTTCCTGAATACAATCAAACACTTTGAGAGACAGAGTAGCAGGGGTAGGGGTCTGGGGACCATGCTTTTAGGGGATATCTAGGTCAACTGGCATAACAAAGCTTATTAGGAAAATGTTCTGCATCCTACTTTGGTGAGTGGCGTCTGGGGTCTTAAAAGCTAGCAAGAGGCCATCTAAGATGCAACCACCTGGAGTAAAGGAGAATGAAGAACACCAAAGACACCAGGAAAGTATGAGCCCAAAAGACAGAAAGGGCCACGTAAACCAGAGACTTCATCAGCCTGAGACCAGAAGAACTAGATGGTGACCAGCTACCACCAATGACCGCCGTGACAGGGAACACAACAGGCAGTCCCTGATGGAGCAGGAGAAATGCGGGGTGCAGAACTCAAACTCTGGTAAAAAGACCAGACTTAATGGTCTGACTGAGACTGGAGGAACCCCGGAAAGCATGGCCCCTGGACTCTCTATCAGCCCAGAAATAAAAAAATTTCCGAGGCCAACTCTTAAGACCGGGATTGGGTTGTACTGTAGGACATAAAGGGATACTCATGAGGAGTGTGCCTCTTAGCTCAAGTAGATACAAGAGTCTAAATGGGCAGCTTCTGTCCAGAGGTGAGACAGGAAGGCAGAGAGGGTTAGGAGCTGGTTGAATGGACATGGGGAATCAGGGGTGGAAAGGAGGAGTGTGCTGTCACAATATGGGGAGAGCAATTAGGGTCACATAACAATGTATGTATAAATTTTTGTATGGGAGACTAACTTGAAATGTAAACTTCATTTAAACTACAACAACAACAAAAAAAAAAAGGTTATCCACTTTTCGTTTAAGATAAAAGGCAACAGCCCACTTCACCATGGAGGATCTCCTTCCACTATAACCAGCAGAAGCACTGTCAAACCTTCTCTGATACCACAGTTTCTTTGTCTTTTCTCTTTTTCCCTTCTTCTCTCTTGTTTTTTGTTTTTAATCTGCTAAAAAATAAAAATGATGCAGCAGCAAATCCTAAGAGAAAGTAAGGAGAATCCCTTGCAATATCACATTTCATTCAGTGCAGTCTGGTCTCTGAGAGACTGACAGAAGAGCAAGGGTCTCCTGCTTCATGCAATCACTGCTGGTGCACGAGCTGCTCCTTTCCCTAAATATCTAATAGTAAGGATCACTTTGTAATAAAAGAGAAAGGAAGACCACCTGGCTGAATAGAACATAAACCAATTTACAAGCGGGGTGTTGTACAAGTTTAGTTGTGAGGTTATCGTGATAACTATATGGAAAACATACAAAGCATTTACATGGTGCTTGGTACACAGCAGACTCGTGACAACTGTGAATTTCTCTACCCTCCCCTTCTTAATGTTACAGAGAATGAGTAGAACCACAAAAGTAGCCAGCTACTACCTATGTGGGACATTAAAATTTATTAACTGTACTCTAACTTTTGAGTAATTAGGGAGAAAATTCCCATTTGAGTTCCAGTTGTCAAATTACTTGACTTTCCTGCATTTGACAAAATGTTGATAATTTCTGAAGTCAGCTGATGGGTAGACGGCAATCTTTACACTAGTCTCTCTCCGCATTTGTGTGCGTTTCAAAATTCCTGCAATTAAGTTTTAAAAAAGTGATGTGTAGTCTCTAACACATTCCCATACTCTTGTTACATCAGGAATGGAAGCAGAAATTCAGAGATGGATTCAGAAAGCAATGAGACCTCACAATAGCAGATACCAGCAGCTATCACACAGTTACTAGTCTGTCTCTGACCAGTTAACTGTAGCAACATAAATCCTATGAAAAGACAAGAATGGGACACATAGTGGCCACATTCACATTCTAACATCGCATGTGAGGGTAGTCTCAAAAGACCTTCAAGAAGTCTTAGTAAGAGATGGCTTCTGGTGACAAAGTCACCAGCAAAGAACAGGTTATACCAGAAATCCACATGAAAAGATCAGCAGGGTTTCATAAACACACACACGCGCGCGCGCGCGCGCGCGCACACACACACACACACACACACACACACACACAGAGCTCTATAAATAGCTTGATCTCCTAACACAAAGGCCAATGAAAAACCATGTCCCAACTCAAATCTAAATGTTTCAGATTCAAGTGTATTGCTTTGTATATATACATTTGAAGTCAAATATAAAACAGTTCTTTAGGTTACCAGTTCCGTCAGCCAAGGTTCAGTTATAGATAACAGAAACCTCCTGAGCTATATTTTGAGCATAGAAAGATTTAATACACAGAACTAGGTGCTTACAAAACTGTTGAAAGGGCCAGAAAGGCAGATCTAGGCTGTGCCTCCAGGAATAGACTTTTGGAACAACACGTAAGAACAGGCCTACCAAGAGAACTGCTTCCTCAGCCACATTCATGACACCAGGCAATCAGGAAGTCATTATGTTGACTGTGGGCTCCAGAGTTAAACCATTTCAGCAGCGTCTAGGGATCAGCAAGCTGTCTGAACTGCGACCTGCAGAGCCCTGTTGGGTCTGAGAACTACACCAGCATATGCTACTGCCTTGGTCTGCTTAACTCACTCGGAAATTAGTAATTGTACAAGCTCTTCTAATCGGCAGAATCTAAGTCACATCCAGAACTCTGGATCCAATGAGTTTAGAAAATAAAGCATTCAACTTTCTGGCTTCTGCTTTACAGCGAAGTATACTAGGAGGATCCTGGAACAGATAATGAGCAAGCCAATCCAGTATATCCATTATATCAGTTTAAAATATTAAAATACTTCACCAAAGGGAGGAAGGAATGTCTAATTAAAAGAAGAAGAAACTTTAGAGACATAACAATCAAACGTAAAACAAATGTAAATGGGCATTTTCAAGGTAACGGGAGAAATCTGAATATAATTTTGGTAATATATAACAAAAAAAAGCATTCATTTCAAGCTGGATTCAGAAGAAGACATGGAACCACGGACATCCCTGGTTAATGTCAGATGGATCCTGGCTGAAAGCAGAGAAAGTTGGTTACCTGTGTTTTATTGACTATGCAAAGGCATTCGACTGCACAGATCATAACAAATTATGGATAACATTGCGAAGAATAGGAATCCTAGAACACTTAATCGTGCTCATGAAGAACCTGTACATAGATCAAGAGGCAGTTATTGGAACAGAACAAGGGGATACTGCGTGGTATAAAGTCAGGAAAGGTGTGCTTCAGGGTTGTATCCTTTCACAATACTTATTCAATCTGTATGCGGAGCAAATAATCTGAGAAGATGGACTACTGTGAAGAAGAACATGGCATCAAGACTGGTGGAAGACTCATTAATAACCAGTGATATGCAGATGACACAACCTTGCTTGCTGAAAGTGAAGAGGACTTGAAGCACTTACTGATGAAAATCAAAGACTACAGCCTTCAGTATGGATTACATCTCAAAATAAAACAAAAACCTTTGCAATTGGACCAATAAGCAACATCACATATAAATGAAGAAAATATTAAGGTTGTCAAATTTCATCTTACTTGGACCCACACACAATCCATGCCCATGGGCAGCAGCCAAGAAATCAAACTATGCATTGCACTGGGCAAATCTGCTGCAAAAGACCTCTTGCAAGTGTTGAAATGCAAAGATGTCACTTTGAGGATTAAGGTGCGCCTGACCCAAGCCATGGTGTTTTCAATCGCCTCATATGCATGCGAAAGCTGGACAATGAATAAGGAAGAACAAAGAAGAATAGATGCCTTCGAGTTACGGTACTGGCGAAGGACACTGAAAATACCATGGACTTCCAGAAGAATGAACAAACCTGTCTTGGAAAAAGTACAGCCAGAATGCTCCTTAGAATCAAGGATGGCGAGACTTCATCTCACATATTTTGGACATGTTATCGGGAGAGACCAGTCCCTGGAGAAGGACATCATGCTTGGTAGAGGGTCAGCGAAAAAGAGGAAGACCCTCTGTGAGATGGAGTGACACGGTGGCTGCAATAATGGGCTTAAGCATAACCATGAATATGAGGATGGCGCAGGACCAGGTAGTGTTTTGTCCTGTTGTACACAGGGTTGCTATGAGTCAGAATCGACTCGATGGCACCTAACAACAACATAAAAAACAAACAAACACCAACGTGTTGCTATTGAGTGAATTTCGACTCATAGCAACCCACAGGGTTTCCAAGGAGTGGATGGTGGATTTGAACCGCCCATCTTGGGGTTAACAGCCAAATGCTTAACCACTAAGGTAGTAATATGCTTATATCAAAAAATCTCCTTATTTTTTAGAGCTTACTGAAATATTTAGGAATAAAACATTACAATGTCTAGAAATTGCTTGAAAATATTTCAGCGAAGAACATGAGGGAATAGAAAACGGAGAGATGGCACAAATGTTAATTGCTGAATTTGCATAATGGGGTTCATTGTATCATTCTCTCTGCTTTTGTGATTGCAATTTTTCATAATAAAAAGTTTTAAAGTGCTATACCAAGAGAAACATAGAAAGTACAAATTATTTTCATCCTCAAAACTTTTAATTTTACCACAATACTAAAATAAGTACCATTTTCTATAAAATAACTGTCTTGTACTCTTCAAAAATGTCAAGCTCAAAAAAGACAAAGTAAGATTGAGGAATTGTTCCAGATTAAAGAGTAAAGGGACATGACAACTAAATGCAATCTTGGATTGGACCATGGACCAGAATTTTGTTTTTTGTTTTTTTGCTATAAAGGACATAATTTAGACAACTGCCAAATCTAGTCTTTGTTGTTAAAAAACACATACTGATGTATTTTTCAAAATAAAAAAAAATTATAAAACACAAGTGGCAGCATTTGGGAGCTACTAAGGAGAAACAGCACTGTTTCTTCTATTAAATTAAAATTTATAGCAAAATAACTGGACTGTCACATATTCAGTGCATTTTCAGATGTCATTCGGGGGAGTATTTTTCCCCAACCTGAAAATTCTGTTGCAGCAATGTGTTTACTTTGTACTTCTCATTTTAGCAGCAAAATTTTAATACAATCATAAAAGTTGTCGCTGGACACGTTTATTTTAATAAACGTTTGCATCACAGTGGTTGAAATTATAATATAGGAAGCTTCAGTTTGATAAGTTTATACACACACTCAAATGACTTTCTAGTACAATGAGTAGACTATTAGCTAACTTTTTTTTAACCTTAAAAAAAAGAAAGATAGTTTTAAGACTGCTGCACAGAGAGAAATGCCTGAGCTTAGAGTCACATGGGCATGAATTGAAGTCTAGGCTTTGCCACTTAACCAGCTGTGACCCTAGTGACCATTCAATTCTCAGAATCTCAGCTTCTCATGAAGAACGTTAGCAATTTCCATATCTTATAAGACTGTTGTGGACATTCAGTTAAATCAGGAACATGTGCAAAATAAGGCTCTTTGGAAGGAAACAGTCATTTAGTATATATTTATTAAGATTTATTGAGAAAGGGTGAACTCTGCTGTCAAAATATATTCAACGAGAATGTATACCATTAACATTTCATATGCTACACTTTTTCTCTTTTCTCCATATTGTCACTGATATTAACAAACAAATCGTTGGTCTCATAACTTACTTATTCAACAAACATTTGTTTAAGAAGTGCATACTATGGGCCAGGCACTGTTCTAGACACTAGGGAGTCAGCTGAGAACAACAGAACAAGTTGCCCTCAGGAAGCTTACATTCTATGAGACAACATCAAATACTAAGTAAACAGATACTATAATTTTAGGGAAGGGGAGAATTTTGAGTGTTGATCCTGGCTTTGTAACATCCAAGACTGGTTCTTTCCCCTCCCTGATATTTTCTGAGTTCTTTTAAAAATAAATTCCCTTTCTGCTAAATCGGCCTGAGTTGGTTCTAGCACCTCAACTAAAATGCAGTCAATAGAGGCAGGCCTGTGTTCTGATAACCGAGAAAACCTTTCTCCTTTGACCTCAGATAACAAAAGCGCATTAGATACTTCACAACTCAACACATACCACATACAAAAAAATTCAACCGTAAGATAGGTATGAGATTATTTTTGTGTGTTGTTTATTTTGCTATGGTAACCAAGACGTGGTTAGCATTTTAAATTTTTTCTTAGAATAATACAATAATCTGAATCTAAAATCTTTTACAAGGTGCAACTTTCCAACGACAAAGAACAGGAAGTGAATCTTGAATACAACCAGGCTTCTCGTTCTCTTCACAATTAACAAATTACTTCCACTTTGCTGTCACCTGCATCTGACTTAAGCAGCGTTAAAGTTCCTAACACCCTGTCCTAATTTAACAGTTTTTAACACCTTTATTTCTGTTTAAACAATATATATTTCCTATTAAACTAGAAATTTTGACATATACTCAAATATTTTAAGTCCTATGAGGAAGATGGCTAAAATAAAGGAATTGAGTAGCAAGGCAACTTACAAAAGCGGAAATGAAAACAGATGTTAAACTTCTTTCAAACAATTTTTTACTAATAGCCTCAAACAAAGCTATTTCAGTCAACTACTAGAAATATTCTACCTAGTCAAAAAACTTAAGCTTCAAAGGTCACCAGCTCATCAAGGGTGTGGGCTAATAACACTTTCCAGGGTTCTAATTATTACCCAGCACCATGCATGTTATGAGATCTCAAAAAACAGGTGATACGCTCTACAAAAGCTTATAGGTTACAGCTGAGGCCAGTGGTTCTCAACCACAGGCAATTTTGCCTCCCAGGTGTCACTTGATAATAACTAGAGACGGTTGTGGTTGTCACAATTAGGGAGGAAGGTGCTATTGGAATGCAGTGGGTAGAGGCCCGAGAAGCTAAACATCCTACAATGCACAGGGCAGTCCCCATAACAAAGAATTACATGGTCAAAAATGTCACCAGTGCCAAGGTTGAGAAGCTCTTCGCATTCAAATATGACATTAGTGATCATGTGGCTTTGTATGAGACTAAACCCTTTTGACCATAAGCAGCTCTGGCTACTCAAACTGTCAATGAAATCCCTGCAGGGTTAAAAGCCTCGGGAGTCTCCCTTCATAGTTAACCAACAGTCTCCAAGGGTAAGAAACGTGGTATACCATTTTGACTCTGATGAGATAGAGCTTCAAGTATTTCTGATATCTTGACTAAACTGATCACCAATCACTTTCCCTAATCATTCCTCAGACAATGTCAAATGCATGAGACAAGAGGAGCCACTTCCTCTCACTACATATCTTTGAAACATCATGATTTCTCTTCTACCAGTTTGTAGAAAACAACGCCTGAAGTTTCTGAGCCCGTTTCCTCAAAGGAGACGATAGCTCCTACCTTACAGGGCTATTCTGTGGACTGAAGGTGACACACCAGTGTGCCTGCACAGCAGAATGCCTAACCTGCGGGGTGTGTGCTCAACGACTTCTGACACCATGCATTACTGAGAACAAGGTCAGAAACACGGCAACCATAATACAGGCACATCTCGTTTTATTGCGCTTTGCAGATACTGCATTTTTTACAAACTGAAGGTTTGTAGCAACCCTGGTGGTACAGTGGTTAAGAGCTCGGCTGCTAAACAAAAGGTCGGCAGTTTGAATCCACCAGCTGCTCCATGGAAACTCTATAGGGCGGTTTTACTCTGTCCTACAGGGTTGCTTACGTCGGAATCCACTCAATGGCGACAGGTTTTTTTGTTTTGGCAACCCTGTGTGAAGCAAGTCTATCGGCACCATCTTTCCAACAGCATGTGCTCACTTCATGTCTATTTCACATTTTGGTAATTCTTTCAATATTTCAAACTATTCATTATTATTATATCTGTCATGGTGATCTGTGATCAGTGATCTTTGATGTTACTATTGCAACTGTTTTAGGGCTCCACGAACTGTGCCCATGTAAGATAGCGAACGTGATCGATAGAAGTTGCATGTGTTCTGACTGCTCAACTGACTGGCCATTCCCTGTCTCTCTCTCCTCAGGCCTCCCTGTTCCCTGAGACATGACAATATTGAAATTAGGCCAATTAATGACTCTACAACAGCCTTTAAGTGTTCAAGTGAAAGGAAAAGTCACACCTCTCTCACTTTAAAACAAAAGCTAGAAATTATTAAACTTAGTGAGGAAGGCATGTCAAAAGCTGAGACAGGCCAAAAGCTAGGCCTCTTGTGCCAGTTAGCCAAGTTGTGAATGCAAAGGAAAAGTTCTTGAAGGAAATTAAAAGTGCTACTCCAGTGAACACACGAATGATAAGAAAGTGAAACAGTCTTATTGCTGATGTGGAGAAAGTTCTAGTGGTTTGGATAGAACATCAAACTAGCCACAACATTCCTTTAAGCCAAAGCCTAATCCAGATCAAGGCCCTAACTCTCTTCAATTCTATGAAGGCTGAGAGAGGTGAGGAAGCTGCAGAAGAAAAAAGTTTGATGCTAGCAGAGGTTGATTCATGAGGTTTAAGGAAAGAAATTATCTCCATAACATAAAAGTGCAAGGTGAAGCAGTAAGTGCTGATGCAGAAGCTCTAGCAAGTTATCCAGAAGATCTAGCTAAGACAATTAATGAAAGTGGTACACTAAAGAACAGATTTTCAATGTAGATGAAACAGCCTTCTATCGGAAAAAGATGCCATCTAGGACTTTCATAGCTAGAGAGGAGAAGTCAATGCAAAGCCTCAAAGGACAGGCTGACTCTCTTGTTAGGGGTGAATGTAGCTGGTGACTTTGAGTTGAAGCCAATGCTTATTTGCCATTCAGAAAATCCTAGGGCCCTTAAGAATTAAGTTAAATCAACTCTGTCTGTGCTCTATAAATGGAATAAAGCCTGGATGACAGTACATCTGTTTACAACACGGTTTATTGAATATTTTCAGCCCACGGTTAACACCTACTGCTCGGAAAAAAAGATTCCTTTCAAAATATTATTACTCATTGCCAATGCACCTGGTCACCCAAGAGCTCTGCCGGAGATGTACAAGGAGATTAATGTTGTTTTCATACCTGCTAACACAACATCCATTCTGCAGCCCATGAATCAAGGAGTAATTTCGACTCTCAACTCTTATTATTCAAAAAATACATTTAGTAAGGCTATAGCTGCCATATAGTGACTCCTCTGATGGATCTGGGCAAAGTAAACTGAAAACCTCCTGGAAAGGATTCACCATTCTAGATGGCATTACGAACATTGGTGATTCATGGGAGGAAGTCAAAATATCAACATTAACAGGACTTCGGAAGAAGTTGATTCCAATCCTCATGGATGACTTTGAAGATTTCAAGACTTCTGTGGAGGAAGTAACTGCAGATGTGGTGGAAACAGCAAAAGAACGAGAATTAGAAGTGGAGCCTGAAGATGTGACTGAATTGCTACAATCTCATGATAAAACTTTAATGCATGAGGAGTTGCTTCTTATGGATGAGCAAAGAAAGTGGTTTCTTGAGATGGAATCTATTCCTGGTGAAGATGTGAGCATTGTTGAAATGATAACAAAAGGATTTAGAATATCACATAAACTTGGTTGACAAAGCAGCAGCAGGGTTTGAGAGGATTGACTCCAATTTTGAAAGAAGTTCTGCTTGTGGGTAAAATGCTACAGAGAAATCTTTTGTGAAAGGAAAAGTCAATTGATGTGGCAAACTTCATTGTTGTCATATTTTAAGAAATTGCCAAAGCCACCCAATCTTCAGCAACCACCACCCTGATCAGTCAGCAGCCATCAACACTGAGGGAAGACCCTCTACCAGCAAAAAGATTACGACTTGCTGAAGGTTCAGATGAAGATTAGCATTTTTTAGTAATAAAGTATTTTTTCATAAGGTATGTACATTGTTTTTTTAGACATAATGCTACTGCACACTTAACAGGCTACAGTATAGTGTAAAACATAACTTTTATAAGCACTGGGAAACAAAGAAATACATGTGACTCGATTGCTTGAGAACTCTTTGGTTGTTTTGGAAAGAAGATATTTCTGAGAATAAAAGAGTAAATGGATTATATCAAATTTAATTTTTTATATTTTTCTCATGAGTAACAAATTTGAAGCAACTTGTCCGAAAGAAAAAAAGGAAGGAAGGTCATTAATGTAAAACAATAATTGAAGCAACTAGCACGGTGCAAAACAAAATTGGAATCACAGTCACATCTCTTCAGCATTAAAGAACACTCTTTTCATTACTCTATGCTGCCTCCAGATGCTCAGAGCTGAGGAGGTGATAGAAAATAAGATCCCGTTCTTTAAAAAGCATCAAGGTAACCGTGTGCCATTTTGTTGGAACACTGTCTCATATAGTGCTGGAAGATGAACCCCTCAGGTTGGAAGGTACTCAAAATATGACTGGGGAAGAGCTGCCTCCTCAAAGCAGAGTCAACCTTAATGATGTGGATGAACTAAAACTTCTAGGATCTCCATTTGCTGATGTGGCAAGACTCAAAAGGAGAAAAAACTGGTGTAAACATCTATTAGCACACAGAAGGATCTCAAAATATGTGTGTACCAAATTTTCACCTGAGATTTTTTTTCTCCTTAAAAGATGCTCTGTAAAGTCTTTAACTATAATGCTTCGTAATACTGTTTAACGAAGTGAGTTTTGTTTTGTTTTTTTATACTGAAGATTTTACTAAAGCATTTTCTCTTTGGGAAAAAAGAAGCATCAAGGTACCAGAGGGTTCAGACAATTAGGCAGATAATTACACCACCAAGTAACAAACGTATAGGTAACTTGTAAGAATAAAGTAATTTGTGAGCACAAAGGAAGAAGTGATTATTTCTGGCTAGGGTAGGGTTTCACAGAGCAGAGACATCCAAGGTAACTCTTGAAGGATAAGCAGAAGTTTACCAAGCAAAGGGAAGAAAGGATGTAACCAATGGCATAAATTTCAGAGAGCTTTGAAATAACACAGGAGTGAAAGGCCGTGGTGGATATGGAGAATGACAGAAAATAAGGATAAAAGGTTGATTGGCACTCAACTCTGAGGTGCCTTGCTAACAAGTTGAAACTTCATAAAACAGCAGTAGGAAGCCACTGGAGATTTCTGAGGGTATAAATGGATAAGATTATATCTCCTTTGGAGATAACATGGGGGAGGGGTCAGTGTAGATGATGGTTTTGAGACTGGTGACAGGGAGAGCAGTTAAGAGGCTACTGCAGTAAACCAAATAAAAGGAGATTAAATGGAATCAAAACACCAACGATGTAAGACTTTTCATTTATTTACTCCATTCATCCATTCACCCATCCATCCAATATGTGTGCCCACTACACTAGCTAAGGAGATGATCAGTAAATAAGACCAACACGGTCCTCTACTTGCATAAAGCTTGTATTCTGTAATCACACAATTATTTAATTTATATGGTGATAAGCACTATGAGAGAGAAAAATGTTCTAAGAAGGCATATCACAAGAGATTGTGTCCTGGGCTGGGGGTGGGGATGGAGAGAGTCAAAAAAGCTTCTAGGAGAACTGACTTTTAAACTTTCCCTGAAGCCCTCAAGTGGTAGCTATTTATTTATTTAAGTTTTTTTTTAATTGTACTTTAGGTGAAGGTTTACAGAACAGTTTTTCATTAAACAGTCAGTACACATATCGTTTTATGACATGGGTTAACAACCCCACAACATGTCAACACTCTCCCTTCTTGACCTTGAAGGACCTTTATTCTTTTTTTTTGGTGAAAATACACACAGCCAAAGATACACCATTTCAAAAATCTACATGTACAATTCGGTGACGTTGATTACATTCTTCCAATTGTGCTGCTATGCTCAGTTTAGATGCAGGTTTACAGAACAAAATAGTTTCTCATTAAACAGTTAGTACACATATTGCCCTATGACAATGGTTAACAACCCCATGGCATGTCAACACTATCCTTACTCAACATAGAGTTCCCTATCACCAGCTTTCCTGTCCCCTTCTGTCTTCTAGTCCTTGGCCCTGGACTGCTGTGCCTCATTAGTCCCATTTTGTTTTATGGGGCTATCTAATCCCCGGCTTAACAGTGAACCTCAGAAGTGACTTCACCACTGAGCTAAAAGGGTGTCTGGGGCCATACTCTCAGGATTTCTCCAGTCTCTGCCAGGCCAGTAAATCCAGTCTTTTTTTGCATGTTAGAATTTTGCTCTACATCGTTCTCCAGCTCTGTCTAGAACCCTCTGTTGTGATCCTGGTCAGAGCAGCAGGCGGGCACCATCTAGCTGTACTGGACTCAGTCTGGTGGAGGCCTTGGTAGCTGTGGTCCATTAGTCCTTTGGACTAACCTTTTCCTTGTATCCTGTTCTCTTCATTTTCCCTTACTCCTGAAGGGGTGAGACCAGTGGAGTATCTTAGATGGCTGCTCACAGGCTGTTAAGACCCCAGACACTACTCACCAAGGTAGAATGTAGAACATTGTTTTTATAAACTGTGTTATGTCAGTTGAGCTAGATATTCCCCAAGACCATGGTCCCCACAGCCCTCTGCCCAGCAATTTAGTCCCTCAGGGAGTTTGGATGTGTCTAGGGAGCTTCCATGACCTTTCCTTGTACAAGTAGTGCTCGCTTCCCCAGTATTGTGTACTGTCTTATCCTTCACCAAAGTTACCAATTATCTATTGCCTATTTAATATTCCATCCCCCACCCCTCGTAACCAACAAAGATTGTTACTTTTTGTGTGTAAACTTTTTCATGAGTTTTTACAATAGAGGTCTCATGCAATATTTGTCCTTTTGTGACTGACTTATTTCACTGAGCATAATGTCCTCCAGTTTCATCCATGTTATTAGATGCTTCACAGATTCATCACTGTTCTTTATCATTGCATAATACCCCACTGTGTGCATGTACCATAGTTTGTTTATCCATTCATCTGTTGATGGGCATCTAGGTCGTTTCCATGTTTTTGCTATCGTGAACAATGCTGCCATGAACATGGGTGTGCATGTCTCTTCATGTGCGGCTCTTATTTCTCTAGGATATATTCCTAGGAGTGGGATTGCTAGATCGTATGGTACTTCTATTTCTAGCTTTCTAAGGAAGCGCCATACCATTTTCCAAAATGGTTGTATCATTATGCATTCCCACCAGCAGTGCATAAGAGTTCCAATCTCCTCGCAGCCTCTCCAACATTTGTTATTTCCAGTGTTTTTGATTTGTGCCAGTAATGCCGGGGTGAGATGGTATCTCATTGTGGTTTTAATTTGCATTTCTCTAATGGCTAGTGATCGTGAGCATTTCCTTAAGTGTCTGTTGGCCGCCTGAATGTCTTCTTTGGTGAAGTGTCTGTTCCTTTCCTTTGCCCATTGTTTAATAGGATTATTTGTCTTTTTGTTGTAGAGGCGCTGGATTTTCTTGCAGATTATAGAGATTAGACTATTGTCTGACTTGTAATGTCCAAACATTTTTTCCCAGTCTGTAGGTTCTACTTTTACTCTTTTGGTGAAGTCTTTTGAAGAGCACAGCTGTTTGATTTTTAGAAGTTCTCAGTTATCTAGCTTATCTTCTGGAGTTTGTGTGTTGATGGTTATGGTTTTTATCCCGTTAATGCCGTGTATTAGGGCCTCTAGCGTTGATCCTATTTTTTCTTCTATGAACTTTATTGTTTTTGGTTTTATATTTAGGTCTTTGATTCATTTTGAATTAGTTTTTGTATATGGTGTGAGGTATGGGTCCTGTTTCATTTTTTTACAGATGGATATCCAGTTTTGCCAGCACCATTTGTTAAAAAGACTGTCTTTTCCCCATTTGATGGACTTTGGGACCTTGTCGAAGATGAGGTGACCATAGGGGGATGGATTTACATCTGGGTTCTCAATTCTGTCTCATTGGTCAATGTATCTGTCATGCACCAGTACTAGCCTGTTTTGACTACTGTAGCTGTATAGTAGGTTCTGAAGTCTGGTAGTGTGAGTCCTCCTATTTTCTTCTTCTTCTTCAATACTGCTTTACTTATTCGGGGCTTCTTCCCTTTCCATATAAAGTTGATGATTAGTTTTTCCATTTCTTTGAAGAATGTTGTTAGTATTTGGATCCGGATTGCACTGTATTTGTAAATTGCTTTCGGTAGAATTGTCATTTTCACAATGTTGAGTCTACCTATCCATGAGCATGGTATGTTTTTCCATTTATGTAGATCCCTTTGGGTTTCCTGCAGTAATGTTTTGTAGTTTTCTTTGTATAGGTAAAGTCTATTTTATCTGAGATTAGTATTGCCACTCCTGCTTTTTTTTGGTAGTTGTTTGCTTGATATATATTTTTTTTCCATCCTTTGATTTTTAATAAATTTACGTCTTTGTTTCTAAGGCGTGTCTCTTGTAGACAGCCTATTGATGGATCCTGTTTTTTTATCCATTCTGTCACACTCTGTCTCTTTATGGGTACATTTAGGCCATTTACATTCAGTGTAATTATTGATAGGTTTGAGTTTACTGTCATTTTGTAGTGCTTTGTTTTGTGGTGCTGATGTTTTCTTTGTTCCTCTTACTCTGCAGTGCTGAGTTCCTTTTGTTTGTGGATTTTTTTTCATTTCTTTGTTTTGTTTTTATTGAGACTTTATGTTTTTCCTCTTTATTTTTATGAGTAGGTTTGTTAACTTTCTTTGTGGTTACCCTGAAATTTACCATTATCTTTCTAAGTTTGAAGCAGTATATTATTACTTGGTATCACCTTGCCTTCCTCTCCATTAGAAGGCTCTATACCTACACCATTTATTTCCTCTTTTATTGTTCCGATGTTGTTGTCATTTACAGATTCACTGCTCTGACTCCCTGTGTATTTCTTTTGGTTTTGGATAGTCCTTGAGAGTTCATTTCCTAGATTGCTATCTGGCTGGTATGATCCTGCATCCTAGATTCAGCCTGGGAGCTGAAGTTGTTCATTCTCAGATCGAAGGACTCCCTTTAATAATTCTTGTAAGTTTGTTTGGTTTTTACATAGTCCCTTAATTTCCATTTATCTGGAAATGTCCTAATTTCATCATCATGTTTGAGAGTTTTGCAGGATATATTATTCTTGGCTGGCAATTTTTTTCTTTCAAGGTTTTATATATGTCATCCCATTGCCTTCTGGCCTGCATGGTTTCTGCTGAATAATCAGAGCTTAGTCTTATTGTTTCTCCTCTGTATGTGACTTTTTGTTTTTCTCAAGCTACTCTCAGGATTCTTTGTCTTTGGTTTTGGCAAGTGTGATTATGATATGCCTTGGTGATTTTCTTTTGAGGTTTATCCTATATGGGCTTCGTTGAGCTTCTTGCATGGCCAGCTTTTCACCTTTCATGATACTGTGGAAGTTTTCTGTCAGCAGTTCTTCAATGATCCTCTCTATGTTTTCTGTTTTCTCCCTGTTCTGGAACTCCGATAACACACAAAGTTTTGCTTTTGATTGTATCTCACATAATTCTCAGGGTCTATTCATTTTTCATTCTTTTTTCTGATTTTTCCTCAAACAGAATTGTATCCAAGTTTGTCTTCAATGTCGCTGATCCGGTCTTCCACCATTTCAAACCTGCTCCTTAGCCCTTCTATGACACTGTCCATTTCTGAAACCTTGTTGTTTATCTTTTAGATTTCTACTTGTTTTTGTATGATTTTTAGTTGTGAATTTATTTTGGCATTTTGTTCCTGCAATATTTTCCTGAATTCTTCCATTTTTTTGTCTGCATTTTCCACGAATTTGTCTGCCTTTTCCATGAATTTATCTATTTTTTCCTCATTTTTGTCTGCTTTTTGCTTCAACTCTTGGATAGCTCTGAATATTAGAGGTTTGAATTCCCTATCAGGTAGTTCTATTGCCTCTTCTTCTACTGGAAAGTCATCTGGTGTTGTCTTTTGGACGCCTACTGGAACCATTCTGTCCTGTTTTTGTATGTGTTTTTATGCTGTCTGCTGTCTTCGGGGCATTCGGTAGTTATTTTTCTCATTTTTGACTGCAGATTTGTTTGTTTTTGTCCTTTTTTTTGGCTATGCGTGAGCAGGTGGGCTACGTGTTCTTTGTTGTTTGCTCATCTGTGGGCACGATACTTTTCGCCTCCTTCTTCAGTTGGCAGGGCCAGTCGCTCATGTATGGTACAGCAGGGAAGGTCTAGCTGAAGAGGAGTTGCTGGGATGGGCTGTTTGTAGCACTTACTATGGCCACCAGGGTGGGACGGTAATCAGTGCAGGGCAGGTTCCGGTAGGCTGGATAGAGGGGGGAGATCGTGATGTGTGGAGCTAAGATGGGTATGGGAGAGAGGAGAGCGAGGAGAGAGGAATAGGAGCCAAAAACATACAAACAAATAAAAAAGAGTATTAGGGGAGCTTGCCATTGGAGTGGAAAGATGAGAGACTACGAAATGGAGAAAAACAAAAAGGAGAAAATGAAAAGAAAAGAAAAAAAATGAATAAATAAGAATTAGAAAAGCAAATCTCCCAGGGATCCCACCAGTGCGGCTACGAGGTCTACTAAGTTACTCCCAGGCCATGAAGTACAGCCTGGCTAGAAGGCATACAGGTATCACTCAGCACCAGGTATTCAGGGGCCAGGACGAGAAGCAAAGTATAGAGACGAGAATCTGAGTAATGAAGAAAGACGAAAAGATGGAAAAGAAAACAAAACAAACTAAACAAAGAACAAGAAACCCCTCCAAAAAAACCCAGGAAAAACAACCCCAAAGAAACAAGAAAAAAGAAATGCTCTCAGGGATCCCTCTGCGCATCTGCACAAACTGAGGGGGTAGGTCCCAAGCCGTGCAGTACTGTCCAGCTAGAATGGGCTCCCAATTCAAGAAAAGAAAATGAAAACAAACAAACAATTCAAAACAAAAAAAAGCCCCAAGATCCCACCAGCGTGGCAGCACAGGCCGGGAAGCAGTCTCACATTCGAGCAGCATTTCACAGCCTTTCAGGAAGAAGCAAAGATGGTGCATGGAGCCAGGTATTTGAGAGAAAGGAGGGAGAGGTGGTGAGAGGTGAGGAAGAAATCTAAAGAGCAGAAAAAAGCAGCACCAGCAGCCAACAAATGGCACTTAGGGAGCTGCCCAGTGTGGGCGGGTGGAATCCAAGCAACACTGGGGTGAAGCTGATGCTTCCCGGCCGAAAGACTGTGGCCGCAGGAAGCAGGGGAGGCTGAGTGAGGATGAAGAAGGGTGGGGGGTGGAAAAGTGTATATAGCTGGTTACTGGTTGTTCTGTCTCCTGCTGGAGGCTCTGTGAAGCTGGTTTCTCGTACCCCATCTGCTGGTCTCTGAAAGGAGTCCAAGATGGAGGATCCATGCTGCTTTAGCTGATAGGGGACCTCTGCATCTGTCTCTCCTCACTCTCTGTTCTCTGTCAGTTTCTTATTCCATTCGGTGCTTGGCTGAGTTCTTTATCTCTTCATTAGATGCCTAGGGTTTCAGGATTGCCATTTTCTGTTTGGCTTAGTTTTTCGGATCTTTGCTGTGGAGGGACGGCATGGTGCTTCTGCCTGTAGCACCATGTTGCCTGGAAGTCTGGTAGCTATTTATTATTGTACACTTCTCATTCTAAATAAAAATTCTGAGAAAATTATTTTTCATTAATCAATTTTGCTTTGTGCAATCATATACAAGAACTTATTAAAACCTCTGGAGGCATAACCAAACTAGTAGGCATTGCTGGGAGGAGAAAGAGAGGAATGGGGAAAAGCAGAGAAGGATAGGAAGAAAAAAAGGGGTACGAGGAAAAGAGGGGAAGCGGGGGTTGGAGAGGGAAAGGAAGGGGGAAAAGAGCAGACCTTGAAATTCAACGGCTTTAGCTACAAAATAGTAGGTTCATATAGAGTAACTAATTAAAAAGGCCTAAACATTTGTTGTGATCAATAGCCAGAAACATAATCATCTGCAAACTGATAAACCAGAAACTTATAAACTTCCACCGCTTTATCTGGAATGGGTTTTAGAGTCCAGTAATCTAGGATAAAATTCCAACTTTGTCAACTGAGTTATGTGATCCTGGGCAGATTTCTTAGTATCTCTAAAAATAAGTTTTCTTATCAGTAAGAAAGATATAACCATACCCATTTACGGAGGTATTTTGTTATAAGAATTAAAGGAGATGATTTTTAAAATACCTATTAGTTCAACTCATCAAATCTATTATAAACACATTAATGCTATCACCTCAGATTTGGAAGTCCTGCTGGCTCTATCTTTATTCTGGGAAACATCGTGTTGTAAGGGTCTTCTAAAGTAAAGATACTGATCATCATTCAAGATATGATTATAGATATGTTGAATATTTCACCCAAGTTCAAACCAGAAGAAAAATAACATAGAAAGCTAACTGTCTCTTACTGTTAACTTTGCCCACAATACCCACTTCCCTTAAAAATACTTCCAACGGTTGATACTCACGATGACTACAGATAGATTGTAGGTGTGCTGGTACTATCCAGTTGGCTCTCATCTCTAGAGAACCCAACCCCTTGGTACTTTTAAGGTAGTAAACACCACCTCTTGGTATCAACTCTGTTACCACATGCCAAACCAAAAGAAAAAAAAACCCAAACTCGTTGTCGTTGAGTCGATTCCAACTCACAGCGACCCTACAGGGCAGAGTAGAGCTGCCCCTACGGTTTCTGAGGAGCAGCTGATGGATTCGAACTTCCGAACTTTTGGTTAACTGCTGATCTCTTAACCACTGCATTATCAGGGCTCCTACCACATACCAGGATGAGAAAATAACACTGAAAGTCTGATACTGAAATGACAACTGAAAGTTTAATACAGGGCTACAAAATTAAGAAGGAATTATACAGAATATCTATGACTAATATTCTAAATAGGTCTAAATAACCAAATTAGTCCACAAGACAATTTTGGTGGCACAATAATATCTGTTTCTTAGTCTCCTGAATCATCTGTGCCCATTCCTAGAAAGCTTTATCTTTTGTAATACAAAGAGGTAAAATTAGAAAATTTGGATAAAGCAAGATCCACATCATACACAGGAACCCTGGTGGTGCACTGGTTAAAGTAGCTGGCTGCTAACTGAAAGATCAGTGGTTCAAACCCACCAGCTGCTGCTCCATGGGAGAAAGATGTGGCAGTCTGCTTCTGTAAAGATTACAGCCTTGGAAACCCTATGGGGCATTTCTATTTTGTCCTATAGGGTTGCTATTAGTCAGAATTGACTTGATGGCGATGTTTTTTTTTTTTTTTTTTTTTAAATATATATCAAACGTACAATCTGTTTATCAAGAACAACAGGAAAGCTCTGCTATGGTGAGACGAGGAAATTTATCCTGTAGGAGATTGGGTATTTGCAGAGATTAGAAGAACATTAAATTCCTATAGACAAATCCTGAGACCACGTGAGCTCCCTCCCAACCCTTTCGCCCCCAGTAGATTACAGAAAACAGTAGGTAGATGCCTAAGACACAATCTGTAAAGAAACAAGGAACGAGTCTTGAAGAGATGCTCACAATTGGTGGGATTGAGTGTCGGTAAGGATAAGATACAAAATCAACTGCAATACTTAACTTCCTGATCCTAATTCCCAGGAAATAGGATCAGGAAGTAAGAAAATATAACATAGTGATACAAAGTCTCTCATCTTGTGGGACATTAAATCATTATTTTATTTTGGACAAAAGATTTTTTTTTAAATGCTGCAATGTAAAATGACCCTAATAAAAATGTTGGATGCTTGTGGAGGTAACCAGGTATAATCAACAGAGAAAATAACTTGATTTCATAATTGCAAGTGTTCTTTAAACACATACACATATGCACACTTTAAGAAAACAATACTGCATTAAAGACGATGGATTATGCACATACATCTACCTTCTCTGTTCTATCCCCTAATCTCATAAGATGACTTTAAAAGTATTTTTAAAAGTATAAACCCACAAAGATAAAGAAAATTAAAAGTTGATGATAGCAAAATTTTTTCTAAGCTGGAAAGCAGAAGTCCAGTGGTAACTGACTTGGCAAACCTGAGAAAGACAAAAACCTGAGAAAAACAAGCAATGGTGAAATCCTAGAAGTAACCTAATTAACACCCCAAACTACCCCAAGAGCTTGAGGATCAGTAGTACTAGATATTTCTGGAACTTATAACAGGCACGCAGAACTCTGATCCCCTCCCAACACTCTGTCCACCCCAAATTATAATACATATTAATATAATTTCAGAGGTAAGAGAAAATATCAGAAATATGAAATTAGACCATGTGGACTATTATGCATGAAAAACACAACAGATGGAATAAATACAGTTGAAGAACAAATTATTAAGCTGGAAAACAGACTGAGGAACTCTCCCAGAAGTCAGCACAAAAGGCTGGATGAGAGAGGTGATAGAGAGAGCATATTTAAAGAAATACAGTCATTTATAAAAAATAAAAAAATTCAACTACAGGTCTCTTAGAGAGCCAAACAATTTAGAAAAGGATAACTTATACCTAGATACATTATGGTAAAATTTAAGAATAAACATAAAATTCTAAAATCTTCCATAGGCAAAGAATAAACAAACTACAAAGGAACAAGAATCAGATAGATCTCAGGATTCTCAAAAGACACAGTGGATTCAATAAGAAAGTGGAGTAATATTATTAAAATATTAAAGAAAACAAAACAAAACTTCAACTTAGAATTTATCTCCAGCCAAAGTGTAATTTAAAAGTGACTGCAAAATTAAAAAAAAGAAATAAATCTTCAGGTATACAAGGACCCAAAGGTTTGCCATACACAGGCTCACTGTGAAAATACTCTTGGAGGAAGTACCCCTTTAAGAATTAAGGGGGAAATACAGAAACTTGAAATTAAGGGTGATTGTTATGGATTGAATTGTGTCCCCCCAAAATGTGTCAACTTGGCTAGGCCGTGATTCCTAGTATTTGTGATTGTTCACCATTTTGTTATCTGATGTGATTTTCCTATGTGCTGTAAATCCTGCTTCTATGATGTTAGTGAGGCAGGATTAGAGGCAGTGCTGTTAATGAGGCAGAACTCAAGCTACAAGATTAGGTTGTATCTTGAATTAATCTCTTTTGAGATATAAGAGAGAGAATGGAGCAGAGAGACAGAGGGGACCTCATACCACCAAGAAAGTAGTGTCAGGAGCAGAGTGTGTCCTTTGGACCTGGGGTCCCTGTGCTGAGAAGTTCCTAGAACAGGGGAAGATTAATGACAAGGACCTTCCTCCAAAGCTGATAGAGAAAGCTTTCTCCTAAAGCTGTAACCCTGAATTTGGACTTCTAGCCTACTAGACTGTCGGAGAATAAATTTCTGTTTGTTAAAGCCATCCACTTGTAGTATTTCTGTTATAGCGGCACTAGGTAACTAAGACAGTGATCAAAAAGACAGACAAATCCACAATTAAGAGTTCAAGTATTCAACATCCTCTCTCAGTAACTGACAGAAAAAGTAGACAGTAAATTAGTAGGGATACAGGAGACCTAAAAAACACTATCAGCCAGCTTAAACTAACGACATTTATAGAACACTCCACCCAACAACGTCAAAATATATGTTCTCTTTAAGTGCACACAGAACAGTCAGCAAGACAGACCATATTCTGAGCCATAAAACAAACTTCAACTAATTTAAAAGAATTTAAATCATTCAAAGTAGATTCTCTGACTATAACAGAATTAAACTAGAAATAAGTAACAGAAAGATACTTGAAAAATCTGAAATTCTTGGGAATTAAACAACACACATTTAAATTCCATGAAGGGACAATAAAAATATTTTTAATTGAATGAAAATAAAATGAAATTTGTGGGATGCAGCTAAAGTAGCACTTAAAGAGAAATTTATAGCATTAAATACTTATATTAATTAGAAAAGAAAGGTCTCAAGGCAATGGTCTAGGCTTCCACCCTGGGAATGTATGTGGAAAAAATCAAATTAACCCCAAAGCAAGCAGAAGGAAAGAAACGACAAAGACAGGGGCAAAAATCAATAAAATTGGAAACAGAAAACAATAGAGACAAAAATCAATGAAACCGAGAGCTGGTTTTTAAAAAACTGCCATAAAAGCAATAAACCTCAAGTCAGACTGATAAAGAAAAAGACGAAACACACATTACCAATATCAGAAATAAAAGTAAGGACAGCACTATAGATCCAACAGACATTAAAAAACTGTGAACAACTTTTTATCAAATATGACAACTTGGATGAAATGGAAAGATTCCTTGGATAACACAAACAAAAGGTCTCTGAAGAATACTTTATACTTTTTTTATATATAAAAAAACTGAATTCATAAGGGAAAAGAAAAACAACCAACAAAGAAAACTTCAGGCTTCACTGGCAAAGTCTAGCCAATATTTAAGGAAGAAATCATATCAATTCTATACAAACTTTGAGAAAACAGAAGAGAAAGCAACGCATCTCGCTCATTTTATGAGACCAGCATTACTCTGAAACCAAAACCAGACAAAGATATTATGAGAAAAGAAAATCACAGGTATTACTCATGATCATGGATGTAAAAATTCTCAACAAAATATTGGCAAATCAAATCTAGAAATAACTAAAAGTGATAATATATTAAGACCAAGTGGGGTTTATCACAGGAATGTAAAGGTTGGTTCAACATTCAAAAATCAATCAATGTAATTTACCATACCAACAGACAAAATAAGAAAAACTATATGACCACATCACAGATTGGGGGGGGGGGGGGGGGAGAACTGTCAAAATTCAAAGACTATTCATGATAAAAATTCTAAACTATGAATTAAAAGGAACTTCCTCAACCTGATAGAGGGTATCTAGGAAATATCTCTGCTAACATGCTAATGGAATATTTTATGGTGAAAAACTAAGTGCTTTCCCCCTTAGGTTTAGAACGAGGTAAGGATGTCAATTCTCTCTACAGTATTCAACACTTCTGGAAGTCCTAATCAGTACAATAAGGCAAAAAAAAAAAAAAAAAAAAAAAAGAAAGAAGGAGAAGAAGGAAGAAAAAAGGCATACAGAATTGAAACACAAATGTCTCTATTCTCAGACAATATGGTTGTTTATATAAAAAATCCAAAAGAATCTACCAAAAAAGCCACTAAAGTAAGTCAGTGTAGCTAGGATACAGGATACAAGAGCCATATAAAAAAATCAACTGTATTTCTACATACAAGCAATCAACCACTGGAAACTGAAAAATTAAAAAAAAAAAAAAAAAAAAAAACCATCTGCAATAACACCAAAATACGTGAGATACTTAGTATGAATCTCACAAAATATGTGCAAATATATACTCTGAAAATTTTAACACAATCCTAAAGACAAAATATCAATGCAGCTGATTACACCAAAACTGAAGATTTCAGCTCAGTGAAGGACACAATAAACAAAGTTATCTGGCAGGTGGCAGTTTAACAGAAGAAATCAGCAATGTTTATAACTAGAACATACAAAGACCTTCTGCAAACTAAGGAAAAGAAAGAACCCCAATAGGAAAAAAAAAAGGCATATGAAGAGATGTTCAATCTCAATGGCAATCAGAGAAATTAAAACCATGCAACCTTAATTTATAGCCATTAACCTAACAAAAATTAGAAACTTGGATAAACCCAAGTATTGACAAGAAATGGGCAGATGGAGACACGTGAGCACTGCTGATGAGTGTGAAGAACAGTGCAGCCACTCTGGAGAGGAAGCTGGCACACTTAATGAAAGTAAGTGTGGCACACACACACACACACACACACACACACACACACACACACACACACACACACACACACACACACACACACACACACACACACACACAGAGTGACCCAGCATTTCTGTTCCTGGTTTATATGCCAAAGGTCGTCTTCTAACACAGGTCCATAAGAATCACCTAAGAGTAAGTGAGGGTATAGATAAAACAAGAGAGCCATAACTTGATCATTGTGGAAGCTGGGTGATGCTGAAGCACGGGAGTTTATTACAGTGTTCTCTCTACTCCTGCATATGGTTAAAATTTTGCATAATAAACCTAGTATCAGAAACAAAGACAGAAATCAAAGCAAAAAGTCGGTGTGGGCTGCTCAGTGACCCACAAGGTACTCAACTCAACCTAAGACCTGTGCCTTTTTACAGAGAAATCTAAAAATACTCTATTCACAGCCTGCTGAAGCACTGAAGAAACTTATATCAAGAGCCTAGAGAAAGGGGAAAAAAAAGCAAATGGTCCCAACAATAAATTAAAATCGAAGGCATACATCATATGTGAATTTCTAGTCTAGATTTATCCTACTTGAATGGTATGGGAACTCTAAATTAAGAAAATAACATAAAAGCTAGTCCAGGATAATAAAAATCCCTCAGGCCCCAGCAGTAGCTAACATGAAGCCTTTCTATAGGGATATATTCACAAGATAGGGCACATGAGGACTCCAACAATAAACAAAATCTACTTAAAATGAGTTTAAAATCAACAATTACAAACCACAAGAGGCAACAGACTACCCTGGGGAAGAGTCTGATAGCCTGAGAACTAAAAACAGAAAAATTTGACAACTATGTGTAAGATGATTAAATACTCTTTTAAAAGATTCTGACTCGTAGTGACCCTACAGGGCAGAAGAGAACCGGCCCATAGGGTTTCCAAGGAGCAGCTGGTGGATTTGAACTGCCAACCTTCTGGGTTAGCAGCTGAGCTCTTAATCACTGTTTTTAAAGGAATAGCAACTATAACAATAATTAAAAAAATAGTACAGACCAATTTGCCCCTATTCCCCAGAGTACCATGCAATGGCTCCATTGCCATATGAGTAAACGTCAAAGTTTGCACAGTGGTCTGTAAGACCCTGTGATTGCTCTTACTTCCCTATCTCATCCACTATTCCCTCCTGGTCTCTCCTGCTACAGCCACATAGTTGCCTGAAGTCATGTCTCCACCTTAGGGCCTTTGCACTGGCAGCTCCTTATGCCTGGGATACTTTTCCCTCAGATATCCATATGGCTCGCCCACTTGAATCCTTCAGGTCTCGCTCAAATGTCACCTGATCACTAAAGTCTTTTCTGACCACAACCCCGCTAACACCCTGGCACTCCCTTCCTTGGAATTTGTTTATTTTTGCTCAGCATATATCATCGTATGACATACTAAATACTGTACTTTTTTTGTTTTATTCGCTGCCTTTCAGCCACAATTATACTGTAAACTTAATGAGGACCAAGACTGTGTCTGTTTTGATCAACACAAGATACTTCCTCAGTGCCCAGAACAATGCCTACACTATGGTAGTGCTCAATAAATACTTTTTTTGAATGAAAAAGTAAATGCAAACAGAGATGGAGAAATCAGAAGGGTCATTCTCGTAAAATATGGGGTAGAATTCTCTCATTCATTCATGCGTGCTCAAACATTTACTAAGTGGCTACTTCACACAAGGGAGTGTCAAGGCGCTCCTTTTCTCACAGCAGAAATTCTTCTTTTCCTAAAAAATGACTAAAACTGACTTTTCAAAACATAATTTATTACAAAACATCAGCACATTTTCCAGTTTACTCAAAGTTCACAGACCAAAAAACAAAAAAACCTGTTGTCATCGAATTGATTCCAACTCATAGTGACCCTAAAGGACAGAGTAGAACTGCCCCACAGGGTTTCCAAGGAGTGCCTGCTGGATTCAAACTGCTGACCTTTTGGTTAGCAGCCGCAGCTCTTAACTACTGTGCCACCAGGATTTCCAGTTCACAGACAGTGTAGTAAAAGCTAGTAAGTTACCTTTCACAGTACAGCTTCCTGTTTCTTATTTTTATCCTTCGTTGGAACTCATGTGTATATCCACACCATCAACATCTATAATATTGTGTTTGTACAAACTCTTATTCCCTACTTACTCAAAAATTTTCTGGGTTTTGAGTATATCCTACTTAGTGCTGGAGTCCTGGTGGCGCAGTAGTTAAGAGTTATGGCAAGCTACAGCTGCTAACTAAAAGGTTTGCAGTTTAAATCCACCAGCTGCTCCTTGGAAATCCTATGGGGCAGTTCTGCCCTGTCCTGTAGGGTCTCTATGAGTCACAATCAACTCCACAGCAACGGGTTGGG
This sequence comes from Dugong dugon, assembly GCA_030035585.1. NCBI lineage: Eukaryota > Metazoa > Chordata > Mammalia > Sirenia > Dugongidae > Dugong > Dugong dugon. The sequence continues at coordinate 16,022,433 of CM057479.1, forward strand.
TTTGGTTGGTTTTACTTGGTGTTGATGCAAATACCCTTGAATAGTGACACAGAAATGCAAGAAGTAGGTATTCAAATTTGCCACTTCATCTCTTTCCAAGTATTAGCTAAGGTCCATTATTTGTGAAGGCAAAAGCTGATGACTATTACATGGTGTTATAATATCCACCAGTATTAAATTCAAATTGTTTTCTTATCAACATTTACATATACATGTGCATTCTGGTTATAAACACAGCTTGTGCCTCATACAAGACTTCAAAGACACACAAAACATGAAGCCATATTACTTGTCTTAGGCTCTAGAGAAGCAAAACCAGTAAAGCGTATAAATATAGATATATAGAGAGAAAGATTTATATCAAGGAAACAGCTCATGCGATTATAGAGGCTAGAATGTCCCAAGTCCGTGGATCAAGGTAGAGGCCTCTCCCAAGTCACGCAGCCGCAGAAGCTGGCAAGCCCAAGATCGGCAGGTTGGAGAGCAGGACTCCCGCCCACAGACTGCACAGATTGACGAATCCCAAGTTTGGCAGATAAGTTGACAGCTCAAGTCCCAAGAACTGGAGAAGAGGTGACAGGAGGCAGCCGCAGGATCCAGAGACAGCAAAAAGCCAGAATGTCTGCTTATATTCAGATGCGGGCCACACCCCAAAGGAGACTCCCTTTCACCTGATTGGCTACTCACAGTATATTCAATCATGGGAGGGATTACATTAAAACACTGAGAATCATGGCCCAGCCAAGTTGACACACAATCTTAACCATCACAGTCCACCCCTTGTCAACCTGGCACAGGTACACATCTCCTTAAACCATATATAATCTCTGAATAAAGACAATTAGAAAGCCATACTTGGGCCTAACATGATACAACATGCGTACAATCGAAAATACACTAGCCCGGTTACAGCTTATACTTTATAAGTGAAGAAAACAAAAATATTTGATGCACACATACAAAGCAGAAATACTCATAACAATTACAGTCCCCGTTTCTGGAACTGGTCACGTGGCCATAACCGGTATTTAGAACTACCTTCTTCCACCACCCATTCTGTACTCCCTTTGCCCTCAGCAAGCACCTCGGCTGGTCGTGGTTCTTTGCCTGGTGGGGTAACCCAAACTTTCATTCCTGAAGGGTCTGGGTCATTAGTAGTCATGTCAGAATTAGGTTGCTGTAGTTTTCCATTGACTTTAATCACAGGGCATAGTAGTACTAAGAGACGCCCTAAGGAATCTCCTGCATTCCAGACATACTCTTCTTTACCTCCACTATATAGTATCAATCTGATTTCCTCTTGGTAATCAGGATCAATCACACCAGCCAGTATGGTAACTCCCTTCTTTGCCTGTGATCCAGAGGCATAAGGGGCCCAAAGTGGCCATGTGGCATTCTTAATTTCCAGTTCAATGGAATCAGTGATGTATCTCTAGGTGGAAGCATTCCTCCCTTTGGAACTAAGACCTCTAGGCCTGCAGAGCATAAGGTTGAGGGGACAGGAAGCAAAAACCTAGCGAGTGGGTCATCAGGGGAAATAGTGAGTGGTGCCACTCCCATTTCTACCCCTTGATTCCTGGACCCGTGAATCGTGGCTATGGGAGAAACAGCACACTATACTGGACGCTGGTTTAAAGCATATGCAGCCTCCTGGAGAACACTGCCCCAACCCTGCAAGGTATTGCCACCTAGCTGGCGCCATAATTGTGTCTTTAGAAGGCCCTTCCATCGTTCTATCAAGCCAGCTGCTTCAGGATGATGGGGAACATGGTAAGACCAGTGAAGTCCATGAGCATGGGCCCACTGCTGCACTTCATTTGCTGTGAAGTGAGTCCCTTGATCTGAGGCAATGCTGTGTGGGATACCACAATGGGGGATACGGCATTCTGTAAGTCCACGGATGGTAATTTTGGCAGAAGCACTGCGTGCAGGGAAGGCAAATCCATATCCAGACTAAGTGTCTATTCCAGTAAGGACAAAACACTGCCCCTTCCATGATGGAAGTGGTCCAGTGTAATCAACTTGCCACCAGGTCACTGGCTGATCACCTCGAGGGATGGTGCCGTATCGGGGACTCAGTGATGGTCTCTGCTGCTGGCAGATTAGACACTCAGCAGAGGCTGTAGCCAAGTCAGCCTTGGTGAGTGGAAGTCCATACTGCTGGGCCCATGCATAACCTCCATCCCTGCCACCATGGCCACTTTGTTCATGAGCCCATTGAGCAATGACGGGGTAGCTAGGAAAGAGGATGACTGGTTTTCACAGAATGCATCACCCTATACACTTGATTGTTAAAATCATCCTCTGCTGAGGTCGCCCTTTGGTAAGCATTCACATGAGACACAAATATCTTCACTTCTTTGGCCCATTCGGAGAGGTCTATCCACATACCTCTTCCCCATAAATCCTTGTCTCCAATTTTCCACTCATGTTCCAAGTACCTGACCATACAGCCAAACCACTGGCCACAGCCCAAGAATCAGTATATAATCGCACACCTGGCCACTTCTCCTTCCAAGCAAAGTGAACAACCAGGTTCACTACTTGAAGTTCTGCCCATTGAGAGGATTTCCCTGCTCCACTGTCCTTCAGGGAGGTCCTACAAAGGGGCTGTAGTGCTGCTGCAGTCCACTTTTGAGTGGTGCCTGGATATCGCACAGAACCATCTGTAAGCCAGGCACAAGTTTTCTCTTCCTCAGTCAACTGATCATAAGGAACTCCCCATGACGCCATAGGTGCAGACTGGGAGATGGAAGGTAATGTGACAGGAGTGGAGACCATGGGCATTTGGGCCACTTCCTCATGCAACTTACTTGTGCCTTTGGGTCCTGCTTGAGCCTGATCTCAAATATACCACTTCCATTTAATGATGGAGTGCTGCTGTGCACGTCCAACTTTATGGTTCTGTGGGTCAGACAACACCCAGTTCATGATGGGCAGCTCAGGTCTCATGATGGTGACTTGGTGTCCCATGGTTAGGCGTTCAGTCTCTACTAAGGCCCAGTAACAAGCCAAAAGTTGTTTGTTAAAAGGAGAGTAGTTATCTGCAGAGGATGGCAGAGCTTTGCTCCAAAATCCTAAGGGTCTGCGCTGTGATTCACTGATAGGGGCCTGCCAAAGACCCCAAACAGCATCTCTATCTGCCACTGACACTTCAAGCACCACTGGATCAGCTGGATCATATGGTCCAAGTGGCAGAGCAGCTTGCACAGCAGCCTGAACCTGTTGCAGAGCCTTCTCTTGTTCTGGTCCCCACTCAAAACTAGCAGCTTTTTGAGTCACTTGATAAATAGGCTGGAGTAGCACACCCAAATGAGGAACACATTGCCTCCAAAATCCAAAGAGGCTCACTAGGCATTGTGCCTCCTTTTTAGTTGTGGGAGCAGCAAGATGCAATAACTTATCCTTCACTTTAGAAGGAATGTCTCAACATGCCCCAAACCACTGGACCCCTAGAAATTTCGCTGAAGTGGAAGGCGCCTGAATTATTGTGGGATTAATCTCCCACCCTCTAGCACACAAATGTTTTACCAGTAAGTCCAGAGTCATTGACACTTCTTCCTTACTAGATCCAATCAGCATAATGTCATCAATGTAATGGACCAGTGTGACGTCTTGTGGAAGGGAAAGGCAATCAAGGTCCCTGCGGACTAAATTATGACATAGGGCTGGAGAGTTAATGTAGCCCTGAGGTAGGCAAGTGAAGGTGTATTGTTGGCCTTGCCAACTGAAGGCAAAGTGCTTTGGCTGGTCCTTTGAAACAGGTATGGAGAAAAAGGCATCAGTCAGATCAATAGCTGTCTGCCAGGTACCGGGAGATATATTAATTTGCTCAAGCAGTGAAACTACATCTGGAACAGCAGCTGCAATTGGAGTCACCACCTGGTTAAGTTTTTGATAATCTACCGTCATTCTCCAAGATGCATCTGTTTTTTGCACAGGCCAAACAGGCGAGTTGAATGAGGATGTGGTGGGAATCACCACCCCTGCATACTTCAAGTCCTTGATGGTGGCAGTAATCTCTGCAATCCCTCCAGGAATGCGGTATTGCTTTTGGTTTACTATTTTCCTAGGTAGGGGCAGTTCTAATGGCTTCCACTTGGCTTTTCCTACCATAACAGCCCTTACTCTATTTGTCAGGGATCCAGTGTGGGGGTTCTGCCAGTTGCTGAGTATATCTGTTCCAATTATGCATTCTGGAACTGGGGAAATCACTACAGGATGGGTTCGGGGACACACCAGACCTACTGTGAGACAGACATGAGCCAAGACTCCATTAATAACCTGACCTCCATATGCCCCCCACTCTGACTGGTGGGCCACAGTGACATTTTGGGTCCCCTGGAATTAGTGTCAGCTCAGAGCCAGTATCCAGTAATCCCCGAAAAGTCTGATTATTTCCTTTTCCCCAATGAACAGTCACTCTCATAAAAGGCCGCAGATCCCATTGGGGAAGACTGGGAGAAAGATTAACAGTAAAAATTTTTGGCAGTGTATTGGAGTCCTTCCTCAAGGGGGCCTGGCCTCCCCTTCATTCAAGGGGTTGTGGGTCTTTAAACTCGCTCAAATCTGGGAACTGATTGAGGGACCGTGACTCTCTATTCTGGTGATTCGAGTTAGACTGCTGTTCACCTGACCTAGAATTCATCCATTTGTATAGATCAAGTAAATATTTAGTAGATTTCCTATCTATTTCACTCCTAGGGACACCATGACGAAGTAGCCAACGCCAAAGTCCATATGAATCAGACTATTCTGATTACTGCTTTGACTCCTCTGTCCATTACTGTAACCACGCCCACCTTGTCTTTGTCGATTGAGTACAGTCACTTGGCCCCTACCACCACGGGGTCCAATCAGCCCCATTGTAGTTAGGTGTCTTAATTCAGTTACGGTAGTTCCCACTGTCAAATCTGACTTACATAAAATAGCAATCACAGCAGTCTTCAAGGATACTGGAGCTCCCTTCACAAATTTGTTCCGCATAGCTGTGGTAAAAGGTGTGCCCTCTGGACACTCCATGTGTGGGTCTGTGGGTCTAACTTGATAAATCCACTCTAGTATGCCAGTTTCCCTAAGCCTTTGGATACCTTCTTCTACAGTATACCAAGACAGGTCTGGTACTTCAACTCGATTTAGTGTCGGCCACCTTGTAATCCATGCTTCAGCAACCCAACCAAATAAACTATTAGATCCTTTCCTAACTTCTCTAGCTGAAACACTGAATGAACAATCTGTGCTTAGTGGACCCATGTCAATAAACTCAGACTGATCCATCTTTATGTTCCCTGCACCATTACTCCACACCCTTAACAGCCATTCCCACACATATTCCCCAGGTTTCTGTTTGTATGTATTAGAAAAGTCAAGCAGTTCTTTTGGAGCGTAGCATACCTCCTCCTGGGTCACACTTTGTACTTCACCTTTTGGGACTCGCTGGGACTTTAGCCTAGTTATAGGTCTAGAAGCCAGAATCGGTAGTGTGGAATTGTTTTGAGAACATTCAGCATTATCTTGTAAAGTATCTGCCTCAGGTGATGCTCCAGGCAATGACTCAGGCAAGGGCTCTTTAGAGGCAACTGGGCTAGGGCTAATCTCCTCAGATGGGAGTGGAGGGGCTAACGGTTTTTCTGGGCAGGGTGGTTTACCAGACAAACATGAAGTAATCTCTTCAGATGGGAATGGTTCTGCTGGCAGGAGTGATTCAACGGAATTTACAGGCTCAGTGTCCCCAGCTTCCTGATTATCTGCCCATATGTCCCCATCCCAAGTCTCAGGATCCCATCTCTTCCCAATCAATGCCGTTATCTTAACTTCAGACACCTCTCAAGGTTTGCAATTGAGCTGGCGATGTAATTCAGCCACTCTTACAATAAGACTCTGAGTTTGGTTTTCAGCAATTTCAGCTCTGTTACTACAAGAAATAAGGCTTTCTTTCAAAGCACAAGTGGAAGCCTTGAGGTCATGTATGTGGCACTTGAGCCTTGACTCTGAAGCCCTGAGCGCATCTCTTTCCTTCACCAGTTTGTCTAGCGAAAGTAGGACAAACCAACCAGCTTCCTTATACTTCTGATTCTGACAAAGCTGTAGAAAGCTATCACACATGTGATCACCCTGAGCCTTGCCTTTCACCAATACCTGATCTACTGGTGGCAATATTTTGCGTATTTGTATTGCCACCTCGCTCCGTGGACTAGCAATGACCTCTTTACTGCTGGAAGCAGAGTCATCAACATCTTTAAGACTAACCAGACTTGAGAACCAATTTAGAAAACTCACCCTTACAATTTTCTCCAGAACCACGCTCGGTACCAAAATGTCATAGGCTGGGTTCTCTAGAGAAGCAAAACCCATAAAATGTATAAATATACATACAGAGATTTATATCAAGGAAACAGCTCCCGCGATTATAGAGGCTAGAACGTCCCAAGTCAGTGGATTAGGGTAAAGGCCTCTCTCAAGTCATGCAGCTGCAGAAGCTGGCAAGCCCAAGATCGGCAGGTTGGAGAGCAGGGCTCCCGCCCCACAGACTGCACAGATTGACGAGTCCCAAGTTTGGCAGATAAGTTGACAGCTCAAGTCCCAAGAACTGGAGAAGAGGTAACAGGAGGCAGCCGCAGGATCCAGAGACAGCAAAAAGCCAGAATGTCTGCTTATATTCAAATGCGGGCCACACCCCCAAGGAGAATCCCTTTCATCTGACTGGCTACTCACAGTATATTTAATCTTGGGAGTGATTACATTAAAACACTGAGAATCATGGCCCAGCCAAGTTGACACACAATCTTAACCATCACGTTACTATATCCCTTAATGACAAAAATCTCTGTCATTCTCTTTTGGTTAGCCCAATAATTTTCAGATAATGCTGAGCTGAGTGTCACCTCACTTTGCATAGTTACAAATACGGTGTTATGCTGTATTTAACCCACTCATAATCAGAACCTAAAAATTATTTTTAGGTTTTCACCACAAAAGTTTCACCATTATTATACCAATGGCGTTGGAATACTTTTATCTTCTAATCTTTTCTTCTAGAAAAGAAATATATATCTATCTAATAAATACACAGTACCAGTTTTTAAGTCTAACTACAGGTGATGCAAACAGTTAACGTGCTCAGCTGCTAACCGAAGGTTGGAGGTTTGAATCCACCCAGACACTCCTCGGAAGAAAGGTTTGGTGATCTAATTCTGAAAAATCAGCCACTGAAAACCCTATGGAGCACAGTTCTACTCTGACACACACAGGGTCACCATGAGTCCGAGCTGACTGACAGCAACTCGTTTACAGCATACATGCTCTAAAAATAGTCAGAGGGTATCCAAACTGTTAAAGCTATTTATATGAACTATAATAACTCTCTTAATTATTTTATTACAAAAACATTTCACAGTTTGAGGCCCATTTAATAAAACTGCTTTCAGAGCAGGTTTCCAGCTTCGCTCAAGTACTGCCCAACACAGCCATCTAGTGGTCCCCAGTGTGACTGCAGGTAAAGCCAACTAAACTACTGATTGAGTTCATTTCGGAAAGGGAAAAAGAGCTTTTAACATTGAAGGTTAAACAATCCATACTAAAGTTCTGTAGAAATGCTTAGTAATATATGGAAAATATAATTTGGGGATACCATTTTATTTTACTAATGTTCCAAAGATGTCACCCTACAACTCATTATTTAGCTCTTTATAACCTTATTTTAACACTGTCAGGATTTTCTCATCCTGTTTCTCTTTAACTATTTATAAAATACTTTCTAGAAGTTGTTGTTGTTGTTGTTGTTAGGTGTCGCTGAGTTCTGACTCATAGAAACTCTATGTACAACAGAACAAAACACCACCCAGTCCTGTGCCATGCTCACAATTGTTATGTTTGAGCCCATTGTTGCAGCCACTGTGTCAATCCATCTCATAAAGGATCTTCCTCTTTTTTGCTGACCCTCTACTTTACCAAGCATGATGTCTTTCTCCAGGGACTGGTCCCTCCTGATAACATGTTAAAATACGTGAGACAAAGTCTTGCCATCCTTGCTTTTAAGGAGCATTCTGGCTGTACGTCTTCTAAGACAGATCTGCTTGTTCTTCTGGCAGTCCATGATATATTCAACATTCTTCACCAACACCATAATTCAAAGGCATCAATTCTTCTTTGGTCTTCCTTATTCACTGTCCAGTTTTCACATGCAGATGAGGCAACTGAAAATACCATGGCTTGGGCCAGGCCCACCTTAGCCCTCAAAATGACGTCTTTGCTTTTTAACACCTGATAAAGAGGTCTTTTGCAGCAGATTTGCCCAATGCATTGTGTCCTTTCATCTCCTGACTGATGCTCCCATGGGTGTTGACTGTGGATCCAAGTAAAATGAGATCCTTGACAACTTCAATATTATCTCCATTTATCATGATGCTGTTTATTGGTCGAGCTGTGAGGATTTCTGTTTTCTTCATATTAAGGTGCAATACGTCGTGAAGGCTGTAGTCTTGGATCTTCCTCAGTAAGTGCTTCAAATCATCTTCACTTTCAGCAAGTGAGGTTGTGTCACCTGCAAATCAGTTTGTTAATAAGTCTTTCTCCATTTCTGATGCCGAGTTCTTCTTCATACAGTCCAGGTTTTCAGATTATGTGCTCAGCATACAGACTGAGTAAGTGTGGTGAAAAAATACAATCCTGATGTACACCTTTCCTGACTTTAAACCGCACAGTATCCCCTTGTTCTTTTCGAACGACTGCCTCTTGGTGTCTGTACAGCTTCCTCATAAGCACAATTAAGTGTTCTGTAATTCCCATTCTTTAAAATGTTATCCATAATTTGTTATGATCCACACAGTTAAATGCCTTTGCATAATCAATAAAACACTGGTAAATATCCTTCTGGTATTCTCTGCTTTCAGCCAAGATCCATCTGACATCAGCAACAATATCCTTCGTTCCATGTCTTCTTCTCAACCCACTTTAAATTGCCGGCAGTTCCCTGTTGATACACTGCTGGAACCGTTTTTGAATTATCTTTAACAGAATTTTACATGCATGTGATATTAATGGAATTGATCCATAATTTCTGCATTCTGTTGGATCACCTTTCTTGGGAATGGGCACAAATATGAATCTCTTCCAGTCGGATGGCCAGATAGCTGTCTTCCAAAATTCTTGCCATAGAAGAGTGAGCACTTCCAGCATTGCATCCGTTTGTTGAAACATCTCAGTTGGTATTCCATCAGTGTTTTTCTTGTTTTTCTCCAATGCCTTCAGTGTAGCTTGGGCAGCTTGGACTTCTTCCTTCAGTACCATCGGTTCTTGATCATATGCTAGCTCCTGAAATGGTTGAACGTCAACCAATTTTTTTTGGTACAGTGACTCTGTGTATTCCTTCTATCTGCTTTTGGTGTTTTCTGGGTCATTCAATTATTTTGCCCATAGAATCCTTTTGTATTCCAACTAGAGGCTTGAATTTTTCTTCAGTTCTTTCTGTTTGAGAATGCCGAATGTGTTCTTCCCTTTTGGTTTTCTAACTCCAGCTCTTCGCACATTTCATTACAATACTTTACTTTGTCTTCTCGAGCCACCCTTTGAAATTTCTGTCCAGTTCTTTCACTTCTTCATTTCTTCTATTTGCTTTAACTACTCTACGTTCAAGAGTAAGTTTCAGAGTCTCTTCTGAAATCTATTTTGTTTTTTTCTCTCTTTCCTGTCTTTTTACTGGCCTCTTGCTTTTTTCATGTATGATGTCCCTGATGTCATCCCACAGCTCGTCTAGTCTTCAGTCACTAGTGTTCAGTGTGTCAAATCTATTCTAGAGATGGTCTCTAAATTCAAGTGGGATATACTCAAGGTCGCACTTTGGCTCTTGTGGACTTGTACTAATTTTCTTCAGCTTTAACTTGAACTTGCACATAAGCAACTGATGGTCTGTTCCGCAGATGGCCTCTGACCTTGTTCTGCCTCATGATACTGAGATTCTCCATCGTCTCTTCCCACAGATGTAGTCGATCTGATTCCTGTGTATTCCATCTGGTGAGGCCCACGTGTATAGTTGCCATTTATGTTGTTGAAGAAAGGTATTTACAATGGAGAAGTCGCTGGTCTTGCAAAATTCAATCATGTGGTCCTCGTGCCATTTCTATCACCAAGGCCGTATTTTCCAACTATAGATCGTTCTTTGTTTCCAACTTTTGCATTCTGATTACCAGTAACTATCAATGCATCTTGATTGCGTGTCTGGTCAATTTCAGACTGCAGAAGTTGGTAAAAATCTTCAATTTCTTCATCTTTGGCATTAGTGGTTGGTGTGTAAATTTGAATAATAGTCATAATTAACTGGTCTTTCTTGTAGGCGTATGGATATTATCCTATCACTGACAGTGTTGTACTTCAGGATAGAACCTGAAATGTTCTTTTTGATGATGAATGCAATGCCATTCCTCTCCAATTTTTCATTCCTGGCATAGTAGACCATATGACTGTCCCATTCAAAATGGCCAGTACAGCCCCTTTCAGCTCAGTAAAGCCTAGGATATTGATGTTTATGCATTTCATTTTTGACGACTTCCAGTTTTCTTAGATTCATACTTCTCACATTTCATGTTCCGCTTATTAATGGATGTTTATGGCTGTTTTTTTCTCATTTAGAGTTGTGCCACATCAGCAAATGAAGGTCCTGAAAACTCTACTCCATCCATATCATTAAGGCCAGCTTTACCTTGAGGAAGCAGCTCTTCCTCAGCTGTATTCTGAGTGCCTTCCAACCTAAGGGGCTCATCTTCCAGTAGCATATCAGACAATGTTCCGCTGTTATTCATAACATTTTCACTGGCCATTTTTTTCAGAAGTAGACCGCCATATCCTTCTTAATCTGTCAGCTCCACTGAAACCTGTCCACCATGGGTGACCCTACTGGTATTTGAAGTATCGGTGGCATAACATCCAGCATCACAGCAACAAGTAGGCCACCACAGGATAACAAACTGACAGAGAAGTAGACTGTCAGCACCACCAAATAAAAGCTTGCTTTACAACACTGCCATCTTGTGGTCCTTTTCCTAGATCAGCCCTGAAGTCCTTGAACCTGCCACAGAACAGAATGCTATAAAAGGTAAATGTTATTCTTTCATTTTCATATTATTTTAATTATACAAATTGTTTTCAGGGTACAAGAAAGCAGCACCAGCAACAGAAGTCTCCAAAGTGATCTCTGATTCTGGAAAAGAGCTTGTTTTTGTGTGCCCTATTTTATGCCCTCCTGGATTAAATAAAGGCGTTGAGGACTGGCGGTACATACTACCTCAGATTAAGTCACTGGGAAAGGTCCTGAGAGGACCCACTGATTTTAGAAAGTCTACCCCAGACACTGTTCTAAAGCTTTAAAATTCTTCCTTAACATCAAATATGACAAACAGGCAGAACTAAAACTATGCCATATTTGTTTCAAGACCACCTCTATGCTTAACTCTTCACAGAATATCAGGCACAAACAAGATTAAAAATGGAATCTTCTCAAGGCTCTAGCCCAGGAATACATGGTCCTACAGAGGAAAACAGTTTTCTGAAACAGACAGTCTGCTTCCATCAAGGCCAGAAACAGACTACAAGCCAAAATGTTCTAGAAGAATGACATAGCTATTACATAATAATACATAATACAGAAATAGTTATAAATTAACATTAAAACGTTTTTATTACCTTCACCAATTCCATTAAAAGCTTTTAAAATGTATTTCAATTTCAACAAGACTTCATATCAGGGAAAGGACAAGAGATCCAAGATTGAAGACTGAAGAAGAATGGATGCCTCTGAATTACAGTGTTGGCAAAGATTACTGACTATACCATGGACTGCCAGAAGAATGAACAAATCTGTCTTGGAAGAAGCAAAGGCAGAATGCTCCTTAGAAGCAAGGATGGTGAGACTTTGCCTGACATACTCTGGACATGTTCTCAGGAAGGACCAGTCCCTGGAGAAGGATATCATGCTTGGCGGAGTGGAGGGTTGGCGAGGAAGAGAAAGACGCTCAATATGATGGACTGACACAGTGGCTGCAACAATGGACTTAAACACAGCAATGACTGTGAGGGTGGCACGCGACCTGGCAATGTTTTGTTCTGTTGTACACAGGGTCGCTATGGATCGGAACCAACTTGATGGGACCTAACAACAAACAACAATAGACGGCAGTAAGAGCACCGTGTTTACTGAAAAGCAACCTTGAAGTATCAATCAGTATCGTAAAATCTGACAACATACATGAGAAATCTACAACTACTTCCTGCTCAGTTAACTGTGTAAGTACTCCTACATGAAATAAAATGCAATTAACTCCTCTGACAGAAGAATTTTTATCTTGCCCAAATACTTTCACCCTAAGGCCTCTAACACAGCTAATCCCAGTTGTCCAAAATATTCCTTTCTCCTTTCAATTGCCACATTCCTGCTCTTCCTTCAAAAATGATCTGAATATTATCTTATCTTGTCTAGTCATCCTGGAATCTCATTTATTTTTAACAATCTCTGGTATTTCTTTTATTTAGTTCTATAAAACTTTTTTTTATTTACATGCACTTTTTTTTTAAAGGAAGAGCTTGAACAACTGTGACAATGGATTCTAATATTATCCAAATTCATGAACAATGATGGTAGTTAATAGTTATTAAGTACTCACTATTGCCAAGAATAATAAGGATTTTACTTTACCTCATCACTATGTCCCAAAGGCACCAGAGCCTTTCAGGACTCCAAGTCTTTGCAATTGCTGGTCAGAACACTATTCTCTCTTTAAGTAACTACTACTTATTTCTAAGATTCTTCAAAAGTCAATTCCTTTGGAACTCTGAGAATCTGATGAAGCACATAGAACCCTCTCCTCCAAAAAAAATGTATCTATATTCATACCCACAAAATTCTTCAAGCCATTTCAGAAGCCTATTCATAGGCTCCTCGGAAATTCGTGGATCCAAGAATAAGAAGAATTCCTGGAGTTTAAAAAACTTTAAAGACAGGAACTATGTCATGTCATATGCTTGGCACAAAGTAAATACTGAGCAAACTTGTTAGCTTGAGCTTAATCTGATGTCCCTAGGAAACTTCATTATAGCATTCTATATTTCAGTATTTAGTACAGTATTCAGGATTTAGCACATGGCAGTTACTTAGCTGCTCAAAAATTTTAAGTCTTTTCATCACAACTGTTATAGCACTATTGTGGGCACTCAGTGAAGATTTACTGAGTGTTATGGACTGTATTGTATCCCCCAAAAATGTGTGTTAACTTGGCTAGGCCATGATGCCCAGTACTGTGTGGCTGTCCACCATTTTGTGATCTGATGTGATTACCCTATGCGTTGGAAATGCTAACTCTGTTAATGAGGCAAGATTAGAGGCAGTTATGTTAATGAGGCAGGACTCAATCTACAGGATTAAGTTGTATCTTGAGTCAGTCTCTTTTGAGATATAAAAGAGAGAATTGAGCAGAGAGGAGAAGGATCTCCTACTACCAAGCAAGAAGAGCCGGGAGCAGAGCGAATCCTTTGGACCCAGGGTCCCTGTGCTGAGAAGCTCCTAGACCCAGGGGAAGATTGATGACAAGGACCTTCCCCTAGAGCCAACAGAGGGAGAAAGGCTTCACCTGGAGCCGGTGCCCTGAATTTGGACTTCTAGCCTCCTAAACCAGGAGAGAATAAATTTCTGTTTGTTAAAGCCATCCACTTGTGATATTTCTATTACAGCAGCACTAGACTACTAAGACAATGAGTGCTTAATTTCCATGGCTAAACACAAACTTCAGTATATACTGGCACTCAGGAAAATGTAAGGCTGCAAATTCATTAATCATGATCTTGTCTGTAGTTCATATAAAGGTAAATATTTAAATAAGACTGCTTATAAATGCAAATGACTCTGGGATACACTGATCTAATTCCCACATTCCTTTTGCTTATATTCTCTGTAACAGGAAATTAGCATCCCATTATATGCTGTCCTATTTTTAAACTAATCGTACCACATAATTTAGAAACTCTACCTACGTATAGATTAGATGGTTAGGTACCTGTTTTAACTAGGCCTGTTTATGTTTACATATCTTACTATTTCTCTTAGGTTCTATAAAGTTGAACATCAGATATATGAAGGAATAATAATTCTTGTTAAATGGATTAAATACTTGTTACATGACTAACAGCACACAGAAAATATTAATTACCTCTGTAAATAAACCATATTAATGATCTATCAAATAAATACAAATGCTACCAGATCTTGGCCTGAAACCAATCTGACAATGCCCTATTGAAATTCTGTAAACATAGACTCACTGAGAGGTCACTCAAGTGTACCTCCCCCCGCAAGCACTATACCTCTCAATAATACACAAAACCTAGTCACTCTAAGTTCACTTAAAATGTTATATCAAAAGAAATCACATCCTTTTCTTTAGTGGAGTTCAGACTTCCTTTTAAAATTCCCGTTCTGCTTGACTTCTAACACCCTGCCTCATTCTTTCTTAATTTCTGTCTTGTTTTGTCTTTACAGGAAAGGTAGTAGAATTTTTAATAATCATAAACTATACTGACAAATATACATTTACTTGCATATCTGTCATCCTTTCTATACTGTAATCTCTAAGGCAGAAACTTCCTCATCTCTTTATCTTGGTGGATACTCAATAATGTGTACTGAACTAAAGGACAGGTATAGTGCCACTACACCTTCTCTTCTCTGGCTAAAAAGCTCTGAGTTTTTCAAAGTTATTACAGCTTCTGGGGCCATGTCTAAAACTTAGAAAATATTTACTAGGGATTTAATTTACTTATTTCATTTTTTGTCTCATTCTTTTACTTGATATGTCTTTGTGATCATACCTACCTAGAAACATTAGGCATTTGTTTTTCAGGATATGGTATAGCTTGCTTTCTTATAGAAAAACACAAACATCAGTCAAATCCATACATCTATTTATTGAGAGCCTACTACGGTGAAGCACTATGCGAGATGCGCTGAAATATCTGAAGGTGTATGTGCCAGGTCCTTATTAACACAGACACAAAATAAGAAAAGTAATACAAGAGATAAATGAGAATATAACCAAGGGATTAGTAACAATACAACTATAAAACATGTCATAGGTACCTCTTACTCCCGGTTGTAAAAACCTATGATTACTGATCCTAAATAAAGCATTACATAAATGTTAGAAGAATAAACTCCTATACCAGAGGCAGGATGAGGCCACCCAAGAGTTTGGGTTCCTCCATCCAAAGAAATACACTAGCAGGCCACCCTGTGGGTCCCTGAAGGTGGTACTACCTACCCACTTCCTTCTCTTTTTTGTTAAAATTCCAGACAGCGTGGCTTGCTGATGGCAAGAGGCTGTATGGGCCAAAAGAACATCCATACAAAAAGTATTAGCAATAAAAAGACAATACTGTTGCAAAAATTCAATTAATTTTTTTCTGGAACTAGACTTAATTTATAAGCGTAAGAGGGAGAACTCTGGTAAACACTTCTTCTGAGCAAACCAGTTTTATTCCATGCACACCCCTCAAAATACCCCATACACTTTTTTTTTTTTTTTTGGCTTTAAAGAATAGAACTTTATTTTCTCACAGTTTAGGAGGTCAGAAGTCCAAATTCAGGGCACTGGCTCAAGGCGAAGGCTCTCTCTGTCTGTCCCCGGGGAAGTCCTTGTCTCTTTCAGCATCTGTAGCCTTTGTGTTCCTCAGTTCTTGGGCAATCTTCAAGTGGCATCTATCCTCCCCTATTTGTGCTTGCTTGTCTCTGTGTCTGCACTGCTCTTATGTAACTGGGAAGTGACTAGGTTTAGGATACACCCTACACTGATACAAGTTCATTAACACAACAAAGAAAACCCTGTTTCTCAATGAAATTATATTCTCAGGTCTAGGGAGTTAGGATTCTAACATATATTCTAACATATAACATATATTGTAGGGGACACAATTCAATCCATAACCAGCCCTTTCCTGGTGAAACGCCAATACTACTGGATTTTCTTATAGGTACATGCAAACTATACTGTTTCCTTCTTTCTTTCTTTTTAAAAAATATTTTATTGAGTTTTTGGTCAAAGCCTACACAACAAATTAGGTTCCCATTTAACAATTTATATACATACTGTTCAGTGACATTGGTTACATCTCACACACTTTTTATGTCTTCCTCAGCAGGCTGATTATAATGTCTTCAAGAAGTTCTCCACTATGAGGAGCTACAGCTCTTCTGGGAGAGTTGTGGGAGGATCAAGTGGATGAGAGAGCTTGTCAGGCTTAGGAAACGGGCTATCCTCAGACCTGGCCCATTCTTGCAGCTGCACTCCCAGCTTGCCGTACATAAAAGTAATGGTTAAAGGAGAAAGAGTTAAAAGTAGGTAACAAATTAGCTAACAATCAGCTAGAAAGAGAAAATTTCTAAAGAGTTAATAAAATCAAATATGTTAAGGAGAATAAGCCACCTTAAAAATTAAAGATAAGATAAAAATACACACACCAAAGAACAACATCCCCAAAAAAAGTATGATGAAAGGAGGGCAAAGGCCAGGAACTAGCATGACCCCATCAAGGCCCGGAACACCAGCAGGTACGTTTCAAGGCTTTCATTTTATTAAATGAATACTGGAAATATTAAGGTTTCCATGCAGAAAATATGAAGGCAGAGACCCCCAGGTCTCTGCTGGCTCACATTCACACATCCTACCATTTTAGGAGGTAGCATATGATCAAGAAGCGATGGTATTGAAGGAAGAAGTCCAAGCTGCACTGAAGGCACTGGCGAAAAACAAGGCTCCAAGAACTGACGGAATACCAACAGAGATGTTTCAACAAACGGATGCAATGCTGGAAGTGCTCACTTGTCTATGCCAAGAAATTTGGAAGACAGCTACCTGGCCAACCGACTGGAAGAGATTCATATTTATGCTTATTCCAAAGAAAAGTGATCCAACAGAATGCAGAAATTATCAATTTCAGTAATACCACACGCAAGTAAAATTTTGTTAAAGATAAATCAAAACCGGTTGCAGCAGTACACTGATAGGAAACTGCCAGAAATTCAAGCTGGACTGAGAAGAGAACGTGAAACCAGGGATATCATTGCTGATGTCAGATAGATCCTGGCTGAAAGCAGAGAATACCAGAAAGATGTTTACCTGTGTTTTACTGACTATGCAAAGGCATTTGACTGTGTGGATCATAACAAATTATGGATAACATTGCAAAGAATGGGAATTCCAGAACACTTAATTGTGCTCATAAGGAACCTGTACACAGACCAAGAGGCAGTCATTTGAATAGAACAAGGGGATACTGTGTGGTTTAAAGTTAGGAAAGGTGTGCATCAGGGTTGTATCCTTTCACCATACTTATTCAATCTGTATGGTGAGCAAATAATCCAAAAAGCTGGACTATATGAAGATGAATGAGGCACATCAAAACTGGAGGAAGACTTACTAACAACCTGCAATATGCAGATGACACAATCTTGCTTGCCGAAAGTGAAGAGGACTTGAAGCACTTACTGATGAATATCAAAGACCACAACCTTTAGTATGGATTATACCTCAACATAAAGAAAACAAAAATCCTCACAACTGGACCAATAAGCACCATCATGATAAATGGAGAAAAGACTGAAGTTGTCAAGGACTTGATTTTACTTGGATCCACAATTAACACCCATGAAAGCAGCAGTCAAGAAATCAAATGATGCATTGTATTGGGCAAATCTGTTGCGAAAGATCTCTTTAAAGTGTTTAAAAGCAACGATGTCACTTTGAGGACTAAGGTAGGCCTGATCCAAGCCATGGTGTTTTCAATCACCTCATATGCATGTGAAAGCTGGACAATGAATAAGGAAGACTGAAGAATTGATGCCTTTGAATTATGGTGTTGGTGAAGAATACTGAATATACCATGGACTGCCAAAGGAACAAACAAATCTGTCTTGGAAGAAGTACAGCCAGAATGCTCATTAGAAGCGAGGACGGTGAGACTTCATCTCTAGTACTTTGGACATATTATCAGGAGGGACCAGTCCCTGAAGAAGGACATCATGCTTGGTAAAGTAGAGGGTCACTGAAAAAGAGGAAGACCCTTAACAAGATGGACTGACACAGTGGCTGCAACAATGGGCTCAAACATAGCAATGATTGTGAGGATGGCACAGGACCGGGCAGTGTTTCGTTCTGCTGTACACAGGGTCATCACAAGTCAGAACCGACTCAATGGCACCTAACAAAAATAACCCTATCACTTGGCTTACCTCTTGAGTCTTAACAGTATCTTTTGATGAAGACAAGTGCTGAATTTTAATTTTGTGAAATTTATCAATCTTCTCCTTTACAGTTAGTGCTTTTTATGTCCTATTAAGAAACCCTTCTCTGCAACATGGTCATGAAGCATTTTCCTATATTATCTCCTAAAAACTTTGCTTTGTGTATCATATTTACAGCTACAATCCATCCGGAACTGATTTTTGTATAAGGTGTTAGGTAGAGTTCAAATTTCCTTTTTTTCCGCTATGAATCTCTGATGTAGTACCATTCACTAAAAAGCCTTCTCTTTCTTCATTGCTCTGCAGTGGTACCTTTATAATAAATCAAGTATTCACACAGGCATAGCTCTATTATTTACTTATTCTATTCCATCAGTTATTTATCTAGGAGCCTCTAGGTGGCACAAGTGGTTAAATGCTTGACTACTAGCCGAAAGGTTGGTGGTTCAAACCCACCCAGAGGCACTCTGGAAGACAGGCGTGGTGATCTGCTTCTGAAAGGTCTTGAAAACCCTATGGAGCAGTTCTACTCTGCACACATGGGGTCACCATGAGTCAGAATCCACTCAATGGCTACTAATAACAAAAGCAATATGTTAATTTCTGAATCTTTATAAATACATCTTGATATCTGGTAGAGCCAATCCTTCCTACCTGTTCTTCCTCCAGTTGTTGTTAGTTGCCATTGAGTAACCATTCACATCACCCAGGGCCTCCCTAGAGTGCCTAACTACTCTTGGTCCTTTATACTGTCATATAAATTTTAGAATTAGCTTGTTGAGTCCCATCAAAAACAAGCAAGCAAACAAACTTACAACTTGTTGAGATTTCTGTTGCATTGAATCTATATACCAATTTGAGAAAAAGGAGCATCTTCACAATACTGAGTCTTCCAATCCATGAACACAGCATACTCTATTATTTAGTTAGGTCTATTTAATTTCTCTTAATATGGTTTTATAATTTTATGCACAGAAGTCTTACGTATCTTCTACTGAATTTATTACTAGGTACAGCAGTCCTCCCTTACCCATGGGGGATATGTTCCAAGACCACCAGTGAATACCTGGAACTGTAGATAGTACTGAAACCTATATATACTATGGTTTTTCCTATACACACGTACCTATGATAAAGTTTAATTTATAAATTAGGCACAGGAAGAGATTAACAACAATAACTAATAATAAAATAGAACAATTATTAAGTAAAATAAGGGTTACCTGAACATAAGCAGTGCAATACCGTAACAGTTGATCTGATAACGGAGACTGCTAAGTGACTAATGGACACGTAGCATTTACAACATGGATATGCTGGACTAAGGGATAAGTCACCTCATGGGTGGGACAGTTCAAGATTCAGCACGCTACTCAGAATGGCACACAATTTAAAACTCATGAACTGTTTATTTCTGGAATTCTCCATTTAATATTTCCAGACTGTGGTTGACCACAGGTAACTGAATCTGTGGAAACTGGAACTGTGGGTAAGGGGGGACTACTGTATTTAATGTTTTTCATGCTATTGTAAATAGTATCTTTTTAAAGATTTCCACTTACTATTTGTTGCTGATATATAGAAACACAATTAACTTCATATATTTATTGTATATCCAGGAACCTTGCTAAACTCATAATTTATCTGTAAATCCTAAATTTTCAATATATACATCATATAATCTTCAAATAAAGACCATTTCTTACTTTCCAGTCTTTTACCTCTTATTTCTTATTTGCCTTATCCCTCTGGCTAGTATCTCAAGTATAACACTGAAAAAGTTGTAATAATGGACATCTTTATCTTATTCCCAATCTCAAAGGAAAAGCTGTCAGCATTATTCTACTGTATTTGCTGTAGCCTTTTTGTAGAAATCCTTTTTCAGGTTAAGAAAAGTTCCATCTATTTCTAATTCTTTTTTAAATTATGAACGGATGTTCGATTTTATCAAATTACGCATTCTGCATCCATTTAGGTGATCATATTGTAGTCTCCTTAATTCTTATAGAAGGATGAATTACATTGATGTTCAATTTTAAACCAATCTTGCACTCCTGAAATAAATCCAACTTTGTTTAGAATATATTATCCTTTTCATATATTGCTGAATTTGGTTTTCAAAATACTGTTCAGAATTTTTGCATCTGTGTTCATGTATAACGGTCAGTCTATAACTTTCCTGTCTTGGGAAATCCTTAGCAGGTTTTGTTATCAATGTTATGGCTCATCTCACAGAAGCAGTTGGAGAATGCTCTCTCTTTTTCTATTCTCTGGAATAATTCATGTAAGAGTGGCATTATTTTGTCCTTAAATGTTTGGTGACATGCACTGGTGAAGTCATATTAGCCTAAAGTATTCTTTATGGTAAGATTTTTAATTATCATTTAATTTTTTTAAATAGAGGACTATTCTTCCAGCATCAGTTTCAATATATTTTTCTACAAATACGTCCATTTGAAGTACCATATTTTTACACAAATAACGTGTATTTTCTACATTTGTTTGCCAATGGCGCCCTCCCCCTGCGAGGTATTGTCATAAGCGCCGCTATGCCGATTTTTTTTTACGTGTTGCTGTAAAAAAAAATTAGCATACGCGCTTATAAAAATTCCTCGGGGGGGAGGGGGCGGTTGGCAAACAAACGTAGAAGTCATGTGTTATCTGTGTAAAAATATAGTAATTTTCTAATTTATCAGCATATCATCTTATTATCATTTTGTAAGGTTGTATCAGTCTTTATTATATACATACTGTCCAGAAGATTGTTCTGCTCTCACTCTCCAAGACTTTTCTAGAGAGGGCTGCCCCCTGGGTTCAGATGGAAGGGTCCATTCAGTTTCAAAGTTTAACACTGTGCACTCCACTAGACTGGTTCCTTGAAGGATGTGACCTATTTACACTCCATTTGTGGTCACTGCTGGTAACAACCATATTCTCATCACTGAAGCATGTTTGTGGCCTGAACAAGAGGACACTCCTCTCCTGTAGAACCCTGTTCTGATGATGAGGTCTGCTCCATATACCACAATGTCATGATCACTCTACCTAAAATGACTGTTTTAGGCTCCAAGGAAATGTTTACTCTGCTACTGGTCATTTTCCCTTACAGTGCTCAGTCTGTGGAGGTAGTGTGTTTACTGCTCTTTACAGCTTCTATCAACTTACAAGCAAGTACAGACAAGCCCAAAGATGGGCTCAGCTTTAAGGTCAACCTTGGCTGTTTCCAAATGAAGTAGGCGGCCATCACAGTCACGGCAGGCAGTGCCCCATCAAAGTGAATCCTCTGCTTTCACTGCCCCTACCACAGGGCAGGACATGGTGGGAGGGACTAACTATCCAGAGCTTGGATCTTTTAAACAATGGTATCTGGGTCTGTCCTACCCAGGCTGGATTATCTCTGACAGTTATATCTAGGAGAGAGAATCTCACAGCTCAGATTATAAAGGTATAATAATCTGAGGCAGCAAAACCTAAATGGTCAAAAATAGGTATTAAATGCTGGCTTAGAAGAGACCAGACACCTAAACACAACATGTGATCACGGATTTGGGGGGAAAAATGCTATAATGACATTATTGAGACAACTGGCAAAATTTGAATATGGACTATATATTAGAGAATAATACTGAAACAATGTTAAGTCTCTTGAATTTGATAACTATACTTTAAGTACCTAAGAGAATGTTCTTATACTTAGGAAATATATGTAAAAGAATTTAGGAGTAAGGAATCATGAGGTCTATAATTTACTCTCAAATGGTTCAAAAAAAAGGATAATATGTACACATACACGCATACTGAATGAGACACACACACACACACACACACACACACACACACACACACACACATTTGGCCAAATATTAACCATTGATGAATTCAGGTGAAAACTAAACAAGACTTCACTGCAAATTTCTATGTGTTTGACCATTTATCAAAATAAAAAACGCTTTTTGTTTCTTTTTCTTTTGTGGGAGAGGTGCGCCTGGCTTAGGAGTCTAACGGGACTATAAAAGCAAAATAGTCAAAAGCGGGGATCATATGATGGTTACAAAAGCCAGGAAACCAAGGTCCAGAAAAAATGGAGGAGGTTAAGCTGAACCGGTTAGAGTAGAAGTTCTCTCTAGTCCTGATGTGCCAGGAAGAATGTACTGTGTGGGTGAGCAAAGTGCCAGAAGAGGCCAGAACTGGCCCTTTTTTTATAGTAATTCCATTTGTGGGTATCTATCAGCTGTCAACAGAAAGAAGGGAAGAAGCCATGACAAAGAAGGCTCAGTCCCTCAGTATCCTTTTAATGTCTGAAGGATGTGTAGTGATGCCCCCTTTTTCATTTCTGATATCAGAAATTTGTGCGTTCTTTCTCTTTTTCTTGATAAGTCTCATCTGGAATTTATCATTATTATTAGTGTTTTTCAAAGAACCAATTTTTGCCTTGGATGATTCAACTGTTGTGTGTGTCTGCAGGAATTCTCTTCATGATTAACTCTCAAATTCCCAAATATACCTTCGAAAGAGTTTCTAATAGTCTACACCACAGACAATCAGCTTCATTATCACTTGGGTACTAGTTAGAAAACAGATTCCAAGGCCACATCCCAAACAAACTGAGCATGTTTCTTAGGGCCCAGAAGTCTGTATTCTAACAAATTTTGAGATATAAATTTTGAGGTAGATCACAAAAATTTTTCCAATGCTTATATATGTATTCTCAAGAAACAGCAACCAACTAATGAAATTCTAAGCAGGCTCAATTTTTAAAAATTTGCTTTTTAATCATAGAACCATGAATCAAAAGCCCAAGTTCTAACCCCAGCTTTGTCATTAAATGTGCTTAAATAATTTCAGCCATTAGTTATCGTCTAACTATAAAATGAGGGAGTTAAAAGGTGATTTGTAAAGCCACTTCCAATTTAACATTTCATGAGTCCATGATCAGTTGAATGGTCCCTCAGAGATCATCTGGCCCAGCTCCCCACTTTGAAGCAGCTATCATTTTCCTTTCAGCAATGAGCCATAAAGAGGTATTCTCAAAGACTGGTAAACATTGAATTGCAGAGATCTTCCTAGGCACCGAAGTTAAATTTACAGGCTGACAGAATACAAGTCACAAAACCTTTCTTTGGGAATATCAGCTCAGTAGTGAGAAACATGGAAAAGAAAGGATGGAGAGTCTATTCCCTCAGGAGATTTTTTGCTAGGTCAAATTACTATTCTAATGAGTCTCTATTAAGTAGGGCCAACTTCAATAAAGATTATTAAAGCAAAATATAATAAAATAATACAAAATACAGAAAGAGCATACAAGCTGAGAATCATGAGTAAATATACTATTGTGTCCTCAGCACACTTTGCTGTCTCCAAGAAGATTAAATTAGATAATGCATGTAAAGCTTAGAACACTGCCTGATGGTTATTCAACTTTGCCTACCTTCAGTAATACAGATAAGATTAATGGCAGAGATAATAAAAAAAAACCTAAGTAATTCTTTTTAAACCAATAACTTTTAACCTTATAGATATGTGGCTACTTTTTAATATACATATACCTGTACATCTAAATCTTCAATTATATACACACTAACCAGTATACAGGTTTATATTTAAATAACACAGTAACACATCTGTCATTTCTTCACCAATCGTGATCCTCCACAATCACTCTTTCTTCTGAACTGCTAGGTCCTCATATTACGAGGTGTGTTCTTCCTGTATAGTCATCTCCATGTCTTTTCATTCTTTAACTGTGAGATTAGAATTTGTAGGAGGATGTCATGTACATCACAGTAACCACTGGGCTCTACTCAATCAACCGTCCTGAGGACTTTGATTGTATCACTCTTCAGTTACTGAAACATCACACTGCAAACTCTTGGCCTGGGGACTCCAGTGGCCCCAGGACTGATGTCGCTGCCATATACCAGCCTTCTCCTCCAACTGATACAGTCTTTAGTATCTTTAGGGAACTCTACTTTCATTGTTGATTTAGATCTATTTCAACTAGGATTATCTATCACTTTGGTTGTATCTGGGTTCTATCGGTTTACCACCACATCATATTCTTTTGCTCTGAGGTAAGTAACTGTCAGATTGTCTACAGGTCTATAAAATTTTAGAGCTGCACAGAAATTGCTTGGGAAAAGGAATTTGGGGAGTACTAAATTTATATAATTTATAAAATTAAGTGGAAAGGAGATCCATATTAACTTCTCTCCAAAGACAAGGACTTATACTACTATTTTGTCTGAGAAAAAACAGAGCATGGGTCTTCAAACTATATTAAATTTAAAACACACAAATGCAGTTAAATTCATGTTCTTTTAAAGTTAACAAATCATGTATAACCAAATACAAAAATAATTAAAATCTCAGGACAAGCAAAATGAGATTTTTTTTAAAAAAAAAAGAAAAGAGAAAGTAAAAAACTGAATATAATAAGGTAGGCAATGATTAAATTGCTCAATTTGAACTATCACTTCCCTTTCCATTGGTTTCATTTCTGTTTTTGGCTAAAATACTCTTTATATGTAAATAATTCCAGTAAAGACTCTGAGTCCCTTCTTAGCATTTGCAGAGATCTTTAGGCAACAGAAATCATTTCTAGACTTTTATATGACAGAGAAGAGAAATGAAGCATCAGGGACTTAAAAAATTAAGAGAACTAAAGTGGGTAAATGTATATGAAAAGCAGAAGCAAAAAACTGAGGGTCCCAAATTTGAACCATTTAGAAATGTTTAAATAGTAAAAAGTGGATATTCTATGATTTTTAGGTGCTTTGTTTAGGTACTGGACTCTATTTAGGAGTACCTGCTAAGTGCCAGGTACTACATTAAGTGCTTTGCATTTTTCTGATTTAGACTCCTCACAATCCTACTGATGGTTATTATCTGACTAATGGGTATTTTTTCTGTACAGAAACTAGGAACAAAGGCTCAGGTAGTCAAGTAACCTAACAAAGTCACACAGCTTAGAAAGTGAAGAAGCCATGGAGAAGCTAGGCTTTGAAACTGGCTTTATTCAACATCAAATCTCATTCTTTTTCCATAGATGACGCAGACTTTAAGCATCAAAGTAAACTAATTGAAGTAATTTTCCCATTTTTGTATTTTTTTTTTAATATATGCCTTCATATCAAGGGGGGCTTACGCTAAACGTGACTTCATAAACAAATCATTTGTGAAAGGGAAAAACCACATCCAGGGTAAAGTCATAAGTTAAAGACACCTTTTTCTAAGCACTTCCTGCAAGAAACGAAGCAGCAACTACAGCGGACCAGGAACCAACTCCTACACCGATGTCTGAATTGGTTATGTCTGAAACATCTTTTTAAAGCAACAAAAGTGCTGAAAACAAACGAAATATACCATTTTGTATATTTATCATTTGCAGAAAGTGCTATTTTAACACAAGCCATCAAAGGATATCTCTTTTACAGAACTGGGCATACTGAAAAATGTTCATCTCTGGCACAGCTTTTTGAAGGACAGGAGGTAAGCAGCATTTAATTAACTTGATCATAGATCATTATCAGAATTAATAATTTACTTACTAAATTTTAAAATCATTATTTTATTTTACTAATATTTACCTTACTGAAACTATGTTGGTGAAAAACCTTGAAATGGATTATGTTATCATCCTTCCATATTACTGATATGATTCTTCATTTATTTTCTTTTTTATTGAGATGATCAATTATTATTTTTATTCCTATTTACATTTATTTTCAATATTGTCTTACATTAATGATAATTTTTTTTTTCAGTTTAAGGAAATGTTGATATGACAAATCATAAATATACTTAAGACTCTTCAACACACAGTTTCAATTACACTGTTTCATGAAATGTACTTTATGGTTTCTAAGGAAAAAAAACCTACAGATAATCATGGAACAATCTAAAGCTTTTAAAAAGCTGATCTGAAAGCCAATTACTTTTCAGTAATTATCCAAAATTCTTTCTGTGTGTGCAGAGCACAATCTATACTGATAATGCCTTTAAAACACAAGTATCACTCACATTTTTTTCAGACTTAAGCACATGAATGCAAATGTTGGTGACAAATACCCCACTGCCATCCAGTTGATTCCAAAACACAGTGACCCTATAGGACAGAGAAGAACTGCCCCGTAGGGATTCCAAGGAGCGGCTGGTAGATTTTAACTGCTGACTTTTTGGTTAACAGTCATATAGCACTTAATCACTGTACCACCAGGCTCCCATAGAATACATAAAGAGCAGCTTGAGTTCAACTGGCGGAAGAGATTTACTCAAAAATGGTTTCTAAGTATGGAATTTATGTGACAAAATTAGGAGATAAGGGTAGGTGGAGGGAGTCCCGATACAATACTAAGAGAGAAAAAAGAATACAAAATTTAATTTACATTACAATTGCTACTGTTAAAAAATTCATTGAGAGTAAAAATAAGAGTCAAGCCTCTAAAATTGTTCTCGTCTGTATGATACTGGAGATTTAATTTTTCTGTGCAGCATTTTCATCACTTGATAGAAATTAATATTCTAGTGATGCAAATGTTTGAAAATCGTAATTAATACAGGTTTTTAAATACATAGAACTGTATTCCCAAATCTTATTTAACTTAAATATTTGGCAAACCAGCTTTAAGCAAGCAAAAAGGAAGGAAAGAACAAAGGAATGAAGGAAAGAGAAAAGGAGAGAGAGAAAAACTCTTATCTTGTGTCTGTCCACAGCAGTTGCTCAAATTAATTCTTCATACGAACAGCCCATGATGCCACTGATCACAGACTGCTAGTCTCCCCCCCAGTCTTCAATAAAGACAGACTGAGGGCTGAATTAGAGACAACCCACTTTGCAAATTAACATTTTTAAGGAAACTTTTCGTACACCTCCACATTTCACAGGGATGCCACAAGGTTCCATCCCTTTGTACTGAGTCTACTTCTAAAACCTCTGCTGGTGTTGCTCGTGTTGCATCAGGGGTGATGGAAGTTTAACACCAAGGGGTCAGCGGTATTTATAATCACAACTAAACTCCTTTCCATTAAAAATGGACATTTCTTGATAATGCGAATTTGTTTCTGTATACACATCAAGTGACTGAATATTTATGCTTGATATTCCTTTTTAAAATGTAATTGGATAAATAATACTTAAGCTTCTGTATTGAGGTAGAGTGAGGGTATGAAAAGCTATCCTGGCAAAGTATTATTTTCATGGTCCTTAGAAACTGTTGCTTTCTGTGCACTACTGCAGCAGATGAAATCAGCTTCTAGGTCCTGGGTAAACACAACCTGGAAGACTGGGCATGAGGCACTCCCAAATGAGCATTACAAAAAAGCTCATCTATTGTTCCAAGAATCAAGTTCTTGATCTGGAGACTGTGGTACAAGACATAGCTGTTTCTAGATAATTTAAAGAGAACAAAAGATATTATGAAAGAAGGGTTTGCCACTTTAAAAAAAAAAAAAAAAAAGGTTTAATGGCTAACTTGTCCTCAAGTGAAAATTACTGTAAATGTTTAGTGATTAACCAGTTGTGTGGCTCCTTTACTAGTTTTGAATATCTATTTTGTATATTAAAATTGTATTTAATGAGTAAAAATTCATTATCAGGGCATTACTAGTCTAGGTTATAAAATATTTAAATAGAATGAAGATGAGAAAAAGTGGCAAACTATTTTATAGGAATCAAAATTCAGAACAGTCTTCTCCCAATTCATCCAAATCAAAGAATGCTTACTATAGGAAAAACTGCTGCCCAATTTCACGCTACAGAAAAAAATCATGACAAAAAGGGAATTCTTTTGGGGAGGAGGGAGATGGGAAGGGACATAAAAAAATGAATAAATTTGTTCATTATGACACTCTATTTTAATAGGTCACTACATATTAGTAGTAATATCTAGGGAATATATTCCTTAACAAATACTAAGACACAAACATTGACTCTCAACAATAAACTCTTCTCAAAATTTAAATTTGCTGACATGCCAAGCTGAGTGTGAAAATGTTAAGCATTTATATTTCAATATATATGTCAATACATACGTTTATTCCTTCATTTTTTTCAGTTTCTGAGTATCATGCCTACCAACAAGATATAAGATGACTACCCGTAACTACCAATATCAACCTGTTGCTTCTAACAGCTTATATCCAGATGAATACAAAATTGCTGCCCTTGTCTTCTACAGCTGTATCTTCATAGTTGGATTATTCGTTAATGTCACCGCATTATGGGTTTTCAGCTGTACCACCAAGAAGAGAACTACCGTAACTATCTATATGATGAATGTGGCACTACTGGACTTAATATTTATACTGACCTTACCCTTTCGAATGTTTTATTATGCAAAAGGTGAATGGCCATTTGGAGAGGTTTTCTGCCAGATTCTTGGTGCTCTCACCATATTTTACCCCAGTATTGCTCTATGGCTTCTTGCTTTTATTAGTGCGGACAGATACATGGCCATTGTGCAGCCAAAATATGCCAAAGAACTTAAAAACACATGCAAAGCCGTGCTAGCATGTGTGGGAATCTGGGTAATGACGCTGCTGACCACAATCCCTCTGCTGTTTTTATACGAAGACCCAGATAAAGCCTCCAACCCTGCCACCTGCCTGAAGATTTCTGACATTATCCACTTAAAAGCCGCTAACATGTTCAACTTCACTCGACTGATATTTTTTTTCTTGCTTCCTCTGTTCATCATGATTGGGTGCTACTTGGTCATTATTCATAGTCTCCTCCACGGCAGGACATCAAAGCTGAAACCAAAAGTCAAGGAGAAGTCTATCCGAATCATCATCACTCTCGTGGTACAAGTGCTTGTCTGCTTTACACCTTTCCACGTCTGTTTTGCTTTCCTAATGCTGGCAGGGGAAGAAAACAGTTACAGCCCCTGGGGAGCCTTTACCACCTTCCTCATGAACCTCAGCACATGTCTGGATGTTATTCTCTACTACATTGTTTCGAAACAATTTCAAGCTCGAGTCATTAGTGTCATGTTGTACCGCAACTACCTTCGGAGCATGCGCAGAAAAAGTTTTCGATTAGGTAGTTCACGGTCACTAAGCAACATAAACAGTGAAATGCTATGAATGATAGAAAAGTTTTTCTTTTTTCCCAATCTCTTTAAAATTCACTTTATAACTACTCTAGGGTCAGGCTGAAGGATATTCTGTATGATATTATTAAGTCCTTTCTCTCCTGGAAAAAATAAACTTTAAAAACTCTTCTGTGGGATCTTATTATTGTGGAAACATTCATTTTATGAACAAATTCATTGTTTTTATTTTTAAAAGAAGTGGCTTAGAACACTGGATTGAGGTCAGATTATGAAGGCTTTGAAAGGGAAGAAGAAAACCAACATAATGTGGGTTCTACTGCTAGGTTCTTTGTGTTACTGACTTTAATCTTTTCCACTGCCCTATGAAGTACAGAGTACTCCAACTTACATATGCGGTTCATCTATAAACTGAGATCAGGAAATGGAATTTGAGAGAATTAACTTGCTCAAGATCACACATACCCAGTAAGTGGCGGAGGTGGAATCTATACTTTTTGGTCTGTCTGATGGCAAAGTCCACGTCATTCCCACTATTTCAGGGTGCCATGATGGCTTTTCAAAGGAGTATGACCTTTATTCAGAAAGGAATGAGGGCTCAAAGGTTTTTAAAAGGAAGACTGGCATAGCCAGACCTGTATTTTAGAAAGATAACTTCTGATAGTATTGCATGGAGTGCCTTGAAATTGATAGGGAGACTTTGCAGGAAAATACTACAGCCTGGACTAGAATAATGATAGTAGGGGAGAGGATGGGATGAAGGAATGAGTTATTTAGGACTTGGAATGATAAGACTTGGTGCCCCTACACCATTGATGAGAAAAGGGAAAGATTTCCAGCTTGGATGACTAAGTAGATGTAAATGGCATTAACTAAAAAAGAAGTCGAGAAGGAGGAGAGGCTAGGGAAAGACAGAAGACCAGAAGAGATGAGTACTTCCAAACATGCTGAGTTTTCTTTGAATCCAGATGTTATTAGGAAATACGACCCTAAAAAGATCAGAAAATTAGTATGGACTAGAAATAGAGAATTAGGAAACAAACAAACAGGTGTTAGCTATAGTTCAAGTCATGGCGGTGGACTAGACAGCTCCAAGAAACCACTTGGAATAAGCTTGAGAAAAGAGCTACAGACAGTAACTAAGGTCAAAAACAGGGCTTTCAACTGGGTTGGTCAGGTTCCACTCCCTGCTGAGAATTTGCACTTCTACCCGATATACTGAATCAGAATCTATAGTTTAACAAGATTCCCAGGTGATTTTTATGTACACATCTACATTTTAACAAGATCTTATATATACATAACACTCATCTCAGCATCCTGTTAAAATGTAGATTCTGATTCAGTATATCTGGGGGTGAAAATGCAAATTCTCAGCAGGAGGTTGAACTGAAATGAACCGGTTTGACGCCCTGGTCAAAAAGACCAGGAGAGAGTAGTGTGCTGGGACTCAAGAGAGCAGGTTGCTTCATGAAATAACAGGGGGTCAAAAGCATTTAATGTGCTACTGAAAGGTCAAATGGGAAGACTGAAAATAGAAACTAGCTGGTTACCGGTGACCTTCGTAAGAGAAGTTCCAATAGTGGTGAAGTTTAAAGAAAAAAGGAGAAAAGACATTTGATAAAATCCAACACCCTTTCTTGATAAAAACCCTAAAGAAGATTGGAATAGAAGGAAAATGCCTCAAAATGATCCAGGCATATATGAAAAGCCAACATTATACTTAATGGAGAACAACTGAGAGCTTTCACCTTGAAATCAGGAACAAGACCAGGGTGCTTGCTTTCATCACTTCTATTCAATATTGTATTAGGAGTCCTAGCCAGAGCAATAAGACAAGAAAAAGAAATAAAAGGTACCCAGACTGGAAAAGAAGAGTAAAACTATCTCTATTCACAGATGATATGATCCTATATATAGAAAATCCCAAAGAGTACACAAGAAAACTTCTAGAGTTAATAGAAGAATTTAGCAAAGTTGCAGGGTACAAGGTCAACAAACAAAAATCAGTTAGGTTTCTATACACCAGCAATGAGAAATGTGAAAGGGAAATCAGAGAAACAATTTAATTTACAATAGCATCTAAGAGAATAAAATACCTAGGAATAAATCTAACCAGGGATGTGGCAGACTTACACAATGAAAACTATAAAATGTTGCTGAAAGAGATTAAAGAAGAAAGATGTTTCATGTTCACTGATTGGAAGACTAAATATTGTTAAGATGTCAATACTACCCAAAGCGATCTATAGATTCAAAGCAATACTGATCAAAATTCCAACAGACTTCTTTACAGAAACAGAAAAACCAATCCTCAACTTTATATGGAATGGCAAGAGCCTCCAAACAGCTAAAACAATGTTGAAAGAGAAGAACAAAGTAGGAAGACGCATACTTCCCAATTATAAAACATCCTATACAGCTACAGTAATCAAAACAGCCTGGTACTGGTATAGCAATAGACAAATAAACCAACAGAACAGAATTAAGAGTCCAGAAATAAACCTACACATCTATGGCCAACTGATTTTTCACAAGGATGCTCAGTCCATTCAATGGGAAAAGAAGAGGCTCTTCAATAAATGGTGCTAGGACAACTGGATTTCCACATGCAGAAAAATGAAACAGGATCCATGCCTCACACCATACAAAAAAATAAATTCAAAATGGATTAATGACCTAAATGTGCAAACTAAAACCATAAAATTCTTAGAAGAACAAGCAGTAGCAACACTACCAGGCCTCACTTTCAACAATGGATTTGCTAATATAAAAGCATAAACAGCAAAAGACAAAATAAATAAATGGGACCTCATAAAAATTAAAAACTTTTGTTCATCAAAAGACTTCACCAAAAAAGTGAAAAAATAAGCTACCAACTGGGAGATTATCTTCAGAAACCATATATCCAACAAGAATCTAATAACTAAAATATATATAAAACGTCAACAACTTAACAACAAGAAGACAACCCAATCATAAAATGGCTAAAGGATCTGAACAGAAATTTCACCAAAGAGGACGTTCAAGTGGCCACCAAACACATAAAAAGATGCTCAGCATCATTAGCCATCAGAGAGATGCAAATCAAAACCACAATGAGATACCATTTCACTCCCACTGGGATGACTAGAAAACCCTGGTGGTGTAGTGGTTAAGAGTTTGACTGCTAACCAGAAGGTCAGTGGTTTGAATACACCTGGTGCTCCTTAGAAACCCTATGGGCAGTTCTACTCTGTCTTATAGGGTCACTATGAGTCGGAATCAACTCAAGGGCAATGGGCTTGGTTTTTTTGGTTTAGGATGACTAAGATTAAAAAAAAAAAACAAAACAGAAAACCACAAATGTTGGTGAGGATATGGGGAAACTGGAACCCTTATCCATTGCTGGTGGGGATGCAAAATGGTACAGCTGTTATGGAAAACAGTGTGGCGGTTCCTCAAAAAACGAAAAAGAGAACTACCATATGATCCAGTAATGCCACTCCTAGGTAAATACCCAAAGGACTTGAAAGCAGAGACTCAAAAAGAGACTTGTACACCAATGTTCACTGCAGCACTATTCACAATAGCCAAAAGGTAGAAACAACCTAAATGCCCATAAACAGATGAATGGATAAATGAAATGTGGTACACACATACAATGGGATACTACTTAGCCAGTAGGAGAAATGAAGTCTTGATACATGCTACAGTACGGATGGAGGAGCTTGAAAACATGTGGAGTGAAATAAGCCAATCACAGGGGACAAATATTGTATGACCTCACTTACATAAAAAGATAAGGCAAATGTATAGAGATCAAAGTTTATTAGTGGTTACCAGAGGAGGAAGGGAGGGGGAAAAAAGGGGTTATTAACAATGATGTAAATATTGCATTGATTAAAGGTAAGGTTGCACTGCTGATTATTGTAATTGTTGTCAATAAGTTGTATACCTGTAAAAAGTTGAACTGGCAAAAGTTGTGTGATAGATACATTTACAACAACAACAACAACAAAAAGCTGCTGACGCTGCTTATGTAGAACCAAACATTTAATGGGATTCGGTTCCTTGGTCTGGGGGTTTAGGGTCATGGTTTCATGGGACATCCCAGTTAATTGCCTAATAACATGTTTAGTGCCTCTGTTCTATCTCCTAGTTTCGATGTGTAGCGCCTGGGGTCTTAAAAGCTTAGAAGCGGCCACCCACGACACAACAATGGGTCTCTATTCACCTGGAGCAACAGATGAAGAAGGAAGGTCAGGAATAGGAGGGGTATATGGAATGTGTGGCTAATTGCCTCCATGAACAACTGCCTCTGCCATGAGACCAGAAAAACTGGGTGGTGCCTGGCTACCATTACTGAACATTTTGATCAAAGATTCCATAGAAGAATCCTCATCAAAAGGGGGATGACGTAAAACAGAATTTCAAATTCTCATGGACTCTAGGCTTTTTGGAGCCATGGAGGGTGGATGAACCCCTGAAACTACTGCCCTGAGATAATCTTTAAACCTTAAGCCAAAAACATCCCCTGAAGTCATCTTAAAACTGAACAAGCGTTCAGCTTAACTAGTAAAAAAGGTCTGCCTTGTTTAAGCATTATGCTCTTTTAAGAACTGTCTATATGGGATCATATTGATAACAGTAACTCAAAAGATTAGCTAGGAACCCTAGGGGGCAGTGAACTTATGTTAATGAGGGAGGAACAACTCAGAAAAGAAGGGTGAGAATAGTTGTACAACTTGAAGAATGTGATCAGTGTCACTAAATTGTACACATAGAAACTGTTGAACTGGTGTATGTTTTGCTGTGTGTATTCTCAACAACAACAAAACAAATAAAATTTAAAGGAAAAAAGAGCACTAAATAGAAAATGAATTGTAGAGAGTGCATATAAAGTTGGCATTGATGGGAAAGAAAAACATAACAGAATGCTATGTGAAAAACACTGCAAATTGTAAAGCACTCTGACTAAAAAAGAGAGAAAGTAGGTTCCTCTCTTGAGTTTTTGAAGATTTGCTACCATCGATAGAAGATATATTTACAAAATTC
The DNA here is from genome assembly GCA_030035585.1 of Dugong dugon. Lineage (NCBI taxonomy): Eukaryota > Metazoa > Chordata > Mammalia > Sirenia > Dugongidae > Dugong > Dugong dugon. Next base: position 16,056,795 of record CM057479.1, read on the forward strand.
CAAGTTGATTTAATGAAGTAGAGATTTATGTTCCAAGTCTATATTTAAGAAAGCTTCAAAATTCTAAAAATGTCATACTGCAATTTTTAAAAGGAGAGAAATATATTCTCATTCAAGCGATAGCTGAATTAAATCATGTTAAATCTTTAACTCAAGTTTGCAACTCTTGCTACAAACAGATTTAAACAGCTAAACGCTTTTCTCCCTTTAGAACAAGTAAAATTATTCTCATCAACTTCAAAATTGAATTAATGCTTTTTATGTGGCAGTTAATAGAATTCCATAAAGAAATAAATGAATGTGGAGGTTCTACTGTCCTTCAACTCTAACACATAAGACAACGGGGCAATGTATACGTAAGAATTAAAAGCAATGTTACTATCCATCCCCAAAACCGATTCTAATACAAACACACATGAACCACATACACATTTCCAAACTCAGTAGACCTTACACAGAACTGTCAGAATGAGAAACGTTTTGGGAAAAACTAATGATTTAGCAATGCTGCTGCTTTTCTGAATCCATATGAAATCATTCCTGATGACCTACGTCATTTTCCGCAATAGCATGATAGTCAACCTAAATTTCTCAGTCTAAATATAATTACAACCTCTGGAACTCAACAAAACTGCATGACAATTATGACACAGAATTTTATCAGTCCCCATTCAAATATTATTTAAAATCATACACTGTTAAAGAAGCTATGGGTCAACACTCATGCCAACTATGATTTGGTAAATCCCACTAAGGGCAGCTACAACATCGTACATATTAACAATGCAAGTGTGAAATTAGAACATTAATTATATTTTTAAAATAGGGACCCAAAGTGAATTTGAATCAAGATACATACAATCAACCAATAGTTCTCAAAAACTATCTTTAAAGTTAAAATAAGGCTATGGTACACAGAATAGGGTCGCTATGAGTCGGAACCGACTCGACGGCACCTAAAATATATATAATCGATGTTTCATGCTATTGCATCTCTTAAACATAGTCCTAGATTCTTAATGCAGAAACGATTTAAGGCAATTTATAAGTGCTAAAAACTCTGCTGCTAGATACTAGTTATTTCACATCTGCTTTGTTTTGCTTTTCCCCTAAGAAGGTCAACAAAATATGAAAGCATATACATCCTGAATTAGGATGGCCACTGCTGGCTGGCTACAAAGTTGTAACCTATATACTGACTTTGTTTTACCTTTGGTGGCAGTAGAGAAATAATATCATTTTTTAAAAATCTTCCGTTAGAACTTTAACTTCAAATTAATTTTGCTTCCTAAACAAACCTAATTTTGTATTTTTATGTTTAATTCAGAAAATTACCAAGACAAAAAAACACAAAATTAATCTATCTTTAGGACTGCAATATGAAGTTCACTAAAAATTCTCTAAAACATAGATTTCAAATCTGGAGAAAGAAGAATTAAAGTAAAATTGATTCTCCATCAAGAACATAATGAAAATATAAGCATAGATTGGATATTTTTACACACAAAATCAATGGTACTATACCTAAAAATTTAAAATATTCTTTTATTGATCCTCATGTGCAATGATGCTTTAGATGAGGTTTAAATAGTCCTAAATTAAGCCAATCTTTAAGAGGTACTTACAATCCAGAAGGCAAATTACTGGCTGCAGTGATACCAAATGAATACTGCAGAGCTTCTACGAGGATGAAGTCAAAAAATGCAGACAAAACCCAGGAACCCAGCAAGAAGGACTAAAAAATAAAATGGAACAAAATTATAGAGATGAGACTCCAAAAAGTAAAGTGACTTATTTATTTAGTTACAACTGGTGCAGGTATATTAAAAAGGAAAAAAAAAAGTTTGTTTTTATTAGAACAAGCTTTTCAGAAGGAGGGAGTAAAACTTATTGTTCAAATGCATTAGCTTCCAGAATTTCTAAGTATGTTGAAGAAATAACATTTACAGCATTTTCATTTTTAACAAGTAGCACACAAACCACTAAGCAAAATAAGTGATTAGAATTTTATTAAAATCCGGCCAGTTTGAATTTTTATTGTCCACTGACACCCAATATTATTCTATTATTGTTATTATTTTACTATAGTAATGGTTTAAATTTTCTTTGGTTAACATCCATGCTCCAAATCTGATACAGGATCATAATATTAAAAGGAATCATACACAATAACACCGGGTTCAACAAAATACATCTATTCAAAAACAAGGAAAAAGAAAACCAAAATTGTTTTTTCCACAACCTAAATAGCAAAGGAAAAACACATAAAAACTTACTGCAAATTTTCTGCTGCCAAATCTTCTTTCAAATATCCTAAAATTATAAATAAGCAGACTACTGCAGAAAGTATCTTTCAGATCAAGACAGATAATTCTTCCACATATCAGCCTCCAAATCTAGATGGGGATTAACAAAGAACAATAAACAAAAGTAAAAATTGTTCAGGTTTCTTCCTTACCAAATTTATCATATTTACTTTATACTACTTTGTTTTTTATACTCTAATTTTAAGCAAAATTTTGATGTACACACAAAAGGAAAACTGCATTTGTTTTCCATAAGAAATTGGTTCAAGTCTCTCACACAAAAAATTCCTTCCTACATAGCACAAAGGTTACTTTAAAAACATTTGCTTATTATAGTAAGAAAATGTATTCTCACTATACAATGTAAAACTTCCTGTGAAACATTTTTAGGATGGTGTTTATTATAAGATTAAAAAAAAATTTTTAAAATTATATACATGAGCTGAAAAGAAAGGCTATGAAATGTTCATGTTTATGCTACTGAATAAAACAAAGCTGTAACCGAAAAACACTTTAGGTATAAACTCAAAAATACACACTTCTCAGCTTATGTTTAATCATCAGCTTACTTCATAGCAACTACATGCAGGACAATTTATGGCAACTATTGCTAAATACGGGGCCCTGGTGGTGCAGTGGTTAAGCGTTTGGCTGCTAACCAAAAGGTTGGCAGTTCTAATCCACCAGCCACTCCTTGGAAACCCTATGGGGCAGTTCTACTCCGTCCTATAGAGTTGCTATGAGTCGGAATTGACTCGACAGCAACAGGTTTGGTTTACTGCTAAATATTACTAGGTTCGAAATTTTTAAATAATTCAACTTTTAATTGATTTAAATCAACTTCTAGTCAGGTGAAAACCAGAAGTGAGTATATAAAAGAAGAAAGAACTACTGAAAGGCCTATTTATAATCTTCCCAAATATTTTCCAGAGTTTTAAAGACAATCCCAATAATACTAGAATATTTTGATATTATTTTCCCCTGACAATTACCTATGAGCTGGGCAAAACAAGTATTAATTCCATCTCAAGTTAAGAAAAAGAAGCATGGAGAAAGTGTTTTAATTGTCCAAGGTCATATAAACCATGCTCTTGTCAAGAGAAGTAATAACCAGAACACAAATGAAAAAACTGACTTTCCCAACTGTCAAGACATTTCACATCTGCCTCTACTCCAAGCAGGATACCACCAGAGTCTTTGTCATCAGTGCACTCCAAAACATGAGGGCACTGGACTAGCTCAGGGATGGCCACTAGATTTCATTTCATCTGCCCATCTAGCTGAAATGAGGCAGCTGCCTGCAAGTCTGTGTTAAGGCCATAGCTGGGTTTGATGAGAAACAGCACCATGATCAGCTAGCAATGACTGTCATGAGCACGCATGGGTCACACAGTTGCCATCTCCAAACTAAATAACCTTTCTCCCTCACAAATTCTGTGATTCTGCAGCAGAATCACACTGAAGCTTTAGGCCAGCATATACTACAATCAATATAAGCAAAGGAGACAGTATACATGAGAGTGCTTTGTAAACTGTCAACTAGTTTACAAATGCAAGATGTGATGACTGTCTTCTTTGCAGAGCAGTAGATTCAGAAATGAAAGACAGCTCCAAGTCCTCCATCACTACTTGTAATACTCTACATAACTACTGCAATACTCAAAACTACATGTAATGCTGCACATCGCTACGTGTAATGCTCCACATCGCTACGTGTAATGCTGCACATCGCTACGTGTAATGCTGCACATCGCTACGTGTAAGGCTCCACATCATTAGGTGTAGCGCTCTACATCACTACGTGTAGCGATCTACATCACATGTAATGCTCTACATCATGACATGTAATGCACTACATCACTACGTGTAATATGTAATGCTCTACATCACTACATGTAACACTCTACATCACGGCGTGTAACGCACTACATCACGATGTGTAATGCTCTACATCACGACACATAACGCACTACATCACATGTAACGCACTACATCACGACGTGTTTAATGTTCTACATCACTACGTGTAGCGCACTACGCCACTACGTGTAGCACGCTACACCACTATACGTGATGCATCACTACATGTAATGTACTACATCACTACATGTAATGCACTAGATCACTACATATAATACTCTGCATCACTACATGTAATGCACTGCATCACTACACGTAATACTCTATATCACTACACGTAATGCTCTACATCACTACACGTAATGCTCTACATCACTACATGTAATGCTCTACATCACTACATGTAATGTACTACATCACTAAGTAATACTGTACATTACTACATGTAATGCACTACATCACTACATGTAGTGGTTCTATTCCGCACACATGGGGCAGCTATGAGTCACAATCGACTAGATGGCAACTAACAACAGCAACATTTTTATGAAGATAATTGCTCCCTATAAAGACTGTTGACTGGTTTGCACACAAAAAGCATTGGTTCTGCATTTCAGCCTAAAAAAACCTAAATGCAGCACTGCTGCCCTAACTGATAAAATCTTGGAGATTTATCAACTTCCCCGTCCTATACATCCAATCTAATCATATATTATTCTCAAACAATGGCTCCGACACAGCACTCCTAAAGGTCTAAATTTCATATTGCTTCCTGAAGTAAAATGCCCTTCTTTCTCCTTACTGCTAACTAACAGTCACCCCTTCTTTCAGACCAAATTGAAAACTCACATCCCTAAGGCTCTCCAGAGCTTTCCCACCCTATACTGGTCCCTACTGTGTGTATCAACACTTGAGGGTGTAATGTACACTTGTGTCCTACAGTATCATGTTCTTACAAGTGTGTTTAGATTCCCCAAACCAGCACTTATATTTCTCATCTCTCTCGTAGCCTCTCTTATAAATGCATGCAGAGAACGTCCTAGGAGGTTCTAGCAGGAGAGTGTGGCTAGTCACATTCCTGGACAAAAGAGTGGTCCTCCTCCATCTAGGATGGTCACTCTCTTTGATCAGCATACCACTTCTAAAGCACAGATGCCCACAGAGTGGCGCATAAGGAAGGGGACACTTTCCTACCTAGCCAGATGAACCAAATTAACCCCAGCAGTGGTTCTCAAGGCTGGCCATACATTACAATCTCCTGGGGATCTTTTTTTTAAAGTATAACAGTGCTCAGGCCATAACACCTGACTCTTTGATTCAGTTGGTGGAGGGTGAGGTCCTGCTATCAATTGTTATTTTTTTAAAGTTTCCCCAGATGATTCTAATGTGTATCAAGGGTTGTGAACCATTGGATTGTAGCAACTAACATAATACAGAAGCAATACTATATTCTGACAGAAAGCAGCAGTGTGGATAAATAACTAAAAGAACTTCACAGAAACTTGGTAAAGTGAATTCAAGCAATACTATTAATTACATCACTATAAAGAAAAGATGTCGAAGTTTAAGACATGGATTATGATGTTTAAAATGGTTAATCAAGTATTTAGCAAAAAAGGCTGGCAGGTTATATATCGTAATTCGCAGGAATTCTTCAGTTCACAGACAAGAACCTCAGCAGCAGCCTTTTCAATGAGAATGGTCTGTAAATCTTGAAAGCATAGTTCTGCTCTTCCCAGCAACAAAACGCAAGGAAAATTCCCTACTTCGTTTAACCACCAATATAAAATCAATCATGGTTTCATAACCTGTTAGAGCTGAAAGAGCTTAGATCATCTAATCAAATCTTCAAACAGACGTGTTTTCGGAAATGTTAACTATGCATAGTACTCCTAAAAAAAAAAAAATTTAACACTGTTTTTAATTGCTTTGAACTTACAAACTGCATTGTCGTGAGTATAAAGTAAAACTAAAAAAAGATGTGCCCGCTAAAAGGAAATACTACAATTGCTTCATTATAATTTGCTTTGCTGAGATTATTGACAAATACAACTAGAAAGTGTACTTGCTAATGTAACATTAACAATAAATAGTATTTCTTAAAAATTTAGGGGTTCTGAGTGACTAATAGTAGCAAGAGAAAAGTAGCAAGGGGAAAAAAAAAATCTGCCTTTTCTCCTCCCAAGAGGCCAATGAAGCGAGCTCACCTGGAAGTCATCCTTCACCGCCTGAAGGTCATACAGGAAGAACTTCTGACAGTGCGGCAGGAGGAGGGCCAGCAAAAGGGACAGGGCACTGGGGACCAGTAAGAGACTCTTGGACAGAGGGGCTTTGTCTGGAGGGAAAAGAAAACCACTTTGAGTACGACTGTTCCTAGGATTTAAAAAACCACATGGCTGAAAACCAAGACAATACACTTCATTTGAATGAGACTGAAGACCAAGTCTAGAAAATCTGAAATTTTGTTCTTATTAACATATATTTTCAAAACATCAAGCTGAAAAGGTAAATGACCGATGAACACTGGAAAACCAATGGAATTCACTGGCAGGAGCTTCACTGTCAATAGGTTCTTAAATGAGACTAAAGCAAGAAGCCAGCCAGTAACTTCCACGGAATGCCTTTCAGAAAGTGGTTACCGAAGCATGAAGAAATAGACAGAGGTGTGTACCTTCTGTCAAATCAACCAGTTAGTTCTGAGCATGGACAAGATTCATATACACAAACATATTCATTACACAAAAATTAAAAATAGGTTGGAAGTGTGAACTGTGGCGGTGGCCCACTGAGGTTTTCTACCGTGAGAACCAGTACACTTGGAGCCTGAGTCATTTTTGTTTGAGGGCCTGACATGACTTCTGTGGCTTATAGCAAAGCAACTACACTCCTCTTGCCCCTTGAACTCATCATTTACAGGAAAGTATGATATAAATACTCTATCAAAGATATTTGGGATATTTCACTTCCGGCAAAATGGCACTCTAGGCAGAAGCACCACACCAACCCTCCACAGCAAAGATCCGAAAAAAATAAGCTGAACAGAGAAAACAACAATCCTGAAACCCTAAAACATCAAATGAAGAGATAAAGAACTCAGCCAAGCACCAAATGGAGTGAGAAAACTGACAGAGAACGGAGAGCGAGGAGAGATTCATGCAGAGGTCCCCTATCAGCTAACGCAGCGCGGATCTGCCATCCTGGACTCTTATCGGAGACCAGCAAACGGGGTACGAGAAAGCAGCTTCACGGAGCTTCCAGCGGGAGACAAAACAACCAGTAATTTGCGATATATGCTTTCCCACCCCCCACCCTTCTTCACCCCCACTTGACCTCCTCTGCTTCCTGCAGCCACAGTGTCTTGTCCAGGAAGCACCGGCTGCTTGGATTCCACCCACCAGAACGGGCCGGCTCTCTGAGTGCCATTTGTTGGCTGCTGGTGTTGCTTTTTTCCCCTTCTTTTGATTTTTTCCTTACCTCTCACCACCTCCCCCTCCTTTTGCTCAAATACCTGGCTCCGTGCGCCATCTTTGCTTCTTCCTGAGGGACTGCAGAGCTCCAGTAATTTGTGATATACGCTTTCCCACCCCGTACCCTTCTTCACCCATACTCAGCCTCCTCTGCTTCCTGCGGACACAGTCTCTTGTCTGGGAAACACCGGCTGCTTGGATTCCACCAGCCCGCACTAGCTGGCTCTCTAAGGGTCATTTGTTGGCTGCTGGTGTTGCTTTTTTTCTCCTTCTTTTGATTTCTTCCTTACCTCTCACCGCCTCCCCCTCCTTTTGCTCAAATACCTGGCTCCAGGCACCATCTTTGCTTCTTCCTGAGGGGCCGCAGAGCTCTGTTCGAGTGTGGAGCTGCTTCCCGGTCTGGGCTACCGCGCTGGTGGGATCCCGGGGCTTTTGTTCATTTGTTTGTTTTGAATTGTCTGTTTGTTTTCTTTTCCTTTTCGTGAGTTGGAAGCCCGTTCTGGCCAGGCAGTGCTGTGAGGCTTGGAAACTACCCCCTCGGCTTGCACAGACATGCAGAGGGATCCTTGAGCGCATTTCTTTTCTCGTTTTTTTTTTTTTTCTGTTTTGTTTTGGGGGGGCTTTTCTTGTTCTTTTTTTTTTAATTTGTTTTGTTTTCTTTTCCCTTTTTGCCTTTCTTCACTACTGAGTTTCTCGTCTCTCTGTATCTTCCTTCTCTCTGTTCCCTGAATACCTGGCGTTGTATACCTCTACGCCTTCTAGCCAGGCTGTACTGCAACACCTGAGAGCAACTTCCCCAGACCTCATAGCCGCACTGGTAGGATCCCTGGGAACTTTGCTGTTCTTTAACCTTTGTGATTTTTATTTATTTATTCATTCTTTTTTTTTTTTTTTCTCCCTCTTCCCCTTTTTGTTTTTCTTCATTTCATAGTCTCTCATCTCTCCACTCTAATGGCAAGCTCCCCTAGCATTCTTTTTTGTTTGTATGTTTTTGGCTCCTGTGCCTCTCTCCTCTCTCCCATATCCATCTTAGCTCCACACATAACAATCTCCCTGCTATATCCTGCCTACATGCACTGTGCACTTAATATCACACCACCAAGCGGCACAGCCATGGCCTACTGGAACCTGCCCTGCACTGATTACTGACCCACCCTGGTGGCTGTAGTAAGTGCCACAAACAACCCGTCCCAGTAACTCCTCTTCATCTAGACCTGCCCTGCCGTACCATATCTGAGTGACTGACCCTGCCAATTGGAGAAGGAGGCGAAAAGTATTGTGCCCACAGAAGAGCAAACAACAAAGAACATACAGCCCACCTGCTCAGACATAGCCAAATTTTTTAAAAAAGGGACGAAACAAACAAATCTACAATCAATAAACGAGAAAAATAACTACCGAATGCCCCGAAGACAGCAGACAATATCAAAACATTTACAAAAACAGGACAGGATGGTTCCAGTACGTGTCCAAAATAAAACACCAGATGACTTTCCAGTGGAAGAAAAGGCACTAGAACTACCTGATAGGGAATTCAAATCTCTAATACTCAGAATTCTCCAAGAGCTGAAGCCAAAGGCAGACAAAAATGAGGAAAAAATAGACAAATTCATGGAAAATACAGACAAAACATTGGAAGAATTCAGGAAAATAATGCAGGAACAAAATGCCAAAATAAATTCACAACTAGAATTATACAAAGACAACGATTAGAAATCCAAAAGATAAACAACAAGATTTCAGAAATGGACGGTGTCATAGAAGGACTGAGAAGCAGATTTGAAACAGTGGAAGACAGGATCAGTGGAATTGAAGACACTTGGATACAACTCTGAGGAAAACTCAGAAAAAAGAACAAAGAAAAATGAAGAGACCCTGAGAGTTATGTGGGATACAATCAAAAGCAAAAATCTGTGAGTGACTGGAGTTCCAGAACAGGGGGAGAAAACAAAACACAGAGAGGATCACTGAAGAACTGCCGACAGAAAACTTCCCCAATATCATGAAAGATGAAAAGCTGGCCATCCAAGAAGCTCAACACACCCCATATAGGAGAGACCCCAAAAGAAAATCACAAGGCATATCACAATCACACTCACCAAAACCAAAGACAAACAAAGAATCCTGAGAGCAGCTTGTGAAAAACAAGAAGTCACATACAGAGGAGAAACAATAAGACTAAGCTCAGATTGTTCAGCAGAAACCATGCAGGCAAGAAGGCAATGGGATGACATATACAAAATCTTGAAAGAAAAAAAATTGCCAGCCAAGAATAATATATCCTGCAAAACTCTCGTTCAATATGATGGTTAAATTAGGTCATTTCCAGATAAACAGAAATTAAGGGAATATGTAAAAGCCAAACCAGACTTACAAGAGAGTTCTTCAATCTGAGAACAAACAACTTCAGCTCACAGACAGAATCTAGGAAGCAGGATTGTACCAGCCAGATACCAATCTAGGAAATGAACTCTCAATGACTATCCAAAGATATTTGGGATATTTTAGAAACATTATGAGCTCCCATCCCTACTCTCAGAGAAAGGAAACAAATTATGCTTTATTTAAGTTCTTAACTTTTCTCCTGAGAGACAATGCCTGCTTTTCCCGACGCAGAAACATTTCCTAATATATCACTTAATCAAAATGTACAAATATGCAATACATGTAGGTAGACCTGCTCTCCCTCCTGGTCTTCCTTTAGTTCTCCCTTTTATATTTTCATGCCTTCCTTTCTCAGAGATACTGAAAAACCAGCAGTGAGCTAATTCATGGGCTAGGATGAGGGTTGTGAGCAAAACTGCCCCATAGGGTTTCCAAGGCTGTAAATCTTTATGAAAACTGACTGCCACATCTTTCTCCCAAGGAGCGGCTGGTGGGTTAGAACTACAGACTTTTTAGTTAGCTGTACAGCACTTTAACCACCGTGCCACAAGGGCTTCTTGCTCAAAAAATAGTGAATCTAAATCTATGAAAACCACTGAAATAACATTCTTTCCTTGGAAATAACTGTTCTATATAATAAGATTATAATCCCTGCATGGTACAAACAGTTAACGTGCTTGGCTGCTAACCGGAGGTTGGAAGTTCATGTCTACGTCAGAAGGAAGACCTGGCAATCTACTTCCAAAAAATCAACCATTGAAAACCCTATGGAGTACATTCTACTCTGTCACAAATGGGGTCGCCGTAAGTTGGAGTTGATCCATCAACAACTGGTTTCATTTAGATTACCCACAGCATCAAAACACTGGTATTTACAGCAGAGGCGGGGTCAAGATGGCATAGTCAGATGCTTCCGGAGGACCCTCTTACAATAAAGACCAGAAAAAACAAGTGAATCAATTATATATGACAATCTAGGAGCCCTGAATATCTAAGGCAAAGTAGAGGAACCGGACTGAGTGGCAGGGGGAGGGAGAGACAGTTTGGAAGCAGCAAGGAGTTGCCAGATCTGACCTGGCGAGAGCCTGACCCCTTCAGGCCTGAGCAGTTCATGGGTGGGTGGTAAGGCAGCCAAGTGGAGGTGCTTAGGAGGCGTGTTTTCCAAACCAGAAGAGACCCAGTGCCAGAGAGTCTACTCAGCCACCCAGAACCAGTGAGAAGCAGCCCTGGATCACCAAAAGATAAGTACTTGCATACGCCCTACCGCATGGATCAAAAACACTCCCCTTAGGGAAAAACCTTTCTTCCATTTACCTCCCCGCTCCCTGCTCTACACTGGATCCCAGACTGGCTTCAGTAACTGTCGAGTCCCCTGGGCCAGAAGTAGGATCTGTCACACGCCCAGACCCATTCTCCCGGCCTTGGAGAGTGAACAAATTAACAAACAGGAGAAAAAAATAAACTGCCGGCTATCCTAAGCCAGGAACCCAGAGTAGGCAAAGCTCCTTTGCCTAGGCATAGGCATAAGGGATCCATGGACTTTGAGTGTCTTTCCCCTGCAGAGACTTGCGTTGGTCCATCTCAACAGCGTAGGCCCTCATTACTGCAGTACAACAGGGTATATACCCGCAGTCTAACTTCAACTATTTCAGCTATCAAGTGGCAGGTTCATGACATTTGACACTGCTCTGCCTGTTAAGCAGGGTCTTCACCTATCCACATCAGGGGCCTGAGGACTGGTTGCTCCACACATGCCACCCAGCCACGTGCGAGACGGGCCCATGATTAAGAGATGCCCCCCAGTACTTACAGCCAACAACATTGGGTGCTCATACCTTGGCTGCAAAAACCACCCACCTACGCACTACATGGAACAGGGACACGCCTTCCTCTGGGACACTTGGGGGCAGCTGCCCGTCCCCAGCCTTGCTCAGAGTGTGTCCCCCTGCTGCAGCCAGCTGCCTGTGCCTACACCAATCACCCACGCCTGTCTAGGACTGGAGGTGAGAGCCTATACCACACACTTGGTGGCTATCTACCTGGGCACCTGAGCTGAATCCATATAGGAGGAGTGGGCGGACTCCTGAGCTTACATACCTAGTAACAGATCTAACCACCTGGTGACAGAACACTAGAGCTTCAAAGCTGCCAGTTATCAAACTAGCTCATACGAGCAGCCTATTTGGGCATATCAAAACAAAACAAGAGGCTAGGACATAATAAGCAAACATAAAATAAATAAATGTAATAACTTATTGATGGCTCAGAGACAATAGTCAATATCAAATCACATAAAGAGTCAAACTATGACAGCTTCAGCAAGCTACCAAAATAAAGAATCTATAAATTTTCCAGAGGAGGAAAATTTCTTGGAATTATCGGAGGCAGAATACAAACAATTAATATACAGAACTCTTCAAGAACTTAGGAAAGAAATTAAGCAAAATTCAGAACATGCAACAGATGAAATTAAAAAGATTAGACAAGAGCATAATGACAAATTTAACAGGCTGCAAGAATCCATAGAGAGACACCAATCAGAAATCCAGAAGACTAACAATAAAATTTCAGAATTAGACAACTCAAGAGAAAGTCATAGGAGCATAAATGAGGGAATGGGAGTCAGAATTAGTGAGATTGAAGACAAAGCACTTGACACCAACTTATTTGAGGAAAAATCAGATAAAAGGATTTAAAAAAAATGAAGAAACCCTAAGAATTATGTGGGACTCTATCAAGAGGAATAACCTACGAGTGACTGGAGTACCAGAACGGGGGGGCTAAGAGAAAATACAAACAGAATTGTTGAAGATTTGTTGGGAGAAAGCTTCCCTGATGTCTTGAAAGATGACAAGATATCTATCCAAGACGTTCATCGAAACCCACATAAGGCAGATCCCAAAAGAAAGTCACCAAGACATAGTATAATCAAACTTGCCAAAACCAAACATAAAGAGAGAATTTTAAGAGTTGCTAGGGATAAACGAAAAGTCACCTACAAAGGAGAGTCAATAAGAATAAGCTCGGACTACTCAGCAGAAACCATGCAGGCAAAAAGGCAATGGGATGACATATATAAAGCCTTGAAGGAAAAAAACTGCCAGCCAAGAATTATACATCCAGCAAAACTGCCTCTCAAATAGGATGGTGAAATTAGGGCACATCCAGATAAACAGAAGTTTAGGGAATTTGCAAAAACCAAATCAAAATTACAAGAAATACTAAAGGGAGTCCTCCGGTTAGAAAATCAGTAACATCAGATAACAACTCAAGACTAGAACACAGGACAGAGCAACCAGATATCAACCCAGACAGGGAAGTCACAAAAATACATCCAAGCTAAAACACTGAAAATAGGGAAACAGACGTCAATATGTAGAAGATGACAACATTAAAACAAAAAAGAGGGACTTCAAAAACATAGACACAGATTTTGCACATGGAGAGGAAGTCAACGCGATATAAAGAAATAAAAGACTGGTATAAACTTAGAAAAATAGGAGTAAATATTAAGGTAACCGCAAAGGAAACTAACAATCCTACAAATCAAAATAAAAAACTAGAAACATACGAAGACTCAGCAAACACAAAATCAACAACAATGAAAAAGATGAAAAGAGACTACATAAAGAAAAACAACTCCGCACAGAAAATTAAGTGGAACAAAGAAACTCTGAACAACACACAAAATAAGACATCAAAGTGACGGCACTAAACTCATACCTATCAATAATTATGCTGAAGCCCAAAGTCCATCAAATGGGGAAAAGACAGTCTTTTTAACAAATGGTGCTGGCAAAACTGGATATCCATCTGCAAAAAAAATGAAACAGGACCCATACCTCACACTGTATACAAAAACTACTTCAAAATGGATCAAAGACCTGAATGTAAAGCCTAAAACTATAAAGTTCATAGAAGAAAAAATAGGACCAACACTTCAGGCCTTAATACACGGCATTAACAGGATACAAACCATAACATAACCATCAATGCACAAACCACAAAAGATAAGCTAGATAACTGGGATCTTCTAAAAATCAAACACCCGTGCTCTTCAAAAGACTTCACCAAAAGACTAAAAAGAGAACCTACAGACTGGGAAAAAATTTTTGGACAGTACAAGTCAGACAAAGGTCTAATCTTCATAATCTACAAGAAAATCCAACACCTCTACAACAAAAAGACAAATAATCCTATTAAAAAATGGGCAAAGAAAATGAACAGACACTTTACCAAAGAAGACATTCAAACGGCCAACAGACACAAGGAAATGCTTGCGATCACCAGCCATTAGAGAAATGCAAATTAAAACCACAATGAGATACCATCTCACCCCAGCATTACTGACATGAATCAAAAACACTGGAAATAACAAATGTTGGAGGGGCTGAGGGGAGATCGGAACTCTTATGCACTGCTGGTGGGAATGCAAAATGATACAACCATTTTGGAAAAGGATATGGCACTTCCTCAGAATGCTAGAAATAGACATACCATTCGATCCAGCAATCCCACTCCTAGGAACATATCCTAGAGAAATATGAGTCGTCACTGGAATAGACATATGTACACCTATGTTCATGGCAGCATTGTTCACAAGAGCAAAACGATGGAAACAATCTAGATGCCCATCAACAGATGAATGGTTAAACAAACTATGGTACATACAGACAATGGAGTATTATGCAACGAGAAAGAACAACGAATCTGTGAAACATCTCATAAGATGGATGAAACTGGAGGACATTATGCTGCGTGAAATAAGTCAATCACAAAAGGACAAATATTGTATGAGACCTCTATTGTAAAAACCCATTAAAAAGTTCACACAGAAAATGTAACAATCTTTGTTGGCTACCAGGGATAGGAGGGGTTGGGGGGAAATACTAAATAGATAATAGATAAGTGGTATCTTGGGTGAAGGGTGAGACAGTACACAATACAGGAGAAACTAGTACAGCTTGTACTACGAAAGGTCATGGAAGCTCCACAGACACATCCAAACTCCCCGAGGGACTGAATTGCTGGGTTGGAGGGCTGTGGGGACCATGGTCTCAGGGAACATCTAGCTCAACTGGCATAACACAGTTTATAAACACAATGTTCTACATTCTACCTTGGTGAGTAGCGTCTGGGGTCTTGAAAGCCTGCGAGCAGCCATCTAAGATACTCCACTGGTCTCATCCCTTTGGGAGCAAGGGAGAATGAAGAGAACAGGATACAAAGAAAAGATTAGTCCAAAGGACTAATGGACCACAGCTACCAAGGCCCCCACCAGACTAAGTCCAGTACAGCTAGATGGTGCCTGGCTACCACCACTGACTGCTCTGACCAGGATCACAACAGAGGGTTCTGGACAGAGCTGGAGAAGGATGTAGAACAAAATTCTAACTCACAAAAAAAAAAATACCAGATGTACTGGCCTAAAGGAGACTGAAGAAACCCCGAGAGTACGGCCCCCAGACACCCTTTTAGCTCAGTGGTGAAGTCATCTCTGAGGTTCACCGTTCAGCCCGGGAGTGGACAGCCCCATAAAACCAAATGGGACTAATGAGGTACAGCAGTCCCGGGACAAGGGCCAGAAGGCAGAAGGAGACAGGGAAGCTGGTGATAGGGAACCCAAGGTTGAGTAAGGATAGTGTTGATGTGTTGTGAGGTTGTTAACCATTGTCATAGGGAAACGTGTACTAACTGTTAAATGAGAAACTATTTTGTTCTGTAAGCCTTCATCTAAAGTGAGAATACAGCACAACTGGAAGAGCACAGTCGATGTCACTGAACTGTGCATGCAGAAATTTTTGAAATGGTGTATCTTTGGCTATGTATATTTTCACAAAAAAAAAAAAAAAGTTGTGAAGGGAGAGGGCTGACATGTTGTGGGGTTGTTAACCAATGTCATAACACAATATGTGTACTACTGTTTCATGAGAAACTATTTGTTCCATAAGCCTTCACCTGAAGTACAATAAAAAAATAATAATAATAATTGTGCTGAAGGTAAATGGACTAAATCCACCAATAACGAGACAGAGAGAGAGTGGCAGATTGGATAAAAAAACACGATCCGTCTATATGCTGCCTACAAGAGACACACCTTAGACTTAAAGACACAAACAAACTAAAACTCAAAGGATAGAAGAAAATAAGCAAACAACACTCAAAAAACAGCAGGAGTGGTAATATTAATCTCTGACAAAATAGACTTTAAAGAACAATCCACCACAAAGGATAAAGAAGGACACTGTATAACGATTAAAGGGTCAATACACCATGAAGACATAACCATAATAAATATTTACACACCCAATGACAGGGCTCCAAAATACATAAAACAAACTCTAACAACACTGAAAAAAGAGATAGACAGCTCCACAATAGTAGCAGGAGACTTCAACACACCACTTTCGGTGAAGGACAGAACATCCAGAAAGAAGCTCAACTAAGACACGGAAGATCTAAATGCTACAGTCAACCAACTTGATCTCATAGACATATACCGAACACTCCAACCAATAGCAGCCAAGTGTACTTTCTTTTCCAATGCACATGGAACATTCTCCAGAATAGACCACATACTAGGCCATAAAGCAAGCCTTAACAAAATCCAAAGCATCGAAATATTACAAAGCATCTTTTCTGACCATAAAGCCATAAAAGTAGAAATCAACAACAGAAAAAGCAAGGAAAAAAAAATCAAACACATGGAAACTGAATAACACCTTGCTCAAAAACTACTGGGTTATAGAAGAAATTAAGGATGGAATAAAGAAATTCATAGAATCAAACAAGAATGAAAACACATCCTACCATAACCTTTGGGATACAGCAAAAGCAGCATTCAGAGGTCACTTTACAGCAGTAAATGCATCCATCCAAAAAAGAAGAAAGGGCCATAATCAAAACATTAACCCTACAACTGGAACAAGTAGAAGACAGCGGAAAAAGAAGCCCTCAGGCACCAGAAGAAAGGAAATAATAAGAATTAGAGCAGAATTAAATGAAATAGAGAATGGAAAAACAATGGAAAGAGTTAACAAGACCAAAAGCTAGTTCTTTGAAAAGGTCAACAAAATTGAGAAACCATTGTCCAAACTGACAAAAGAAAAACAGGAAAGGAAGCAGGCAACCTGTATAAGAAATGAGATGGGTGATATCGCAATAGACCCAACTGAAATTAAAAGTATCATAACAGAATACTATGAAAAACTGTACTCTAACAAATTTGAAAACCTACAGGAAATGGACAAATTTCTAGAAACTCACCACATACCTAAACTAACACAAACAGAGGTAGAACAACTAAATAAACCCAAAACAAAAGAAGAGACTGAAAAGGTAATTTAAAAACTCCCAAGAAAAAAAAGCTCTGGCCCGGACAGCTTCACTGGAGAATTCTACCAAACTTTCAGAGAAGAGTTAACACCAGTACTACTTCAGATTATTTCAGAGCACAGAAAAGAATGGAATACTCCCAGACTCATTCTATGAAGCCAGCGTAACCCTGATACCAAAACCAGGTAAAGACACCACAAAAAAAGAAAATTACAGACCAATATCTCTCATGAACATTGACAAAAAAATCCTCAACAAAATTCTAGCCAATAAAATTCAGCAACATATCAAAAAAATAATTTACCATGATCAAGTGGGATTTACACCAGGTATGCAGGGATGATTCAGCATTAGAAAAACAATCAATGTAATCCATCACATAAATAAAACAAAAGACAAGAACCACATGATCTTATCAATTGATGCAGAAAAGGCATTTGACAAAATTCAAGATCCATTCATGATAAAAACTCTCAATAAAATAGGAATAGAAGGGAAATTCCTCAATATAATTAAGGGCATTTATACAAAGCCAACAGCCAATATCATCCTAAATGGAGACTTTGAAAGCATTTCCCTTGAGAACAGGAACCAGACAAGGATGCCCTTTATCACCACTCTTATTCAACATTGTGCTGGAGGTCCTAGCCAGAGCAATTAGGCTAGAAAAAGAAATAAAGGGCATCCAAATTGGTAGGGAAGAATTAGAAGTATCTCTATTTGCAGATGATATGATCTTACATATAGAAAACCCAAAGAATCCAAAAGAAAACTACTGGAACTAACAGAAGATTTCAGCAAAGTTTCAGGATATAAGATAAACATACAAAAATCAGTTGGATTCCTTTACACCAACAAACAGAACTTTGAAGAGGAAATCACCAAATCAATACCATTTACAATAGCCCTCAAGAAGATAAAATACATAGGAGTAAATCTAACCAGAAATGTAAAAGACCTATACAATGAAAACTACAAGACACTACTACAAGAAACCGAAAGAGACCTGCGTAAGTGGAAAAACATACCTTGCTCATGGACAGTAAGACTCAACATTGTGAAAATGTCAGTTCTACCCAAAGCGATCTACAGATACAATGCAATCCCGATCCAAATTCCACCAGCATTTTTTAATGAGATGTACAAACAAACCACCAACTTCATATGGAAAGGAAAGAGACCTCGAATAAGTAAAGCATTACTCAAGAAGAAGAACAAACTGGGAGGCCTCACACTACCTGATTTTATAACCTATTATACCACCATGGTAGTCAAAACAGTGTGGCACTGGTACAACAACAGATACATAGACCAATGGAACAGAAATGAGAATCCAGACATAAATTCATCCACCTATGAGCAGCTGATATTTGACAAAGGCCCAAAGTCCGTTAACTGGGGGAAAAGACAGTCTCTTTAACAAATGGTACTGTCATAACTGGATATCCAACTGCAAAAAACTCAAACAAGACCCATACCTCACACCATGGACAAAAACTAACTCAAAATGAATCAAAGACTTAAATATAAAATCAAAAACGATAAAGATCATGGAAGAAAAAATAGGGGCAATGCTAAGAGCCCTGATACATGGCATAAACACAATACAAACCATAAGTAACAATGCACAAGCACCAGAAGAGAGACCAGATACATGGGAGCTCCTAAAAATCAAACATTTATGGTTTTCAAAAGAGTTCACCAAAAGAGTCAAAAGACAACCTACAGACTGGGGAAAAAATTTTGGCTACGACAAATCCGATTAGCGTCTAATCTCTAAAATCTACAAGACACTGCAAAACCTCAACAACAAAAAGACAAATAATCCAATTAAAAAATGGGCAAAGGATATGAACAGGCACTTCACCAAAGAAGATATTCAGGCAGCTGAAAGACACATGAAGAAATGCTCACGATCATTAGCCATTAGAGAAATGCAGATCAAAACTACAGTGAGATACCATCTCACCCCAACAAGGCTAGCATTAATCCAAAAAACACAAAATAATAAACGCTGGAGAGGTTGTGGAGAGACTGGAACACTTATACACTGTTGGTGGGAATGGAAAATGTTACAACCACTTTGGAAATTGATTTGGCGCTTCCTTAAGAAGCTAGAAATAGAAGTACCATACGATCCAGCTATCCCACTCCTTGGAATATATCGTAGAGAAATAAGAGCCATCACACAAAATAGATATATGCACATGCATGTTCATTGCAGCACTGTTCACAATAGCAAAAAGATGGAAACAACCTAGGTGCCCATCAATGGATGAATGGATCAACAAATTATGGTATATCCACACAATGGAATACTACGCAACGATAAAGAACAACGATGAAGCCGCGAAACATAACATGGAGGAAGCTGGGGGGCATTATGCTGAGTGAATTTAGTCAGTCACAGAAGGACAAATATAAGACCACTATTACAAGAACTCAAGAAAAGGTTTAAACACAGAAGACAACATTCTTTGATGGTTACCAGGGTGGGGAGGGAGGGTGAGGGTTATTCACTAACTAGATAGTAGACAAATTTTATCTTAGGTGAAGGGGAGGACAGCATACTCTACAGGGGAAGTTAGCATAACTGGACTAAACCAAAGCTAAGAAGCTTCCTGAATACAATCAAACACTCTGAGGGACAGAGTAGCAGGGGTCTGGGGACCATGCTTTCACGGGACTTCTAGGTTAACTGGCATAACAAAGCTTATTAAGAAAATGTTCTGCATCCTACTTTGGTGAGTGGCATCTGGGATCTTAAAAGCCTGGAAGCCGCCATCTAAGATGCATCAATTAGTCCCACACACCTGGAGTAAAGGAGAAGGAAGAATACCAAAGACACAAGGAAAGTATTAGCCCAAGAGACAGAAAGGGCCACATAAACCAGAGACTTCATCAGCCTGAGACCAGAAGAACTAGATGGCGCCCGGCTACCAGCAGTGACCACCCTGACAGGGAACACAACAGAGAGTCCCTGATGGAGCAGGAGAAAGGTAGGGTGCAGAACTCAAATTCTGGTAAGAAGACCAGACTTAATGGTCTGACTGAGACTGGAGGAACCCCAGAAAGCATGGCCCCCGGATTCTCTATCAGCCAAGAACTAAAACAATTTCTGAGGCCAACTCTTCAGACAAGGATTGGACTGGACTATAGGACATAAAGGGATACTCGTAAAGAGTGTGCCTCTTAGCTCAAGTAGATACAAGAGACTAAACGGGCAGCTTCTGTCCGGAGGTGAAATGGGAAGACAGAGGGGGTTAGGAGCTGGTTGAATGGACATGGGGAATCAGGGGTAGAAAGGAGGAGTGTGCTGTCATACAGTATGGGGAGAACAATTAGGGTCACCTAACAATGTATGTATAAATTTTTGTATGGGAGACTAACTTGAAATGTAAACTTC
The DNA here is from genome assembly GCA_030035585.1 of Dugong dugon. Lineage (NCBI taxonomy): Eukaryota > Metazoa > Chordata > Mammalia > Sirenia > Dugongidae > Dugong > Dugong dugon. The sequence continues at coordinate 16,077,554 of CM057479.1, forward strand.
ATCTAAACTACAACAATAAAAAAAAAAAAAAAGAAAAGAAAACACTGGTATTTAGAACCCAAGTGGTACTAGCAAGTTTGCTTATAAAAGCACACCTTTCCATAAAAGGATGGAACACTCAACCTCAAGGTAAAAGCTAAAACACTGCCTTTTTCTTTCTTTATATTCTTGTTTTCTGCCATTTTTTTATTATGAGAATTTTTCAACTTAGATAAAACTATGTTTGTAACTTTCATAGATAATCCCTGCCTCATTCAGTAATTACACAGGGGGTTAAAAATGGGATTTTTCTATCATTACTTCTATATTTATTAGCATTATTTGTATAAAGAAGTTCTTTTGTTCTTTCTCCTTTGATTTGCGTATCACTGTGCTTACGGATTTTTATGTAGTCAATGTGTTACAAACAATTATTTATTTATGTATTTTTTTAATGTTTAAACTGTCCCATTATCCTGGTTCTCAACACCTGTACTTTCTGGGCTCACCTGCTTTTACAACATTACCTCCCACTGCTCTGTTCCATGAATCCTTTGCTGCAATCAAACTGTTCATCTCATTACCTCCTGGATACCTTTTTTTTTTTTTTTCCCTTTCCCATTTTGTGCTTTTGGAAAAACATTTCCCAGGCTTAAAACCCCCAAACCTCATCAATTACCTCCCAGCAGACACTCGTTATCTAACACTTAAATGCAACCTTCAGATTAAAGCTCGATTTCCACTTTCCACCATCAGCCATAGTGAATCATTTTAGCCCAAACGGCTTTTACTCTGCACCCTTGTTTGTATACACTACTTTGAACAGTCAGAGTTTTATATATGTTTTGCCTTCCCAACTACATTAAAGATTCCTGAAGGGCAGGCCACATGCCTTTACTCTTCTCTATATGCACCACAAAGCCTAGCACCTTGCACATGTAAAATATTCAGATAATCAACAGGCAAGACTACAGGAACATACCCATGATGGCAATATTCTCAGTTTGTATCAAGTACGCTTCAATCTTATTCATAAGAAATCCCCCAGGGGTGAATTTATCAGTTACAGTTGATATTGTGGTTACTGCTTAAGTGTATAAAAATAGCCAAATTGTTTCCTCTCTGGCAACATTTTGAAAACATCTAAATTAGATACTATCTTCATGGCCAAGATACAATCAAGGCTTTATGGAATCTAACCACTAATAGAGGTCCCCATCTCCAGATAAGGGAGCTTCCCATTGCTTAGTACCTGAAAATAATTATAAGATAGTTTGAATTATAAGATAGCTTTACAGAATTACAAGATAGCTTGACCCTCCTAAATTCTATCTTGAGTAATTTAAGCCTTAGTTTGCTTCATTTGTAAAATGGGGATAACAGAACATACCTCAAAGTGTTACGAGAAATAAATTATATAGGGAACACTGCTGGTAATACCACCACCATCACAACATCCCTAGGGAGCGAGCCTCCCCTCATTTTGACAGGGCCTAAGATGCAGCAGGAAATGAACCAAACTACTCTTCACATCAATACTTATACTTACTCCAAGGGGTGACCTAGGTGCATCTTCAAGGGGCAGCCAGGATAATATTTCTTCTTCAACAAGGGTTTATACTGGTCCTTGCAAAACGGATCAGATTATTCCTGCCCCTTCCTTGCCTGCTACTGAACAACTCAATGTTATTGAAGAAAAGCACAGCTGAGCTTCAAAGATTTCACTATATGTGTATTCATGGTCTCAAATCTCAAAATGACAGTCAACACTAACCAACAATTGTACTGCTTTTCTCTAATTAATAAGTATGCGTTCCAACTTTTTATTTTATACTATCTCTGTTTCTCTCCTCAAACCTCCCTGCTTCACATTCCTAACTTCATGTCACCAAATGAATAAATTAATGACTTCCCTTGGTATTTCCAATCATCCTATTAAAGTTAGAACGCTGGTGGTGCAGTGGCAAAGTGATCGGCTGCTAACCAAAAAGTTGGCAGATCAAATCCACCAGCCGCTCCTTGGAAACTCTATGAGGCAGTTCTACTCCGTCCTGTATGGTTGCTGTGAGTTGGAATCGACTTGAAGGCACACAACAATTACATATACCAGGCGTTATTCTAGGCCCTGGGGTACAGTAGTGAATGACAGACAAAGTTCCTACCTTTGTGGTGCTTACATTCTAGTCAGAGGAGTAAAGAAAAGTTAAACAAGGTGAATATATGTTATGTCAGACAGAAATAAATGCTACAGAGAACTGAAGTTAGATGTGGCAGCATGACTTGCTTTGGCCAAGAAAAGTGATACACACCACTTCCAGGCAGATACTCTACAGCCAGCCACTCATCCTAGTTCTTTCCCTCTGCCAATGTTCAAGATGATAGCTACCCTATCAGATAATTCTGGAGTTGAAGACAATGCAGAATAGATTCCACGGTTGACTTGCAATGGAGGTGTAACGTCAACACCTTGCTGTTTTACGACCCTGAGATTTTGGAGTTATTTGCTACTGCAGCATATCCTGACTATAGACATACCTCAGAGATACTGTGGGTTTGGCTTCAGACCACCGCAATAAAGCGATTATTGCAATAAAGCCAGTCGCTTTTTTTTTTTTTTTTTGGTTTTCCAGTGCATATAAAAGTTATGTTTACACTATACTGTAGTATATTAAGTGTGCAATAGCATTATGTCTAAAAAAACAATGTACGTATCTTAACTAAGAAGTATTTTATTGTTAAAAAAGGCTAACCATCATCTGAGCCTTCAGTGAGTCATAATCTTTTTGCTGGTAGAGGGTCTTGCCTTGATGTCAATGGCTGCTGACTGATCAGGGTGCTGGGTGCTCAAGGCTGGGTGGCTGTGGCAATTTCTTAAAATAAGACAACAATGCAGTTTGCCACACTGACAGACTCTTCCTTTCATAAAAGATTTCTCCGTTTCATTTTATCCACAGTAGAACCTCTTTCAAAACTGGAGTCAATCCTCTCAAACCCTGCTGCTGCTTTACCAACCAAGTTTATGTAACATTCTAAATCCTTTGCTGTCATTTCAACAAGGTTCACGCATCTTCACCAGGAGTATAGTCTGTCTCAAGAAACACTTTGTTTGCTCACCCGTAAGAACTAACTCCTCCTCCGTGAAAGCTTTATCATGAGACTGCAGCAATTCAGTCACATCTTCAGGCTCCACTTCTAATTCTAGTTCTCTTGCTACGTCCACCACATCTGCAGTTACTTCATCCACTGAAGTCTTGAACCCCTTAAAGTCATCCATAAGGACTGGAATCAACTTCTTCCAAACTTCCTGTTATTTCACAGAACATATCGTGGATGTCAAGCGATGCATGACTGTACTAGCAAGAGTATTCAACATTTACTGAGTACTTGCCAAGAGCAAGGTATGCAGTGCACTTTATGTGTACTACCTTGCTCTGATAGTTACTCCCACCTCATGGCCTTTACACCTGCAACTCCATCTACCCAGAATGCTCTGTCCATGTCCCGCTTATTCTCATCATCCAGTCATTTCCTCTCCTCAGACTGACCTTCCCTCATGACTCTATGCCTCTCTAGCAGTCACTCTGTTTTATTTATTTCAAACCATTTGAAATGCTTCTTTGTCTGTCTGTCTTCCCCATCAGAATGTAAATCTGTGAAGGCAGGATCCTTGCTTGTCTTGTTTACTGCCGTATTTCCACATCCAGAACAGCATCTGAGCATCTGGCACATAGCAGAGTTTCAATCAATACTTGGTGAATGAAGAAATTAAGTAGTTTAAATCCTCAAAACAATCCTGTAAGGTAGATACTACCCTCCTCAAATTTATACATATGAGAAAACTGCAACCCAGAGAGAAAGTTACCAGTCCATGATCATAACACGTCTTAGCCTGCAAGGAAAGGGTAAAAGAAAGGCTTGCACGCAGGTAGTTTATTTTGGAACGTGATCCCAGAGAGCAGGAGTGAGGGACATGGAGAATAGGGAAGGAACGTCAATACAAGGATATGTTAGCAAGTCAGCCACAGCTGTGAGTGACAGGTTTCTGACGGGTGAAGGTGACTCAGAACTATCACCCAGGGAAGAAACAGGAAAGCATTTTTATCCATCATCTTCCGTCCCTCATCAGTCAGTCTGGAGCGGCCAGAGAAAAGACGCTCCAGGAGAGGAACAGAGAAAGAAGCATAACCAAACCAGATCAGCTTACACCAAATCAGACTCTGCAGAAGTGGATGGAATAAGGAGGGAGGCCGAGTGCACTGAAATGATGCATGAGAAGAGACATCCAAAATAACGGCTAGAGAGTGGCAGACCTAGGACCCGAACCCTGACTAAGCTGGCTGACTGCGAAGCCTACACTCCTGCACTAATCAAACTGCTTCCTACGCTGCACTGCCACGTACAGCTACACGGTCCAAAGGAGCTTCCACCTGCACGGCAGATCATAAGTGAAAGACACATACAGTCACAAACAGCGATAACAGGAATCAAAGTGGTACTCAGTGTGACAAAAGTAAATACAATTGTGGATGGAGATACAAAGACAGCAGTCTGGGGAGGGTGCAATACACAGTGGTGGATACTTACTGAATACCGAATTTATCAAAAGTTTTAAAATCTACTTCTAGGAATTTAGCCCAAAGTAATTATCACAGATGTGCACAAATTTTTTCCAAAGATGCTCATCACAGCATTGTGTATAATAGCAAAAAAATTAGAAACAGCATGAATGTCCAGTGGAAAATGGGTCAATTATGTTCTATCCATAAAATGGAGTAATATTCGGTGTTAAAAACTAGGTGGTATAAAAAATATTTTATGCCACGGAAAAATGCTCCTAATATAATGTGTAAAATATTTCTAGCGCTATTATTATATAACACTTTTTGTTGTGGTACTTTAAGTGAAAGTTTACAATTCAAATTAGTCTCTCATATAAAAATTTATACATACATTGTTAGGTGACCCTAGTGGCTCTCCCTATGCTGTGACAGCACACTCTTCCTGTCCACCTGATTTCCCGTGTCTATTCAACCAGCTCCTCACCCTCTCTGCCTTCTCATCTCACCTCCGGACAGGAGCTGCCCATTTAGTCTCATGTATTGACTTGAGCTAAGAAGCACACTCTTCACGAGTATCATTTTATGTCCCATAGTCCAGTCTAATCTTTGTCTGAAGAGTTATGTAACACTTTTTTTTTTTTTTTAAAGTTGTGTATATATACATATGTGGGTTTTTTTTTTTTTAAGTATCTACAAAATACTAACTGGTAATTTCTGAACGATCTGTTCATATTTTAATTTTTTTATAAAAATTTATTTTAAGAATTAGAAAAACTAATTTTTGTTTAACTAGTTACTAAGTCAGTAAAAAGTTTCACTGAGTCCTTATGCACTGAGATGGGGCAAGTTACTAGTCATTTTCCGGCCTCTGCAAATGAAGCAGGAAGTGGTTCATACATAAAGACCCCAAGCAGTGATCAAATAGATGGTTGAAGAAAAAAAATCACTTCTCTGCAACAGGATGTTCCACCTTTAAAAATAGGGATGTTACAAATTTTGAGAATAACAGATGATGCATTAATTTAAAAGGAAACATATAAGACATGAGGACAAAGTTAATATAAAATACCAATGCTGAAGATGTGTCCTTTTGGGTCCTTCACCTCCTCTAACTTCTCTGGCATGGCTGAAACATCCATTTCTTGTGGCAACGAATACAATCAGGCTTTGGTTACTGTGTATCATCCTAAAATAATTATTACAGTACATGCGGATTACTTATTGTATGCCAGGCACTGTGCTAAAAAAACATTCTCTGCGTAATACCATCTCAATGAGTCCTTACAAGAACCCTGAGGTAGGGAATTCCCTGCATGCTCTTGGTGACAAAACAGACTAAGCAAGGTTAAACAACTTGCCCAAAGTTACAGCTAGCTAGTGGAGGGATTCAAACCCAGTTCTGCTCGACGCGAAAGAAAAAAAAAATTCGAACGCATAGTTTTATATGCTTATTATTTTAATATTTAAAATACAGCTTTTCGGTTCCTCAAAAAGTTAAACATAGCGTTATCACATGACCCAGAAATTCCACACCTATGTACCAAAACCAGAAGAAAAAAAAAAACCAAACCCATTGCTGTTGATTCCAACCCACAGGGACCTACAGGACAGAGCAGAACTGCCCCACAGGGTTTCCATACCAAAGAGCATTGAAAATAGGTGTTCAGAAAAAAATGTGTGCACAGATGGTCATCGCAGCATTATTCATAATAGCCAAAAAGTGGAAACAACCCAAATATCCATCAACAAACAAATGGATAAACAAAAAGTGGCATATCCATACGACGGAATATTATTCAGCCATAAAGAGGAATGAAGTTCTGATACAGGCTACAAAATGGATGAACCTTGACAACATTAAGCTAGTAAAACAAGCCAGACAAAAAGCCATATATTCCATGACTCCATTGATAGAAGTGCCCAGAAGAGGCAAACCCATAGAGACAGAAGGTAGATTAGCAGTTGCCAAGGGCTGAGGGAGGGGACAGAGGGGAGTGACTGCTTCACGGCTACGGGGTTTCTTTTTGGGGTGATGAGATGTTCTGGAGTTAGACAGTAGTGGTGGTTGCACAACAATGTGAATGTACTGAAAGCCACTGAACTGAGCGCTTTAAAATCGTTTCAACGGTGACTTTTATGTTATGTGTACTTACTTCAATCAAAAATAAATGCGTCTTTTAAGCACTGAGAACACTAACCACAGGTTTTGCAAAGCTGAGCCATGTGGGCTGTTGTGAAGCACTGTAGCTGAATAGAGAAGCAGAGGGGGTGAAGAAAGAGGCAGTAAACCAGCAACACTGCCTGTCCCCACAAGTCAGGCATGTAAAGGTTCACGGTCAAATACCCAAGTTGTGGTTCACACCCTTAGGAGAAGGGGCCGCCACACCCTACCGCAATACTGGTCTTTCCACTTCTGATGACTTACTGTTTGGTCAATGACTCAGGCTCCCTTAAGGTTTTTCATTGGAAAGGGGCTAAATGAAAAATAATTTAAGTGTGGAAGTCACAAAAATGCAGTATCCCATGTGTTTCAAGGGACACCACCTTGACACCACCCTTTGGGCCTATGAACTTCCTAGCAGAAAACTTAATGAAACTTATCCTCCAGGCCCAAGTTAGGGAGGACTGCCTCCTTGTGACCATCTCCACAAAGAGGGCTCAGGAACCAAAAGGTCCCAAGTTTATCTGTTACACCTGCTTCCCTACAATGTTTGGAAGTGAAACGCAAAAGCCAGCCATGAATCCACTCCAGTTCCTAACGCGCTGGGGAGACTTCAATAACACTGGGCCACTTGCCACACTGAGCGCTCCTCACGCGGGTCACTAGACACTGCCGGGCAGAGAGCCTGGCTCAAGAGGGCAGCCAGGAAAGAACCAGACCAAATGGCAGTCAAGTTTCTGCGGAAAAGATACAGGAGAAAATGCTACGATGTTTCTGGCGGGCAGGGCAAGGACATGAAGGAGGAGGATGTGTCCTCTAGATTAAAAAAAAAAAAAAAAAAGGTATTCTACATCTAAAATATTGAGACAATGTGAATAAAAAAATAGTGGGCAATAATATAAAAAGGAAGCTCTAAAACAGAGCCTAATGGAGAAGTCTGCGTGCCAGAGGACAAGTGTGTCAGATCTGCAGCCATCAACAATGGCATCAGGCATGCGTGTCTTTATTTTGGTCCCGCCACCAGGCTGGTCACTAGGCATGCTTCTACCTGTGAGGGAGGTTCTGGACAAACATTAACCCCCTCATGGTCAGTAAGTGCACAAAGCAGTGATTGTTAAAAGTGCTAATTAGACAAGGAATACAATTACAGTGAAATAATTTCTAAAGCCAAAGGTGGTAAGAAAATTATGAACGTTACACGTAGCACGGCATAAATCATTCAATAGTAGGAACAACTCTGAAAGGCAGAGTGAATCTGGAAGATTGCTGGAAGTTCTGGACCCATGTAATAAACTACAAGAGAGAAGAAAAAGTCATTTTAAAAATAAGGAAACTTCCGATGAGAGGCAAGAAAACGTGCTGTAAATTTCAATGCCTCGGGGGCTCAGGCAGCTGTCTGTGATAAAGAGGGGAGGCAGGCAGCAAAAAGGAGAGCACATGCTCAGTAGGTAGATTTCTGTCACCTAAGAGTTCAGCCCTGATGCTGCCAGACTGCCCACCTCAAAAGATGATAGAAATCTTGATTTCTGTCTGAAATATCCCAGTTTTAAAATGTTAACAAGTAACTCCTCCCTCTCCCAACCCCCCTCCCCCCCAACACACACACACCATAGACCAAAGAAAACACAGCTGAGGGCTAGTTCCTGTGTGGCCTGTCACTTTTCAGCATCTGGCCTAAGGAAATATTGAGGTCAGTGCCTATCAGTATAAATGCTAATGTAAGAAAGGGCTAAAAGTTTCAAAGGCCAAGTACGGTGAAAGTACTGCCGGTGATAGCTTTGTGACAAGCCGGGGATGGTTCAATAAATACAAACATAAGCTGCCTACAAGTCGACTCCGATTCATGGTGACTCCGAGTGTGTCAGCAGAGAACTGTGCTCCACAGGGCTTGCAATGGCTGATTTTTTGGAAGTAGATCTCCAGGTCTTTCCTGAGAGGCACCTCAGTGGACTTGAACCTCCAAACTTTCGGTGAGCTGCTGAGCACGTTAACCGTTTGCACTATGCAGGAACTCCCTGTAAGCTCAAAGACCCACTAAATCTTTGGATCAATGACGGTGCTAGGACAAGTGAGAAGGTCAACAGGACGGGGAGAGATCTGCTTTGGCAGATTTTTAATGTAGACTGAATGGTCGGTGTGGGGGAAAGATGGCAAACGGAACAGACATCTGCAAGTACGGAAACCTGAGTCTGATCTTGAAGCTTCGATGGTCCAAAGGAACTCTTCCACTCTTCTCTGGTGGTAATACATAAGACAACCAAATTTAAAATCCTTTTAACTTTGCAGTTCTAAACAGCCCTTCAGCACCTAATCTGTGAGCAGAGATGGTACTGAACATACCTAATCACTAGTGTTGAGAATATTAGCCAGTTGGAGGCAAGAAAAAGCCCCAAGTAAACCCCAAATACTAAATGAAATTCAAACAAATTAAAGAGACAAATAAAGACAAGGGAGCCAAAAAGCTAGCTAGCTCAATTTCTAGTTCAAGACAGCAGACTGGGCACACATGTCCACTTGTCCTCCCTTCCAAAGCTGGACTGAAATAAAATAACTCTCAAAACACCAGAGAGAAATGTGTCCTTCCAACGGAGTCCAGGGAAGCAATTCAGTAAATACCAAGACCTGGACAGAAGCACGAGCAAGCATCAGCGTAATGCAGACTGCTTCTCAGACCTCAGTCATTCCCGTTATAGCACAATTCTTGCCATATCTTTAAATCCCCTCACTATGATTTACTTAAATAAATGTATTTTAAAGGGTATTTTATATCACTACAGTAAATGGAGAAACAAGTGCCGCTTTGTCAGGAGTAGGCATTAACTGTAAAAATAAATACAATAATAACACAACAGAGCTGTTACATTCTAACTAAATATTGTTGCTGACAGGTAGATCTAGGCCTGCCTCTCGTTTTCTTTGTTACAATGAGAAACTAGCCACTACTGGAGAGGTTTTTCAGACTAGCATCAAATTTGAGACGTTCTCTTCGATACAATCAGGGCTAAGAAGAACTGAAAAGGGACTAATGTTCTTACTTCTGTTTGGTATTATTGAACATTGGGCCCACACATCACGTAGAATCATCTCCTGTAGTGTAAGTGCCGCACTTGCATTCAAGACAGCTGGGCCAGGCAGGCTCTTCCAAGAGACCCCACCCCCAAACACGCTCTCGGATGTTTTCTCACACACAACCCATCCCAGCTGGACCACCCCAGGTGGCTGGAAAGGGGGCTTTTACCCCCAGAATAAAATATGAGAAATGCTCTGCAAAGACAGAGGGCAACCTGCTTGAGGAGGACACCGAGGGGCTAAGACAAAGGTCTAAGGGAAAAAAAGCAGAAAGGAGGTTGGGTTAACTTCAAACTTCAAAGGCTATCACCCCATGGGGGTGACAGGGAATGCTGGGAGGAGGAGAGTAAGAGGGGCAGCTTCACCCTGGAGTGAAATCAACAAAAAGAGCTAACTCGGACAACCACAGAGGATCCTCACGGTTGTTTGCCTGCCGGCCAGCTCATCACTACACCCTATGTGGAAACCAGAACTGAGCTTACAGTCCGCTCTACTATTTCAGGCATGGGCTTCCTGTGGGGAAAGATCCTCACCCAAAGAGGAAACCCATATTAGCTACTTAAGAATTCAGTCCTTCACTATTACACAAGTTGGCCAAACAAGGATCCAGAAAGTTCACCACACATGTACTCAGGATGAAAAAAATTTACTCCAGAGGTACTCCAGGAAAAAAAAACAAAAACAAAGAATTGAAGGAAAAAAACAATGCAAGATTTAAGAAATAACGGTAGCTAAGTGTGAACCCCAAACAGGAAAGAAATATCAAAAGAAATTAAGAGATTCCTTTAAGCAGCCCAGATTTTCTATCATACCTAGGTTCCTTGGTTCTACAATAAATATATAATAATAACAACGTAAATACAGCTGTTGGTTTTCATATTCTATATATAATCAACCTATAGACAAAGCACGGAAGGCTTGAGAAACATTACAGAATAGACTGTAAACACACACAACATGTATGTAACACAAAAAATTAAAAATTAAATATATACAAAGTATAAATAGCCCTGGGCTAATTTTCTCATTTTCATGGTGGAGTCCACTGATTGTGCCTAAAATAAATCAAGAAATAAGGGGTTTTGTCCATTATTCAAAATGATAAAGGTAACCACTACAAGTGGTAACCAAATCAAAACTGAAAGATGGAGGAGAGGTGGAAGGTATGCACACTCCTCATCTTTCATCGTGGGGAATCTATAAGAACTAGCAGTTGACAAATCAATAAAGAGGCATAAATACATCATTTAAAGCTATAATATTAATTACCAGACGAACCAAAGAAAAAGGAATTTAAACGTGGTTATTTCTAGGAAGCATAATTCCGGAGAGAAGGGAAAATTCTCATTATATCCTTATTTAATTTGTTTTACCATATATATATATTACTCTTGGAGCCCTGGTGGTGCAGTGGTTAAACATTCAGCTGCTGAAGGTCTGCAGTTCTAATTCACCGGCTGCTTCTTGGAAACCCTATTGGGGCACTTCTACTCTGTCCTATAGGATCGCTATGAGTCAGAATTGACTCGATGGCAATGGGTTTGGTCTGGTTTGGTGTCTATTACTCATATTTTAATAAAAACTATATAAACGTGTGTGTGTATACATGCATGCACACACATGCGCAACCATCCACACACATACATGGCATGCATACCTACAAGAACATCGTCCAAACTACTGCTGGGATTGAGAAGAGAGAATTTGACATTTTACTTTATTTGTCTAGGTTGTTTGAATTTGGACAGGCAGTAAATAATTAGAAAAAAATAATAAAGATACAAAAATGTTAGATGAACATTTAAAAAATTTCAGGAGGGCCAGGACTTGATGAAGAAGGGAATGAATTTGGCCAAATAAAATTTATGAGCTAAATCCCTTTATTTTAAGGATTTATGAATGAAAACCTTAATATAAAAAAACTTTATGAATAAAATTAAAAAGCAACTGACAAATAGATTAAAATATTTATATCAAGATAAAAGGGATATTAATACTCTTCAAGAGCTCTTCCATATTAAACACACACACACACACACACACACTAATACCCCAATAGGAAAAAAAATGGGCAAAGGACAAAAAAAGTCAAATCAGTTCCAAAAAAATATAAAAACTGGCCAAATATGAAAGAGAAAAAAGTTTACTTTCCCAGGCCTTCAAAGAAATGCAGATTATAATAACAATGAAATGCCATTTTATAATCTCTTAAATGGCAATTTTTTAAATTATTATCATGTTCAATTGTTACAAGAGTTTGGTGAGAAAGACATGCTCCTAAACTACGAAAACGTGTAAAGTGATATATTCTTTCTAGAAGGATTTGTTAGTACATATCAACAGCTTTAAAATGTTCCTACTCTTTAAAGGAGAATGAAGAACACCATGGACACAAGGAAGTACCAGCTCAAGAAACAGAAAGGGCCACATAAATCAGAGACTTCGTCAGCCTGAGATCAGAAGAACTAGTTGGTGCCCGGCTACCACACTGACTGCCCTGACAGGGAACACAACTGAGAGTCCCTGACAGAGCAGCAGAAAAGTGGGGTGCAGAACTCAAATTCTACTAAAAAAGACCAGACATAATGGTTTGACTGAGACCAGACGGACCCCAGAAGGCATGGCTCTTGGACTCTCTATTAGCCCAAAACTGAAACCATTCCCGAGGCCAACTTTCAAAGATTAGAGTGGACTATGGGACATAAAATGTTACTCGTGAAGAGTGTGCTTCTTAGCTTAAGTAGGTAGATACATGAGACTAAATGAGCAGCTTCTGTCCGGAGGTGAGATGAGAAGGCAGAGAGGGTTAGGAGCTGTCTGAACCGACATGGGAAATCCGAGGTGTAAAGGAAGAATATGCTGTCACAGCATAGGGAGAGCCACTAGGGTCACCTAACAATGTATGTATAAATTTTTATATGAGAGACTAATTTGAATTGTAAACTTTTGCTTAAAGCACAACAATTAAAAAAAAAAAAAAAAAAAAAAGTTCCTACTCTTTGATCCTATAATTCCATGTCATTATTTCTTTAGGATGAAGTCATAGATGTGTTCCATAACTTAGTTATAAACATGTTCACCGCAGCATTGTTTCTAATTGGGAAAAATTGGAGAAAAACTAATGTTTTAGTATGATAAAATGTTATAATCATTCAAAGTCATGATTTTGGATATCTAAGATAATCTAAGAATGAGGGAATACTGTGTGGTTTAAAGTTAGGAAAGGTGTGCATCAGGGTTGTATCATTTCACCATACTTATTCAATCTGTATGCTGAGCAAATAATTCAAGAAGCTGGATTATATTAAGAAGAATGGGGCATCAGGATTGGAGGAAGACTCATTAACAGCCTTTGTTACGCAGATGACACAACACTGCTTGCTGAAAGTGAAGAGGACTTGAGGCACTTACTGAGGAAGATCAAAGACCACAACCTTCAGTTTGGATTACACCTCAACATAAAGAAAACAAAAATCCTCACAACTGGACCAATAATCAACATCATGATAAATGGAGAAAAGATTGAAGTTGTCAAGGATTTCATTTTACTTGGATCCACAATCAACACTCATGGAAGCAGCAGTCAGGAAATCAAAAGACACACTGCACTGGACAAATCTGCTGCAAAAGATCTCTTCAAAGTGTTCAAAAGCAGAGATACCACCTTGAAGACTAAGGTGCACATGACCCAAGCCATGGTGTTTTCAATCACCTTATATGCACATGAAAGCTGGATGATGAATAAGGAAGACCGAAGAACAACTGATGTCTTTGAATTGTGGTGTTGGAGAAGAATATCAAATACACCATGGACTGCCAAAAGAACGAACAAATCTGTCTTGGAGGAAGTGTGACCAGAATACTCCTCGGAAGTAAGGATGGCGAAACTAAGTCTCACACGCTTTGGACGTGTTGTCGGGAGGGATCAATCATGCTTGATAAAGAAGAGGGTCAGCGAAAAAGAGGAAGACCCTCAACGAGATGGACTGACACAGTGGCTACAACAAGGGGCTTAAGCATAACAATGATTGTAAAGATGGCGCAGGACCGGGCAGTGTTACGTTCTGCTGTACACAGGGTTGCTATGAGTGGGAATCGACTCGACGGCACATAACAACAACAGTAGCATAAAACCTACACTTTAAATCATCTCTAGATTACTTATAATACTTAAACCAAAGATACTCACTGCTGTCGAGTCGACTTCAACTCATAGCGACCCCACAGGACAGAGAAGAACTGCCCAATAGGGTTTCCAAGGCTGTGATCTTTACAGAAGCAGACTGTCATATCTTTCTCCCTTGGAGTAGCTGGTGGGTTAGAATACAATACCTAACACAATGTAAACACTATGTAAATACTTGTTATACAGTATTGTTTAGGGAATAATGACAAGAAAAAAAGTGTTCATTTTCAGTATAGACGCAACCATTCTAGGCCTAACTCCACAGCACAGGTCACTAACAATGTAACTTTTTTCCAAGTATTTTTCGTCTGTTCTTGATTGAGTCTGCAGATGCAGAACTCAGGGATATGGAGGGCTGACTGCATGTTGGGCTGACAGCATGTTGGGCTGACTGCATATTGTTGATTCATTAGCACTGAACTCACGATCAACAACACTTAAGTCAAGCCTGAACATAGTATCTAACACATTTTCTCCATAAGGCACGCCACAGCCTTCTGCACTTAGGAACACTAGACAGCACTTCAGCACTACAGTAGGGGGTCATTTTCAACACTGAAATCACCAGCAAAAAAACCCACAAAAATGGGGGGGAAAAAAAAAGGCACTAAATAGACTATGAAAAGGACTATTTACAACCTGAGAGCTGAAATAAGAAAGCAGAGTGTCACTTGCCTGTTGGACACCTCTGATTGTTCGCCACTCTGCATATATCCACAAATGACCTTGAAAGCACTGCAAATGCTGATTTTAGGGTTACAAATACATTTTAGTAAGTCAGCAAACTCGCAAATACCAAATCCATGAATAACGAGGACCAACTGTAGTTCCAGTGGAGCAGAGGTGGGCTACATGCAAGAGCCAGCAGTGGGATCATCTTTGGTTCAGTCCAATGATGCCCCCGAGCAGGCCAAAATGACTGCAGCTGTAAGAAACTGGAGGTGACCCTAAACTCCTACGGGTGGGGGAAGAGTTACCAAAAATAAAGATGCATCCCACCCCCTCCCAAGTCAGGGGACCAGTGGCTGAGGGGGCTCCCAGCTATGAGAATCTCTAAAGAACCCACCAAAGCACCCACAGCTTTAACCATGTGCTCGGCTCAGAAAGCCAAGTAAGAACTGTGCTAATTTCTCACCATTGCTCCCTCTTCCCACTGCACCCAAACTAGACCCCAGTGAGGTCAGACACAGGAAATTGGGGGGACAGAGGTAAACAAAAAGAACAGAAGCTACTCATACCCCTTTCTCTGAAAGCAGGTGGCTGCCAACTACAAGTCTGACCTGGGAGTAAGGGGGAGAAAGTCTTACCTGAATGAAGACTAAGTGTTGTTAATATCTTGAACTAGATACTTTTAATTTTTAAATTGAGCCTATGTTTTATGACTTCTGTTGCCTAAGACCACCACCACTTGAATGTTTATTTTGTCTTTCATTTACTACTAAATCCCAAGCCCCTTAAAAATTACCTGGCCCACAGCAGTACTCATTAAATATCTGTTGAATCAATGAATTGAAGAATGAATAGAAGGTCATAAAGGAAAACTGAATAAATTTTAAAGAGACGGTGAGAGACAAAAATAATGATTTTGATCATCTCCAACAAGCTGAATACATATTTAAAGAAAGAATATATGAGTAAGAACACAATTTGGTCCTTCCTGAGAGCATAAAAACAAGAAATCGCAATGGTAAATGTTGAAGGTGTCCATTTCAGCATCATGCTGGGGAAAGAGAACTCAGCTTCCTGAGGCCGGATCCTAAAGCTGAAATGAAGGCTGGGGTTGCACACCTTGAATGACCCCCCCAGTCTTTACGGCACATCCATGTCCACACTGAGATGAATGTCCTTCCCATATGCTGACCATGGACCTTGGATTCATCAAACGTCCCTAATCGCATCTGACTCTAGGCTCCTTAACAATTGCAGCTTTACCACAGGGAAAAGCCCAAGGTTGTTTGAAAACTGTATTTCTCACTTTAAATTAATAAATTTGCATTGGTTTTCACCTCAGTGCTGGGTGAATTTTAGTTAGCATGACATTCTGAGTAGCAACAAGCACTGGAGTCTTCAAAGGGCTGAATCCAGATGGGTCTCCCTTAGATACACCTGACTGTCTATCTACACACTGACCCCTACAGTCCACTCTATTTCTATTCTCTGTCCTCTGATTCACTCCATACCTCAACAAAAGCTGGTTTTGCCCTCCAAGAAGCTGGACTTTATGAAGAAGAACATGGCATCAGGACTGGAGGAAGACTCATTAACAACCTGTGATATACAGATGACACAACCTTGCTTGCTGAAAGTGAAGAGGACGTGAAGCACTTATGGATGAAGATCAAAGACTACAACCTTCAGTATGGATTACACCTCAACATAAAGAAAACAAAAATTCTCACAACTGGACCAATAAGCAACATCATAATAAATGGGAAAAATACTGAAGTTGTCAAGGATTTCATCTTACTTGGATCCACAATCAACACCCATGGAAGCAGCAAGAAATCAAATGACATATTCTATTGGACAAATCTGCAAAAGACCTCCTTCAAGTGTTAAAAAGCAAAAATGTCACTTTGTGGACTAAGATGCACCTGACCCAAGCCACGGTATTTTTAATCACCTCATATGCATGTGAAAGCTGGACAATGAATAAGGAAGACTGAAGAAGAATCGATGCCTTTGAATTATGGTGTTGGCAAAGAATATGGAATATACTGTGGACTGCCAGAAGAACAAAAACAAATCCGTCTTGGAAAAAGTACGGGCAGAATGCTCCTTAGCAGCAAGGATGGTAAGGCTTCATCTCCTGTCCTTTGGACATGTTATCAGGAGGGACCAGTCCCTGGAGAAGAGCATCATGTTTGGTAAAGTAGAGGGTCAGTGAAAAAGGGGAAGACCCTTAACAAGATGGACTGAAACATAGTGGCTGCAACAATGGTTGCAACATAGCAAGGATTGTGAGGATGGCACATGATGGGGCAGTGTTTCGTTCTGTTGTACATAGTGTTGCTATGAGTCAGAACTGACTTGACAGCATCTGACAACAACAATCCACTGAAACTGCTCTCCTTAAAGTAACCAATAACCCATTAATGCCAAATCCAGTGGACTCTGAGAATATGAAAGAAATTAAATAGATATGGTGTTACGGGTTGAACTGTGTCACCCTCAATATACACTGTTGAATTCCTATCCCCCATACCTACGAATGTGACCTTATTTGGAAATAGAGTCTTTGCAGAGATAATTAGTTAACATGAGGTCATACTGGAGTAGGGTAGGTCCTAATCCAATATAACTGGTGTCCTGATAAAAAGAGAAGAGACACAAAGACACAGAGACACACGGGAAAAACATCTGTGTGAAAACGAGGCAGAGGCTGGAGCTTCCCTGCCACAAGCCAAGTTAACACCTGGGGCTACCAGAAGCTGGAAGAAACTAGGAAGGATGTTCCTGTAGAGCGTTCAGAGACAGCATGGCTCTGCTGACATTGTGAATTCAGACTTCTAGCCTCCAGAACTGTGAGAGAATGTATTTCTGTTGTTTCAAGCCAGCTGGTTTGTGGTATTCTGTTACAGGAGCTCTAGGAAACTAATACTTATGGTCAGGGAGATACAAAGAAAACCAGAGAAGTATGGAATTAAACAAACAAATGGACAAAAAGCAGTAGAGAATTTTAGGAAGAAATGCTCATCAAGGCCAAATACAAGAAGACTTGCACTAAGATGAGGTTTGAGAAGCACCCTGTAGATGTGTTGATGGGGAAGTCACTGGCTCCCAGAGCAGTGTTAGTGGTGTGGTGGGGCAGAAGCTGGCTGTAGTGAGCCTAGTACAGTGCCATGCCACAGTAGGTGGTCATCAAATAATAGCTGACTAACTGCAGAGGGCTAAAGAGTGAAGGGAGGTGAGAAAGGAAAAAAAAAGCAAGTGAAGATCATCTTTCAAGAAGCCTGAGAAGAACAGGAAACAAAGTGGTTAGAAGCTGGGAAGGTACAGGATAGAGTCACGGATGAGTTATGCTTTTGAGCTTTTAACAGATTCAGAAGGATCCAGTCAATAATGCCTAACCTTGACTGAATATTTACTTTAGCAAAATTCTAGGGGCTTTACACACATTAACTCTTTTAATCATCTCAATAACCCTATAAAATAGACAATAATATTATCTTCTTCCATACGTAAAGAATTGGAAACAAAAGTCTAACTTCAATGTCTGTGTTCTACACCACTATATTTTGGTCTCTCACCAAAATAAAGAGGTATCCCCCTAGGCCAAGAGAGTAGCAGGTGAAAGGTTCCCAACTATGGGAGTCCAAAGAGCCTACTAAAGCACCCATAGGAGAAAGACTCAGCTTTAACCACGTGCCAGGCTCAGTCTCTCAGAAAATAGAACAAAGGTAATGAAGCAGCAGGAGTGGCACTAGAAAAGACAGAAAAGAATGAGTTAAGAGTAAGTGAAAGATGGGCATTAGTTAGGAGGAGGGTGCTTCATTCTCTTAGACTGGAGGAAAGGAATGAAGATGAGTGTGAATATAAAGAACTCAAGGAGAAGAAGTAGAAAGTTGAAGAAATGCCCAGATGATAGCCCCTGTTTTTTGGACGGGTTAAAAAAAGTGAGATGGGTAAAGATTAGGAACAGTCTTAAGGACGGGGATGAAAAGGGATTAGGATAGAAAGATGATCAAATTCAAGAAACTTAACTGAGAAACCATGCCAAGGGCTCAGTTCGGGTTGGACACCATATATTAACACAAGGTTGGGGTTTTGCTAGATGAGCATGGCAGGACAGGAGTACCAGGTCTCTGACAGTCCTGATGAGAATGCAACTCAAGTCATTAACTATGAGGTCCAAACTGGATACAGAAGAAAGAGATGTCAGAAATGAGCTGATATAGTGGGAGACAAAGAGGGATCAAGAGTCGAAATGAAAGAGTCATTGTGGTGAGAAATAGTGAAGAAGTCGAAGGCAGTTTGTTTACAACGAAAGAGGGCATATCAAATTGGATTGGGGGAAGGCAAAGTTTCTCCTAAAGAAACCTCCATCTTTCTGCCTATTTTGCTATCTCCTCTTTTTCTACCCATTTCTTTAATATTGAAACTGCCTGAAGTTCTGTCTTCAGCCTTCTAACTCTACTCACTGCCTCTGGTGTCCTCATTCACAGCCATGGCGTAACTGCTGTTGGTTGTTGTATGCCATTGAGTCGATTCTGACTCGTAGCGACCCTACAAGACAGAGTAAAACTGCCCTACAGAATTTTCTAGACTTTAATCTTTAAGGGAGCAGATTGCAGGTCTTCTGTCCCATGGACCAGCTGGTGGCTTCAAACCGTTGATCTTTTGGTTAGCAGCTGAGTGCTTTAACCACTGCATCACCAGGGCTCCTTCATGGCATAATTAAACCGAAACTAAATCTGCTGCCATCGAGTCAATTCCGACTCACAGTGACCCTACAGGACAGAGCAGAAATGCCCCGTGGGGTTTCCAAAGTTGTAATCTTTACAGAAGCAGGCTGCCACACCTTTCTCCCACAGAGGAGCTGATGGATTTGAACAGCCAACCTTTCAGTTAGCAGCCAAGTGCTTAACCACTGCTGCCACCAGGGCTCCTTTCATGCAGGACTTCGAATCCCTGCTGAGAATGTGCACTTCTAACAACTTCCCAGGAAGTTATATACAAT